>CM017797.1:67504969-68157141 GCA_008086715.1 Sitobion miscanthi | reverse complement strand
ATTTAAAACTTTATAAGATAAAGACCATAAGACATGTTTTATAATATAAAACTATTTACATACCGTAAGTTACTGGAATAAAATAAAAATTGTAGTTTTTAATTATAAAATATAAACAATATCCATTGTTCTGCTATAAGATCATGGATAGAACTAAAAATTATAAACTGCGGTTTGAGCCCAATATTGAAATTTAATAAATAATAGCTAACAGTTTTTTTTCCTGAAAATTGAATGTAGGCACTTAAAAAAATGCCCATTCACTATCTAAGTATTATATTTAATATTTATTTATCTTTATATATAAATGTGAAAATGAAAACCTTTGAGGCCTATATTCTCGGAAACTACTGAACCGATCGTTATGATTTTTTTTTTTTTTGAAATTGAAGAGCTCGTTGCGGAGAAGGTTTATGGCATTTGTTCGATTCTCTAACTTAATAAACAAAGGAGTTATCAATTATTATATATTATGGCCTGTTACGTTATTATAAATAATAATAATAAATCTGTATAATTTTCAACTCCTATAACACATAGCAACCATTAATAAACAACAATTTCTATCGTATATCTCAAAATTCCTGTTTTTATTATATTAACGCTAGAGTCTTAATTCTTAAATAACATCCCTACAGGCATAATACATGTAAGATTAAACTAATATAACGTATAAAATAAAATTATTAAAAAAAAAACTACTTACATGTTGCATCTAGAAAGAAAATACCCAGCAATAATTGTTATTACTTAAGATGAATGTCTATTGATTTATTTGAAAATTCTCAATAAATTTACAAAATGTTCAGTAGGAGACCAGTAAAGAAATGTAATAGTTTTTGGACTTTATTTTGTCAGTTTGTCTCAATTCTTCAGGAGGCCAGTTTAAAACTTTATAACTGTATTATCTTCTTTCGTTAATTTTTTTTTTAATGACTGTGAAATCACTAATTGATTTTACCATGTAGTCTAGACAATATATAATAATAAAGGTGTTAAACAAGTTGACCAACTACAGAACATTTTTAGAATCAATAAAAAAAGACTTAATAGAACTTCTCAAATCACTATCAACAAAACAACCATTTAAATATAATCTTAAATTAGAAGCAATATATGGACTCCCAAACGTAGAATGTATGTATGTATGTAAGATATAATCATATATTCGATACAAATGTACATCAGAATAGTATATATATTTTTTTTAAAGTGTAAATAAAAGGGGAGGTAATGTATTTGAAGGGGAAGACGTAAAATATATATCAGTCACATATCAGATCGGATGGCGGTTGTGATGTTTGACGAGTTTATGTGTGTTGCTGGTTGCCTATATTGAGTAATTAATACAAGTTTGAGAGGTGCGTGTACTACGAATTGCCTATACAGAGGTGCCTATGCTTTTACATGTAAAATTTAAGGTTAGGTTAACATACATATTTATACTACTGCTTTTGTGTCAGTCTTCGTGTTGTTATCATCGAGTGATTCTGTCGGGATTTTGTTCTTATAATATGTTGGTTTGTCACTACCCTTGAGAATGACCGTTTTAGTATGAATGATATTATATACCGTCACAATAAATGTAAAAAGTGGTTTTTAATAAAAATCAATTTAGGTAGCACATTTTAGTTCCGAGCAAATAAATTTGAAATTTAGCACAAATAAAATTAAGAAACTTTTAATTAATTTATTTATTACAACATAATATTTACGTACTCGGATTAGAAGTTACTAGAAAAAAAACCATTTTTATATTATTGTTATTTGTTACTAACTTATGGTTTATTATAAATTTTCATGATTTTAAATATTAATTTGGAGATTATTTTTTCAGCTCATTGCGTTTTCATTAAATTATATAATTTGATTCCTAAATAATGGAATTTACAATAACTGGGATTAAAAAGATATTTTTACAAATATTCCTGTTTTTAAATTCCAATATGATCAGTTTCCATAATTACTATTAAAATGTCTACAGTGTTATCTTTGAGTCAAAGTGTATCACTGATTACCAACTTCGCCCACGGGCCATCACTCATAATACTCTTATCATGATATATTATTTTGGTAATAGTTACCCATTGTAAAATACCAAATTGTTGTTTTCAAACGAAAAAATAAATCGATTTTTTGAAAACTTGAGTCACGAAAGCATTTTCGTTTCACTTTGTTTTTTCTAAGTTCATCATAAGAATTTCGAATGATTTGCATAGTTAATTTTTATTTTAGTTTTCAAGTTTACTAACAGAATAGAATTTTCAACTAAAAATCACCCCAAATGTGGAAAATAGAAGCATTTTTACTGTTCCAAAATAGCAAAATGGCAAAACACGATAAAATAAGACATTATTTTTATACTGATACTTTATTTATAATAAGTATACAAAAAAATAAATAAATAATACGTACGACTTCTTTCTGTAAACAATAATGTTTAATTCATTAATAATGAAGAATTATGTACATAATATTGTCCATAAATAGATTATATATGCATATGTTTATACCATGATTAACTCTTTCCAGCACAGTGATGATTTTATACATCATATATCGAGATAAAAGAAACACGAATAAAAACATTGAAAAAGCAATCCTATATATAGGGGTTAAAAATATGCTATTAGCACTTTCCAAGTCTTAAGGAATCTATTTATATAACTTTTACGTCAATCAGTCAAGTCGTTTAAAAGTTACACAAACATTTATATAATACACTCAACAATTATATACAGGACTCGAAACTGGTTATCGGTTCTTACCGAAAGACGGTCATTTCCCGGAATTTTGGGGAACCTATTATCGGGTACTGTTATTATAAACCTATTTGTATTTTTGGTTATCGGTTGCCGGTTACCGTGACAATTTTTCAGCTTATAATAAGAACCAATTACCGATATTTATAAATACTGAGAACCGAATAACGTTACCTATGAACTTTAATACCAATCAGACTACAATAAAAGGCACACGACTTAACTTTCAACAGACGATGTATAGACAACTGTAAATCGTTGTCTGTCTGATAGGGCGTGGTACAAAAGTGTAGTACAATTTTTTTTTATAATATACTTGATAATTTTGTACACAGACCAGGACTGGCCCGGACCGAAAAAATAAAAATGAAGCCAGACCAAACCAGACTGACATATTTTAACAAAGACCAGGACCGGACCGGTAATTTATATTTTAGCAAGATGCATTAAGATTGTGCTTTAAAGAAGTCATTTTTTGATTTTCTCAATAATTATTAAATGCCACGGGAAAATCCACCGAAAATTACAAAAATCGATTAAAAAAAGGATTTTAATTTCTAACAATTTGTTTACCACTATAATAGAAACGAATAAAAAATTATAATATTATAACACTAATTCAACTTACAGGCTATAATAAATAATGACAACTTATAAAAAGGTGGGCAAGTGGATGTCGCTCTGCTGTACAGAAGATTACAAGTGGGTCATTTTAATGGATGGTGTTAAATTTGAATTCAATGATATAATATCATTGTATAAGAAAAACGATTCTGAGCGAATACGATCAGTCATCCTATGATATTATTAAGTATATTTGATGATATTATTGTGAATAAAATAATTTATTTATTACTTATTTACGTGGAGCCTTGTTTTAAATTTTCAATCCTTAGCTATTGAAGTTGATTATTTTATACATTTTTAACAACAAAAGAATTATTAAATTTTAAATTTGATTAATTTTGTCAAAATATTATCTTTAAATGTTTTTTAAAAAAATTGTGCCCATGCATTTTTAATATTTTTCAACTGCTATTATAACAATATATCAGGAGCTTTGCATTACATTTTCACACTTTTTTACCCAACAAATAAAATTGTATTGATATTTATAGAAATAAAAACTAAAAAAATTTTAAACTGTCAATGTCTGTGAACAGCTCAGAATAAGTCAAAATATTTGGAAAATGTTATGGTCTATAGCAAATGCTAATATAAACATGCATTCAAAATTTCAAGTATCTACAGTCATTCGTTTTTTAATTACAACTTAATAAGAAAATCGTTACAAACGTATAGATAACCTTGTATTACATTTTCAAATCTTAGATTTAAAAAGAAAAATTTTTATGAATTCTCAACTCAAAATAATTTGCTAATTTTCGTGATATTATTATTGGTAGGGACTTGTTTAGCTGCTTCATCGGCTTTTTCATTTCCGGTTATGTTTTTGTGAGCGCGTATTCAAAAGAAGGTAACCGACCGTGGGAATATAGAAAAAGCCCTTTTTTTGGATATTTTTTACTATTTTTTATTATTTATTTATTGTTATTTTTAAATATTCCTATTTGCAAACTACATATTTATGATTACTTTGTTGAATATACATATTATTATAATGTAAAACATAAAATGTAAATTGTTGTTTTCCGACTAATGACGCTGCGTTACTTGGGTTAGTGCAAAAACCTCGTCACACATACACATGTACAAACCGTGCCAACAGTTCTAACCTTACCATACCAACACTACCAACCTTACGAGCTAATGACCTCAATCGTCGATACCTTAAAATTATATAAAAAAATATTATTTTGCTTACGTGGCATGCATTGGGTTTCATTTTAAATAGTAAACAAATTATTTACTCAGACGTAAAAAAATAAATATGAGGTTCACCGACAAATGCAGAATATTGTTATTCACTTGTATGATAAATAAACAAACTATTATTTTATGGTGAACTTTTTGTGTTCTGGTTAGGTGCAGAAAGCTCATAAAAAAAATCGAGAAATAATATTTTATTTAATTCATCGTTCAACGTTCACATATTAAGTTTTATTATTTTCTTATATTAATACGAAATGATTTTTTTAAAGGATAATTTAATAACACTCGTAATTCTAGGAATTGCAATTTGATGATATTTTATCAGTATAATGTATAATGCTTCGGTTATTATTAAAACAGATTATGCGTAAAAATTCCCGTTTTTCCTTAATTTTTCTTTTGTTTTTACGACGCTTTTGAAAACTACTGGAAAATTTTTACTTTTGACTACCCAAAGTACCAACTAGATTTACTTTTCTATCAGAAAAGATACTGTTGAAGAAAATCCAATCATTTTTACTGTCCTAAAAGGTGATGAATAAACACACACCATTGTAAAATCAATACATTCATCGTTCCATTCAGAATCTAAAATTCAGACTGACAAACCGTCGCCGCTCAGAATCGTGACCAACTTTTAACCTACTGTACGGCAGAGCGACATCCACTTACCCGCTTTTTTATCATCTAAACTGATTTTCAATTAACTAACTAAGAACCTGAACAGCTGAACCATTTACAAAAGCTGTGTGTTATAACAAATTTTGAATTTAACATCTGATAATTCCAGAAGAAGAGAAACTAAAAATAATATTATGACAATATACATAAAATATACTTACTCATTTTTACTGCAACAAATGTATATATTATATGTTAGTTTTTAATATTATTAATATATACTATATTATATTACTACGCGCATATTTCAGAGTAGGTAACTATTGTTAAAAATATTCTTATTAATTCATTTGCTTCACATTTGAAGGGTGGGTGCTTTAAATTTTTGGTTTATGTAATCCACCTTATTTTTTAGAGAATAATTTAAAATAACGGGAATTGAAATTTTCATTTTAAACGTTACATGTTTGAAAAAGAACTTTTCTTACTTAAAGAAAGACTATACGAAAAACACAACATACGCTATTGTTTCTGATCTATTATTTACAATGTACATTTATAATTTATCAATGAATGGACATTGAAGCTAATGGACAAAATAATTATTACTAGATTATAACACAATCTTGAAATCTCACGCAGGTTAAAATATTATTATTTATTATTTTAATAATATAAAAGACAAACCGTAAATGTACGTACCATATATTTCTAGAAAAAAATATAATGATAATGAATTACTGTAGAAAACTGTATTCAACATTAAATTCCAATAGTAGACATTTATTTTGAAATTGAATAATTAATAACTTTTTTGAAGATGATGGTAATTCAAAAACATTTTAATCAACATTAATTACTTTAAGTATTAAGTAAGATGTTTTTTTTTAATTTTATTTTTATACGGTAGGTACCTACAATCAGTTCTTTCGATAAAAATGTGTGATAATAGAAAAAATCTATCACGAATACGTCTTGATGGGAGGAGTCGCCCAGTGATAACACTACCCTGACTTGATGAATTTTTTTTTAAATTTATATTGATATACTTTAAATTTCTCATTAAGAAGATCTCGAGATCATTTCCTTCTGAGCCGCCTGGGAGGGTTTCCAGGAATAGTGAAAGTGGCAAGGTTTGAAACGAATGTGTTGTTATGAGAAGGGAGTTTTGAGTGGAACGTTTGTAAAAAGTTACTACTTCTTCGTGGACTGTTTTAATTTATATATAACCAATTGGAACCTTGTTTTAAATTTTCAATCCTTGGCTATAAAAGTTGAACATTTTATAAATTTTAAACTACAAAACAATAATTAAATTTTTAAATTTTCAATCCTTAGCTATAAAAGTTGGACATTTTATAATTTTTTAACTACAAAACTTACAATGTCCGTAAACAGCTCAAAAAGAGTCAAATTATTTTCAAAATGTTATTGAGAATAGAAAATACTAATATAAACATTCGGTGAAATTTTCAAGTATCTACAGTCATACGTGTTTTAATTACAACAAAATAAGAAAATTGTTACATGAGAAATCGAGTGAATACCAATTGTTGTAAAAATATGAATTTCAAATGCTCATAATAATTTAATTTGATTTTCTTGTAGACATTTTTTTTTTGATAAAGGTAGACGAACTTATAGATAACCTTGTATTACAATTTCAAATCTTAGATTTAAAAAGGAAAATTTTTATGATTCTCAACTCAAAATAATTTGCTAATTTTCGTGATTTTTCCGTATTTTTGTCAAGATTTAAACTTTAAATGCTTATAAAAAAAAAACTCTGAAGGGTTTTTAATATTTTTTAAATATCATAGTAACAGTATAGTAGGAGTCTTGTAATACAATTTAAAGCTTTTTTAACCAATAAATAAAGTTTTATTGACATCCATATAAAAAAATATTAATGAAATTGGAAACTGAAAATGTTCCTAAACAGTTCAAAACCAAACAAAATATTTTTAAAATTTTATCGTGGATAGATTATTCAAATATAAACAACCAGTGAAAATTTCATGTATATACGTTCATTTGTTTTAGAGTTAGACCAAAAACCAAAATCGATGTTCTCCAAAACAGATTTAGCTGCGTAAAAATTTCCGGTTTTCCTTAATTTTTCTTTTGTTTTCATGGCGCTCTTAAAAACTACTGGGGAAAAAAATACACATCATTATAAAATCAATACATTCATCGCTTCGCTCAAAATCTAAAAACACACTTCATTGTTAAATCAATACATTCATCATTCCACTCAGAGTCTAAAACACAAAAAATACGTACCTCCTAATCTGACTATATAAAAAAACAAATAAGTGTGGTCGAGTTTAATTTTTTTGTTAGTTGGAATAAACATTATTCTACATTAGGCGCTTTGAAAATATGACAGACTTTTAACTTACCATAGTCATCTACAAAAAAATTATAAAGAATATTTAATTTATCACATAATACCCGTATACATTACATGACTACAAATTAATTTGATTATTATTTTATTGAGGTTACGATCAAAAAACTATCATAATATGTTTGATTAAAAAAATTAATATAACAATAATTTAATAGTTATTATTTATTATCATGTACCTATCTAATCCCTTAATATAAAAAAATCGAGTATTGTTAACACAAACATAAATTATTGTGATACAATATATGAATTTGAGACTGAATACAAAACCATAACTTTATAAGTTTTATAAGAAACTTTCTCAAGATTTTGTAATAATTTTGTAATGAAATGTAACTAAGGTCTATGAATATAATGTTTGTAGTTTATAGGTAAGTCCAGAGTTACAATTTATGATAAATGTTTTCTTACCAACTTAGATAAGTGAAATTTATTATAAAAATCATAAATACTTACCGAGGTAGACTATAAAAAAAATATATATAGTTTATAGTAAATATGATCTTTTTATTAGATCTGTCATTGTTTATTAATATTATTGATTTTTATTAAAAACCTTTACCTGATTTTTTTTTTTAAACTAAGTTGATTTTCCAGTATTTTGTGTGCAATCGACTTTAGTTTTAGTCATAGTTGTCGATTATGCAATCATCAGTATTTCCTGATTTGTTAACTCTTCAGTAGGTTCCTACTCATGTGTTTTGGAGCTCCCCATAAATGACATACAATGTGATAAGGCTTTTTTTTTACCATATAATAATATTAATACATTATACTCATACTTAAACGTACTCACGGGATTTAAATTCATTCGACAGATATATATATTGTATATTATAATAATTATTGACAGTGGTGAGTAACATAGGGTTCAATATCTGAGGTTACTACTAGATATAGTTACCTACCCCCAAATAAATGTACCTTCTAAACATATTCTAAACAGTAACTACACAACATATATTATGTTTTCGTCTAGACTCTAGGATACGTAATTTACTGCTTATTCGTCTAGTATTTGGTGATATATTATGTAGGTAGACATCACCTAAATAATATTCAATGTTTCTTTTGATGGTTTATATAACGTTTTACTGCATTTTAACCTATCAATGATTTAAAATATTAGGAGATAGACGATTTTAAATGAGTTTAATGCAATAGATTTTGCACCATCTCCTTTTCTGTCGACGTCGAGGATTATTAGGGAGCGTTAAGATATTTAAATTACTAATTAATGGGTTATTATGGTATGCCAAGCGTGAGAAGAATCGCTTATAATATATTACATATTCTTCTTCGATCGTTTTAACATGTAAATCATTGTGGAGCGTTAGGTTTGAAATGTATGGCGGATCATTAGTTAGTTGACGTAAAGTGATATTTTGATAAGTTTGTATTTTGTTTGGATTCGATTTTTTTGCCGCACCCCATAATTGAAGACCGTAAGTCCATATGGATTTTAATAATATTTTGTAGATAAGTTGTTTATTTTTTAAGCTAGTATTTATTTTTTTATTATCATAGTTTTGAGCATATGAGAACGAGAGTTTAAAACTAATCTTTTGGATCTGATGTGTGGGTTCGTGGTTAATCTTTTGTCTAGGGTGAAATCTAAATATTTCACTGTATCGGATGAAGGTATAGGTATGTTATCCACTGAAACTTGTTGGCAGTGTCCCTGTTTTAAATTAAAGGTGGTGTGAATTGACCGGCTGTGGTTGAATTTAATTCTTCATTTTGTGTACCACGATGATATAAGATTTAGATGTGTTTGAATATTGTCAGAGGCTATTTAGGGATTTTCATGGATTGAAATTATGGCTTTGTCGTCAGCGTAGTTGGCAACAAGGGGTTTTTCGAAGACGGGTTGATCTGAGGCATAGATGTTGAATAATAATGGAGATAAAATACTACCTTGGGGTATGTCTGCATTGATTTGTGAGGTACAGGAGTGAATGTGAATTTGAAAAAATCGATCAGTTAGATATAATTTGGTTGAAAAAAATAATGAGGAGGGGAGAAAATTGCGAAGTTTGAAAATTAGGGCGTCTTGCCATACTCGAACGCCTGAAAAATGTCTAGAAAACTAGATAACTTAGCGGCAAAAATATCGAGATTGTCCGGCTTTTTTTTGAGTGAGGTAGGCCATTAAGTAGGTTCTGGAAGGAAAGTAATATTGACATTTTTTTCGATAGAAAAGCTGTGTAATTTTCTACCATGAGGGTTATTAACATAGCAGGTCCAGTTTTGATGTTTGTAAACACCACAAATAATGAAGTTGTTTTGAATTGAACCAAAAAAATCGTAAAATATATCTTTCGTTATAATGTGACGATGGAGAGAGGGAAATAGAGAGCTCCAACAGTGATCGGAATGTTATTCAATTTAATTAGTATGGAACAAGATTGAATGTTATCTTGACAATATTTAGGAAGTGGTTGAAAAATAAGAAAGTTTTAATTAGTTAGGTCACTCCGCCATAAGCAGTATTATCCGGGTGGTTTGTTTTTATTAGATGAAATCTAGGGATATGGAAATAAGAGTACTTAGTGAAGTGGGTTTCAGTTATTAATGCGATACGACTGTTGTATAAAACAGATTAGACTTCAGATAAGACTCAACAGAAGTAGTGTTGCGTAACTGTAGATTATATTAATATATTATATAATAAATACTAGTAAATAATTAAATATAGGAAGCGTACATTCAGACACATAAGTGAGAATGCGTAAGGAATATAACTATATAAACGTTACGTTTAAATTAAAAAGATATAAAATTAAAAATTAATATTGTATAATTGCGCATTATATTTGAAATTAATAAAATAATGAGCTCGTTGTATAAATTCACTAATTGACGTGACGGGTCACAAGGCGATACCGCACGTATGCATCGGTCGACTACCCAGTGGAATTAATTGTAAAATATTAAATTTTTTTTTCAAAAATATAAGAATTTCGAATTGGCCTCTTAAGATTAAATCTTAAAAAGATGTCACACCCGAATGTATTGTCTCCGTCTTACACACGTACAACACAGACAAAACGCGTTGACACAGTTTGAATATAGTTCACTAAATTTTGTTGTCAAATAAAAACACCCGTTTCAAAATTAAAAGATGATTATATTTCGGAGGGCAAGACGGTGAATTTTTTTGAAAATTTAAATTTCGAAAAGAAAGGTCATTTATACGAATGTTAAAATTTTTAATATTTCTAAACGTTATATTGGGAATAATGGAAAAAACGCACCGTCATGCCCACACAATTCGTTTTTATAATAGGTATTTTTACTCTAGAATCAAAATTCAGCGAATTATACTCGTACTGCGTAAACGCGTTTTGTCTGTGTTGGTGTGTGTAAGACAGAGATAACACATGCGGGTGTGACATCCTCTTAAAAGTATTTTTAAATTTATGATTTCTCTTTCATTACAGAAGTTTAAAATATACAGGTTATGTCATTTAAGTTTGCAGTATACATTAACTAGAGAATAGTATACAGACACGAATCACGATATAATATGATATATAAAATTGAATTAATTATTTAGTTTCAAATACTAAAAATATCTAACCTTGAGTGACGGCATTTTTTTCGTTCTCTTGAATATTATCTGAAATTGTATTACCACAGTATTATACCTATATTATTGTATAATAGCTACTTTACATCTACACATCTACGCAGCAAACTTTTTGTAACGTAACTGTACCCTAACGCAATTTTAGCCTTTAATATGGCGTTAAAATAGAAACCTACACTAGGTAGTGAGTATTGTGACAAAAGTCCCTATAGGTACAATAAAACATTTCTTATTTATTTTTTAAAGTTGTATCAGTGGCACGTTAAGTATTTCGTATGTGCAGGGGAAGATTGTTTGGGTACGAGGATATTATATTGTCTGCTCACAATGTACATCAAAGTACAATATATAAATTAATTTACCAATAAAACTATTTTTACTTCTTCGGTTGAACGCAAAATGGTATTTTTTGTGGAATAAAAACACTTGCCCAATCGGTATTTAACTATTCGCTCAAACATACTACATTTTGGGTCGATTCGCTCAAACGGTTTTAGCCCGAAGTAGAAACAAAAATTCAAATTATTTACTAAACAATAAACATAATTCTAGAGACGAATGAGTTTTTAAATGACTTAGGTGTGTGAATTTATGGAAACCCGAAACCTGAAAACCGCCTACAATTTACCAATCATGGTGCGAGGTTTTGGTCTCAGAAAATAATTCGTAAAAATTAACAATATATATTACTTTATAGAGAATTGGTTTGTGTTAATACATAAATATTATGTAAAATTAAAATAGCTTAAATGTATCTTTAAGATCATCAAATCAATAATTATAATTACGTCTAATAAGGTACTTCAAAAAGAGGATGTATTACAAATTAAATTACTTAGGTATCTGTTAATTACAATATTAACTTACCGGAGAATCCCATAATTGTAAATATATCTATTTCATTTCAAAATTATCCATATTATAAAATATCGTCGGTGAAACTGCAATACCTCGTAAGTCCAAAAAAGTCGAAAATAAGATATATACATCAAAATATTCGGAAAAAAATACTCTATACGATTGTTGTGTAAATATCTCGTATATCAATTTCCAAAGAGGTTATAAATGTCAAACAATATATCGTATGTCATCTATCAAAATTATTGATACTAATATCTCGTATCTCCGTGTCATAATACATCGTATATCAGTTTTTAAAATTTTTGATACTAACATATCGTATCTCATAAAAACATGTTATCAATTAAATTGTTAATTAATTATTAAGCTTATAACTTTATTAAGCTACTTAGAATTAGTAATATTATTTTGTTTTATTGTGCGTCAACATGAATGCGGACGAGATCGACGATCTGTTAGATCAATTTGAAGATGATGGTAATTTTTCTATTTTTAATTAACAATCATAATAATATTACTTTGTTAAACCTGCTCATCATGATTTATGTCTATTTTTTAATTTTTAGAAGACTTTAATGAAAGTATGGAGTATAACCCCAACCAGAGCATACAATCAATGGAATTTCAGAATGAAATGGAAATGAATGACTTTAATGAAGGTATGGAGTTTAACCCTGACCAGAGCATACAATTACTGGATGTGCAAAATGAAATGGAAACGAATGGCCCTAATGAAACCATGGAGCTTAACCCTGACGAGAGCATAGTACAATTACTTGAGGTGCAAACTGAAAAGTATACAAACGAAAGGATACGAGCAAAAAAAAGTATACCTGAAAACTGGAAAAGGAACTCTAACCAGTCATTGCGTATGAAAGGTAAATGTTATTTGGGTTATAGACGAACAAGTAATAAACACATTTTTCATGATGTAAACAGAAAAGCTAAAAATATAGGTCCTACGTGTACCAATATCTCTTGTAAAAAATCATCTAAAAGAATGTGTGAAAGATTTTCTGAAGAAGATAGATTAAATATATTTAATCATTTCTGGTCTACTTTAAATTGGGATCAAAAGAAAATGTATGTTAACATGTTAGTCAAAAAAGTTCCTGTAAAACAAAGAAAAACTGAAGCATCAGTTTCTCGAAGGACTTATACACTTTCTATTTTTTTAAAACTCAATGGTGACCCATTAAATGTATGTAAAAATATGTTTTTAAATACTCTTAGTGTGGGGGAAGCTCAAGTACATAATTGGTGTTCAATTAATGAAATATCCACACAACAACTTCAAGGTACACAATCAAGGCCTTTCAAAAATAATACTGGCCAAAAAGAATTTATTGAATTATTTTTCAATAAACTACCAAAAATGGAGTCCCATTACTGTAGAAAGTCAACATCAAAACTCTACTTAGAACCTTTAGTACAATCAAAATCACAGCTATACAAAATATATATTGATGAATGTAATGTAAATGGAAAAAAACACTGTATCAAGAACATATTTCAGTGAGGCTTTTGAGGCAAATAACCTGTCCTTGTTTTCACCCAAAAAAGATCAATGTGATCTTTGCTGTGGTCATGGAACAGGTAACATTAGTGATCAAGATTGGAATAAACACATTGAGGACAAAAATAGAAGTAGGAAAGAGAAGGAAATGACAAAGAAAAGGCACTTTCAGAAGAAACTATTGTCTTCACCATGGACTTACAAGCTGTAAAGGTATGTCCATTCTTAAAAGCTAGTGCTCTGTATTACAAATGTAAGCTCTGTGTACACAATTTACAGTGTACAATCTTGGTACCCATGAGTGTATGTGTTATTGGTGGGACGAAACTCAGTGTAACTTAACTGCTTCTGCCTTTACGAGTTGTATTATTGACCAATTATCTATGTGTTAACAAGAATCAAAATAAGAATATAATATTATGGAGTGATGGGTGCTGTTACCAGAACAAGAATACAGTTTTGTCTAACGCGTTACTCGAGTTTTCTGTTACACATAAAATAATCATAGAACAAAAATATCTGACCAAAGGTCACACTCAAATGGAGTGTGACTCTGTACACTCATTAATTGAAAGGAAATTAAAAATACAGATATCATCTACCATCTGACTACATAAAATAACCAAAACTGCAAGATCAAAACCATTTCCATATGAAGTAAAAGATTGTGATATCTCTTTTTTTTAAATTATCAGAAGAATGTTAATAGATATGATAATATAAGGCCAGGAAAAGCTGCTGGAGATGCAACAGTTACCCAAATTAAAGCTCTCCGTTACAACTGTAATGGCACTATAGATTATAAGCTGAACTTGATGATGAATATTATAGTGATCTCGCCATTGCTCAAAAGAAGAGAAAGACAGTAGAAATTCATTCTCCTATTATTTATGAACAATTCCATGAGTCTCAATTAAAAGTTCCTAAATCAAAATGGCAAGATCTACAGCAACTTAAGGCAGTGCTACCAAAGGATTGTCATCCGTTCTATGACCAAATAAAATCTTTATAATTTAATTATCTTATAAAATGTAAATATTATTAATATTTTTTATGTTAGTAGATACAACTCTTTTAATTTTAACTGCTCATGCCAGAATTGTATGTTTGTGTTATACTATAATGTTAATGTTATTCTTTTTTTACTGCAATTACCAATGAGTAGTTCAAGACTGAACTTCTAATAAGAGGTACACAATTTGTTTTAATGTTAATTTGTAAATGAAAATTATGCTTTTTTTCTAAAATTACCAGTGAAAATGTTCAAGACTGAACCAGTATACATAAGTACATAATTGTTTTTATTTTAACTGTTCATGCCAGAACTGTAAGTTTTTGTTTTTGTTTATACTATAATGTTAATGTTGTTGATATTTTAGTGCAATTACCAATGAGTAGTTCAAGACTGAACTTGTAATAAGAGGTACACAATTTGTTTTAATGTTAAATTTTAAATGAAAATTATGCTTTTTTTCTAAAATTACCAGTGAAATGTTCAAGACTGAACCAGAATACTTAAGTACATAAATTGTTTTATTTTCATTTGTTTTAAATTTTAATTAATAAAGATAACAAAGATATTTTATATTATTCTCTATTCAAATTATAGAACAAATCTTAAATTATTATGACAGAATTTTTTGTCATACTGTAGTAAAAACCCATTACTTAATACCTAGTATGTCAAATACATTTATGAAAACTATGAAACAATACCTCGTAAGTCATAAAAAAAATTATCAATAATAATAATTGGTTAATTTATAAAATAATTAAAATATAACTATAATTTATAGATTATTTTCATATATTTGTTGCAAAATTAGAAAAATATTGATTTTATAAACACATTTATGTGTCTCCTGAAAAAAGTAAATTTTGGACTTACGAGGTATTGCAGTTTCACCGACGATATTATAGTATAAAACATTGCTAAGTTACATAAACAATTGATGAATTCAATGGTTTACTAATCTCTATTGAACTATAATATAATCATATGGGCCGATAAACGTATTTTAAGGACAAAATGACAAATAGCTTACAATTTAGTAATTGTTAATCTTTATAAGATCCGGTTATTTGTCTAACAAACTGATTCTGTCACGATTTCTCAAATACAAATGATCTATATAACCTATCTACCTTTAGTATATTTTAATTATGAGATTAGACATAGTATAATACAATCAATCATTAATTTTAGGTGTATATTATGTTAAATAATTATTAATTACATAATGAATCTTAATAAAATTATTAGAAGATATCTAATAGTATTTTCCTGTCTTACATATTTATTCGACCTTGAAGGCTTTTTTTTTTTATTTATTTATTTTATTAGACAATATACAATCTATACCCATAGGCATAATAAAATATGTGCTACATTATATTAAAAAAGACATGAATAGGGTGAGGGAAGAAACCATTCAGTGATAGCACTTCCTAATTTGTGTTACTAAATATTTTTTTTTTAATTATTATAGCATTTTTTTTCCTCCGTTATTCATTAAGCAGATCTCTTCACCAGTTTCTTTTTAGACGCCGTGGAGGGTTTCCAGGAATCGTGTGAGTGGCTAGACCGGATATTAGAGAATTTGAGTGAGCAGACAGTTTGTTGAAAAAAGGTTTGTAATACGTTTTGGCTTCTTCGTGTATAATTTTCATTTTTAAGTCAGAATGAAGAGTAAAATTTGAAACATAAGGAGGAACATTGGTGATGGAACACAAGATTTTGTTTTGTACGGTTTGTATTTTGTTGAGATTGGATTTTTTGGCATTGCCCCACAGTTGGAGCCCATATGTCCACATAGGCTTAATTAGGGATTTGTAAATAAGCAATTTGATATTTAATTTAGTGTGTTTGTTAGTTAATAGTGTTTTGAGCAACCGGATACGTGCATTTAGGGCAAGTTTTTTTTCCCATACATGTTGTGCCCAGGTGAGGCGACGATCAATGGTTAGTCCTAAATACTTAACAGATTGAGATGAAGGTATAGTTATGTCAGCTAAGGAAACTTCAGGGCAGGGAGCAATGCGAAGAGTAAAGGTAGTGTGTTAAATAATTATTAATTACACAATGAATCTTATAAAAATTATTAGAAGATATCTAATAGTATTTTCCTGTCTTACATATTTATTCGACCTTGAAGGCTTTTAAAAAAAATGGAATACATTTGTATATTTTTATATTACTTTTACATGATATTATCAGAATTTTTTTTTATTCGGGAAACTTTAAAAATTGATATAAGGTAATTTAGTTAGATAATGTAAACATTACATACGTATACAATTTTGAAGATACTTTCTTAATAGCTATAATAGTTTATGACTATGACCAATTGACTTTAAAACGGAAATCAACGTCAAACAAAAATAGATTAGGAATTTATTGTTTTTGAAAGATCAACAATTTATTGATATAATGATCATTAATTTCAACCTCAATTAATTAAGAATAATCAATATAATTACTATCAATATTTTAATATTTTAATTATGTGGAATATCTTAAATGTTATTAATTATTTATTTAAATTATTACTTCGACAATCCTCTAAAAATAAAACAATACATTTTTATTAGTTCATCTTGTCTATTATTACTACAAATTACGATGTAATAATATTCGCACAATGATATACATTATAAAAAATTAACCAACTGTCCGATTATTTTGTATAAGTACGTGATACTTCATTACATTTTTTAATCTACTTTATAAATTATGCTCCATACCTATGTAAAGGTAAGATTATTATCTAGGCAACCTCATGGGCATTTTATTATATTTTAATTTTAACGCGAGTTATGAGTATTTTAAAATTGTAAATTTTTATACATCTTAAAATACTCATAACTACTTTAAAATTAAAAAATACTAAAAATCCCATAAGATTGCTTAGATAATAATGTTACCTTTAGATTTTATAAGAGGTCAATTCACTTTAATTTTTAAATTAACGGAGCTGCACGTGTTTTGCCAAGTGTAAAATTTGCCATGTTCGCACTTGTAAGACGGAGATAACACATGCGGGTATCACGTCCTCTTAATACAAATTCGACATGCAGAAGATTTAATGATTTCTCTAAAATCAAAAAAATATCTATTTTCTAAAAATACTTCAAGTAGGTTTAACATTTTTATTACCTAGCTACAACATAATATTGTATACAATTAAATCGAATAAATGGCGTACATTTTGTTTTTCTTTGAGGTATAACATAATAATAATTGGTTTCAGTTTTTAAATTAATTCTAAAAAAATGTACAAATCACTATTGATAAAATATCATCACAATGCAAACGTTTTAATACAACTACCTAATATTATTATTCATATCAATAAATGAATCCAGACCTTTTAAAGCATCTAATATTGGATCTGAAGTAGCTGGCATAACCCAAATTGCAATTACTAGAATTATGAGTGTTGTTAAACTATCCTTTAAAAAAATCATTTCGTATTAATATAAGAAAATAATAAAACTTATGTGAACGTTGAACGATGAATTAAATAAAATATTATTTCTCGATTTCTTTTATGAGCCATCTGCAGCTCATAAGCACACAAAATGTACTGTTTACCATAAATTATTTATTTATTTATCATACAGGTGAACCTCATATTTATTTTTTTACGCCTGAGTAAAAAATTTGTTTACTTTTTAAAATGAAATCCAATGCATGCCACGTAATCAAAATAATATTTTTTTTTATATAAGTTTAAGGTATCGACGATTGGGGTCATTAGTCCGTAAGGTTGGAACTGTTGGCACGGTTTGTTAGGAACACGTGTATGTGTGACGAGGTTTTTGCACACTACTAAGCAGGGCATGAAACCGGTTTTCGGTTTTTACCGAAAACCGGTAATTTCCCTGAATTTTGGGGAATCTATGATCGGTTACCGTTATTATAAACCTATTTGCACTCCCGTTTATCGGTTACCGGTTACCGTGACAATTTTTCAGTTAACATAAAACGTAATAATATCGTAATATGTTTTAACCGGTTGAGAACCGATTACCGGTGTCTATATATACTAACTACTGTTACGTATGAACTATGAAAATATTATGTTTAATTTATTTTAGCTATATAAATGATGACTACTAATGATATAATAAATAACTTCTTAAAAATATTCTTAAATCATTCTACATTTCTATTTCCTACCTACCTATAACATAAAATATCGTTGGTTGGTAATGAGTAATGACGGTACTCGATAGTCGATAGTCCCGTTCTCCCTAATCGTATATTGTACTGGGAAATCTCAAAATAGCTTAATTCCTATAACAACACGAATATTGTATTCAGTATACGGGTACTAACCTAACCTAACCTAACCTTTTGTACAAAGGTGTAGTTCAATTTTTTTTAGAAAACCGGTATTCAATCGGTTACATGTAACCGACATTTTTTGGAAGCGGTTATCACGGTTACCTGTAATTTTGAATCTAGTACCGGTAATTGGTTACCGCTAACAACAGGGCCGGTATAAAACCGGTAACCGGTATCCAAAAAATTTTCGGTTAAATTAATAACGGTTTCAAGCCCTACTATGTACTAACCGAGGGGGTCACTTGTTTGAGAACTAGCTGTTGCTTAATCTCAATCACGTGACATCATTGGCCGGAAAAAACAATTTACATTTTATGTTTTACATTATAATAATATGTACATTCATCATAGTAATCATAAGAAGAATATATACCAAGCACAGTATCATTATCATTGACATTGGATGCGTATCAATTGCAGGATATTATATGTTTTTATCTTAAAACTACGAAATCTTTCATTTATCATTATAACCTTAATAATCATGAGGACCCATTTATTTTTGACACTAACTTAATGGAACAGGTTAATAATTTTATTTCAACTAACTATGCACATGAAAATTTATTATGGGATGAGAGTACCAAGTGTCATAATAATTTCATTGTTGTGAATCGTAAAATTATTAGAAAGTTGAAATTTAACCTCCATTCCATAGCCATAGGAATAGCCCGTACAACAAGCATATTACCGATAGTTAGAGCTAATTATTTTTGTTATACATTTGAATAGTTGAATTATATATTATATGTCTCGAATCTAAATAAAAAGGCCACAGAATTGATTGTCTCATTATATTTAGAAACAAAATATGTCACAGAGACCGGCGACTGGTCGGAACATACCACGAAATATTTCTGTAATAGGATTAATAACCGTTGCCAAACAATTTACAATTTTAAGAATCCGCATAAAATTATGTTAAGTTCTGAAAAAACTTTTCCAACAGCATGTAGGTCTATCATTTACCATGCTAGGTATAATAAGAGAATTTAAAAAATGCGAGACATGTGGGCTTCGCTTGCAGATATGGGCAGGAACGAATGAGTTAAGAAAAATGTATGGTTTTATACCTGTAAACTTTGATGCTGCAGAAATAGAATTATTAACGTCTCGAATATTTAATTTAAATGTACAAATAATTTAAAATGTATTGTTTAGCTATGAAGCGTATTAATTTGTACGACACTGTCAGGTCGCCGGTCGGACGTGAATTATCAATGTATATAAATAATAATATAATAAATGCAACGTATTTAAAGATTAAGTATGTAATTAAAGTATTGTTTTTTTATAAACATTACATAGGTTAGTTTAATTTAATTAATACTCAACAAAAAGCTGAGTATACGTCAGTTATGCATAAATTAAAACAAATTATATACAATTATTATAAGAAAATTATAATACATTCTGTCACTTATACAAATAAAAATTACACAAATATCTACAGTTTAAAAATGATTGGCAAAGAAATATTTACAAATAATTATTATGTACAAAATACATTATGGAAGTAATTACAAGTCATCGTCAGAATTGGATGTATCGCCTGTTATGGTGAGGACACAGGGTTCTAAATCGTCTATAATTTTATACATATTTTCGTCTACTTCTGTCATTTTATCCTCCTCTGTTTTGACATGTTGAAGAAAATTTTACCAATTTTCGCTGGTGACCCATTCAATTGCCGTGTTCAGAAGGAGCTTAACGTCATCGATTTTGTATGTCGTATTGTGCTGTTTGACGTAGCCCTCAACCATTGCCCATGCCAATTCTATTGGGTTCAATTTGCAATGGTAGGGTGGTAATCTCAATACATTATGCCCGGCGTCTTTGGCCATATTGTCGACAACATATGACATATACTGCCCCTTTATTTCTTTGACCTTCGCCAGTAATTGTGGTTTAAACATTTTTTGGTCAATGACAACGTTTTTTGAAATTAACCACGATATAATGTCTTCTTTTTTCGTGCTGGATGTCGGTATTTTTTCTGTCCTCACCAAGTGATACGGGGCATTGTTCATCACAGTTACCGAGTTTGGATCAAGGCGTGGAAAAATTGACTTAAACCATTCGTGGAAGTTGTCACCATTCATTTCTTCATGGTAGTCTGCACTATTTTTTTTTAATTCAAAAAATAACAGACCATCATCTACAAAACCTTTGTGCGAGCCAATGTGTACAATTATCAAACGTTTGCCCTTGCCAGTCGGGTTCGTAACACCTGTTGTCTGACCTTTGTTAAAAGCGTCATGTTTTGACCGACTCACACTTTGTCAACACAGTCGCCTGCATTTAACCACGTTTCGTCTAAATAGTAGACGGTACGACCTTCTCTATATTTACGTACATCGTACAAATAATTCTGACGCCAAACCAACAGATCTTCTCGCTCCGTCAACACGCTGCATCTTTTCCTCTTGATGAAGACGATCTTTTGAAAGACTTGATTAATTATTAAAAATTAAATAGAAAAAATTAAAACGAGTATTAATCGAAAATGAAATTTTATAATTTTAAACACCAAACTAGAACCAAAACCGAAATTTTATGTTTATGAGAACAGAAATCTACTGCTCTTGTCATAATATAGGTACCTATTTATTGTTGTAATAGTTATTATTAAATTAAAATTACTTATAGACTCACGGAAATGAAAGAAAACAGTAAATTTACGTCCACCTGTTGCTGGGGGACCTTATCCAAATTCGGTGCTATTACCAGTTGTGGTTCAGAGGTACATTGCTTTTGTTGCATATTTTCTGATGCAGAAAACGAAAACTTACCACTGGTTGCCAACGTGCTTAGTCACCGGAACATAAAATTTGAAAAAAGGTGATACCGTGCCCGTCGTTGTGACTTGTGGCTGCGGTACCTGGTTCTCGACAACATTAGTACGAATCGTGGTATCATGAATGTCTTAAGACGATATCTTCAATTAGTAAAAAAATGTTTGAAAAAAAATATAAATATCACCTATATGTCAAAAAATATTAGATCCACTTGAATTAATATTAAATATAATTAATATGATGAACTAATACATTTTACTAGATTAGTTAACGATTTGTCCGAATTACACGTTGACAGCTTCAGTGCGTTATCTTTTTAATTATCGGACGCTGTTGTCACGGGCGGCCCCCTTTTCGGCCGCTGTTCCTTTTCGGCCAGCACTTATAGTTTTCTTTAAAATTTACAATTATAACAACTGAACTTAACAATTTTTATATTTAATTGAATATGATTGTATCCAAAAATGTGATTTTTTTTTTAAACATTATTACCTACAACTGTAAAAAAACTGAAAAAATTAAACGATTAGAAATAAACTGTTAAAACATATTATTATTACAATTGATTATATTATATTAGTATTTAAAATTAATGTTATTACATACATTAATCGAATAAAAATTAATAAATTCATATAATACATATAGGAAATAAGGTAGGTATATAATAATAATTATGATAGTAAATTAATATTATAACCAACTATGAACGAAAATAAACTTACATTGAAGAGTAAGGGTAAATAATAAAAATAGTAACATTTTTCAAACAAAAATTAACTGTTAATTTATTTGTCTATAATCTAATAATATGTTAAACCATTTTATTGCCAATTGTTTTATTTTATTATTTTTTCATTCAGTTTTAGGTAAGAATGTTTATCAAAAAATCACATTTTTGGATACAATCATATTTAATTAAACGTAAAAATTGTTAAGTTCAGTTGTTATAATTGTAAAAAGAGCAGTATGTTTCGGCCGAAAAAAGAAGGGTACATTTTGGCCGAAAACGGTGACGCCCGTTGTCACAGTTGTTGTCTTCGTCATCGTCGACATCGTTGACGATGTGTTCACCGTCACCTGAGTATACAATTTGGAAAAAGGTGACGGTGGTATATTTTATGATATTATTGCTACTAAATTTATTTATTTTACTATTAGAAAATAGGTAATGATACACTACTTAGCTTCAATTCATTTTTACCAATGAACATTATAAAATGTCATTATATTTCGTATAAAATATAAGAACACCTGAACACTAAATATTTATTTTCAATGATTATAATTTAAACTTTTTTTATCAATAATTAAAAAATGTTGATTATTTACCTAAACTCGGATCAGAGTTTACTCATTGTGATGAAACTGTTGAATTTATTCGAACAATCGATAGATTATTTGATTTTCTTAATAATAGACTTCCATTAGTTGCTAAAAGGGATAAAAAACCAATCTATGCTAATCAAATAG
Organism: Sitobion miscanthi; assembly: GCA_008086715.1. Taxonomy (NCBI): domain Eukaryota; kingdom Metazoa; phylum Arthropoda; class Insecta; order Hemiptera; family Aphididae; genus Sitobion; species Sitobion miscanthi. The sequence continues at coordinate 68,133,922 of CM017797.1, read as the reverse complement.
TCTCTGGAAAATCTATATTACCATTGACACAGTATTTATTTACATTAACTGATCAAAATGATAATCCTTTGTATGTAGGTAAAAAAAACATTTATTATTGGACTAACTATTGCTGTACTTTCTGTATTTTCCGTTGCTAAAGAATTATTGCCTAATAATACATTTTTGAAATATATCTTAACTTACCATTTTTCGCAGGATCATATAGAATTATTATTCTCTCTGCTCTCGTATAAGAAAAAGGTATGGCCTAAATAACAAACCAAACGTACTCCAATTTAAAACTGCTATGAAACAAATAATTTTAAAAAATAGCATTACCCCTTCATTAAGTGCAAATAGTATTGCTTTTGATGATGATTATGTTGGGAACATTTTTGAGATTAAATGGGCACAAAAAAAGTACACCTTACTGAGTCAGATGTAAGTGATCAAGGCATTGAGAGTATAGAAAACAATTATGATGAGCTAGGCGATGATATGTTATTAAATAAAATATCAACTATGAATAATGATAGCTCTAATTTATATGATCAAAAATTAAATATATTATATTATATAGCAGGCTTTGTTGTAAAAACAATTTCACAAAAAGTCTTCTGTATTTCCTGCAAAAACAAACAGATCATTTTCATAATGATTTTTATACAAAATTTATTGATATTAAAAATTATGGTGGTTTAGTTTCTGCATAATCTAGTGTTTTTGAAATAATTAAAGAGACTGAGAAAAGAATTTTTATTTTAACTAATAACTTAGGCAATATGAATATTACAAAAATATCAACAAAAATCATAATATTAGTTAAAAACTATTTTCTCAGAATTCTCAAGTATTTGGTGAATTAGATTGTGAAGATGAAAATATGTTTGCAAGCCCACATAGATTAGAACTAATTAAATTAGTTGTTAGCATGTACTTAAAAATAAGATTTCATGCATTTGCAAAAAATCATTCTTTGGCTATAAGTTGCACTAGTAAAAGACATAAATTCAATAAGCTTGTGTTGTTTTTAAACAAATAATTCATTAAATGAAGGTTACAAATTTATAATTTGTGTAATGTATACTTTATAATATGTATATTTTATAATTTGTGTTATGTATAATTTATAATTTACTATGTGTGGTACGATATTCTATATGGACTATACATTTGTACCTAATCTGTATAAAAAATAATTAAGGACATTTGACACTGCGGTGTATTGCGCTTGGTCTCATCACTACATTTCATAATATATAAAATCAACGTTTTTAGTTCTGACTCTGAATCAAGTGTAATAAAAATCACTGTAAAAAAAAAATATTTTTAATATATGATAATCAACCAAGAAAAAGCCAAGAGAGGGGCAGGCAACTGCCCCTATTTGCCCTCCTCCCCTGTGGACGCCCTTGGGTACCTTTTAATTCTATTTAATTATATAATATAGTTGGTATTATTTATACTATTTAGCGCGTTTATATTGTAGATTTTTAATTGGATATTTATATTATTACTTAAAATAATGTTACTTGATGTTAATGTTACTAGGATATTTGGGTTTGATAACCAGGAATAATTAGCAAATGATAGAGAGAAATGGAGGAGGCAGTATGGAGCAGTGATGAGCCTTAATGGCCCGTAGAAGCTGAAGAAGAAAAAGAATGTTACTGTCTTTGAAATCGATCAGGGCGTTATTTTTGATCAAGAAGTCATTTTCAAGTATGATTGGGCTGCTTAATTTTTTTACTATGTGAGCATCGATATTGAAGTTTTTATTGTTGATTTTGATTTTGGTTATACCTGCCACACATAGAGCTTTATTATCTAATCCTGATAGCTTTAGTGTACTCGGCGTGATTGTATAGTCTAATCTCTAATACATCACAATATGTTTGCCCCAGTGTCAACTGTTATTGGTAAGGTAATAGGTATTATTAAATTGAGCTTCAATATAAAGGGCATCGGGTGTACAGTTAATTTTATTTATATTTTGTTTCCGTATTTCTGTATTTAAAGATGAACAACTATCAGATTAGTTTAACCTTGTATTTAGGTAATTTTTTTGACTTTTTGTTGTTTGAACTACAAGTGATCATGGAATGTCAAAATTTATTGCATCTTTAAATCAAAAAATATCATGCTATTTTATTGATTAAAAAATTCAAAGCTTAATACCAACCAGTTTATTAATCCAATAGATAGGTAGCTAATCCTGTATACATCTTTATTAATGTCAATTAGTGCTTACAGCAATACAGCATACAAATTTAAGGTACCATTAAGGAATCTAACATAATACCTTCATACAATCTAAACTTTTCAATCCATCAAGTTCTGAATTTTAACGAGAGCACCCACTTTACACTTAAAATACTTATCTTAGACACATTTAGACTTACACATTATACTTTAATATGCTTCCTTATATCCAGTGATGTTCCCAAAAAATTAGTTGAGGGTATAAGGTATAACTCAATAACTTCCCAACAAAATTTTAACAATTTCAATGAAAAAGTTTAGTGTAATAGTATTCAGTTATATGTAATATCAAATATCTATGATACTATAATATTTTAGTTTTAATCTGAATAGTATGACAATTGATCAAATTTATTTAAATGTTTACTAAATTGAAATTAAAATGAGTAAATAAATATTAAATTACTATATAATATGTTTATTTCATATAAATACAGTTAAAAAATCTCTACAAAAAAACAGTAATAGATTTCAAAGGCTGAAACCTTAATTTTAACAACACCCTAAATAGATTCAACAAGTTTAAAGCGATTGTGTTGTGGCTTTGGTATAATATTAAAGAATTTTTTGTAAATCGTTTGCCCCTTGCGGTTGCCATAAAATCTTTGAACCCAAGTATGATTCCAATTTGGATCCATCTTTTCGCATGAAACAACCACTTTACCCTGTTCCAAAGCAAACAATGTGCCGTTGCGCCCAAAACCAACCTGTATAAACAATTATTAAATCAACATTTCAAAAATTAAATAAGCTAGTAACAACTTACATGAAGACCTGGATGAAACCTCAGGTCCCTCTGCAACACTAACATGGTGCCAGCCTGAACTTCACGGCCATCGTTGTATCTGATACCTCTATGTTTAGGACGAACTCGGCCACCGACATTCGCAGTACTTGTACCAGATTTTTTGGAAGCATGTCGAACACTGTTACGAACTAAGTAAATAATTTAAATACGCATGTTTTTAATAAGTTAACCTCAGCCTTTAGTTAATTTTTAATTTTAATTACTTACGTAATAATGTCCCTACAGTAGAAATGAGATTGGGTAATGACAAATTACTTAGCATCGTGAAAACTAATTGAGAAAAATATAAACTGACACTAGAAAAATTAAAGTCAGAAAATGTAAGATATTAAATAATTCCGAAACTTTAATATTTTATTTTACTGCAATCGCGATTGTAGATAAATAGATATCAATCCGGCTCATAATACCTATTATCATGATCTTTATCAAATATTTTGAAAAACCTGGTAATATAGTTTATTCTTCCATGGAAGACCTACAGAAATAAGTGATAGAGAATGATAAAATTAAATCGCTCAATAAAAAATTTCGATAGAGATAGGGTCTAGTCTAGGGATCTTTTCTCCAAAGTTTCCCATTTCGGTTTTATTGTGTCATAGAAGTTTTCACATCAAAAATGGCTTCAGTTTTGAATTTAGTGAAAAGAAATAACTTGGGCTATCTAACGAAGTATTTGGCTGCAAATGACCGAATCTATCAGTAAGTAAATATTAGATCAACATTAAATTATTTGTATTGCATAATACTCACAACTATTAATTATTATTTACAGACATGTTAGGAGTGCATCAAAATGGTATCCGGGTGTCGAAGAAATGAAACAATTCGAGCGACCTGTAATGTTTGTGCCTGAAGAAGCTGGTGATTGGAAGGTGGAAGCATGGAATTCTAATCCTCAGCCTATTGAACGAGAAGTGAAAAACATGACCATTAATTTTGGACCACAACATCCAGCTGCCCATGGCGTACTTAGATTAGTACTGGAACTGGCTGGAGAGGTAAAACTTGTTAATAACAAATAAATCATAATTTCATTGTATGTTTGTTATATTGTAGGTCGTTATACGGGCTGATCCTCATATTGGACTTTTACATCGTGGTACAGAAAAATTAATTGAATACAAGACATACACTCAAGCATTGCCATATTTCGATCGTCTTGATTATGTATCTATGATGTGTAATGAACAGTGTTACTCATTGGCCGTGGAAAAATTGTTAAATATTGATATTCCATTGAGAGCAAAGTATATCAGAAGTAAGAATATAAATCACTTACAGTAACCTCCTTATAACGGAATGATTAATTCCCTGCAGATTTTTTTGTTATAAAGGAGTTTCTGTTACAGAGAGACTAAAATATACGCATATAGGTTATACTCACTTAGCTATTGTATGAAGATTATAGTAGAACCATTATAAAGAGGTTTTATTATATAATGTATATAAAAACTGCTTGAATTGTTTCTAATACTTTCGTTTGTGTTTTTAAGCATTGTTTGCGGAAATTACTCGTTTGTTAAATCATATTATGGCTATTGGCACACATGCCTTAGATATTGGTGCTATGACACCATTCTTTTGGTTATTTGAAGAACGAGAAAAAATGATGGAATTTTATGAAAGAGTATCTGGAGCTAGGATGCATGCTGCCTACATACGTCCTGGAGGCGTGTCTCAGGTATGTAAACATGATATTTCATAAATAACATTGAATATATTATATTTACATCAAAATTAATTTATTTAGGATATACCACTTGGATTGATGGATGATATCTATCAGTTTTCGTCTAAGTTTGGGGAACGTATTGATGAAACTGAAGATATGCTTACTAATAATGGAATTTGGATTGCTAGGACACGTGATATAGGTGTTGTGAGTGCTGAAGACGCTCTAAATTTAGGTTTTAGGTTAGTTTTATGCTGAGTAATTACAACTATAATGAAGTTAAAAAAATTTTACTTTTTTTAGTGGAGTTATGCTACGTGGTTCAGGTATCAAATGGGATTTACGTCAAACACAGCCTTATGATGCATACCACCTTGTTGATTTTGATGTACCTATTGGCACTCGTGGTGATTGTTATGACAGGTTAGTTATTAGTAAGAGTAAAATATGCTCTAAAAAACTCTAATGCCCTTAAAAGTTAAAATTATACTGCAAGAATGCCATAATAATGTATACTCAAAAATATTGCATTATGCATTTGTTCTATAAAATAAAGACACACAATTATAAAAAGAAATTTAATAAGAACTTGATGTTAATCATCTTTGTTTTCTGAAACTAATACAAATCAATGTGTCTGTCAAATTTCTAATTGTTCTTATCCACCACAGCTCTCAGGCATAAAAAATATGATTGTGATAGTCAATGATAGCATCGAAGAGAACCAAATCAAACATTTTTGTTTATTAAAATTAAAAAATAAAAAGAACAAACTATAAAAAATGTGTGTTCAAATAAAATAATATATTTGAAAATTATACAAATAAACTCAATAATATAACTAACATTTCTAAAATAAAAATAGTATTTTTTAATCTAACAAAAATTATTTATATGTAAAAATCTAACATGAGACGAGGCTAAACATCAAGACTATTAGTCCAACCCCTCACCTTTTGAATCAATCCAGATTCGCTACTGTGATGAATACATAAAACTCTAAGGCTTTGTTATGACTGCGTTATTAATAATAATAAATTGTGATGTGTGTTAATATATGTTGATGCATTTGTATAGTACATCTACATCACTCAGTCTACTGAATACGGATATGTAAAATATTAAACTATTCATAAATGAATATATTAATAATAGTATGATTATTATGAAAACAAAAACAAAAAAAAAACACTTTGAACATAACATTATTATGTAGTTAAATTAACTTTTGTCATTTTAAAAATATTATCTAATTTCATAATATTTTTTGCATAAATATTTTCCATTTATTTTTTATAACTGATTACTGCCTATCAAAATGTATATTCAACTGAGGAAGACAGTCCAATTTATATAAATTTACCTTTGTGGAACCAGAATAGGTCATATCAGATTAATGAAAAGTACAAAAATTGAGTGGTTGTTACACAGTCATGATCCGAGGTCATGATGAACAAAAGTTTTATTTGATACAAATATTAAAAATGACTTCTTTCATTCTCGTTATAAATGTAATGAACTGTTTTATGGCAAAAGTATCAATTGATAGTTTGACATTTTTAATACCTAACATACTATGTTTATTTTATTTTTATAGTCATAATCATCCACTACTTGCATTAAATGAATAAAAAAAACATTCCATTGTTATAAAATAAATATAAATTGTGGCGCGGTCCGTACACTCAACTGTGGAAATGCTCTGAGTGTACGTATCAGCCGGTGTTGCTAGCTCCCGAATGGGTGACTACCCAGGATTTTCGCTACCAAATCCTTGCCACGCATACTAACATGTTTTAATCAACCATTCCTCCCCACTAAGAACAAAAAAAAACAACTAATGGCCATAGTTTCCGGGCTAAGCTCAATAAAAAATAAATAAATAAATATAAAATAATTTAATATATCTATTATAAGAATGTACTATTCACAAGACAATGTCAATTTATTTTTATAAAATTAATATGTGTACCTAATGCATTTTATATTTTTATATAGGTTATGTTATATTTTTGAAATATTATAACGTTTTATTTGTATTTTCAGATATTTATGTAGAGTTGCAGAAATGAGGCAATCACTTAGAATTATTGAACAGTGTTTGAATCAAATGCCAGCTGGTGAAATTAAAACTGATGACATGAAAGTATCGACCCCATCAAGATCAGAAATGAAAGTAATAAATTAATATCCAATATATTTAGCACTATAACTACTATAACTTATTTATATTTTTAGAACTCCATGGAAGCCCTAATTCATCATTTCAAATTGTTTACCCAAGGTTATCAAGTACCTCCAGGTGCTACATATACTGCCATTGAAGCACCCAAGGGTAACATAAAAATATTATTTGTGTTTTTTATTTAGCTCTAAATAATTATTAATTATATTTTATAGGTGAATTTGGTGTCTATTTAGTTTCTGATGGTACTTCTAAACCATATAGATGTAAAATCAAAGCACCTGGATTTGCACATCTTGCTGCATTAGAGAAGATAGGGAAAAAACACTTCCTTGCAGATATTGTCGCTATTATTGGTAATTACTAACATATTGCTACAAATTTTAATTATTATTTTTAAGTATAGAACAGTGATTGATTTACATTCAATATTTGTATTTTTAGGAACACTTGACGTTGTGTTTGGTGAAATCGATCGTTAAGTATTTGTACTGATGTTTATTGGTGAGTAAATATTTGTTCTGGTTTCGAAGCTATGTAATTTAATGTATTGTAATTTGTTATTCAATAATAATGATTTAAAATAAATTATTTTTTAGTGTACATGCATTTTATTGATTCTAAAGTTTTGTATTTACCAGTATACTTTTCTTAATCATGTGATTTTTGAATGTGTTACACAACATTCGAATACAACTAAATTTTCCTGTTCAATAAATTATTTGCAAAGATTGAATATTTTCTGTGTACACTAGATTCTATTCTAGTATAAAATATTTGATTTTTAATAGTTGTTTTAGCTAAGAAAACTAGAAGATTATTTCAAAAACAAAATTGAATTATATAAGTTTAAAATATAGTGTTGTATTACTCATTGTGTACATGTTATATTATTATATTTGATAGAATGTAATAAAATCATTTCTTACAACTATTTAATGAGCCATGGTCATAAATATTCCAATCCTTTTACTTGTTGATAAAAAGTAAAAGGACTACCTTTTGTTATCAACAAATATTCTCAGAAGGTAACAAAAAACTATAATAAATAAATATTCTTTTTTTACATTTAATTTAAATTATAACAAGTAATTTCATTTTGTTTTTAAAAATACTCAAATTTATATTAATGATATAAATTATTAAATTTCAATTTTACACACTATGATATTACATATTGTGTTGTAGTATTAAACAGTTTTTTTTCAGGCACAAGTAGGTATATTCTTGTTCCTATAAAATATAGAATATATTAAATAACGATGTTGTTTTTGTAGAAATGAAATTGTAAAAACCTTTACATTAATTTGTATCTAAGTATGCTGCAATAGAGCTAGTTGTACTTGTTAATTATCGATTTATATTTATTTTTAATTCATAAGTCCTAGTTTAAAATCCTTGTGGTTTTATGTCCGTCATTTATGGCTCTTTCTTTAAAAAATATAAATACAAACAACTATACACTATGTAAAAGCAAATTATGTATAACCATACAAACAACTATACACTATGGAAAATAAAATTGTGTGTAACCATACAAACATATTATGACCCTTTTAAATCATTGCTCCTTGAAATTGAATATCAAGTTGTTCAAAAGTCAAAACTGAAAACAGCGACATCCAAAATGTATTTGAAATATTTAATGCCCAACAGTTTTTTAGTTATAATAACAGTTATTTACACATTATTGATAACAACGTTATTAACAGTGGAAATAAAAATAAACAAGAAAAGTATAGGTAAATGTGGTCAACATGCTAATGAGAAGCATTGCTGTCTCAAATGATTCTTGTAAAAGAAGGATTATTTGAAAAGTTAGTTTGTCCCAGTCAGATAAAACATATGTCACCTGATTCTATTTGCAGTGGCGTTAAAATCTCATCAGCCATATTTATGCAAAAAATATTTGTCCTATATTATAATTAAAATTGTTATTACAAAATATACCGTCATATATGGTTCTATTCCATATTTGATAATATTGTTAAGATAAAGATTGATGACTTCAATGGTGAAATATGTCTCCCACATGTTAAATTTAAATATAAAATTGAAACACCCCCCTCCCCTAAAAAAACCCTGGGTATGAACGTCGATTTGATACCCGGATAATGAGTCGACCTACATGGGTTTCTATATGACTATTCAGTATTCACTATTATGATATATGCCACTTAACAATTCCCATAAAAAGTGTGTATCCAAAACTTATGTCTTTCATCTAAAGTACCCCAGGCAGGCAGTCTGAACTTGTATAAATAGGTACATAGTCATGACTCATGGCCCATGGGATGGGTGCCCGATAATTAGTATAATATTTTAGTATATGCACAAAAGCTAATCTAGTCAATAGTTTTTTATTATTCCAATAAATAATAATTACGTCGTAAAACAAGCATGAGGCAAGTAGGTTAGGATATCGTTTATACCTAACATGGAAATTGACATTACCTATTATACGTAATAATGTAATATACATTTAACTCTATATTACTCTATATTCAGAAATTACGTCTTATAACAAAAATTTTGATCGCAATAAGTGAACCTGTTGGCTGTTATCTCTTATCAACGCTGTTATCTTCGCATTCCTATTAGGTATTTTGGTGTAATATTTTTATTCAGTGATCTCCGAATTCCGAGTCAGACCTGCGGACTTTGGTAGTGCTGTGTAACTAAGGAAACGCAATCCTAGCAGACCGCATGCATTTTGTAACGTTTTGAAAATATGGAAACGATTGATCAAACACTGCCGTGAACACTGAACAGTGTTATGTGAGTAATAATATTTTCGCAGTTTGCCGATTTAAGTAAGAATCTCAATACCTACGTTATTGGTGAGTAGGTACCCATATTATGAAATAAATTAGTTATAATTTTATAATACCTTACAATTTACAATACCTAATAATATTAAATAATTGAACAATGAAGTATTATTAGTGTTATTATTATTAGGTATAATTATTGTTGTAAATAATATTATGTAATATGTGTAGATACTTATTAAAAAAAAATTGCATACTTAATAAAAATGAAAATATATATTAAATAGTACAGTTATTTCATGCAGATGTGGTAGGGTTTTTAAAAACGTATAATATATGTTTTGTATTAATTGTATGTTTTTGTTTTAATTATACAATTAATACATATTACCAAAGATAAGTTGTTGAGATGCCGTTTAAAAATGCTATACATTAAATACCTATCAATTATTATAAATTCTAGCAATCTTCCTGCAATAATGGTTCAAGTGAAATTGAAGAAGTTTGGTGTAGTTCTCTTGGTCTCATAGTTTTCTTAATATCTGTACTCACATCCAACCATAATCTTTTTGTTTTACACACGTAATTTTGCTGATAATGATAGGTAGCCAACACTATTTGTTCATATTATATATTATTGATACATATTATTATGTTTGCTAACACTGAACCTTATATGTAATATTTATACTGCATATCCGAGTAGCACGAAAAATTATTAGGTATGGATTTTGTTTATTTATTACATCCGGGCATCTTTTACACTAATATAAATATTATTTTTTAAAATATTATTAATAATTTATTATTCTTTTAGAATGTTTTTAATATACTTACCTACACAAATTAAGTACTACCTAGCCAATTTAGAAACTTCCTACAGTTTCTAATAAATTTATTTAAAAACATTGAATTTAACTGTAGGTATATTACCTGTTTCTATCGACTAAACTTTGATACATTGAAAATATTAATTTTTTTCCATATCTACTTTTTTATGTTTCAGTTAAAAAAATGGGTCGCTTAGCTACTGTAGCCGTAAGCTGCTTGAATCAATGGTCATTAGATTTTGATGGTAATAAACGTCGTATATTGGAAAGCATTGAAATTGCAAAGCAATGCAATGCAACATATCGTAGTGGGCCTGAACTTGAAATATGTGGCTACAGTTGTGAAGATCACTTCTTTGAGAGTGACACACTTTTACACTCATGGCAAGTTCTGGTTGAAATAATGATTCATCAATCTTCATCAGATATTTTGGTTTGTTACAGACATTATTTAATCATACTTTAGCACTAATTATTTTTTAAATACATTAATAATATTAAATGTACATTTAGATTGATGTTGGCATGCCAGTGATGCACAAGAACTCCACCTACAATTGCCGAGTTGTGTTTCTTAACAAACGTATTTTATTGATTAGACCCAAATTACTCATGTGTGATTCTGGTAATTATAGAGAATCTCGCTGGTTTACTCCGTGGAGAAAATTACGAACAGTTGAAGATTTTTACCTACCTCGAGTTGTGCAAAAACATACAGGCCAAACTATTGTACCCTTTGGAGATGCTGTTATTGCCACCGCCGATACATGTATTGGATATGAAATATGTGAAGAATTGTGGACCCCTAATAGTACACATATTCCGTTATGTATGGATGGCGTTGAAATAGTTGTCAATAGTTCTGGTTCTTATATGGAATTGCGGAAATCTACACTTGTTTTAGATCTGATTAAATCTGCCACTTTTAAAAATGGTGGATGTTATTTGTATAGTAATCTGAGAGGGTGTGATGGTCAGCGTGTTTACTTCAATGGTTGCTCAAATATTGTGATGAATGGTTCTTTAATAAAAGTTGGTACTCAATTTAATCTAAAAGAAGTAGAAGTCACATGTGCTACAATTGATTTAGAAGATATTCGCAGCTATAGAAATGCTATAAGGTCTAGATCTAGCTCTAGTTCAGAGTCGTACCACAGGATTAATGTACAAGACTTTAGTTTATCAAGAGAAACACGTAAAATACCAGATCCCATTTTAACAGAATTTAAATGTTTATCTCCCGAAGAAGAGATCACCTTAGGACCAGCATGTTGGCTTTGGGATTATTTAAGACGTTCTAAGCAAGGTGGATACTTTTTGCCATTGAGTGGTGGTGTTGATTCATCAAGTACAGCATGCATAGTATTTTCAATGTGCAATTTAATATATCAGGCATGTAAAGACGGTGACACACAAGTTTTAAATGAAGTACGCACAATAGTTGGTCAACAAAATTATTTCCCTCCAAATGCAAGAGAACTGTGCAATCAATTGTTTACAACGTGTTATATGGCTACCGAAAATTCGTCTTCTCAAACAAAAAAACGAGCGGAAGAATTATCTTCTCAAATATCTAGTTATCATTTGAGTGTTGTTATTGATAAGGTTGTATCATCTGTGATCTCCATATTTGTTGGTCTAACTGGTAAAACACCACAATTTGCTGTGTATGGTGGATCCCCGCGTGAATCTCTTGCCTTACAAAATGTACAAGCTCGATTGAGAATGGTTCTGACATATTTATTCGCTCAATTAATGCTTTGGGTCCGTGGCCGACAAGGAGGACTTTTGGTTTTAGGTTCAGCTAATGTTGATGAAGCTCTAAGAGGATATATGACAAAATATGACTGTTCAAGTGCTGATGTCAATCCAATTGGTGGCATTTCAAAATCGGATCTCAAAATGTTTCTTAGATATTTTAGAACTAAGTATTCATTGTCATCGATCGATGATATAATAAATGCCACTCCTACAGCAGAACTAGAGCCCTTGATAGCTGGACAAATTACACAGTCAGATGAAGCTGATATGGGCATGACTTATGACGAGCTCAGTGTTTATGGGAAGTTGAGAAAGCAAAATTATTGTGGCCCGTACAGTATGTTTTGTAAGTTGCTGTTATTGTGGGGTGATCAATATACGGCCGAACAAATTGCAGAAAAAGTAAAACACTTTTTTAGATGTTATGCTATAAATAGACACAAAATGACAATCTTGACTCCTAGCTATCACGCTGAAGCATATAGTCCAGATGACAACCGGTTTGATCATCGTCCATTTCTTTACAATGTTATGTGGCCATGGCAATTCCGATGTATTGATAACAGAGTTGAAGAATTTAATGACAAAAAAAATGAAATTCCTAGATACCATTTATCCTTAGAATCAAACAGAAGTGAAAAATATGCAGTAAATGTTTAGAAAATTATTGTTAGATTATTATTTGTATAGTTATATTTTAATTTTTAATCACTATTAAAAGACTAATTATATTTTTATTACCTATTTATCTAGATAAATCAAAAGTAATTTGTATTCATGATTCACTGATTTATTGTAAAAAATCATTTAATAAATTAATGGCACTAATTTATTATTGACTAATAAGAGTAAGATCACTTTGAGTAGTAGAGCTGTTCCATTATAATAGGTAATAATATATTAAAAATACTTAAAATAATTTTTTTTTAAAACTGTTTTTGAGAAAAACAAGAAATTTAATGATTTAATAATGTTGCTTTGTATCCTAGCGGGGTTCTTTTTGTTGATTGGCAGTTATTTTGTTTTATTATCATATTTCTAAATGTCTAATGTCTATGGACTAAGTATTTTTAATACTTCAAATAAGAAAGTAAAGTCTAATGTAAGATATAATATATTTCTTAAAATATTTTATATTACTTGTTTAATAAAAACAGAAATACAGCAACTCATTTATGACAGATTACAAAATAATTATTTTTAAATAAACTACTTCATTTTAGATCAAACATATTATGTGACTTTATATGGTGTGGGTCAACAAATGATCTATTACAGATAAAACAAAAAATCTTTTTTTGTATTGTATTTACTTACAATATGTCAAAATATAATTATTCGTCAATGTTGTAACTTCAAAACGAATTGATCGGAAATAAGACGTGATAGTGCGTACTAATATTCACTAGTATATCTGTCATCCATGTGTAATGTGCATGCAACACGTGTGTACTTATGTAGTACTGTACTAAATACATTAGTTACACTAATTAAGGAATTACAATGTATTTAGTTCAACTGTTATAAACCTGGTTAGTAGGTACCTAATAAAAAAAATTTCACAGCTAAGCCACTGAACAGAATTAACAGATTAGAACCCTTTTTTATGATTGAGGAGATCATCTCTGCACGCGCGAGAAACCGGACAGGCTGGACATGTCACGGGGCTGGCGGCGACAAGGTGGACCGTGAATTCTCCTGAAAACAAATTAAACACACAGTATATTATATTCGTTATTTCATATATTCTAACGTATAACGTAGTACGGTTAAATTTGCAAGAAAATTCAGTTCATATTGTTGACGAATGTATAATATTCTGGAGAAAAGCGAGAATCCCAATAATTCAAGATCCTTCAAATATAGTTCGAAAAATTAAAAAGTTGTATATGACTGTTAGCGAAATCTTGATAAAAAAAAAACACGAAATATATAGTGCCGTACAAAAAGAACATATGAAAACGGTTTTAAACAAAATTTAGATGACTATATTTGATATAGTCCATTCTAACATGGCGTCATGGCGACTATTATGACAGTTGAAGAAGACAAGTGTTTTCTTTCATTGCAATGAAAAAAAGGCCGTATTAGATACAAAATTATTTGGGATTGAAAAACGAAGAGCCGAGCGAGAACCAAGAGCAGTCATACTTAAACAGTTATCCATAGCGGAACCGGCTAAATAAATTTATCATATAATATATTAATATAATTAATGAATTAGTTAAATTACATGGAAATAAATTCATTTTTAAGACCTAGAATAAATATTTTTATGCACCAAATACTTATGTATTTAAATATATTATATACTAGCTGATCCCGTGCACATCGTTGCCCGTTAAATATACCAACTCTATACGACTCAAACTTTATTAAATTCGTTATTTAATGTTCGGTGCATGGTAAAATGTTCAAAATTTATCTTAACTTTTCCGTTTCCCAGAATAAAAATTCTGATTCGCAGCCCTGATCGCGGACCCCATGCTGTCTGTACGTAAGTGTATGATTTAACTCTAAAGTATCAAAATTGTACCAAGTTTGTCATTTTTACTTAAGTGCACCTACGGAGGATTAATATAGTCAATTAATAAAAAAGTCTAACGCAACCGTACTAAAATTCAATGAATAAAAAAAAACAAATTAACACTTTTTAAATATAATAGTCTATCTTCTTTCCAGAGGTCTAATTTAAACATAAACATTAATTTATTGATTAATTTTTTTTGCTTAGCTAAATAATTATAATAATTGTTTGAATGTTATTTATTTTCAGCCAGCGACTATTTCTGACTAAAAAAAGGTATAGGTATACATTAAGACATTTTTTTAAATAAAAAATAAAAAATTCACACAATTTTTCTTTATAAATTGTGACCTATGTATTATTCTGATGTATAAGCTATATTCTTGTAAAGTTTCATTAAAATCCATTCAGTAGTTTTTACGTGAAAGAGTAACAAACATACTTACAAACTTTCGCGTTTATAATATTAGTAGAATATTTCTTACATTGGAGGTACCTATAATCTATATATGATATATTATGTACGTACATTATAAGTACCTAATTTATAGGAATATAATAATAATAATAATAGTTTTAAAAATAAAAGAAAAATAATAGGTATCAACTTTATTTTACTTGGTATTTATATGGGAACAAGTACAGATGATATACGGAGCACTTATAATGTGACTATAATGTAAAATCTATATGTATACTTAAAGATAGCTGTTTTTCATTAAGAGGATGTCAGCGCACTCTCAGTTTTCTCTCTCTGGTCCACGCGCAACATAGACAAAACGCATTAACGCAGAATCATTTTTTCTATGTTTTTAAGTAATCTTAGAGTAAAATCACCTATTACAAAAAATATAGAGAATAATATTTTTGAGGGAATGACTTAATGATTTTATATTTTATGGTTATTTGACTTTGAAGTTTGAATTCGACTTTCAAAATAAACAAAAAAATGTTTAAATTTAAATTATGTTTAAATGGTTTTGAGACAATATTTAGACAAATCGATAAGCCATTCGCTCAAAAATATTATCCTGGGTGATATTACTCTTAAATAACTTAAAAAAATAGAAAAAATAATTCTGCATAAATGCGTTTTGTCTATGTTGCGCGTGGGCCGGAGAGAGAAAACAAATAGTGCGCTGACATCCTTTTAAATAGACAATTGTATGAAGCTTGTAATTGTAAACTGGTGGACAAGTTAAAAATATGGGTATACATTTATTGGAGATTGTAGAGATTTAAAGTAAAATTATGAACGTGAAATGATGAATTAATAAAAATATTGTAAAGTAAATTCATTTTATATGAATTTAATACATTGTGACATTGTGTATGATTATGTTATATTGATATTATTGAATTATGCTGTGATTACGATCACGATTTGTTATTAATCATTTTTATCTCGTCACTTATATCACTTAATAATTTATGATATTGAATTATGGAAACACTACACTGAAGCATATGGGTATATGCAAACTGGATCATTTTTTTTACTCCTTTAAATTCATCTTTTATAAGTTTATAACATTAAAAACATTTCGTTTTCTATTCGTTCCATATTATACCTAATTCATGAAAATTCTTAGTCCACAGGTATACCTATATATACAAACTAAAATTGGTTTTTATTTAAAAATAATAGTTATATATATATATAAATAATAAGGCATGTTTGTTTAATATTCGTGATTTCCTATAAAAGCTGTTCTATTCTCACGATTTTACATTTGTGAATAACTCCAACAATATTATTAGGTAGGTCGTAATACTACAACTTAGTAGTTTATACTCATAAACAAACTACATACATTATAAGACTTAGTAATAATTGTTTATTTTTTGTAAAATAGATAGGTAACAGCTGGTTATTGATTATCAAAATTATTTCAGATTTTACATCATAATTAATTCATTTAAAACAATTAAGTGGTTTTAGAACTTAAGTAAAGACTTTGAGTAAGACTTATAAGCAACCGTTTACAAATTTCAGTTGTACTAAATGTATACGATGTGAATAACTTATCCAGTGAAGAACTTTTTCACGGTCAAAATAAAATCTATAGGTACTTACTCTAGTACACTCCTCGCTATTTCGATCCAAACCCAAAGGATTTCTATAATATTATTTATTATAATATCGTCTTCTAACTATTTGAGATTTTGAGACATTTTATTAAAGCAGGATCATAATACTTATCTGAACACAGAGGGAGTCGGCACTCGCTATTTTTCCATCTCACCTCGTTTAGGTCGACAGTCTAGGTGCTTTGCGATACTTACTACATTTTCAAAGCAATGA
The DNA here is from genome assembly GCA_008086715.1 of Sitobion miscanthi. Taxonomy (NCBI): domain Eukaryota; kingdom Metazoa; phylum Arthropoda; class Insecta; order Hemiptera; family Aphididae; genus Sitobion; species Sitobion miscanthi. Next base: position 68,116,816 of record CM017797.1, on the reverse strand, counting down.
TAAATCGTAAATTTATAATAATATACGATAAATTATAAAATGTGGTTCTGAGACAAGTTCGGTTAAAACCGCAATCGCTGGCATTTCATCAAAAATGTCCGTTTGTCGGTAGGTACCGATACCTATTATATATACATAATAGATTTTCTGTGCGCAATTCCAGTGAAACTATATTCGTCTTATAAAACTCTGTTCATGTATCAAAATCGAGACTCGTCCCCACTAACCATTTACGTTCACATTGGAATATTATAGATTCACATAACCTATCGTTAATCTTTGGAGGTTCGCTGTATAGGTAGTTATACTGTATACACGCAACACGCTGCAGAGTTATATAGCTGTCATTTGGTCCAAAAATATTTTTCTCAAAAGACGTTTAGACGTTTACGCCCGCGACCCGCCCGACGACACAACCTCCTCCAGCGTAATCCTTTCCGTTCCGAATAAATAATAATAATAATAACCATGATAATATTCGACTCGTCTTGTTCTCGAAACGTCTGCGTCAATATCGGCGCACGCGCCGAGTCGAGTAAATCTAATAAAATTGTTTCGGACGAAAAAAATAAATGCATACAGAATGAATCGTCGGACGAGCGTGCAGTTATTTATAGACGTGTGCTCTGCACCGGAGTTAAGTGATGTTTTTACGTTTTTACTCTTGTTACACACGGCGCGCGTACAGCAGCAGCGCTGCGACAACAGAGTGCTCGAAATGCACATGACGTTATGGTAAATAATAGTATGGTTGTTACTTGTTTTTATTTCACGTCGTTGTTGCTTCTCTTAGAATTACGAAAAAAAGAAAATCATGCCAAAATCGTCGCAGGATTTTTAATCGCCATGAAATGCAACAACATCATGTAGGCACAGTCGAGGCCGTAACTGGAAAAAAAATTTCGGGGGTGTTCGACATTTTTTTAAATATAGATACCGAACACTTGTCATTTTTACTGTAAAAATATAAAATTTGATTGTCGTCATGTACCGTACGGTGTACAGCACCCACTTGGTTTTAACCGCGTCGGTCGAAAGTGCGCCGCCGCAAACACTCTGTATAAACCGCTCTGTACGGGTACACACATATTATATACATATATACTTGTACTTAATACATATATAATATATATATATATATACCTATATTTTATTGTACATAATACAAATATATATACATCAAATAATAAGTAGGTATACGCTGTATACTGGCACGTATTAATAATATTATTATACGACGACGACGATGACGACGACTAGTCGTGTTAGCTCAGTTGCTCGGCGCTCGGCTTTTCGCGGTCCGTCCTCGTCGTCCGGCGACTACTTTTTACACACAGTACGTAGTCATATTATTATTATATTATGCATTAGTTTCGTATTATTTTTCACACGAAATATTTCATAGTATTTAGATCCGCGATTTCCGACGAGAATTTTCCGCGCGCGACGTTTGGTCGATTTCAATGTTTTTCTTATAATACTATAATAATATCAGGTAGGTACCGATATTGTATTGTTATAGCCACACGACGAATCACGGCCCTCCGTCTCTCTTACGATAAATGCGCACCGGCCGAAAACGTTTTGGACACCAGTCGCGCGCGACGATAACCGAATGAATTTTTTTTTTTTACTTTTTAAACCTTTTGCTATTCAGGTACGAGAGTTGAACCATCGCACAGAAGTAGTTGTCGGACGAAGGCGCGAAGGATAAGAAATATGAATACCAATAACGGTCAGGGTAACAACAACAACAACGGCGGCGGCGGCGGCGCCGGTGGAAATAATAATTTCCGGAAGTACAAACGGGTTACAGCGGGTAACCCGTCGAACCCGAAAACCAAAAAACAATTGGAAAACGAATTGAACCGGCAGAGGAGCTTTTTCGTCAACTGCAGCCCGCAAAATTCGTCCGCTGCTCGTCACAGCAACACACAAGAGGTAGTACCTGTGCGTATACTTAAATGCTATACTTAAATACGTGTCATAATAATTTTATCGTGTTCCGTGCACTAACGACACCTAAAACGTTTCACAAAACAGTGCTTCACTCGAGGACATAATAATACGTGTAACAATATCTGTGTATTATTATTATTATTATTATTAGTACCTATTATTATTCTCTCCTCGTTAGTGAAACACTTTTCGTTTAATCTCGTATGCAATATTATTATGTATATTTTATAATATACGCATAACATATATATATATAATAGCCATATAGGTCCATGTATAAGTCTAACACACTGTACAGAATATTGTGATATTAATATAACAAATTGTATAATATTGTTGATGTTTATGCGAACAATAATTTATTAATGTTTTTTTTTTTAATTCTTGACTTCTCTGTTGGCTATTATAGGGAGGCTATTTGAATAGGAGTAACAGCAGCGTTTTAGGACAAAAGAAACATCCCACGCTCGCGATCTATCGTCCGCCGAGTACGTATAGACGTATAGTATCTATATAATACTATATAATATAATATAAAATATGTATAAACAATTGTGTACCACGCGTACTGCAGTATTGAATTTAGTATACATTGTAAACAATGTTAATGAATTAACAAACTAGTTTTAAATTTTTAATTTGTGTGCCATGGCGTGACACATTCAATTTGTATTTTGTTCTACCATATTATTATTAATATTATTGTTATGACTAACAAATTGATCCACCTAATTGGAACGGTTTCCTTGTCGTGTTTGCTTCAATATTATAATATATGATGCGTTAAGCACCATTCTATAATACTTTTGTTCTGTTTAAATCCCACTCGTTAAATGTAGGTACTTTTTATTTTACACACACATTATACAGTGCAGAAGTAGGTATTAATTATTGTATCCACCTACTCGCGTAAACTTGGTATACAACAATTGAAACCATATTATATACAGAGTGATTATTTTAAAGTCAAACCCCCTAGTACCTATACAATATATGATTCTATATAAGAATTTAAGTTATTTGGTACTGTTTATAATTTTTTGGAATAATTGATAGGCGTATTATATCAATATAGAAAATTCAATGATAATATTACATTTCACAAGTTTGCAGGTATTCAGTTATGCGTTTTTTTTTTTTGTATTTCTTAAATAGTCGATAACTAATTACCTACTTATATTGGTCTGTAAGATATTATATTATAAAATCTATACGACTATACAGTTTGGGTCATTTGAGTTTTGGAAAATGTTATCTTCACTTTTAAAATATTTTAACTTATAGAGATATCGATTGATTCACCAAATTCGATAATGCACGTAAATAAGTAATTGGCAACACGAGTCTTAAACACAAATTGTATAGTTCTCATTTTACATTAATTCGTGTACGCAATCATTAGCAAAACAAATTACCTAATGAGATATTATTGTATTATTTAAAAGTTCAGCCCTGTTATGAATTTTACTTTTGGTCCATGGAAATAATTCATTTGGCACGCGTGCTTTATCACACATTTTAGACTACCGTGTTCGCACATTTTAGATAAACAAAAAAGACATGTTTATAACAAACAACTGTTAACCGAAAATGAATTATAGATAATATATAAAAACGTATATTTTTAATACCGGCGTACACTTTAAAAATTACTATAGAACTTTGTTTTGTCAATTATTTAAACAAAAATGTTCACCGTTATGCAGCTGAAATAAAATTGATTTAAATTCAAGCATTAAACAAAATAATATCTATAATAATAAGTAACAAAATAATATGTTTTGATTGTACTCGTATATTATACTATAGTCAATATAATTGGTATTTAGGACCATAATATCCGCTGCTTACCTAGTGTGTTTGGGTGTTCAGCATGATGTCCATTTTATTAACGGCGTGAATTTGGCATGACGTAGGTGTTCGAGGTGACATAAATAATAACAGTGATAATGTATATGTAGCCAACGGTCCGCAGAAATCAAAAAACGTCCAAGATGCATCAGACACATCTGAGGACAGCAGTAAGCTGAACGTGCACGCCAAAGAGTTCTCCTTAGAACGTTCCAATACCGCTCCTCAGTCCATAGCAAATGGCGTAAAACCAGAGTGAGTTTTTTTTTGTATTGATCTTAATTACCAGATCAATTTTGTTTCTATAAAGTAGCTATGTACAAAATATAATAAAGCGAACGATAATTAATTAAATCGACACATATTTAAAATACAAATAATAAGAATTTTATATGTTTATGAATTGTAAATTTATTTACTTAATAATATTTTGTTTGATTTCCGTTCAAATGTATCCGTTCCGATAAGAGTTGATAAGTGAAAATGGCACAGGTACTCCATACGGAACTTTTATACACTTTTATTTTGTCTAAACATTGAAAATATTTACATTTTTTCAAACTATATCAACGATTACAATATTATCGGCAATATTCATTATAATAATAATAATAATATATATTATCCACAAAATTGGTAGAATGTACATTAGGTACATTAAAAAAATAAGACGAACAAGTAAGTAGCCTTTAGCTGTACAATAGCCTAGTGAGTCACAGTTATGGATGTGTCAAATTGGAATTCAATTATATATATTAACAAAAATGATTCTGAGCGGCGACGGTATGTCAGCTTAAGATATTTTTTAATACTTTATATTAATATTGTAATTATAGTGATAATAGGTAGGTTGAATTTATTTTTGCAAAAAATATATCATTGGCAATTGGCATACCGTCATTATCTTGAAATTATCAGTGATATTTTGGTTATAGTATTATATTAAAATAAAAATAAAAATAATAGAATATGGTGATCATAGTGTTTACTTTCTTTTCTTCCAAGACATTGAGTATATATTTAGAAATCCAAACAAAATAATATAGATTAGAATACTGATTACTGTCAATTACCTCTTTAAAGAACCTCTTAATAAAATAATTAAGTACCGGAACCGTAAAAACCAAAAGGTACCAGTCCCTGTGAGAAACCTCGTTTTACATTTTTAATCTTCAACTATAAAAATTAAAAATTTTATATATTTTATACCACAAAAATATTTACAAATGTTCGTGATTTTTACAAATGTTGACAACATTTGAACTTTAAATACTTATTAAAAATATCGAGCCTATATATCTTTTAAATTTCTATAGTAAAAAATTATGAGGAACCTTTATTACATTTCAACATTTGTAAGTTATTTGACTCATGGAAAATTAAAAATATCTATAAATAATAATAAAAATGAGTTGAAAATGTTATCATGTATAGATAATGATAAAATACATATTTGGTGAACATTTAAAATATCTAAGGTTATTAATTTTTGAGTTACACCAAAAAACAATTACGATTTAGTTGAATAGGTGGAAATTCCCGATTTTCATTAATTTTTACATAAATATGTTTTTATGCTGGATTAAATGTTTCTAACCGATTTTACTTAAGATTTTCGCTATCATGGTTACTTATTAACAAAAAAATATTGATGATTCGTAGATTTTCTTTTTGGAGAAAAAATATCGAGTAGCATGATATGGTTTTTTTCTGTATTTCCTGTTTATTTCGAATAGAACTGGTATAATAATAATTGGTATAATAACCTAATATTTTTTCTTGTAACTTCTTAAACTCCACTTAGATTCAATTTTCTATCAAAAACGCTCCCCCAAAGTTAAAAATAGAACAAATTTTACTGCCCCAAAAAACGATGACAGAAAAAAAACACACATCATTGTAAAATTAATACATTCATTCGTCATGTCCGTTAAGAATCTAAAATATAGTTATCTTATCTCTATAACTAATAGATGACAATTTAAGATTCATTAATTTATTTTGACAACGGTGTATCTGTACTCTGTAGACTACCGTGTTCATTAATTGAAATTGGCATCTGTCGTCATTGACCCAATAAAATCCTTCGTATATATTTTATAACGTGTATACACATACTTATTCAGTGTCTACATATTAGAAATAATGTAATATTCGACGGGAGTGTACTGGATATAACTACTCAGAAAGTTTAATAATAATTAAATACTTTAAAATACAATTTTGTGATAACCGTTTCAGAGGAATTCGACACAGCGCTGGTACGGCATTGTCAAGATCGAGGACATTCTATACAAACGGCGATATCAAACCTAATAGTCCAAAGAAAAGTTATGATTACAAGAATAATTTTGCATATAAGAATAATTTTCAACAGATGAAATATATACAACAAAAAGATACTCAGGTAATATTCTTAATAACTTTTATACTAGTGTGGACATTTTGTTAGTAGTAAAAACTAGAACGATAACGTGTGTAAATAATTGAAGAACAATTTTATTAGGGTCCAAAAGTGCAATTCAAAGACCCAAAACCGAAATCGAAACCTATAATGAACGACCTACCAAATAAATGCGTGGTGGATTCAAAGAATGACTTCGGTCTTAGAAGATCAAAAACCTATAACGGTCCAGACAGCAAATACTACCATAATACTTCAGATGAAACACGTACGTCGTGGAAATGTCAACCTAATGAATTTTGCGTAAAAGACTTAAACTGTTTTCCTGAAGACATAAACGATATGGCCAAACGCATAGTAAAAGGTATATATTAGCAGTTAAACACTTAAACCTATTTAATCTCTTTACAGTTTACAATGTAAAACGCACAACGTATACAAACTCGATCTTGAGATGTTTCTTATATTTTGAAATAACAAAAAACAATAATTATTTCTATTCCTTGAAACTATGATAGTCTGCTAACTGCTTAGTCTAAATATGCAAGTTTAGACGTTGAACGTGAATGTCGTGAACACATTAAACATTTTATTTCTTATTGTAGATACAAAAAACTCACCAACAAAAGATTTAATGCTTTTGGCATTGAAAATTATTGAACACGTGGTTAGCAACCAAGATGCAATGAAGCCTTCGGTTAATTTATCCCTCTACATAATTGAGGTAATTTTTTTTAAAACATTCTCCTGATAAGTATTAACAATTTTTATTAATTTTAAGAATTTAATAATGTAATAGAGAGATACAAGAGACACTTACGTGAATATGATCATCAACACCATCCAATTGTGGTTCGTAAAACGAGAGAAACTCTTACAACCACCCAGATTTTTTTCATACGCAACATTCGTACTGCAAATGTACAAAGGAGTGAGCAAAACGTTTAAAAAATATATAATTAATAAAAATAATTTATTATCAATATATGATAAAAAAAATAACAATTTATTTTTATTCTATACACTTTTATGTTGCAATCGCGTATTATCTAAATAGTAGTGGAATGTTAATGTATTTTGTATATTATTATTATTATTTTTTTTTTATTGGTTTTAAGCCCGGTAACTGAGGCCATTAGATATAGGATGGTACTGTAGGATTTTCGGAACGGTAGGGAACGGTTGAAGGAACACGTTTTTGTGTTTCGCAGAATTTTCAAGTGGGCACGCATAGGTATCTGCCATGCCCGGGTAGGGGATGACGGCCTCTTTCTCCGGACACCGTGACTACCCGAAGAGAAGTGCCGCCCGTGACCGAGGTTTGAACCAGCGACGCCTTAGTCCGTTCGGCCACTCCGCCCCCTATATTAAGTTGTTGTTTTCACATATAAATAGAAAACATTGCTATATAGTATACTTTGACTTACTGTTTGTTTCCATACAATAACTAATTTGCTTTGTGTTTAATGTGTTTACAGATGAAACTGAATAAAGTGTTATCAAACAGAATGGAGAAAGAGGTATACTCTCGTAAACAAGCTCTGCTAATGTTATTGTTTAAAATTTGCGAACACTGTTTAACGCCCAGTAAGGAGAAGAACACGATTGAAGAAGTAATAAAAACTACATGATAAGAATTTTGAAAACGTAATTAACCGAATAATTGTTAACACCATGTTATATGAATAATAGTAGGCATTTAATGATAACAATATAAAAATATAATAATAGTTTAATATGATATCATCCAGTAGAATAAAAACTTTGTATAAAATGATTATGATGTTGGCTGCGTACGAGTTGATTCCCGGGTACCTGTTTACCTGCACTGATACCGTTGAGTTGATTCCCGGGTCATTATATAATATTTTCAATATTTAGTCAAATATTCAGCCTATTAGCCTAACCTAAGAAACACCACGAGGAGGAGGTTCTCAAAAATGTTGTTGTTTTTAGTTTTTTCATATTTTTAAAATCATTTAATTTTTTGTTAAAAAAGTATTAGTAAAAAAATTTAATAATTTATAATACATGTCACATTGTTTTTAAAAATTGGTATCTGGTAATGAGATTACCAGTATATCGTGAAATATAATGACCCGGGAATCAACTCGTACATACCTAATAATGACCCGGGAATCAACTAATACATAAAGTAGGTCTCGGGAATCAACTCACCTACCGCGATAATATTATAACTATATTATTTAAAAAATGGTTGAATTATATAAGCTAACATGGTAACAAACCACTATATTTTGTAAAAGTTTAAAGAGTAAAAAAGAAATTCATTCATTTTTTTTAAATAATTACCATCCGGGCCACTCGTGTATATAGATATTGTGTAAATATCTATTTATTTTTTTCAAATTTTAACTTATTATTTTGTTAAAATGCATCTTGTATTATTCACATTTATTTCACATTAGCAACTGTTGAAGTTTAGCTAATTAGACATTTGTTTCGACTAAATTATTAAACCAATGCATATGTATTTATAGGCAAGGCATATTTATATTTTTCCACGAGTTTAAAATAATCTGATATACTGCATGGTGATTGAACAAAATAATAGATGATAATAGATGACGTGTATAAGCATGGTTTTAAGTTTTAACTTAGCGTATTATTTTTCACGCTAATTGGAAATAGTTAAGTTTTTACAATGCATCTTTGACTAGCTAAGAAACCAACACACTAGTTGAGTTAAAAAGTTTGAACAAAATTAACTTTTAAGCCTGGTCTCAGCTTTTAAACTAATTAATGCTCTTCCCCGCACCTTTGGCCCTTGCACGTGTTACGTAGTACTGTGTCCAGGTCAGGATGTCGACTAATACAAAAATATGTTGTCCAGGTCGAATGTCTATTTAACATCGTGGACGGCATTGGACGAGACCTGGAACAAGAGGTCCCGGACACGTTGAAACAACTGTACGTGTCCATAAGGGACGTGATGCTGACCCGAGACTGTTCGGCGTCCGTGAAAAAGACCCTTCTCCATCTGATCGAACTGAGAGCGTCGCAATGGGCCCTGTCGCCTTCCACGTTACATTACTACAACTCGAAAACGAACATTTAGCGTCTTATTTTTGTTTACCATCGTGACCACACGGTTGATATTATTTGAACAATAATATTATACCCATGTATAATAACTATTGTGATAGTTCTGGGAAAACATTTTGTATATTATTTCGTGTATTTGGTATATAATTTTACATTTTATATATTACATATTATTATATCTATCTATATAATATATATTTTACAAACTGAATTATTTAATCGAATTAATAATATTATTTTTACGAAATTCACTCACTTTGTTCATGGTTAAGTATAAATAATGTCAATGCTGCCTCATAAAAGTAACTATATAACATAGTAATATTCGATTAAATATTTTGGTGAAGGTGTAACGAAAAATAAAACAGGTATCTAAATTATTCAGCTTGATTAAAATCTGGAATAATCCGAATAATTCACGAAGTCGGAAGTACAATATCTACTTTACATATTTTATCGCAAGCACTCGAACAAATTTACACGTCTGTTAATATTATATGTTATTGTTCTAGAAATCAGCCGGGTCGTTATAGTTTATACGATATATTTGAAGAGTTCTTAGCTATTTTACACAAAACGGTGTTTTAAACCTTCTTTTGGATAAACATTTTTTTTTAGTCAATAGAACTATACGTAAGTCGTGTGCGTCTATTATTGTTACTTCATTCCTAGTCATATTATAAGATCGCGGTTTTTATTTTTTATTTTATACCTTTTTTCTAACAGAATTTTTTTTTACGGAAACTGCCTGTTTACATTTTAATAAAATGGGTATTCTTAACAAATAGTAAATACCTACTAAATTAATTACTATACACGATACAATTTTTTTATATCATATAGTAGGTATTATCTATATATATATTTATTTATACAATATTATGTTAAATGTATTGTAATGTAACATAAATTAATAAGCACATTTAACGCTTGTGGAACTGAATACATCATCATAATATTATATTATACCTATTGTATTAAATTATTAAAACAAAATAGACATTTCAATTATTGTTTGAAACATTTTTTTTTTGTTTTTTGTAAAAATGTATTGACTATTGAGTATTTTTATAACTTTATAAGTATGAAAACGTCAAAAACACGCGCCTGACACGTAAAAATAATAATAATAATAGGTATAATAAGGTGAATTTCACATTTCTGTCTTCTTACCAATTGAACCAGCTGAATCCAAAAAACCACTCATTTTTAGCAGGTTAAAGTTAAAACAAAACAATTTTTTTTTTTAAAGTTGTTTTACTCAAACATCTATGAACTGAAAATGTTACCATAATATTATGGATAATCATAAAATTGATTCATTAATATAATTTTTAAAACGATAAACAATTTACTCGATGAAAATTGAATGTGTACAGTCGTACTTTGTAACGAAACGACAATGTTGTATGGTTTAATTAATTATATTTATTCAGGTATAATTTGACAAACATTGTTTTCATTATAGTTTTGTACAATCTTTTCTTTTAATTCAGGATTTAATACTCCAAGAGTGTACATTCAAAATAATTTAATGGGGATTTACATATAAGGGTGGGAAATGCGTGACAGATAACTCAGGGTTTTGTCCGGTAGTTATTTGCATAGACTTAAAGAAATAGACGGAACATTAGGTATGATAACGCGTGCAAGTGGGTGGAGCTTGTTCCGAGGATCGGGTGTTGAAAAACCGCGGGAATATTGTTCAATATTTAAATATATCTATAACAAAAGTTAATCTATAATATCTATTATAGAAACTATGAACAATATTGTAATAATATTATTCAATGCAGAAGGTTATGTTATTACCTAATGGCTAATATTATTTATTATTTAATAGATCGAAACTAAAAGATTATTTTTATTAAAGTATTTACTGTCGTATTATAATATTATTTTATAAATTTTAATAATAAAGTTCAGTTATGAAGACATGCATTGTGTGCGAATGTAATGACCAAAAGGCAACATTTCATAAGTATATTTATTTGATGAATTATATATCAATAACTTGGTAGTTGTTGGGTGGCAGTTATTATTAATTGTTCTTTGTGCATTTTATTAAATTAGATTCCCTAGTAATCCATATATGAGGCAAAAGTGGTTAAATCAATGCAACATTAAAGGAATAATACCTAATTATTCATACATATGTTCATCACATTTTAAAAAGGAGGATTATGTTAGTACTAGACTTAGGAAAGATGCACTCCCAAAACTTGTCGAGTAAGCTTAAGAAAATGTGTATATTTCATGCCAATTTAATATGAATATAATTGTTAATATTTTGGGAATTTAGAGACCAAATTGAAATACAATATGTTCCCTCACATACAAAAAACAAAATATTAAGTTGTTCAGAATCAAGTACACCACACTATGTTGAAAATAGGTATTATTTAGACCTATAAATAGATAAAATATTTATAAAATTCCAAAAAGTTTAGTACATAATGTTATTATTTATTATTATATTATATATAACAGTCCAAAAATATCTACTAGTACTTCCTTATCCAGTGTGAATGACCACGGTGAAAATACAATAGTGTCTAGAAATATTATGACATCAAATGATTTGGTAATAAATACACCACGCTGTGCAAGAAGGTAATTTACAAATTTATATTATTTTATAATGTAGCTTAGGCAAATTAAAAATTTTTAAATTCATTTTTTATTAATTTTGTACAGGTTAATTTGGAGACCATCTAATGTTACTAGTTTGACTAATGAACACTTTTCAACACCTAAAAGAGCTAAATTAAACTTAAATTTAAATTAAAACAAATTAGTACTGAAAGATAAAATGATTAAATGTTTAACAGAATGTAATCGAAGATTATTAAGAAAAGTAAAAAACCTTAAAGAAATGGTAGAGGTTCTGGAGAAACAAAATATGTTATCTGAACAGGCATCACAAATTCTTAAGGTAACTAGGTTCAATTTTATATTTAATACCACCAATTAATTAAAATATTTCTAAATTAATTATTATTTATTTAGTCTTAAAAGTAAAGAATTAACTGATCATGATTATATTGAAAGTTCAGTAAGTCTCAGTAGTTATGTAGAAGATGTTGTTGAATACATAGCTGGCTTTATTGTAAAAAAAGTAAAACAGCGAATTGTTTGTTCATTTTGTAAAAACTTATTAATACAAAAAAATCCAAATTATACTATACAATTTGTTCAGTTCAAACAATGGGATGGTTGTAACTTAATTAATCCTAGTAAAGATGTCATACTTATATGTAAATGTGCTGAAGCCTACCTAAAACAATACCAAACAGAATTATTTAATAAAAACAATATTTTATTATTTTTAAAAACAAAAATAAAGCAAGATATTTACACGGATATTTTTCAAAATATTGAAGATCATACATCTAATCAATGTGTATTCAATAATCATAGAGAGCAATTAATTAATCTGATTATAGATTTATTTTTGAAAGTTCGTCTTAGACATATTGGAACCAGGATAAACGATGATGTATTCAAATCTTCATTCAGGCAAAAAATTACAAAATTAGTTACACACATGAATCAATAAATTAATTAACTATAGGCTATAGCTGAAAATGTAATATTTATTATGAACCGATAAACTAAACATATAACAGAAAATATAATAATTATTTTATTGTTTTTATATGTTTATTTTAGATTTTACAAGGAAACATTTTTAGTTTTAAAACTACAAAGAAAAATGTAAATACTTAAGTATACTACTAAGACTATAAAGTCTAACAGATATTAATTAACAATTTATTATACTTTACAAATGAGTTGAACTTGAAAATTTCAACTTGAATTTTGAAAGTTGTATTTTAAAATATAAAGAATATTATCACAAATAATTGTCTTATCATTTAGAAAATAGATACGAACGCTCTAATTGGCTGTCCTCGGAGCAGAAGACATTTCTCTCACTCTTATGATAAAACTCATGCTATCTCTCTTAATCCGTTTGGCACGACCACGCCTCCCAGTCCTCGGGACTAATGTTCCGTCTATTTCTTTAAGTCTATGGTTATTTGTAACAGTTGTAGTGGCTCGTTCAAGAATGACGGCGTGTAGACTGCTTTATAGTGACTGGAATACTCGGCGGTTCAGCTCGTGAACGATGGCTTGATGAAACAGTCCAAAGTGAACTCGTAATGGCGGCGGACTCGGCTTGGCGACGTCTCACGGGTAACATAAATAATAACTTCCACATTTTATATTTGTATAATATTATCATAATACTATTTAAGTACTTAGTACACACTATAAGTAAATAGCCACCAAGCTATGTTAATTTATTTGTATTAAATATCGCACTTCATTAAATCAAACAATTATAAACAATTTTTACACTAATGAATTTAAGAAACTATTTAGCCCCTTTTTGATATCACAAATTTTCTAACATTTTCACAATATTGAACTTGAAGATCAAGGACTAAACAGCGGACGCCAGGGTGTGTTATTGTAAACGAAAAATTAGATTATATAGAATAAAGTACTACTGTACAAGTTAGATTCTATATTATTATGTGAAAATATCTAACATAAAATTAGGAACTTACATTACTTACCTAAAATGTCTACTATAGGTATAACAATTACTTATATAAAAAAATTTATATAAGCTTTATAGTATTTCAATAACCTATTATACGAGTTTCCGATTTTTGTCAGCAGTATATAAAAAAAACTTTAATTGTATGGAAATAATTAAAAAATATCTAAGAAATGCCATAAGTATCATGCTACAAATATATCTTTCCAATTTAAGGGTCCTGGTGCGCCAGTTTTCCACAATTCAATAAAATTTGAAAACTAAATTATATATTTTAGTTGCCCCCTCAATTATAAGACTTTTTTACTTATCTACTACCCGATACCTATTTAAGGGGGGTTGATAGGGTGTATTATATCGAAAAAATGACTTTACGGGAATAACTCTCAAGCGTTGTTGAATTGTCAGATTTTGATGACTACTTTTTTATCTGAAACAAGAAAACTTCCTACAGCTGGCATCGATCTCTGATTTTGTATTTTATTTCAAATAGTTGTATTAAAAAAATTGTAAAAAATGCTTTTTATCTCGTTTTTTTTTAGACATATTATAGAGTTTGACAATAAAATATTGAAAAACGGAGATCGATGTGGCCTGCTGTAGAATATTCCACTCTAGCAATTAAAAAAAAATTATGAAATTTGGTTGATTCTACAAGGCGGTATCGTTATTCCCACAGAGTGTATTTTTGAGGATAAAATGACATCGGCACCGGGTGCCTTAAATAGCTATTATTTTAGATTCTGAGCGGAGCGTAGCATATGAATGTATTGATTTTACAATAATGTGTGTTATTTTAAATTTTTGTGTCTGTGTACAGTGTACATGATAAGTAGTTGAAATAATACTTTGATTTTCAACTTCAGTATCTTGTTTGATGGGAAAGTAAATATTGTTGGTGCACCGGGGAGGTCAAATTTTAAAATTCCCAATAGTTTTCAAAAGCGCCGGGAAAAACAACATAAAAATTAAGGAAAAACGGGAATTTTTACGCAAAATCGATTTTTGACTAGATTTTGGCTTTTGGCGCAACCCTAAAACAAATGAATGTGTTGTGTGTGTGTGTGTGATCCGGTCGGCGGAATATACTATTGCGTACATGCGAGTGGCGGTGACGGCGGCGCGAACATATATTATTATTTGTACCTGTTTAACTAATTATATTGTATTGCTAAGTAAACACATATTAAAATAATTAAAATTAAAAATTAATATTATAATCCGCATATTAATTGTATGGGCCTTCCGGTTCGTAAAATTTTCCTTTCACCAAATAGCCTGTACCGTGGTACGCCTCAAAACTCTCACTACATAAAGATCTTAAAATCGAAACAGTATCTAAAACAGCTAAAAATTACTATAAAAAAATTCCACATCAAAACAGGCAACCACACAAATTCATTGATTTCTAACTTAGCCAGTGAATCGTGCCAAATAACCCCCCACGTCGACTAAAAAAGACAACGGAGATCTTCTGAATCCCGACCTGCTTAAATTTAAAAATAAATAAAATTCTCTACTCTGAGTTAGAGGGTATCCACACTGGTGGCCCCCTCCTCACGCCATTTCATGTTATGTACCTTATATTAGCTATCAAATTTACTTATTGTATTGTACACAGGGTGCAGTTTCAAAAGTCTTAGTGATATAGTTGAGCAACGGTTAATCGCAAGTTAGAAACACATGTATTAATGCTTGATTGATTAATAAAACTTACCTATTTTAAGAATATATTTTACTTTATTTCACCCTTATATCTTCATTTTTAAAATAAATATAAATTTTTGAAATCGGATGAAGACTTTTGATACACCCTGTATATAAATATCTTTGGGGACTTTAAACTTCAAACGTTGTATACACCAAGTTCTGTACTTACATATAAAAAATAAACGTTTTTCACAAATCTCACGGACATACCATATCATTTCTCACGTTTCTGCGTAATTATTGTACTGCTACTGCTTACGGGCGAACTGGTATTTAATTATTTTTATACATTTTAATCTAAACATAAATAGTTGTTGTGTATAATGTATATGTTTAGTAAACCTAAGGATCTACATCATCAATTTTAAAACAAGTTGGTAAATAATTATTTTTGCATTATCTCTACCACCTATCTACGTAGTTTGTCCTTCGGTCAATAATATTGTGATCAAAAATAGCTGGTAGGAGGGACATAATAATATTAACATCCATGGTATACTAGCATCACGATATAGTAGTATAGATTATAGATGGTCCGATTAATAATAAAGTTGTGTTAGTACAGATATTGCAAGTGTTTAACATAGTTATATTATAATATCACAGTATATTTTGCTATACCTACATGTTAGAAAAAGTGCTGTAAAATATTGTTTAGTGTATTATTGCTTATATTTTTAAATATATTCGCTTTAGTCTCGGCTCACCATTGGCAATGAAAGTGACGTATTCCTGGATAATATATTCATGTTTAGTTTTCGGTAAGTAATACCAGTGTCAACAATAGGTACCTATAGTTAGAAATAGAAAATCATGTTTTTATGATATTATATTAGTATAGTTATATTTATTATAATATAATTATTAAATATTATTTAAATATTAAATACACCCAAACAATTTAGTTGATGTATCAATCGAAAGTGAAGAGTTTTGAATAAAGTATTTTTATTTTTTTTTGTTACAACATTTATTTATACAATCTGTAAATGTGTTTTTTTACAATAAGTACAAGGGCTGTGGGAGTTGAAGGGTTGGTGGATTGTAAGGAGAATCCATCCAGTGATGGAGCTTCTTGGCAAATTTAAATGAATAGAATATTATAGTATATTATTACCTACCCATGTAGGTACCAGTAATTTTTTGAAAACAATCATCTATCTTTTAATTTTGATTCCAATAATTTTCGAACTGATTAATTTAAATTAAACCTACCTACCTACTTTTATTTTTTTAATTTACAAAAATATGTATGCGCATGTGTTTGTATTCTATTTAAAATAGTTTTGGGGTCGTAACATTATATAATTTCGAAAATAATATTTTATTGTTTTATAAAGTCTCATTAAATAACACATTTTGAACTCACGATATAATATTATAATATATCTTATGATTATAACAATAATGTCATACTTTTGAATTCAAACTGAAAATGCTGAGTTCATTGTATATTGTTTACGTATTTAATGCTTGAAAAATCATTATTTCAGGATCCAGCATTTTGTGTAACAGAAAACTCGAAAAACGACAAGCTGTATCTTCTTGCTCATTGTTGGTGATTGTAGTATAAATAAATTCAATGTTATTATAACTTATAAACAAGCCTTGGCAAGTTAATGATAATTTTTAATTGAGTTAAGTTGATAGAAAACATTTTAAAGAGTTTATAATTAACAGTGATCATAATTTTTTTTTTTTAACAAGTTAAAGATTTATAAAAACTTACAATTAACTTATTAGCTTAAGTTAAGTTAAGTTATTTATTTATTTTTAATAAACAAATAGCCAGTAATATGTTTTAAAATAATAAAAAGTAAATGTTAATGAAATATGTATCATTAATAATAATTTTACTATATTTAGGTATTATATTTTATTATTTATATTAACAAACGTAACTTGGATTTGATTAAAACTCATCATTTATTAAGTTTATATCAATAAAAATCAATTAAGTTAATGAATATTATATTTAAAAAAGTTAACTTAAAGTGTTAAAACTAACTAAACTTTAACTTTTTAACTCGTTTATGCCCAGGCTTGCTGTTATAAGTGACTAAAACAGTGATGAGTAGGGCCTAGGGGTTATAGGTATATGAAAAGGTAAATTTAAGCGCAATTGGTAAGCTCCAATACAAATAATAATAGGCAGTACCACCCATTAAATAAGAAGAAAGATATTTAAAGGATCAAGATGAATGCCAATCCAATCAGTGTTGGTCAGTGTCTTGTATGCTATGGTATAATATGGGAGTGAAGAGACGACAGGGGTTTCAGTGTTTAGTTATTCTGTTGCAACGTGGTCGAGGATGACCGTTAAATAATATAGCTCAAGGCCTCAACCAGTGCTGAAACAGGGTGGTCTGTTATCGTTGTCTGTCCGCGAATTGATGCACGCTGTACAGCTATGACCTCGGCGTCATGAAAGGTCTTGATTGAACCACCATAATGTCTTGGATTCGAGGTTTATGGTTCGGTCGTAATCGCCTAATTTTGTAAAATTCCTCACTCTTTTTTTTTGCTTATACTTTTTTTGTGGTTGTTATTGAGAAAAAAATTTAATTTATCCTTATGCTAAAAAATAAAGGTACATAAATGATTATTTACACTATTCTATCTCGACACCTTATTCTTTGACTACCTATTCATAATTTCTTTATTTGTTTCCCCTACATAACACCATGTTAGTTTTTTTTTATCATTATATGAATAATTATATAGCCTAATATTAAAGCGCTTAAATAAATTCCATACTGATGGATGACATTGTTTGAAATGGTTTAATTATTTTCGTTTCCTTTCTCTATTTCGGTAACTATATAATGTAAGTTATTGGTAGATTCTTTTAAGTTTTTGAGGTTTGGCATTTGTAATTTCGACAAGTTAAAAGATATGTTTGATGATTGTATTATATTTTGTAATTCTTGGTAACTATCGTCACTTACACTACCAAAAGCCCACTCTTAAAAATTTCCAATTGCGTTAATTAATACTCTTTTAAATCTATTACTTTTCTGTAACGACATTAAGCTATTATATCGTTTATTTAACTCTACTTGTATTATATGCAAGTGGGGTAAAAAATTGCTATAGATTGTGGAAATATTATGAGTCTCAGTTTTATATAGTCTCCATTCGCATAATGCCAATCTGTATGGTGGTAAATTTACTGGGTCATCAGTTAATGTGGTTATTGGTATATCTCCAATATAAATGGTTCCTAGGTCCCTATCATGTTGCGTGAAACATTCCACGAATTTTATCAATATATTTTTTAGTTTCACTTGTTGATTTATTTCCAACTCAGGGTTGATATAAAATTTTAATTTTTCACTATCTGTTAAATTTTTTATATTACATATTGTTTTATTGTTTTCGTTATTTTTTACGAGTGTGCAGTTTTGTGACCCTGTCTGAGGTAATATTGTGCCAGAAAAATGTTCATTCATGTTTTCAAATTCTTGTTCTACTTAATGTGTTAATTCATCAAATCCGTTTTGTGTAATATCCACTCCGTCGTATTTTATATTTTGCTGTGTGTTGCTACTTTTGTTCTCTTTGTTCTTTAATAGTTTGTAGGTCAGGTGTTACCGTAAATACTATCATATTATGTACGGTCAATATTTGATTATTAGTGTTTATTTTACACGGGGTGCAATGATTGTCTTTGTGAAATATTCCTATAAATGATCGGTTTGGCTTATAATGAACTATTGCCGTGTATTTCACTATTTTATTGTTTATTTCATCATAGCCTTTTGTAATAATTAAATCTTCATTATATGTATCCGTCAAATATGCGAGATTGTCATCTGTGAGTTGGTAACCCGATCTACACCATGTTATTTAAGATTTCTAGCGTTGTCAAGTGTAGTCCTTCGTTTTTAAACAAACTTTTAACGCATTTGCCCCACAATCAACATCTGTCGGTGTTTGTTCTGCTATTTCAAGATAAGATGCTAATTTGTTTATTTGAATCCTTAAGTTAGAATCTATTGATGTATCTTGATTATTCTCCGTATCATGTGAATGAATTATTATATTTATTGTTGATGAATCACTTGTTTCCGGAGTTGTTGCTATTGACTTGCATTCTATTTTATGTTCGGACTCTAATTTATAAATTCTTATTGTAATATCTGTATTTTGAAACTTGAATTTCATCATTTTTGAAATTAAATCCCATTCCTTTTTATCTAACCCCGGACAAACTTTGGGTAGTCCCAAATTATATATTGACTGATTTATGCAAAACTGTTTTGCAAGACAAATTTTGTAGTGTGTTAAACATGTATTCAAAGGTGAGTTTATCATTATAGGCGCATTTTGATATTAAATATAAAATCCATTGTTTATTTTTCTTTAAAAATGCTATTTCTGTAAGTTTTTTATTCTGTGCTTTTAATACGTCTACATATTCGAATCTTTCTTTAAATTGTTGTGCAATCCCTGCATTCATTTTGATGTCTTTACTGACACAATGTGGTCTGGCATCGTTTATTTGTTCAGTGAATATATTACCTATAGTGTCATGGTACCTACATTTGGTTCTTTACGTTTCTGAATTTTGTAATAGAAATTGTTGAAAATTAATTTTTTGCTTATTTTGTGTAAAATTGCTTGTGTCTTGTAAGGTATTTATTGGTTTGTCTTCCTGCTCTATTTTTAATTTTACTTCGGTTCCTTTATAATTAAACGTTACTAAATTATTTTTAAGTCCAAAATTGTGTTAATTTTTTTCATTATGTCTAATTCTATTATTACTGGTGTACATAGATTGTCAACTATTATTAATTTATGATTTATTACTATCGTTCCTATTTTTATCTGAGCCACAGTTGTTCCTAGAATGTTCAGTTTAGAATTTTTCACCATTTCAAGGTAGACTTCGCTTTCGAAAGTTAATTTATTACATTTAATTGAATTTTTGTTTATAACTGTTACACTCACCCCTGTATCTAATAGCAATGTAGTGTTTGGTCATTTATTTCTATTTTAATTTTTTCTTTATTATTATCATAATAAGTATAAATAGTATTATTTGTTTTTGTATTTTTGACCATATTTAAAGGTATGTTGCTGGTAATGTATTGATGTTTCTGTGCAGACCCAGTTATCTGTGGAACTATTAGTTTTTTTTGTACAAAGGTATTACAGTTTCTTTTTATGTGTCCTGGAATTCCACACTGAAAACATATCGGTGGCCCTTGTTGATTTCCATAAGTATAATTAGTATGAGGTATTGTTCCCTGATTAATTTGTGTAGGGCGTTGTGTATTGGATAATTGGTTATTATTTGTATTATTATAATTATAATTTTGATAAAAGTTTGGTCTAGGAAATTGGGTGATTATCATCTGGTTATTATTTGTGGAATAATTGTAACTCGGATAAAAGTTTGGTCTTGGATTATTTTGATAATATTCATTTGGGTTATTAAATATAGGACCTATAGGTGTTTGGTAGTGTTGATTTCTATTATAAAAGCTGAATTCATTGTTATAGCTAGTTTGCCCTTCGTTCTGATAAATATTGTTACTATGGGGGATGTTATTTTGAGTTTGTCCAATTTTAATTTGACTTATATGATTTTTTAATACCTCTATTTCTCTAGTCAATTTCTCTACTTCTCCTTTTACCTTATCCTTCGATCTCAATAGATTTGTTACTTCTAGTTTCTCTAGAGTTTTTTTTAATGCTTGCGATCGATGTATTATCTGCTAACCTTATTAACTGAAAAGTTTCTTTGGGTACTCCTTTTAAAATGTGTTCACATATTTCTCCTTCAGTCGTATTCTTGTTTATTTTATAACATATTCCTACTATTTTAATTATAAATTCTTTATATGCTTCTCCTTTTGCTAGTTTCAGTTTTTTCAATTTTGCCATTAGTAAGTGTTTATTTTCTACTAATGTAAATTCTGTTATTAATTCACTTTTGACTTCGTTCCATGTTATATTTTCGTTTTTTGATTTTAGTTGTTCAAAAAAATCTTCTGCTGAGTCTTTAAGATATAGTTGTAGAATAATTTCTTTGTTTTTGTCTTCCCATTCGTTCAAGACAGCTATTAATTCAAATTTTTTTATGAATTTATCTATATCCTCGTTTTCTTTTCCTGAGAAAATATCGGGTATATGGTTAAACGCCATTTTTATACTGTGTTTATATTTTTTAACGTTTTTTTTGTAACTTTTTCAATTTTATTATAAGTGTTGATCTGTTCACCCGAAGCAATTAAATTATCCTCTGTTAAAGTTAAATCTGTTTCGTTTAAGCTATCCTCAACGTCTTCGTCGTTCCTAAAACTTTTTAATGATGATTTTGCGAGATTCCTTAAATCACTAATTTTCAATGAAATGTCATTATGTATATTACAAAAATCTAAGAAACCAATTATGTCTGGTTTTTTTAATAAATTTATCCCCGCTACTGTTCGCTAGGAAATTAAAAACTCAAATTTTTTTTGTGCTGGTAATAGATTAAAATCTTCTTTTTCTGGAGTCTCAACTACTAGTGCACAGTGTAAATTTTTGAACAAGTTTTTCTAACGGAGGTATCTTTCTAAACCTGGAATTTGAAAAATAGTTACCTAAATCTTCTTCGATTTGCCGTAATAGATTAATAAAATTAATTTCGTTTATTTCGGACTTAAAATTTTCGTTCAGATATAATATATTTGTTCTATCCACTTTTGTTATTTGGATATTCACGTTACGTTTGATGTAAAACTTGTTTTCCACTAAATACTTTTATTTATCGAAACATTGCTTATGTTCACTTACAATAAAATGATTCTCTTATCCTACTCTTTAGATAATTATACGCTTTTATTATTATGCTATCCGTGTTACCATATTATATATTTATTAAATATACATTTTTAGTATATCTATCAGCCACGTTATTTTTTTATTTAGTTATATCTACTCTTATTCTTGATATTTAAAAACATGTAAATTTCAGATAAAATAAAATTCAATTACCTACTTAATTTTTATTTTTACTATATAATTTTTCTGATAACATAACCTCTATATGTAATTTACTCCTATTCTTGATACTTAAAATCTCGTAAATCTCGCAAATAATTCAAACGATTTTATTCTTATATGTAAATTACCTAATCAAGTTTTTCCTTTATTTCCTTTAGGGCTATACTTTTGTATCCAACACTTAAAATCTCGTAAAATCGTTTTAATTAGAATTAAAATTATTAGGTGCCTATACATAAGTTTTCTTGTCCCATACCTAACTCTTTCAATTTTTTTACTCTTATTCTTAATATTTAATATATATTATGTATATCATAAATCTTAAATATAATAAAAAAAACTTCAATTATTCTTAACCCGACTACACTTTAATTTTATTATTTTCCTACGTTTCAATTAACTAAACTTAACAACTAATAACAAAATAAAAATCTAAACCAATCGTAAATATCTGTAATTTCAACTACTTGAGAGCTCCGGTGCCTCCACCAATATGTAACGTGGTCGGGGATGACTCGTTATATATAACATATTCAGAGAAGAAATTAGTTCTTTTGAATATATTTTTACCGTAGCTCGGGATCACGAATGGTATTAGGATCTTAATATTACAAAGAAATAACGATTGATCTAAATTATTATTAATACAAACAAATTTATTATTACTTACAATATACGAACAAAGTTACCAAAATGGTAGGATTGTACGGAGTTCAGGTGCGCGTGATGGAATCTCGGGGAACTGCCTTTCTCTTTCATAGCGATATTGGCCGGAGCCTTACAATCATAAAATGTATAAGTGACACCTAAACCGGAGGGGCTTAATATATTATAGTCAGCGCATAATATGCCTATTGTGCATATTTGATGCTTATAAAATAAACGTAATGATGTACCGTACGTTACACTGTTATCTGCTTGTATTTTGGCGAAACTTTATTTATAAATTGTCAGAAGTTAGAAAAATTTTAAAATAATATTGTAGAAACAAAATTTAAAATAGTACATTCCAAAATACTAGTAATTAGAATTTGGATTAGACCACGAGAATAAAAAAAAGTATTTAGTATTTTAGAATAAAAAGTATTTTTTAAGTATTTAAAATACATTGGTCAAAAAGTATTTGAAAAGTATTTGAAATACAAAAAAAGTATTTAAATACAAGATGTATTCGAATACTTAACAAGACTGATAATAGGTACTTCCTGGCACCAGATATTACCTTTCATATTTTCTTATAATTGTATTATTAATATTAAATAATATTTTGTTGCGCTTTTGAATAAAACTTTAGGAACACGGATGATAAGTTTTATTGTTCAAATGGATTGTGTATCGAATGGTCATGGGTTTGTGATGGTCGTAAGGATTGTTCAGATGGTTTGGACGAGACCAACGAGCTGTGTGCTCTATACGAATATGGAGCAAATATGACCATGGGTAAAAAATAATATTGCTATAATATGAAATTTAATATAATTTATTTGTATATGTAAAAAATGAGATGCCAGAGTTACGCATAAAAATAAATATAGAGCTTCTAATATTACTTCGAATGTATCTAATATTTTTTTAGGTTGTGGTAAAGTAGTTGTCAAAAACCCTGTATTGATCGACGATGATAAAAAAGGACTTATTAGAGGAGTACCTTGGAGTGTTGGAATATATTATTATACAAGATTATTAAAAAATCCTTTAGCTGGTTACCAATTTTGCGAAGGCTCAATAATTGCTCCAAATATAGTAATTTCTGGTAAAATACTTGTACAATGTATTTAAGAAGAAATGACAATTAATCGAATTACGTTTTAGTGGCTCAATGTTTTTCTAACGAAACAGGATTTTTATCTAATAAAATATCAGTAAAAAAGGGTCGATTCAGAATTTCCGTCGGAAAATATGAAAGAAGTTCTACAATAATTTTTGATAATAATAATAAACAATTATTGACTCAAACAAAAACTGACAATGATAATCAGTTATTGACTCAAATAATAAAAGTAGGTTAATTATTGTTAATTCAAAGTCTACAAATAACTTGTATGATTTGTAAAATATGAATTAAAAAAATTATAAAGGTGGAAACAGTTTACGTGAAGGAAATTTATAATGGAGAAGAAGGGTTTTATGCTGAGAATATAGCTGTTATTGTGTTAGAAAACAAAATTTCGTTTAGCAATGATGTTGTACCTGTTTGTATCGATTGGAATAATAAATATAAGGTACACAATGGAGATATGGGAAAGGTAAATTTATTCTACTATATACTTAGTTTGTAGTTTTATTGAATATATAAAATAGATTTTGAGATTAGTTGTCTGGTTTAATTTATACAAAGTGGTGTGAGGTTATGGTTAAGTTATTAACGCAAACTAATACATTTTGGTGATAGCTTCAATTCAATGAACTAAGAATAAATTCCGAAAACGAACTGTTTATAAGAAATTGTGTGAATTAAGCCCTTTTACGTTAATTAACGTCACAATTAATAGTTATGATGAACGTACAAATTTAAAAAAACCCACTTAAAACTACTTTTATATTAAGCTCTGCATTATTAACAATTTTCCATTGTTTTCATTATGATATTGACTTATAATGATTTACCGAATCAAAAAGACGACCAGATTAACCCAATATAGGTAGACTTATAAAACAATTTTGAGAAAAATTGGACATTCAAATTTTGGCTTCTTAGCCATCGATAATAACAAAATGGGCTACATTACATCTTTTTGCACATCCTTAATTTATAAATCGTTTGAGTTCTATAAGTATAATAATTAATATTATTTAAGTCGTAGGAATTACATTTGCGCCCAAATAAAAAAACTTTCGTAAATTCACTATACACTATTCTTATTTCAAATTCGATTCTTTTCCAAAATTAAAAACATTGATTAGTCAGACCTTATTGAACTAAGTAATAGAATTACATTACTTACTAACATATAAATAACACGATAATATGTCTTTATTATAATTATTAATTATATACATATATATATCTTTATTTATTTTCATTTAGAATTGAATTGTATTGTAATAATTGTATATATACATGTAATTTATACGACTTTTTATACTCATTAAAATATGACATTAAATACATAAAATTGTTTCATACTCTTATAGATTTCCGTTTGGAGAAAAGAGGAAAATGGGACAAAAATTCCTGTTTTAGTAGAAAAATTTCTTCCATTCATCGAACCAAGTTATTGTCGACAAGAAATTTCAACCAAAAATCAACAATTTGTGTATTTTGATAAGTTTTGTTCAACTTATACATTGGGTAATACAAATTTAGATTCTGATCGTAGCGATGAAAGTATTAATTTTACATTGATTCGTGTTTTATTTTTGTTCTTCTTTACACATTTTAGAGGAGTAAAAATGCATCAAATTTTATTATGATGGAGCTTTTTGATAGTTGATTTATGATGTTAATACTTTGGAGGTTAAAAGTAAAATATTTTAAAAATGCTCTCAATACTTGGAAAAATTTAAAAAAAGCGGGTGATTGGGTATCACTCTGCTGTAGGGTGCTTGGGACAGTTTGATTGATTCCCAAGTCCTTATAATATAGTATGTTTTTAAATGGCGTATTTTGATTGGTGGTTGGGTTATCCCTCCGTTACACTTTTATGGATTTTAAGTTTAAATATTTATTACTGTTACATTTTTCGTGCTGTTATTAAACACACTATAATGTTAAAAAAGTCGAATAGCGTAAATTTATAAATAAATAAAAAATGTTACCTTTTTGAAATATTTTATGAAGGGAAGTTAGATGATTATTGGTAGTAATTTCATGATAACTGATTGATATGGCAGTGTTTTTTTATTTTCGTGTCAAAATGACTTATTTTGTTTAAAGTTTTACGCTATTTTAAGACAAGAATAATTTATAAATTCTTAAAGAATACTATTCTAATATATTAACTATACATTTTCGTAGTTTAGTATTATGTATTATTATTAAATTTGATTAAATATTTAATAGTTAAGGTTAAATTGAACATAATTAGTCTATTTGGGATAAAATGAGACAAGTCATGTGGGGTTCTATTAAAGTATCACCAAAGTCTGGCTATAAAATAAAACATGTAGACGCAGAATCATTTTTTCTATGTTTTTAAGCAATTTTAGAGTAAAATCACCCATTAAAAAAAAGATAAAAAATAATATTTTTGAAGGAATGACATATTGGTTTTATATTTTATTGTTATTTGACTTTCAAAATAAACAAAAAAATAGTTGTACATTTAAATGATGTTTAAATTGTTTTGAGACAATATTTTGACATATCAATATGATATTCCCTCAAAAATAGTATTTTCTATCTTTTTTGTCATGAGTGATTTTACTCTAAGATTACTTAAAAACATAGAAAAAATAATTCTGCGTATATGCGTTTTGTCTATGTTGCGCGTGGCCCAGAGAGAGAAAATAAAATATAGTGCGCTGACATCCTCTTAATATTAATGTGTTTTTTTTTGTAAAATTCTTATAAATAAAATGCTACCTATGTTCATATATTTGAAAAAAATTTAGCAATTGAGTATTTATCTGTCTCATCTTACCCCATGCTGTGGGACAAATTCCGATTTTTTCGCATAATTTTTTTGATTTCTATAATTTTTTTTAATATTTTAATGTGGAAAATTATAAAACTAAGAAAGTTTGAATTAGAAATGGTGCATAAATTAAGAATTTTTAGAAAACTCAACATACTACAACGCTTTAAACATTGGGTGTCTCATCTGGCCCCGTGTTCCTCTACACCTATGCATCAATTACCTAAAAATATAAATATGATTATTGTGTGTCTTATATATAAAAGAATACATTTTTTTTCAGAACAAGGAGTAGGTTATGATAATACAGGAGCAGGCCTAAGCTTTTTACACTCAAATTCTTATTTTTTAACCGGGGTATTAACTTTCACGGATGATCCCAAATACGGTATAATTTCAGGTTTTACAGACCTTAAATATTATGTTCAATGGATTCGTGGAATCTTAAACAAACATGTGCGTAAATATATTTGTACCTATCGATTTCAATTGTTAATATCTATATTGAATTGGCTTGGTTTTTAAATCAACTCTTCTGCTTCAGAACTTAAATGATTTATAGAGAATATATTTTGAGTAACAATTACTAATTAAAAAAAAATTAATAATATTTAATAATAATAATAATAATAATTCAATAATAAAATAATATGTTTTGACAGTTCATTGAGAATGCATGCGTTTTGCCAATTGTTGAAGGAGTTCTATATTCTTATGAAGATTCTAATGAAATTTTATCTCATGGGGCATTAATTCATCATCACCGTGCTATTATTGAGAATTGTCAACTTGGATATCATAAGGCTTATCCTATAAGTTTGAGATTCTGTCAGGGAAAAGGAAAATGGTTGTCGAATACTAATAAATTGTGTTTCAGTAAGTTTTGTACAGTAATTCAAATGTCGTAATAATCCCTTAATTATTATTATAATATACAAGTATAAAGTATGGTTATGTTTGATAATAATTCATTTACTTTTATAGAAATGTGTCCACCTCTAATATCAGATAGTTTAGATATTAAATGTAGTCATAATGGTAAGTATGCTAATTGTTCAAATTTATCGATACCCGATACAATAGCAACACCATCATGCAAGCCAACATTTACTGAACCAAATGGACAAGAGATTTCACTTGAATTACTTTGTCAGTCTAATGGGCTGTGGAATAAACAACTATATAGATGCAATCCATGTAATTGTATTTTCATCATATAAACATAAGTCTATATATATTAGTCATTTGCATAACTTTTACTGTACCTATGTAAATACTATTTTGTGATACCTACTTTGTTATTAAGGAAGATCAAATAATTGTTGTTTATGCATAATCGTTTTTAAATTCAGATTGCCTAGCCCGTACTAAAATCGTCGTTTCACACGCACGTCGTAGCTACGTCCTCGCTGAATCACTCAGCGACAACGGGGGTCCTGTGCCTGCGCGTACGGCGGTGTTATATAGAAAATATTACTGTCGCCTTAGCACATATTGCTTCGCTGGCCTGACCTATGTCAATAATTTAAGATTTAAAATATTCCCACCTATATTACATATATATTAAATAATATTATTTTGACGAATGTCTACAATATACGTCAGTACGTTCTAAAACTGTCTACATTATGTTTATTCTATAGGTACTTATTAATAATAACCATATATTATATTTATGTTTAAATCTTATTTCAGATTGCGGTAGAGTATATGTCAAAAACCACGTATTGATCGACAATAGTGATAAAGCACTCGTTGGAACGGCACCATGGAATGTTGGAATATATCAATTAAATAAAATAGATTCTAATTATGATATGATATGTGGAGGATCAATTATTTCTCCAAATTTAGTCATTTCTGGTAAACCCTTTGTACAATGTATTTAAAAATAAAATAGCAATTAAATAAAAATAAATTTCAGCGGCTCATTGTTTTTGGCAAAAAACTATGTTATCTAAGAAAATATCAATAACGGATGGTCTATACAAAATCGCTGTTGGAAAATATGATAGAAATTTTACAATAATTGACAATGAATTTACTCAAATAATAAATGTAAGTTATTAGTAATTCAAAAGTCTAAAAATAATTGGTATGATATGATACAAATTAAAACAATTTTACAGGTGGAAACGATTCACCTGAAAGAAGGTTATTATGGACCTACTGGGTTTCATGCTGAAGATATAGCTATTATTGTGTTACAAAACAGAGTTTCTTTTAGTAATGGTGTTTCACCTGTTTGTATCGATTGGAATGATAAATATAAGGTACACAATGGAGATCAAGGAAAGGTTGGTTCGTAGTATTCTTTAAATAATACAATATTAATTTAATTACAGTTATTTAATGTATCTATCCATTATTTTCCATTTGTACATTAAGAGCAAATATTGTTAGATTCTCTGCTAAAGTATGTGTATTTTGTGTCTGTGTACATGATTAGTAGTCGAAATAACGCTTCGATTTTCAATTTCAGTATTTTGTTCGATGGGAAAGTGAATTTAGTTGGTACTTTTGGGAGGTTAAAATTTAAAATTCCCAATAGTTTTCAAAAGCGCCTGCAGGAAAAACAAAAAAAAATTAAGGAAAAACGGGAATTTTTAGTTTTTGACAAAATCAATTTTGGCTTTTGGTGTACCTCTAAAACAAATGATCGTAAATACATGAAGTTTTCACTGAATTTTTATATTAGCTTTTTTTATAAATGAAAATATTTTGAATTGTCTAGAACTGTTTACAGATATACTCAATTTACAACTTGACAAAATACGGAAATAATACGAAAATTAGCAAATTATGTTGAATGTTTAAATTTTCATTTTCTATATACTCTTTTTGAGCTGTTTATGGAAAATTTGACATTTCTATTTGTTAAGTTGTTTTTTTTATAAATATCAATAACATTTTATTTGTTAGGCCAAAAAGCGTGGTTTAATATAAGGCTTCTTATATATTGTTACAATAGCAGTTGAAAAGTAATAAAATTACAGAGGCACAATTTTTTTTTTATAAGTATTTAAGTTTGAATTCTTACAAAATGTAATAATGTTTTTGTAGTTAAATATTCGGCACACGTGTCGTTAATTTTCTTAGTCATATTATAGGCTGACTGACAGTCTTCGCTTAGAACCGTTTTTCTTATAGAATGATATTATATCATTAAATTCAAATTTAATACCATCCATAACACCGTGACTCGCTTGTGATCTACTGTTCAGCAGAGCGACACCCACTTGCCCGCCTTTTTTATATTGTTATTATTTATTATAGCCTGTAAGTTGAATTAATTTTATAATATTATTATATTTATTTGTTGCTATAGTTATATACAAAGTGTAAGAAATTAAAATCCCGTTTTAGCGGTTTTTCGTATAATTATTGGGAAAATCGAAAAATCACCTCTCTAAAGTAACATCTTGATACAATTTGGTAAGTGATAAGATACTATAAATTATGTTGAAGTCGAAGCACTTCTTCTGGTAGAAATTTTGTATACAGGATAAAACAAAAATAAATATCATTGTAAAACCACTAGTTTCCTAGCTTCGCTTAGAATTTAAAATCGAAAATGTCTTCTACTTATGAATACTTAAAGAGTCAAAATATTTTTTAAAATTATAATATTCGGTGAATATTTCATTGATAAATGGTACATAGGTTATTTTTTTTAAAGTTACACCAAATAACAAAATCGACTGTGTAGACTTTTCCCCAAATATTAACTAGATTCACTTTCCTACCAGATAATATGCTGGAGTCGACAATAAAAGCATTTTTTTGAAAACGTGTTTGAGCTCCAACGAGTTTGATTGCTTTCTAGAAATTAAATGCTTTTCAAACGAGAAAGGGGTCGAAATAAATAAGGTTTTCACTGAAGAAATTATTCAGCACCTCACTGGATTGAGTGAAGGATTCAATCAGTATTTTCTAAATGACTAACATGTGAAAATATATAAAAATTAATTGTGGATTAAAAATGCGTTTATTGTCAATACACGACCCTCAGCCATGTCAGCAAAAGAATATGAAACTTTTATTAAAATCACATCTGATTCATCATTGAAAGAAAAATTTAAATCAATGGCATGAGTAGAATTTTGGTGCAGTTCGAAATATGGATATCTTCAACTGTCACAAAAGACCATGTAGGGACTTTTACCATTTGCAACCACTTATATGTATGAAACAGCGTTTTGGTTTTCCACCTATGTTTCAACGAAAACAAAATACTGCAACAGACTTGATGCTGAAACTAATATTATAATACAGCTTTCACCAATAAACTTTAATATTGAAAATATTTGTAATAATAAAAAGAAATTTCACTTACCTAGGGATCTCATTAAAATTAAAATTTTGTCTTATTAAAGTCATTTAACTATTATTATTTATTATATAGGTACAACTATTATTATTTTAATATATTTTTTGAATTAAATACCTTTAACACATTATTATTCTTATATAAAATAATTATAATTTTTATTGAAAATAATCCTAAAAAAAGCTAAAAAGTAGGGGTTCCACGATAAAAGTGGACATCAAAAAGGGTTCCACGGATAAAAAGCTTAAGAAACGCTGGATGGTGCTAAATTTTGATTTCGTAATATAATATTATTGTATGGTACGAAAACTGATTATAGGTGGAGACGATCTATTAGGATCCAATAATTTGAATAATTAATTTATAATATACATAAATTAGAAATAGTAGGATACTGCAAATATTCTATAATTATTTACGTTTTAGTTCGATCCACGAATTATGGTTACATTTTATTTAGAATAACATGAATCGTGTTTGCGGGCTTGCAGCCCAAAACTAGCCCGACAACTGCCAGCTAATGACAAAGGGGCGCCAATTCCTACCCTACCCTCCTAGATGACGCCACTGATTCCCAAGACTCACATAAAAAGTGATTAATATTTGTCATACATCTGTTTTATACTTTTATAGATTGTTGGTTGGGGAAAAACGGTAAAAGGTATTTCAAGTCCTATTTTATTAGAAGCATCTTTACCATACATCGACCATAGTACTTGCCGAAATATGTTTACAAATGGATTTGAACAATTTGTGACTGTTGATAAGTTTTGTGCTGGTTCTACATTGGGTAATAAAATATTTAATCATAAATAATATCATGAAATCATTAATTATCTTTAACAAATTTAACTTAAAGGACATCACAACACTAAAAACAAGGTTGCTTATAGATTTAAAGTATGTCATTATCTAAGAAATATGATGTGGATCTTACACTTATTATTCAATGAGGTATAGGCGTTTGAAACTATAAGTGCCATTATAGTGCCGAAGTCTGAATGACGGTGTATGTTTTACTTGTAAAAGCGTCTAGATTAATACAACGATTCCAATCATTAAAGATAATATTTATTAATTTTTTAATGTAACCTTAAAACAAGTGTTTTTTTTGTGTTTATGATACTGGATTATAATTTTGATTTATTTTATAGTTTTTTCGAATTAGATAAAACTATTATAGTAAATTTCGTAAAATTTGGTTTATACGGTAATACAGCGTGAATCGCGAATTCAAAAAAAAAGTTGTATTGCGCATGCGTAATATACATGAGTTAAAAAAAATTATAAGTCATAGGAATTTATAATCCATTAGTCTAGTTTCCACAAACATAATTAAAAAATATTTACAGGGTATAATCAGTGATAATGTATACCCTGTTTCCGCGCACACGTGGTATATACAAAGGTTTTTTTATATGTATTTTATATTGTACGTTGCAGCGTAAGTACAACCATGAACCAGTCATAGGCACAATTTTAGTTCTTGATTGTGGGGGCTATCCATATTATTGTATACAACAAACAGACTCTTGGGGGGCTCCACCACACATAAAAAGTGCAATTTATGCAATATGCATCATCAATAATAATTTTATTATATGTATTATCTAATTATTTATAAATTAACGTAACTTGGATTTGATGAAAAGTAACTCGTTATTTATTGTTTATACCAATACAAATCAGTCAAGTTAAAAACCAAGTTTATGAAAATTAAACTTTAACTCGTTTATGCCCATGTTTTTGCTAAATATTATAGGTAGTTTTAAACATAACTGCCATATGTTATAGGTAAACATAATTTGTCATTAATAAGGAAAATCTATATTGTACCTACTAGTTACAACCCAATAACAGTGCACAAATTTTACAATCGTATAATTAATTTAAGTGTCATGAATAAAATATTTTTAGTTTCAGGACAAGGAGTAGATAAGGGAGATAGCGGTGCTGGCTTATGCTTTTTCCACTCTGATTCTTATTATTTAACTGGAATAGTGAGTATCAAGGATCCAAGTAAAAATAATTCAATCGCAGTTTTTACAGAAGTTAAGAACCACATTCGATGGATTCGTGAACTGTTTAACAAATTTAATTAAGTCCAATAAGATTGTGGTAATATTAATAAAACAATTTATTCCAATTGTAATTTAAATCAATATTTATATAAATAGGTTAGGTTAGGATAGTTCATACAAATATACAATTATACATTTAATTTAAACATGATATGTATTATGTAGGTACGTATCTAAGAATTATATATATTATATATTATGTATAATTGACACAATATATTGAATTCGAAAAGTTTTTTTCGTATACCAATTTTGCATTGTACATCTATTGTTACCACATAATTATTACTAGGTATTGTCGATTGTAGGTACTATTTGTATCTATTTGAAATAACTACAAGTTTTAATATTACTTTTTATCAATTGTATTGTTAAGTTATGGACTATTGTAATGACTTGGTTTTGTTAATGATAAATTCTGCTTCGTAACTAACATAGTTGAGGAACAATATTTATTTTTTAACCAATATAGCCCATTAGCCCTAGAATTTTTATAATAAGTAAATAAAGTAGGGGGCTTCTGCTCCAACACCCTCCAAACTCGTTAAATTAATTGTTAATATCTAAATGTACTGTAAATATAAATATAAATATTATTATAGTGTATGTATAATACGAATCATAAAAAGTGGAATGAGGAGGTAAACATTAAATTATGTTATATATGTTTATTATTTTAGTTTAAGTTTTTAATTTTATAATATTAGTAAAAGCTAAAGAATTGGTATGGGTAACATAATAATAATATACTAGGTAGTCATTACAGTTTAAGCTTCTGCTCAGTATTATTTTTTTTAAATCTTTGAATATCTATAATAGACAACTAGAGAATCGGTTAGGTGCGGAACTTGTTGGAACAGAAAGTGATAAGACGTGTATCATTTTATTACATTTGGGAAAACAGATTTTTGAACAAAACACTTTTTACAACAATACAGACGTTTTAAATTATCCTGTTAATTATTAAGTGATAATAAAATTAAATGATTATTATTATTAATATTATTTAATTATTATTAAACCAACATTTCTGATTTTAGGTCAGTTTCATTTATTTTATATTTATTTAAGCCTGAAAACATAAGGAAACAAAATTTGACTCATTTATTATAATAATAATAACGACTTTGAAAAGAATACGAACCATCAGACACAAGCACACAACCATTGTACTTAAGAATATCGAAAGACGATGATGAATGATAGTATAATAAAATAATATAAAATCTGATTCTGTGTTTAGCAAAAGACCTCCTTAAGCGGTCGGCAGATGCAGCTATCGTCAATTAATGTTACATTAATAAATTCCTGACTCCAT
Organism: Sitobion miscanthi; assembly: GCA_008086715.1. Classification (NCBI taxonomy): domain Eukaryota; kingdom Metazoa; phylum Arthropoda; class Insecta; order Hemiptera; family Aphididae; genus Sitobion; species Sitobion miscanthi. The sequence goes on along the minus strand of CM017797.1, from coordinate 68,081,954 downwards.
TTTTCTGGGTAAAGACTATTTTTGTATTTAATTTATTAACAACTTCTATGTAGTACCTATATATGTAATAAAAACTACAATACATTTTTTTTATATAAAAAAATAAAATTATATTTTAAATTAAAATTTGTAAATGTAGCTACCGTTGATGGGAGCATAGAAATTATGGAACGTAGCCCATTTTGCTCCCGTTTTACAAAAAGCTTAATTCCCAAAAACTCCGGTTTTTACAACATAAATTCCTTCGCATTTTATACACACTTAGGACTGTCACAAAAGAGGCGTGGTTAAAAATGTGTTGGGGTTTTTTTAAGGTTCTATTCTAAGTAAATTATAAAAAATGGATGTCGCTCAGCTGTATAGTAGGTTACAAGTGGGTCTATGTATAATGAATTATATAATATCATTGTATGAGAAAAACGATTGTGAGCGGAGACAGTTTGTCAGTCTAGATATTTTATATTGTTATTTATTATTTATTATAGCCTGTAAGTTGAATTAATATTATAATATTATTTTTTTTTATTCATTTCCACAAAGTGTTGGAAATTAAAATCTCGTTTTTATTGGTTTTTCGTAATTTGTCGGTGGTTTTTCCCGTGGCATTAAATAACTGTTGGGGAAATCGAAAAATTACCTCTTGATCCAATTTGCTAAAAAATAAGATACTATAATATGTTGAAATCGAAGCACTCTTTCTAGTAGAAATTTTGTATACAGGAAAAAAAACACTATTGTAAAACCCTAAGCTTCCTTGCTCTTCTCGGAATCTAAAATTATATAAAAAAATCTTATATTGTCAATTAAATGTTATTAAAATTAAAAATATTAGGTAATTAGGATAAGAAAACAGTCATAATATGTAACAGGTAAAATTCTAATAAAAATCGTACAATATTCAATAAGCTAAGTAACAACATTGAAATATACATTCTACCAAATTAGGTTAAGATAACAATTATATAATAAAATAACAATTAGTATAATTTTCAGCATAGACGCATAGTCAATAAGTACAATTTAACTAGGTTAAACTTAATACCGATATAACCGATTGTGCTTCGATAGTGAAATTGATATATATTATGAAGAATAATATGTGAAGACACAAAAAGGGTCAGTGGTGATGATCGTGTGACACGATTATCTCTAGACGCCTATTGTTAATAAAAGTGCTTATAATATTATTTGTTCGTTTATTTGTGTACGTCAGAAGTGATCGGCGAATACGACACCAGTATTATACGTGTTTAAGTATTTCACTTAGTATACCTAATCGTACTATACCTACGTCGAAAAACAATATTTATACTATCTATACGACTGTACCTACCTAGTTGACCAAGGGTGTATTTACATATTTCCGGCGTGTATGCTTGTGGACAATTGCCACCCTAAATAATAAAACTACAATAGTGTTCATAACATATTTTTTGTCACGCCTGCACCGAAAGTTTAGTTTTCGATGACGGTTGAAGCGTTGTAAATCGATGTTTTTTCTTCCAGCGGGTGGTAAAGTGGGAATCCCCAAAAGTACCGGGTGGTAAAGTGGAAATCCCCAAAAGTACCGGGCGGTAAAATGGAAATCCCAAGAGTACTGAGCTCAGTATCACGGTATTCTCTGAACAAACAAGACACTAAAATCTATACCACGGTCCTCATAAAACATAAACTTTTGGTTAAATCTTATATTCATATTATCACCTGTATGCATGACGCTTAAAATAAAACCAAATCGTTTCTTTCATGAAATATTGTTTTCGTAGAATAGTCTGGTTGTTGCATGGATCCTAACCTGAATTACCTTTGCCGTGATGGCGCGATTAATGAACGCAGAGGCGTGACAAAAATAGTATGTGTGGCTCGTGCGGGAAGGCAATTTAAGTCTCGGCCGAAATGCGGCCCTCGTCTACGGCTCGTGCTACACGCGTCGCCCGCCACTGAAATAGCTCACTTCCCGCCCTTGCCACACAATATACTATTACAATAACAGAAAACGTATAAGTATAATCTTAAACAATTTTCCGCCCCTCAACATTTGCCGCTGTAGGCACGTGTATATGCATACTCCACTGTATTTGACGTAGACGCGTAGCAAGGTTTAAAGATAATAAATATTCTAAATAACCTTGGACGTGTAGTAGTAGGACCTACAGTATATAATACAATCAATTTTAAAACAAGTTAGCAACTTAATAACTTTTTCATTGCCACCTACCTAACCTATTGTTTGTCCTTCGGTCGATAAAGTGATCGCATATAGCTGGTAGTAGGTACCTACTTAGTATCAGACAGACTATACATACAACATAGGAACTAAATAGTAGTATAGATTTTTAAAAGACCCGATATTCTGCATCTAGAACTTCGTTGTGTTGATATTTTCGTATCTTACGTAGTGTTATTTCATGAAGTTAAAAATTAATTAATCCAATACAGATATTGTAGAGTCTTTCACATATATTGTCATATTATTTTTATAGTGCGTTTTGGTATAATACCTATAATGTTAAATTATAAAATGTACGGTATAATTTGATATAACTTATTTATAAAAATGTATTGTTTATATTTTTTTTAAATGTATTTGTTTTAATTTAAGCTTACTATTGACAATGAAGGTGATGTGTTCCTGGTTAATATATTCATGTTTAATTTTCGGTAAGTAATATCAGTGTTAACTATAATATAATAATAAATAGAAAATCATGGTTGGTACTAAGACATTTTGTATAGTATAGTATAGTCAGTTACATTTTTCTAAGAAACTGCAAGGACTAAGACAATGGAAAATTAATTAGGTACCTATTTATTTACCACTTCCCAAGTCACCTATATGGGTAGGCACCATAAGGGCGTTGAGTTGTAGAGAAATAAAATAAAATATAAATTATGATTTTGCAATTTCCGGAAAATAAGTAAACTTAGCCGTATTCTTTACTAAATTATAATAATACCGCTTGGGAAGTTGATTGGCAAATAATACTATTTAGGTCAGAGTTGTTATGTTTAAAATGCCACAAAAAAAAACATATCGATTTTGTTTGAAACGTTTTAAACATCAATAAAAAACATGTGTTTAAAACAATATTTTTAGTAAATTTTAAATTAAAATAACCTATGGATTTTTTCTACTCTGCGGGATACTTTTATTTTAATGATTTTTTTGTTGAAAATCAACGACTTCAACATTAAAAATGATGGCATCCAAAGCAATAGGGCTAATCGTTGTAGATAAAACTCCATAACTTAAAATAAGCTCTATCCAACGCATATTATTTTGATCGCACTATGTCAGCGTCAAAATCTACATAAGTATGAATAACAAATAAGTTTAAAAAAAAGGTGTCCTGTAAGTAAGACCTAATAATAATAATAGCACAATGACTTGATGACTGTCGAGGGATGCTACATATATAACCTGTCTATTGACAAATATATAGAACCCCTTAATTATATTTAAAATGTATTATATATTTATACTTATATTTTATAGTAACATACCGTAAACTAACCGTAGTCCATACGTCCATAGTCCATACAAATTACTACCATACGATCATATCACTCATTGCTTCATTATCATTATCTATTATAATCAATAATATAAATGTTCTTCTGTTAATTCATCTAGTTTTAGTTTACTCAAATCTATACTTACATGATGTAAGTTACATCCATTTTCGTTAGTGTGTTGGGGTTTATTAAACCCCACGTGATAAGATTTTGCGTGATACTACTAGTGATTAAACTAGATCAAACTTTCACCTCCATTAAATACTTCTTAACGTAGTATTCTATAATGTAAAACAGTTTTTGTTGATAAATTACCTTATGTTTAACTGTTATCATACTATCAACTGAGCAATATCAAATTTTGGGTATCTCAAACCCGAACACATTATTCATGTATATGAAATTATGTATATGTGTATTATATATGACATTTTTTTTTTTTTAATTTTTTTTGTATAATACTATTTCTATGCTAACTAGTTTTTATAAAATTAAATTTGAATACAAGTTCAACTATAATTTTGATTTTTTGTTATTTTACATCGCGTGGGGTGTAATAAACCCCAGCACATCAAAGATATAAAAAACCGTCAACACACTAACAAAGGGTTAATGACATTAAATTAATGTACAATATACTGTAATGTGTATACCAAATACTGTGTTCAACTTTGATTACCAAAATATCCCACAAAAATTGTTACCTAATTTACTATTATCATTTAAAGGATTTTATTAATAGGTTTTTTACATGTTTAAAACGTGCTTCGTTTTGTTTTAAAGGTTTTATTTGTTTTTTTTAACAACCCTGATTTAGTTATTATTACTTATTAGTATTTGGTATTTTGGTCCTGACAATTAAGTGTCAATACGTTGTTTAGATTTTTAAGACCATATGCTTATATTTGATATTGCTATTGGTTATATTTGGATTTATTTTATGTACTAATAAAGTAATAGATTATAAAGAAATGTTATTTTTATTTTTTTACAAATTTATGTATTGTGTTTGTTTATTTTTTTATTAGAATTATTTTTTTTTTTTTTTATAGTCTATTATAGAAGTAGATTATTTATATAAATATATATATATAGTTTTTAAAAAGTACTCTAAATCATCATTTTTGGAAACAAGATTTTGTGTTATAGAATCTTCTTTAATTCATTAATATTTTAGATTCTGAGCGAAGCGATGAATGTATTGATTTTACAATGATATTGTGTATTTTTTTTTGTGTCTGTCATCATTCATCACCTTTAGGACAGTAAAAGTGCTTGGATTTTCTTCAACAGTAACTTTTCTGATAGGAAAGTGAAATTTGTTGGACCGTTTTCGCTCAGAATCATTTTTCTTATACAATGATATTATATCATTGAATTCAAATTTAACACCATCTATTACAGTGATCCACTTGTAACCTATTGTACGATAGAGCGACATCCACTTACCCACCTTTTAGATTTTGAGCGGAGCGATTAATGTATTGATTTTACAATGATGTGTGTTTTTTTTTCTTGTCTATCACCTTTTAGGACAGTAAAAGTGCTTGGATTTTTTTTAATAGTAACTTTTCTGATAGGAAAGTGAATCTTGTTGGTATTTTGGGGGGTCAAAAGTAAAAATTTCCCAGTAGTTTTCAAAAGCGCTGTAAAAACAAAAGAAAAATTAAGGAAAAACGGGAAATTTTACGCATAGTCTGTTTTAATAATAACCGAAGCATTATACATTATACTGATAAAATATCATCAAATTGCAATTCCTAGAATTACGAGTGATAAAACTTATGTGAATGTTGAACGATGAATTAAATAAAATATTATTTCTCGATTTCTTTTATGAGATTTCTGCACCTCACCAGAACACAAAAAGTTCACCATAAAATAATAGTTTATTTATTTATTATACAAGTGAATAACAATATTCTGCATTTTTCGGTGAACCCCATATTTAATTTTTAACGTAAGCAAAAAACTATTTTTTTTATATAAGTTTAAGGTATCGACGATTGAGGTCATTATCTCCTTAGGTTGGTAGTGTTGGTATGGTAAGGTTGGAACTGTTGGCACGGTTTGTTAGGAACACGGGTATGTGTGACGAGGTTTTTGCTCTAACCCAATGTTCACCCATCCGAGAACTAGCTGTTGCTTACTCTCAATAACGTAGCGTCATTAGCCGGAAAAAACAATTTACATTTTATGTTTTACATTATAATAATATGTACATTCAACATAATAATCATAAATATGTACTTTGCAAATAGGAATATTTAAAAATAACAATAAATAAATAGTAAAAAATATCCAAAAAAGAGCTTCGGTTACCTTCTTTTGAATACGCGCTTACAAAAACTTAACCGGAACGAAAAAGCCGATGAAGCAGCTAAACAAGTCCTTACCAATAATAATACCTACACCCAAAATAGAACTATCATCTCTACTTTTATAAAAAAAAAATGTCTATAAGCATATCAAATTTAATTTTTATGAGCGTTTGAAATTCATATTTTTACAACATTTGATATTCGCTCGATTTCTTATGTAAAGATTTTCTTATTTTATTGTAATTAAAAAACGAATGACTATAGATACTTGAAAATTTCACTGAATGTTTATATTAGCATTTTTTATACACGATAAAATTTTGAAAATAATTTGACTCTTTTTGAGCTGTTTAAAGACATTGCCAGTTTTCAATTTTTTTAGTTTTTTTTTCTATAAATATCAATAAAATTTTATTTGTTGGGAAATAAAGCGTGAAAATTTAATACAAGGCTCCTGATATATTTTTACAATAACAGTTGAAAAATATTAAAAATACATTGGCACAATTTTTTTTTGAGCATTTAAAGTTAAAATTTCGACAACATTTATAAAATTTATTATTTAATAATTATTTTGTAGTTAAAAATTTATAAAATATTCAACTTTCATAACTAAGCATTGAAAATTGAAAACAAGGCTCCACGTAAATAGGTTATGTATAAATTACTTTATTCACAATAATATCATCAAATATACTTGGTAATATCATAGGTTGACTGACCGTTTTCGCTCAGAATCGTTTTTCTTATACAATGATATTATATCATTGAATTCAAATTTAACACCATCCAGTTCAGTGACCCACTTGTAACCTACTATACAGTAGAGCGACATCGACTTTTTAATTTTTTACATGTTAACATGTTTTTTTTTCTTTTCTGTTAAAATATAGACTATCATAAATGTAATCTCCTAAAACCTCGTAAGTTGAATTTAAATGGCTGATAGCATAGAACAATATTATAGGGTCTTGAAAATAAAATAATTTTTTGAACAATCGAATGGTAAATTCTGATTCCAAGGATGATAATCTATGATATATTCTTGGTCTTTATTTTTAAAAACTATATAAATATCTCATTATTATCTAACTATCAAAATTATTAAATAAAAAATAATATTTTATAATAATGAATTTTAATAATTTATTATGATATTATTATTTTTTTTTTTTGGTTATGTCAAATAGCCTGATTTTAAGTATTCTGGCTTAAAAGGATGTCACACCCGCATGTGTTCTCTCCGTCTTACAAATGTACAACATAATAAAAACTGTTTTGCGCGGGACAACTTTTCTCACACCATATTTGTTGTAGAACTACCAAATGTTCACAACACGTAAAGAAGAACTTTATCTGTGCAACAGCATGCTTTTTTTAAATAGCACTATCCAATCATTTTTTATAAGAAGATGAAAAAAAAATAAAAAAATTTAATGTTTAGAAGCAAATAACTTTTATTGTATTTATGTTATCTAAGCTTTTGAGTAGCGTCATTAATTATTTTATTTAAGTCTTTGTTATCTTGTTTGTAAAATATTTTATTGACAATAAACTATTATTATATTATACATTAAAAAAATATGAGCACGCTGTTGCATAAAAAATTTTCTGCCCTATATGTTCAGAAATTTTGGAGCCACTACTACAAGCACAGAAAGATAAAAGTTGTCCCGTTCAAAACGGTTTTTGCTATGTTGTACTTTTGTAAAACGGAGAAAACACATGTGGGTGTGACATCCCCTTAAATACAGGAATATTGAAAGTGTAGTAATATTTTAAGTATTCTGGCTTAAATACAGGAATTTTGAAAGTGTACCAAAATGCCCTCTTATGTAGTACTATAAAAAATCGTTGTCTTTGATATGTGCACATTTTATTTTTTCATTCCAAAATATGCCTTTATTACTTTTTAAGCCTTATATTGTAGATTACTCTTCATCAAAGCCTCTACTTCATGACATTGTGACTCAATCCATTGTTCATTTGTACGTCTGACGCAGGCTATCGGTACGTTAGTTTCCGTGACAATCCAGTCGCAAGTCTAGTCGGTGTTGAGGTGAATAAAAGAACAACACTCGCTTATATATTTTAAATTGCAATGAAGACTTATTGTAGTTATAATATATTTACAAGATAATGTACCGCACCAATTATCAAGGTCGTCCGTGTAATCGACCAATAAAAATTGACAACGTGGAATTTAAGTCGTAACTGGGAAACGGTGGTGTACGATGTATTATGGTGACAAGTTGTCGGTCGGACGGGTACAATACGAGAGAGATGCCGCCGGTGGCCGGTACTCGTCCAGCGTGACTTATCTTCCCGTCCCACCCTGTGCCTTTGCGGCGCGGTGTGAGAGTTTACGGTGTCACGCCGTCGTTGCCCGTGGTGGCGGTTGATAAAGTGTAGACTGGTCACTGCGGTACCTGTACTTTGTACTGGTTGCCGTTGCGTACCGTGTCAGTCTTGGTTCTCTAATAATTAGATTAAAATATAGACAATATAGATAATTGTTATCTTATTTCATAGTATTCTATATTTTCTTAAACCTAAACATTGTTAATGTATTTAATGCATACGAATTCATTATTTCAGAATCCGGCATTTTGTGTGACAGAAAACTCGAAAGACGGCAAGCTGTATCGTCTTGCTCAATGTTGGTGATTGTAGTATAAATAAATATTATACTGTTGTAAGTGGCGAAACTATTGATGGTTGGGGCCTTGGGGGATTAGAGCACTATAGTCTTAATAAGCACCATCAAACAATATACGGTATATATTTAATATTAGGTATTCTTATAATTCTAAATACACATTATGATCAGGAAGATAAAAACCCAGGATAATAAAAATGTAAAAACTAACTTTATCTGCTATACCTATTTTACATTTTTACTACCTACTGCTCTTTCACATCGGATTCGTAAATGCCATATAACATTTAATTATGTGCTCCGCAATCGTATTTTATATTATTATCTTGAATCTATTTTTTATTAATCGTTTTAAGATATATAAAAATGACAATCTTATGAATACCTTATGTTGTGATTTAAATATTTTGTTCACTGACTAGTCACTAATTTAGGTATCTAACATGATAATATTATGTCGTTAGCGATTTTAGTTATACTACTCGCTGATGGCAGATAAGTAACTATAGTTGGATCTGGCCCAACTATCTATTGTAACTACTGTTTAATATGTATGCCTTTCGGATTCCAAAAATTCGATCAGCTTTCATATTTCCTAATGAATATATAATTAATATTAAATAAAAATTTGTTGCACATTTGAATACAATTGTAGATACACCGAGGATAAGTTTTATTGTTCAAGTGGACTATGTATTGAATGGTCTTTAGTTTGTGATGGTATTAAGGATTGTCCAGATGGTTCAGATGAGACCAATGAGTTGTGTGCTCTATATAAATATGGAACAAATATGACCACGGGTAAAAAATAATTGCTATACGTATGACATTTAATATAATTGAATAAATATGACAATGGATACATGATACATGATAGCTGTATTACATTTAAATTTAATATTATTTTTATGTTTGTATAATAACTATAGTAGATATCAGAGTTACCCATATTGATGTAAATACGATGCTTCTAATATTAAATACATCTAATATTTTTTTAGATTGCGGTAGAGTAAATATAAAAAACCAAGAAGGAGATAAGAATAAAACAGTGGTTGAAACGTTACCTTGGAATGTTCAAGTATATAAATTGAATAAAATTAATTTTATTTATTTCCGTATGTGTGATGGATCAATTATTGCTCCAAATGTTGTCATTTCTGGTAAAATCCTTGTACAATGAATTTATTAAAGAACGAAAATTAATTAAATAACGTTTTCAGGGGCTGGATGTTTTGGATATCACGGTTCAGTGTCTAATAAAATATCGGTAAAAATTGGTGACTTCAAAGTGGCCGTTGGAAAATATGGTAAAAATATTTCAAAAATTGACACTGAATTTTCTCAAATAATGAATGTAAATTATTAATAATTCAAATTCTACAACTAATTTGTATGATGTGTAAATTATAAATGAAAACGATTATAAAGGTGGAAACAATTTACCTGAAGGAAAATTATATTGAACATGATGGTTATATAGCTGTTATTGTGTTAGAAAACGAATTATCTTTTAGCAATGATGTTTCACCTATTTGTATCGATTGGAATAGTATATATAATATACAGACTGGAGATCTAGGAAAGGTAAATATGTTGTACTATATAGTTTGTAGTTTTATTAACTACATTAAATATAATTTGAAAATGGCTGTCTGGTCTAATTTTTAAAAAGTTGTGGAAGGATATAGTTTAATTATCTACATAAGTTAATACATTTTGGTGTTAGCTTAAAATAGATTAACTAAGAATAAATACTGAAAACCAAATGTTTATATAAGTTTCAAATTCAAATACTTCCACTGCTTCTACTTTTCTGGTTATGCCTTCAATCGTCCTTTAAAATTCTCCCACTGACGATATTAGCAATTTTCGCGAAAGGTGTTCAATCTTAGGTAGGTAACGTGTATTCCGTGCCGAGTTGGGCTTATTGTAGTTTTATAGTCACCGCACAATCTCACCAACTCGTCGCTTTTCAAAATCGGTACTACTAGCTGGCGTAGTCCTCTCACTGTTATTAACAGTTAGTCAGAATTTAACTAACCAATTAAACTTATATCGAGTCATCTCAGTGGGGCCCAGTATTAATATATATATATATAAATTAAATAAATATCCAGCACTTACATAACAAGGTATTAATATTATGTATTTTTTACAACCGTACATTATAAAACTGTTTCATATTTTTACAGATTGTTGTTTGGGGAGAAAATGAAGTAAATGCCGCTCAGAGTCCTTTTTTATTAGAAAGATCATTTCCATACATCGACCCTGGTATTTGTCAAAATATGTGTCGTAAAAACGGAATTGAAGAATATGAAACTTATGATATGTTTTGTGCCAGTTGTGATTGTGGTAATAAAAATTTAGATTCTGAGCGTAGCGATTAAATCATAGGTTTTAATGTGATACGTGTTGTTTTTGTTATGTTTATGAAGGCTGAATGCATTTTGGAGCAGTGAAAATGCTTCAATTTTTAACTAATTTGGAGCTTTTTGATAGAGGATTAGATCTAATTGATACTTTGGGGAACAAAAATAAAATGTTCTAGTACTTTTCTTAATAATTGGAAAAATTAAAAAAAAAAAGTTATGCAAAACTATTTTTTGAGAATATCTACCTCATTAGAGGTTCCACTACTCCAAATGTCAAGTTCATACGTTTTGTATTTTGGCGCCAATGTTGTATATTTAAATTTAATTTTGCTGGATAGAGGGTACCACTATTGTAATCTTACAACCGATTATTTTCATCATTAGTGGTTGAATTTCCAAAAACCCTTTCTTAGAGGACGCTTTTATCATAATAGCTATCTGTAGGTCAGCCAGATCCGATCAGTGGTTTGCGCTGTGCGTTGATTAATCAGTCACTCAGTCAGTTACATTATCATTTTGTACACCTATATATAGATTATATTATATGTATAATATCTTTTTTGGTTACCTACTAAACAAGTATTATTTTTTTAAATCATTATTTACTTAATATTGAATCAGTATATGATGATATTAATACGTATTTTAAAATAGCGGGTGTGTTAGTTCACAAAATCACAAGAATGAAGTGAATATTTAAATGAGTATTCAACTTTAATTGGATTTATATAAACATTTTACATTTGTTTTTAAAGATCGATTATTGCAGCAAGAATTACGTAAACGAAAGTAGAGGGTTGAACAGTGCTTTCCACACCCTGCGTCTAGTGAATGCGAAAGCCGTTACCCCAGTACTATCTAAGTATACACATAAGTCGACAAATACCTACTAATTGTTACGTCATTTGTAACGGTTAATAATCTAATTTAAACATTTGGAAAAATAATAATCGTGGGGAGCAGTCTGCAGTCGGTAGGACGAATACAAGCCAATGGTTACTGCTCTACACCAGTACCGTCACGAGAAAATTGATTTTTCCAAGTTTGGGGATGCGTACAAATGTTTAAATTTGGACTAAAAATCGTTATAAATGAAATAACAATGAATAGGATATTTTTTGACTCATATATTTATAGTATATACTTTGGTGGTACTTGGGATTATGTATATATATTCTGTGACTCTGGCAAGGAGGTGGGCCCGGTAGTTTGAAGTTACTTCCAGGTGTGAACAGGTGTTTAGTAATTACCGTATTTGTACGGTCTTATACGACCAAGTATGGTATACACAATACGGTAACAATGCTTTTACCGTACATCAAAGTATATATTATTATATTAATATATGTGAAGTTTACATTTTATCAACCAATTAAACCATTTTCACCGCTACCATTCCCGTATTCACTACAGCGTGCTTACTGAGAAGTACAGGGTTTTTATTACATAATAATATATAGAACTTAAAATTAACCGCAAATCGATATTATTAAATTAATTGTATATTTAGTACGTTGTAGCGCAATAGGTTTAAGTATTACGTATAATATTTTTGTGATTCAATAAAGATTGCCTGACAATAAAAATATATAATTTGAATTCTCAATTAGGTAAGTAACCAATGATTATGGTTTAAATTCATTGTGTTATCAGCAAAAAGCACGGTTTTAGAAAATATAATATGAAGCTAACATTTGCTTTTATCAAAATTACCAGTCCTGGGGTTCGGCCAGTTGTGAATGTGTGTGCAAGATATATTGGCATATTGCAACATTTAATATTTATACTTCCTAACTTACAAACCAACTCTGCCATGGTGTATAGGTAGTATAGGTTTTATATCAATATAATAATATATCCATATAATGATGGGATTGTATATTATATAATATAATTAATAATGTAAATCTGTATTGCACGAAGGTAATCATTCTGACCAACAAATTAACTCGATTAACAGTCCGTTTGGGTGAGTTTCATTTGTACCGTTTGGGAGAGTATTTTTACGTTTTACCTGCTCGTAGTAAAAACTTAGATACGGATGTGTGCCTGAGAATTGGGCCACAATTAACTTTTTTTTTCAAAATGATATACGGCAACTGGGCCACAACAGTTTTACATTTATAACAGGTAGACCCAGTGGTTGGGTCACTATTTTCAACGGTTTTTATTATTGTATCCGGTAATTGGAACACTAATTTAATATATATGTTATATATAAATTGCTTATTACAAATTTAAATTTCTTATTTGTATTAGAATCTATTTATGTTGATGGCACTTTTGAATACTGTGCAAGCATCTTTATCAATTACTTTCTATTCATGGTTATAAAGATAATCATATTATGTTCCTTTAGTATTTTCTCTACTTCAAGATCAGCAAAAAAAATACTTATATATACATTAAAATCAACTATCCTATGGTTTACATTTTAAGTCAACAAAAGTTGCTGTCGATTTGAGGACTTCAAGAAGGAATTAATTTAGGGTGACCATATTTTTAAAAAAAATAAAATATATGACTAAAATGTCATCATATTATTATATAATGCAGCAATAATAATGTAAAAACAAAAATCTAAAAATACAATTAAAAAGTATAGATTTTTATATAATTCTATTCAATAATATCATTTCAAAAATTTCAGAAATTATAAACTAACAGTAAGGCAAAAAAACGGGATTAATATGGGACAGCCTTGAAATTACGGGACCAAAAGCGTCCTGAGAGAAGTTTGTCAGGACAACAGGACAAAAGCCGACATAAAGGACAATTTGTATAAAAGAGCACGTATATAGTCAACCTAAATTAATCATACATAGGCTGACATAGGAATTGTGGCATGTTTATAAAGTTATTTTGGAGGTTTACATGTCTTATTTTTACGGTTCTACATTTATTTATTATCGCAGTTCCATATAATATGGTTTTTGTCATTTGTCTAATTCACTAATTTATAACTAACTATTTTACTATTTACTAACTAACTATTTATTATTTCAAACATTAAATTGCAAATGATGAGCAATGCCACACAGGTAGTCGAGAGTTGGTATCTCTTGGAATTTAGAACAAATAGACTCTATTCTTGAATTTAAGAGTTGATAATATTTCTTCTGAGACGCATTTTCCTTCCTCTGAATAAAACCTTCTATCTTCACCCTCATTCATTTTTGAATGCATTAATTACTTTCCAAATAGAAGGATGTGCAGCATGTACGATTGAGTACAAAGTATTGTGCCATCCTTCAACACCATTATTTGTTCGAGGGATATCTGCAGATACATTAGTGAAACAGTTCCACATAGAAAGAGGAAACAGAGGACTGCGCCGCCGTCCACGCCTATCTAGTCGCCCCAGCCAAGTATCTTCGAAATATTTGAGGAGAGGAGCAAGTTCTGGCTCATTATTTTCGTAAAATTCACTCTCACACAAAGTTTTGAACGCATTTTCCACAGCCTCCTCTGGAATAAACGCAAGAGCAGCTATTTGACGAATTTCCTGTGCAAATTCTGCATCGTTCGTATATCGCTGTTGTAAAGATGATGACTGAATGTGACGCCATATTGACTGGGAGAAATGAAAGAAACAGCCTCTTAACAGACAATCTGGAAAAACTTCACTGGCGGATTTTTGAACTGCTTGCTCAAAATCTATCATTAATGTAGTAGGTTTTAATGATGAGTTTAGTACTTTCAATACTGTCAGAAATTTTGTGTAAGTAGTCTGGGTTTTATCAGGCAGCAGTGCATAGACAAGTGGTATGCAGGTGGAAAATTTCATTCCATGAATAGTATAAATTTGTGAGAATAGTGGAGGGGAAGAGGAGAATGTTCCGTCAGCATACCAATGATCACACGTCGCGAGGAGTTCTAAATTTGTTTTGGTAGAAAAAATTAGTAATCTTTGAGAATCTTCTTTACCACTATCATATAACATAAACGGCTTTTCGTCCAGTGTGAGTAAAAATTTTTCTGATATTATTAAATTCTCCAGTGAAGATGGATTGGAGGGGGAAGTTTCTAAGCATACCCTATATCGTCGAGCATTGCTTTTTAAAGAACTGATGCTGGGTAATACACTAGAAACTCCTGATGTAATGTCTTGGCAAATTTTTGCGACAACAGCATGAGTTGATGATCCCGCATCCATAGATAACTGTTTAAATTTAGAAAAAATTTGCTTACCACTAATTTTGGCTGAATCTGGTGGGTTTGAATGTACATTCAAAACTTTCGTTATTTCTTCATCAATAGTGTGGACTCTCGCACGTCACATAACATTTTTACTTTCCACACATTTCCATATTGTTTTTTCATTTTTTGGTGGTTTCTCTCTGGAGTATAGAAAATCTTTATACACTAATAAATTATTGCCTTTGGCAATTTTTGCAAATTCCATATTAAAATAAAACGATATAAAACGTCCGGCGAGAGACACGTGCAACGTGAGATACGCACTCATTTGTATTGATAAGTTGATGTGTTGTTACGAATGGCATATACTCATATCGGAAATTCGGAAATAAAGTACGATAGGTCATACTCGTACATACGTATCGGTTAATCGTACGGTTAAAGATATACGGATTTCCTATACATCGTTCACATCATGACACGCGATAATGGCATAACGCCTAGCAAGTTCCACATTTATATATTAAATATACAATTTTATTATTAACAATAATAGCTAATACAGATAATTTTTTTTTTGGCGGGATTTCGTACAGGCGATATTTTTTACAGGAGGGATTTTGGCGACGGGTTTTCGTCCGGCAGGATTTTGTCCGAACACCAATAAAATTACTAGGAAAGAATTATCAATAGACAAGTCAGGATTTCAGGATGAACTTAATCATTCTGAAATTAATTGAATCAGGTGATCAATAATTTATCGTACCTGAAAAAGTAGTACCCTTAATAACCAAAATCACAAATATGCATTGTTTAAAAAGTCGACTGGCATTAATTTATAAATAAATAAAAATAAATATAAATGTTAATCTCCCCAATACCCCGAGAAAATTTAATAGATTTACCGCAAGCACCCACTACCCAAAAATAGTAATATGCTTAATGTTTAATGTGTGTGTAATGTATAAAATATCTCTTGTTTCAGGACTAGACCTAGATATTACCATCGGTGGAGCAGGCATAATCTTTTTACACTCTAATTCTTATTTTTTGACCGGGATATTGTGTCTAAAGGTTAATGAAATAAATGATACAGTCTTAATATTTACAGACATAAAATACCATGTTCAATGGATTCGTGGAATTTTAAACGAAGACGTGCGTAAATATATTTGTATTTATTGGAATCTATTTATTTTAATTTTTAATTTATTGAATTGACTTGGTTTTTAAATGAAAACTTTTGGTTTAAAACTAAGATATTTTAAATAGATTATATATTTTTAACATTTATAATAAGGTTTTGACAGGTCATAGTGAATTCATGCGTTTTACCAACTGTCGAAGGAGTTCTATATTCTTATGAAGGTTCTAATGAAATTTTATCTCATGGGACATTAATTAATCTTCATCGTACTGTTATTGAGAATTGTGAAGTTGGATATCATAAGGCTTATCCCAATGGTTTTAGGTTTTGTCAGAGAAAAGGAAAATGGTTGTCGAATACTAATAAATTGTGTTTCAGTAAGTTTTGTACAGTAATTCAAATGTCGTAATAATCCCTTAATTATTATTATAATATACAAGTATAAAGTATGGTTATGTTTGATAATAATTCATTTACTTTTATAGAAATGTGTCCACCTCTAATATCAGATAGTTTAGATATTAAATGTAGTCATAATGGTAAGTATGCTAATTGTTCAAATTTGTCGATACCCGATACAATAGCAACACCATCATGCAAGCCAACATTTACTGAACCAAATGGACAAGAGATTTCACTTGAATTACTTTGTCAGTCTAATGGGCTGTGGAATAAACAACTATATAGATGCAATCCATGTAATTGTATTTTCATCATATAAACATAAGTCTATATATATTAGTAATTTACATAACTTTTACTGTACCTATGTAAATACTATTTTGTGATACCTACTTTGTTATTAAGGAAGATCAAATAATCGTTGTTTATGCATAATCGTTTTATGTACTAAAACAAGCCCGGCTAGCCCGGCTAGCTCAGTCGGTAGAGCACGAGACTCTTAATCTCGGGGTCGTGGGTTCAAGCCCCACGTTGGGCGCCACTTTGAGGTATCACCAATTTTAGACAATAGCGGTAACCAACTATACGCCTTACCCTCGTATTCTCTAGTTAATGACACTCTCTAAAGTTAATTAGAATGGGACTGTTTACTCGTTGAGGTACGATGGTATGCGCTTGTCAATTCTTAGTTCGTCCCTATTTAGTTGAAATGACTCAAAGATAGGCACTATTCAGTTTAATAAAACTTCATTGACACATATAGTACGTTTAACCCGGCGCTGCTCCTTTAAAAGGTAAGAACGTAAGAATGACTAAAATAATGTTCAACTCGGGTTTTCAGGTCGGAAACACTTTTATTATATTAAAGCAACCATAAATAAAACACTTAGTAAATTCAGATTGCCTATCTCGTACTACGATCGTCGTTTCACACGCACGTCCTCGCCAAATCACTCAGCGAAAACAGGGGTCCCGTGCCTGCGCGTACGGCGGTGTTATATAGAAAATATTACTGTCGCCTTAGCACATATTGCTTCGCTGGCCTGACCTATCTCAATAATTTAAGATTTAAAATATTCCCACCTATATTACATATATATTAAATAATATTATTTTGACGAATGTCTACAATATACGACAGCACGTTCTAAAACTGTCTAAATTATGTTTATTCTATAGGTACTTATTAATAATAACCATATATTATATTTATGTTTAAATCTTATTTCAGATTGCGGTAGAGTATATATCGAAAACCACGTATTGATCGACAATGGTGATAAAGCACTCGTTGGAACGGCACCATGGAATGTTGGAATATATCAATTAAATAAAATAGATTCTAATTATGATATGATATGTGGAGGATCAATTATTTCTCCAAATTTAGTCATTTCTGGTAAAACCTTTGTACAATGTATTTAAAAATAAAATAGCAATTAAATAAATATAATTTTCAGCGGCTCATTGTTTTTGGCAAAAAACTATGTTATCTAAGAAAATATCAATAACGGATGGTCTATACAAAATTGCTGTTGGAAAATATGATAGAAATTTTACAATAATTGACAATGAATTTACTCAAATAATAAATGTAAATTATTAATAATTAAAAAGTCTAAAAATAATTGGTATGATATGATACAAATTAAAACAATTTTACAGGTGGAAACGATTCACCTGAAAGAAGGTTATTATGGACCTACTGGGTTTCATGCTGATGATATAGCTATTATTGTGTTACAAAACAGAGTTTCTTTTAGTAATGGTGTTTCACCTGTTTGTATCGATTGGAATGGTAAATACAACGTAGTCAATGGAGATCAAGGAAAGGTTGGTTCGTAGTATTCTTTAAATAATACAATATTAATTTAATTACAGTTATTTAATGTATCTATCCATTATTTTCCATTTGTACATTAAGAGCAAATATTGTTAGATTCTCTGCTAAAGTATGTGTATTTTGTGTCTGTGTACATGATTAGTAGTCGAAATAACGCTTCGATTTTCAATTTCAGTATTTTGTTCGATGGGAAAGTGAATTTAGTTGGTACTTTTGGGAGGTTAAAATTTAAAATTCCCAATAGTTTTCAAAAGCGCCTGCAGGAAAAACAAAAAAAAATTAAGGAAAAACGGGAATTTTTAGTTTTTGACAAAATCAATTTTGGCTTTTGGTGTACCTCTAAAACAAATGATCGTAAATACATGAAGTTTTCACTGAATTTTTATATTAGCTTTTTTTATAAATGAAAATATTTTGAATTGTCTATAACCTTCGATATTTATCTCTGCTTTTAAATAATTAATTTGAGATGAGGGAATTTTATCAACATCTTTAAGAGCGCTAACCTAACCTAACCTTGATTGGGTATGGAGGGGCAATCATTGGAATGATTATTCTCTTTGCTGGATTGATTAATCTGCGTAATTGAATTTCTTGATCGTTTATTGTAATTATTTTGGTTTTTTCCATTTATGTGTCTAGTGTGCTTTTATTCGATAAGAATATACAGAACCGGTTATTGAAGATTCTGGAAATGAAGGTGATATTCTTTAGTGACACAATTTGACTCTTATTATAGACGAACCAAATACCCAATAGGCCGATAACCAGTACCCAAAATAACTACAATAGACTTTACACTAAAAGTTGCTACTGAAAAGGTTGATCACCCCCTTCCCATCCCTTACTCACCCAAATACTTGAAACGACCGATGGTGGGAGACCCACGGATTGGTCACATGATGACAACTTATCAATTGACACAATAAAACACCTTCCGCTCCCACAGACATCAACCCTCCAGACGAAAAGCATAAGGATTTAACCCAAAAGAACATGGACCATGTATCAAACCCCCTGAAACAGAATCTACCCTCTATCGTAATAAATGAAACTAATGAAAAAAATAAAAGACCACTATCTGAAACATCTTCGTCACAAAAATCACCTACCACGTTTAACACTGCAACCTCTTCAATTGTTACTAATAAGCACGGGATTAAGAAACCAAAAATAAATTTCCGATCCAATTCCTTCTCACAAGTTGAAGAAAGTAATCTGAAAACCTCACTGAAACTAGTTTAAGGGATTTTTCTCAATAACAATGATGATTCATTATCAATATGTTAATTTCAATATTTAATTGAAAATTTCTCAAATAAGTCGATCAACATTCTCTATGTAAACAAGTCAATTCAGATATACCCTCGATTCTAAACATAATCGATAAAGTTTGACCAAAAATAACTGATCGAGCTTTGAAGAACAAATTCACAAGACTATCTTACCTCTTATTCCAAAGCTTGCCACCCCAAGAAAACATTTAAACTTCTTCCCACTCCAACAATACAACAATAAATATTAACCTATTTGAATGTACACAATACTACAATGGAACATAAACGGGTTTTATAAAAAACGGACGAATTAAAAATTATATTAACAGAAATTCAACCTACAATAATTTGTTTACAAGAAACTAATTTTAAAAACGATAATGAAGGAAAACTTCCAAACTACACAGGATATAGTAAAAACCGAACTGAGGGATCACGAGCTAGTGGTGGAGTAACAATAGCTGTCAAAACCGAATATCCTTGCAAGTTAATCGACATAAATTCCCACCTCGAAGTCATAGCTGTTAGAGTAAAACTTAAACACCTAGAATTAAATTTATGCAACATATATCTATCAAATCAACACAGCTTTGACCAAATCGACATAATAAATATTTTAAATCAAATACCAACGCCTTAAATCATTACCGGAGACTTCAATAGCCACAACACCAGGTGGGGATCCAAACCAACCGATAGAAGAGGGAAAGAAATTGATAAGGCATTTGAAGATGACAATATTGTAATTCTTAAAAATAACGAACCCACCCATATAAAAATTGCAAACGGTCTTATGTCCAACATCGACCTAACACTCTCTAATGCATCACTAGCACAAAGACTAGAATCGAAAGTATACAATAATTTAACCAGCAGTGACCATTTCCCCATTATCATTAAATACTTATCTCGGATCCATGATGAACTTCCCTCTGGGGAAAGGTGGAATCTTAAAAGTGCCGATTGGCTACTTTTCTATGAATTACTCGGTGAAAAAAATCAAATGTATAAAAGATGCTGAAACGATAAACATCAATACAATAGTACATACGTTTACTAACTCAATACTTAAAATAGCAAATCTAACAATAGGTAAATCAGCTACCATGAATAAAAAACCCAAAGTACCCTGGTGGAATCAAAACATTAAAACGGCTATTAAAGATAGATATAATGCATTAAAAAAATTCCAACTGTCCAATGCTCAAGAAGACTTCATTGAACTGAAGAAACTCCGAGCAAGAACTAAATATCTGATTAAAACTAGCAAAAAAGCTTCCTGGGAAAATTTCACAAGTAGTATCAACGAAAATGCCGACATCAAACTCGTTTGGAACAAAATCCACTCCTTAAAAGGACTAAGTAGAAGTCGCAAAATAAACCTCATACAATAATACCGACCTACTAATGAATAACGACTATTCAACCGCGAATACATTGGGAGAATACTTTTATAACAACAGTAGCGATAAAATCTATAAAACCCAATTTCAAATTTACAAACAAAAATGTGAAAACGAAACTATCCTTAATAATATGGACAACAATCTTACGGATCAGATCCAACTAAATAAACTAATTTCGATCCATGAACTCATATACACCCTAGTAAATTGCATAAGTCATAGTCTTGGACCAGACAATATACCTTCCATATTTATTCAAAACTTTGGACCAGATGCCCTACAATTAATGCTAAAAATTTTTAATAGAATCTTTACGGAAGGCTCTTGGCCAATCACTTGGAAAAATGGTACAATTATACCAATCACTAAACACGAAAAAGATAAATTTAAACCAGAATGATATAGACCAATAACTCTATTGAACACCATGTGCAAGATATTGGAAAAAATAACCAACCGCAGACTAACCTGGTTCCTAGAAAAATACAACTTCCCATCAAACCAACAAAGTGGTTTTAGAAAAAATAGAAGTACAATCGACAATCTCTTTCAAATCAAATACGAAGTTAATCAGACCTTCGTAGATAAGCAAATCATGGGACTAGTGAATTTGGACATTGCCAAGGCATACGACTCAACATGAAGACATAACATATTAATCAAACTCAATCAAATTCTATCCAAAAGCAAAACACTCAATATTATAACCGACTTTTTAAAATATCGTACATTCCAGGTAAAAGCGAATAACCAGACCTCTGAGGAATTCTTTCAAGAAAATGGAGTGCTCCAAGGCTCAGCATTGTCAGTAACGTTATTTCTGTTAGCCATAAACGACATATCCCAATGCTGCTCCCTTCCCGTAAAATGTAACCTCTTCGCTAACGATTTTAACTACTATGTCGAAGCAATAATATAAAAACAGTACAAAAATTCCTTCAGATAACCACCAACAATCTAGAGGAATGGGCTGGAAAGACAGGTTTTAACTTCTCTCCAAAAAAATCAAACTGTATAGTATTCACAAAAAAAAGAAAGGTAGGCAACCTTCAAATTACTCTCGATGGCACACCAATTCCCAATAAAAAATTGGTCAAAATCCTTGGTATTTTTTTTGATTGCTGACTCACGTGGACAACTCACATACGTTACCTGAAAACCTCAACCAATAACGGACTAAATATACTCAAAATTTTATCCCACTCAGCTTGATTGCTTTGGTGATTCCCAAACACTATCATGATCCACAAATCTATTATACAGTCCAGACCAAACTATGGATCCATCATGTTAAAATTTGCATCATACTCTACCCTAAAAGCAATAGATGTTATCAACAACAGTGGACTAAGACTAGCTATAGGCGCATTCCGCAGTAGCTCAATTTTAAGCATAGATAACATTGCAGGTGAATACCTACCTGATATAAAAAGGATCAATTTGGCCCTTAAAATACATGGTTAGAACAGATAGATCTAATTCCAACCCACTCACAGAGAAAAATACTGAATTCCACCAAGAGTTAAAAGTAAAACGGTATTAACATGTCTCAAATAATTTTAAGAGAACCAATGACCCATCCCCCATGGTTAACTCATTATGCAATAAATACAGAACTAACTTCTCTCCTAAAAACTCAAACTTCACCTTCAGTATACAGAAGTCAATTTCTCAGTATACTAGAACAATATAAATACTATCAAAAAGTGTACACTGATGATTCTAAGTCCCATGACAAAGTTGGTTTTTTTATAATATTCCAAAACAGAAATCTATTATTCAAACTTTCAAGAACATGCTCCATATTCTCAGCTGATGCAATCGCAATACTCGAGGCATTAAAAAGAATAATACACGAAGAACACCCAAAATAAATTATATTCAGTGACTCCCTAAGTACCCTCATCAGTATCAAAAACCAATTCCATCCTGGAGATATCGCAACAAAAATAAAAACAAACTAAACTAGGCCTCTAATAGAAACAAATAAATCACGCTCATGTGTGTTCCTGGCCATACGGGCATCCAAGGGAACGAGCTAGCTGACCAACAGGCTAAAATTGCCACCTCAAATGTGGAAGTAACAGTATAACATACGATGACCTAAAAACCCAGATTAACCAGATGTCCAACGACAAATGGCTTCGGCTATGGAAGCATCAAACTAACAAACTGAACACAATCAAAAATTCTACCATCCGATGGACTAACAGCTCTCTAAAAAGGAAAGAAGAAACAGTACTAAACCGCATGCGTATCGGACATACGAGATTAACCCACGGATACCTAATGGCTAAGGAAGAAGCTCCCTTATGTGAAGTTTGTGGTGTAAGGCTGACAGTGAAAAACATAATAAACAAATGCCTCAAGTACGAACAACACCGACAGAGGATTGGAATCGACGTGTCACTCGACTCCGCACTAGGACCAGAAGCTGAAGACAATTTCAAGATGATAGACTTCCTGAAATCAACCAACTTATACAACGCAATTTAAAAATTATAAAATGACTACATAATTCATACCTATTGTAATTAACTTTTGTGCCACCTTAAATGTAACTAATGGCCATAGATCCTGGGTTGTAAGTAATTACTTGATCAATAAAAAAAAAAAAGAAACCCTGAATTTTTTTCAAGGTTTTCTATTTCTACAGAATTTTTCAATGTTGATCCCTGATACACGGGAAACGAGAGAAGATTATCAAAAAGGACTTAAAATTGTAAAGAACCTTATGATAGTAAATGACGTAGCTGAACGAAATGTAAAATTTATTGAAGAATATAATGCATTAATACAATATTAACGAAAGATGAAGACCAAAAACAGTATCTTTTACAGATGGTAAATGAGAATCGAAAAAAATATCCGGATAGTATAAAATCAACATTGTCATTAATTTAAAAATATAGTACTTAATTTGCATACTAAATTTTCTTATTTTTTATGTTATAGATATTAATTTTATTTAATTATGTACTTATGCACATATTGATTATTTTAATAATTCAATTTCAAAAAAATAAATTTTCCAAAATAAATAAAATATTTTGATTTTATCATTTTTTGTATAAAAACTACCCTATTTGGACATTTTCAACCCTCTTGTGGCACGTGAAAGAGGTGAGTAATTTGACCAAATTTAACTTAAATTATTTTCTTATTATAATGAACAAAATGCGGGGGTGAGAAATAAGAAATTCGAAAGTTCAAAATTAAGGGTCACCCTAAATTGTTGGTAGGTAGAAAGTATTTAGATGAAGCCTATGCTGTTCATACAGTCCTTGACACTGAGTTAGAAGCACCACTTGTTGCAGTATGTTTTAATTATGAGCAAAAGAGCCAAATATCATCTTCTTCTTTGGTTTAACATAGCTAATCACAAATCAGTGGAAAACTATACCAATGGTTATACCACTAAATAGTTACGGTGGATCTTATTTACTCGATGATGGTTTGATTCAAAAATATGACCGGATTTAAGAAAATATTGAGAATTACTTTTAATACCATCAAGATCAAATATGCGACCATTATCGAGTAAATAAGTTTCACCATAACTATTTAGAGGTATAATATTATTGGTATAGTTTTCTACTAAACAAAAGAAAAAGATGGTATTTGGCTCTTTTTTCCGGCACATTTATTCAACTCTTTCAGCCAGCTCATCTCGATCATAGTCTTTCTTCCGTTGAAATTCGTGATTTAATGCATCATGTGTGGTTTTCCAACATGAGTAGCTGAGAGAATGGTAAAACGACCAAAGTTG
Source organism: Sitobion miscanthi (assembly GCA_008086715.1). NCBI lineage: Eukaryota > Metazoa > Arthropoda > Insecta > Hemiptera > Aphididae > Sitobion > Sitobion miscanthi. The sequence continues at coordinate 68,057,096 of CM017797.1, read as the reverse complement.
GCTACGCCCCTTCAGTAGCGATAACGTCACGCAAGCGGATGTACTCGTCTGATCGTAACTTCAACAGATTGAACCGAATGAGATTGAGACGCTCAATTAATATTCAAATGAAAAAAAATAATAATAAATAAATATTATTCTCAACTAATATAACCCATAACAACTATAAATAAACAAATATTTCTATCGCAAATCTCAAAATTCCTGTTTGAGCACCTACCGGGGATGATCAATTCCATTTTTAAATTAGCCTATGGTACTTACAAAGAATGTGGCTTTCTATTGGTGAAAGAATTTTTGAAATCGGTTTAGTAGTTCAACAACGGTAACTAACAACTCTTCTTTATATAATAGTACAGATAATATTAGTCATATAAATCAATATTAATTATCATATATATGATATGTATGATATATATTTATCTCTCAGCTCAGAATCTAAAGTTAAAAATTGAAAGTATCTAGAAATATTTCAAAGAAATCTGAAATTTATAGAAAATGGTAATATAAATATCTGATAAAAATTTAAAGTATCTACGATTATTAATATTTTAATTACATCAAAAAAACTAAATTCATTTTGTCAACATTGTTTTTTCAGAACGCTTTTGAAATCTATTTTGAATTTTCTAAATTTACCTCTCAAAAGTACCAACTAGATTCACTTTCCCATTAAACTAACCTGTAGTTGATAATCAAAGCATTATTTCTACTATAAAAACGTATATAAAAAAAAACTATCATCAAAGTAAAATCAATACATTCATCGGCGTTATAGTCTAAAATAAAATTTGAAAATACAAATTGTATACCACCATTATTATTCTTATTTCATATATGATCCAATTCAAAAATTAAAAACTTCTAGGATAACATAGTAAACGATTAATTTTATGTTTATTGTTCATGTTATAACTTCACATTAAGTATACAATAGTTTTATACTTTTACAGATTGTTGGTTGGGGAAAAACGGAAAAAGGCATTTCAAGTCCTATATTGTTAGAAGCATACTTACCATACATCGACCATAGTTCTTGCCGGAAAATATACACAAATAGATTTGAATATTTTGTGACTGTTGATAAGTTTTGTGCTGGTTCTGCATCGGGTAATAAAATATTTAAACATTAATATTATTGAAATCATTGATTTTTATATTATGCTTTACTATAGGAGTTATGAGTGTGCGACCGCATACGATTATCGTTTTGGTTTTTGTGTTAACCCTTTGAGTCACACATTCATTTTTTTGTTCAATTCAAATTTTTTTTTATTTAAATATCAAAATATAACATTATATGGTTTTACCACAGCATCACTATAAAGTAACAAATAACAGATTATTATGTATGAAAAGATATAAAACAGTTGTTGTCATTTGTCAAACACAAACCAACTTTGCAGGACATACATTCCCATTTGGTTCTGTGGAGCTTATGTTTGGTACCGCAATTGTCACATCTTCTTTAAGAACAAGATTTTGGGAGATCGCCCACATTTGAAAACCGTTGTTCTATGAGAATTTTTGGTTTGAACAAGTACATTTTTTTAGAAAGTTGTTTTCTCTCTTTTGGTGATGTACTTGGTAGACCAACTAATCCATCTATATTGCTTTGTATTCAATGCAGAACCCTGACTGCTTTCTTTGAACAGAATAAATGCATTTACTAACGATACATTCAAAAAATTAAAAAAAATACCGTGCACAATTTATAGCTCTTCCTGTCAATTTCAAAATAGAATTTCAACATGTCCGCATAATCAACAAAACCCATATAAGTATTATAATTTGTAACTGCTAGTGAACATGAAATATTATTAGTATTAAGAATAATATACTCCAATTTACATTATCAAACGTCTTCTCCAAATCGACGAAAGCAGTATGTTACCTACAGAAACAAAAATAAAAATTCACAATGATCTTTGTACACAATTACAAAATCGTGGTTGTGAATCAATAAATTTAGAACACAATTTTAAATATTTAGGAATTGAAATCAGAATTAATATGATATGGAAGATTTTTATTTGATTTGATTAGACCAAATTATGTAACAAAATACCATCCTGTATAATAAACCTACTAATTTACTTATTCAAAAAAACTATTTTTCAATGGTTATTGGACTCTTTTGATGAATGAATAATATTATAGAAATAATATTGTATTCATTTACTCTAATCAATGTAAGATGATTTTATTTTAATCGTGTATACAAAATAGAAGTGTTATTTTTTTATATAGTTTGTTTTAGAACTCTTGGGCCCCCACACGAGTTTTTCTCAGAGGGCTCAGTTTTTTTTATGCGGGTTAGTCGTTTGCCGTTCTGCTTATCAAAATATTTTGTCACCCCAGTGAAATTTGATTCTCAGATACTAACTATGTGACTTACATAAAACATGACTATATAAGGTTAAAATAAACTATATTATGTGACTTGGTGTGGCGCAGTGCGTGCACTCAACTGCGGAAACGCACTGAGTGTACGTAACGGCATGCGTTGCTAGTTCCCGGATGGGTGACCACCCGGGTTTTTAGCAATGAATCCTTGCCACATATACTAAACCAGGTTTCAACCGTCCCCCCTCCCCCTACTAACAACCTACAATTTATATAATTTATAAGGTAAATCCGTATTATACGTATCCTATTACCAAATAACAGTCATATGATTTATTTAGGTATTATGAATAAAATATTTTTAGTTTCAGGACATGGACTGGGTAAGGGAGATAGCGGTGCTGGCTTATGCTTTTTTCACTCTGATTCTTATTATTTAACCGGAATAGTGAGTAACAAGGATCCGAGTACAAATAATTCAATCGCAGTTTTTACAGATGTTATGTACCACAGTCAATGGATTCGAGGACTGTATAACCAACATAACTAAGTCTAATAAGATTATGGTAATGTTTTAAAATTAAATAGGTTTTCACTTATGTGTACACATTTTTAAGAGGTCATTATATGTAAATATGTAATTATTAATTTAAACTAAACATAATTTATAATATGAATGTCGTAATACATAGGTAGTATTTAAGCATTATATATATAATAAACACATATTATATTCCAAAAGTTTTTGGCATATACCAATTTTGTATTTTGTATTTGAAATAACTACTAATTTTATTACTTTTTATCAATTTTAGTTTTTATTAATGACAAATACCTACTACCTAGGTATTACTTCAAAACTAAAATTAAAAAAAATATATATATTATGTAACATACCTAAATAATATATGTTTTCGGGCTAGGTAGAGATATTTTTATTTTTAACCGATTTTGCGTAATGCTTTGTTTATAATCATAGAAACGAATAAAATGTAAAATTACCTGATCCCCACTAAGTATACATGTATTACAATTTATGGTTACTTAATAGGTAATATATAATTTAATTTATGATTTATTAGTTCGTAAAACACATAAGTTTTATGAAAACCAAATTCATAAAGGCCAGGCAAACGATCTATCTTCAATTCAGTATTTATTCAACCTTCAAACACACTACAACTACTAGAAGACCTGAAAACCCGAAGACAATCGACCAGCTCCAACAGCAACAGAGACCAGTATGACAAATTCCATCATTCAAGCGATCCGACGGAACAGCAGTAACGACCTTCGTAACATAACCTAACCTTATAGTTATTACACTTTAAATGTGATAAATTTTGTCAAAATTTGAACTTTAAATGGTTATAAAAAAAATTGTGCCTATGTATTTTTAATATTTTTCAACTGCTATTGTAGCATTATACCAGGAGTCTTCCATTAAATTGTCAAGCTTTTTTACCCTACAAATACATTTTATTGATATTTATAGGAAAAAAAACTAAAAAAATTGAGAACTGACAATGTCCGTAAACAGCTCAAAAAGAGTCAATTATTTTCAAAATTTTACCTTTTATATAAAATGCTTATATAAATATTCATTGAAATTTTCATGTATCTACAGTCATTTGTTTTTGAATTACAACAAAATTAGAAAATCGTTACATGACAAATCGAGTGAATATCAAATGTTGTAAAAAATGAATTTCAAACGCTCATAAAAATTTAATTTTACTTTCTTGTAGACATTTTTTTTTTGATAAATGTAGGAAAATTTATAAGGAATCATGTATTACATTTTCAAATCTTAGATTTAAAAAGAACATTTTTCATGAATTTTTTGTCATTTTTACGTATTTTGTCATTATTTGAACTTTAAATGCTTATAAAAAAAATTAGGACCATGGATTTTTTATTTTTTTCATCTGCTTTTGAAACAATATACTAGAAGTCTTCTATTAAATTTTTAAGTTTTTTTAACCAACAAATAATATTTTATTGATATTTATAGAAAAGAAAACTAAAACAAATGGAAACTGAAAAAGTCAGTAAATAACTCAAAATAAATCAAAATATTTGGAAAATGTTATAGTGTATAAAAAATACTAATATAAACGTTCAGTCAAAATGTCATGTACCTTTTAGAGTTAACCCAAAAACCAAAATAGATTTAGTAAAAAATCGATTATGCGGAAAAATTCCCGTTTTTCCTAAATTTTTCTTTTGTTTTTCAGGTTGTTTTGAAAACTTCTTTATTACTTACTTTTTTACTTTTGACCCCTCCAAAGTACCAACTAGATTCACTTTCCTATCAGAAAAGATACTGTTGGAGAAAATCCAAGCATTTTTACTGTCCTAAAAGGTGATGACAGATACAAAAAAAAAATTAAATAAAAAAAAAAAAAAGACATCATTGTAAAATCAATACATTTATTGTTCCACTCAAAATCTAAAATGTCTACGAGCATATTTAATTAAATTTGTATGAGCGTTTGAAGTTCATATTTTTACAAGATTGGATATTCACTTGATTTCTCATGTAGCGATTTTGTTATGTTATTGTAATTCAAAAACGAATTATTGTAGATACGTGAACATTTCACTGATTGTTTATATTTTCATTTTCTATACACCATAAAGTTTTGTTGGAAGTTTTTTTATGATAATTCAGTTTTTAAGTGAGTTATGCGTGTATAATAAATGTAAATTAAACATGCTCATAACTCACTTAAAAACTGAATTATTGTAAAAAAACTTCCAATAAAACACAGATAATGTTCTTAGCATCAAGTTTCATAATACGTCGATTAACTCTAATTTTTAAGCTAACGGTATATATAATCACTTATTCATTAATGAATGTAGTAATGACTAAACTTTTTATAATTTTACAAAATTAAAATTTTTAAGCTTATCTTACTGCTTATCAAATTTTGATTTTCTTCAATGATTTATTAATTGAAGTATCGATTTTGCCGTAAATAAATTTTATGAAATTATAAATAATTATATTGAATTGTTTGTTCAAAAATACAGAGTATTTAATTATCAAAATACCACTTATTGTAATCCAGAATTACGTGAACTTGTCAAAGGTGGGTAAGTGGGTGCCACTCTGCTGTACAGTAGGTTACAAGTGGATCACCGTAATGGATGGTATTACATTTGAATTCAATGATTTAAATATATAATATTATCATTGTATATGAAAAACGATTCTGAGGATTTTATAATAGGCCTACCTATGTTGTAACTTAATGCTGAAATCATAGTCCGTTTTCTTGGAAAGAGGATTGGATGGCCAACACAAACGCGGTGACAAACAGTGTTGAATTGTTGAAAAAATAGCGTTTCGATTAATAACTATGATAATACTTTTGCATATTGATCGGGCTGTAATCTTCTGATCAACTTGACATTTATAAAAGTATCATCTACCTACAAAGTACATTGATCGACCAGTGTAAATCAGTTTATTAATTTAGGCTACAGAGAGGTCGGACCATTTGTCTTGAAATTATCCAAGGTAAACACGAATTAGTCGTCTTGTGTAATATAATGCAGTCTTTCACGAGTTCTTTTTTTTTTACTCATATACATATAGGTATCACTTTTATACAATCCACACAACAATTTTTTGTTTAAAAATATTATTCTCACATTATAATCACGAATAATATTAATATAACGTCATTATAGTAATATTATAATATTATCATTATATTTTATCGATTTAAATTTGCCAAGGACTGCACTTCCCAACCCCTGAACCCCCGCGGTGGCCAAATATTATACTCCGTCTACGAGTATATAATGACTATAATTAGTACGCCAATCCATATGTAATCAATTTTAATAGAAGTTAGAAACTCCATAATTCATTCATTCCCACCTATCTACGTAGTTTGTCCTTCGGTCGATATAGTGATCGCATATAGCTAGTAGTAGGTACATAAAATATCGAACCGACTACGTACTAGCATCGTGAGATAGTATTGTAGATTTTTAGAATACCCGATATTATGTGTCTAGAAGTCTAGAGTTGTAAAGTTGTACTGCTATAATCGTATCTTACGTAGTGTTTTCATAATATGAAGTTAAATATTAAATAATCCGATAAAGATATTGTCAGTGTTTTAATATACATTATACTATTAGGTAAAGTATATTTTCATACACCTACAATCTACATATTAGAAAATGTACAGTAAAATATTGTTAATGTTAGTGACCTAATGATAAAAAATTAAATTATTGTTTATATTTCTAATGATATATATTTGTTTATATATTATTTCCTTTAGTCTCGGCTCACCAATGACAATGAAGGTGACGTATTCCTGGATTATATATTCATGTTTAGTTTCCGGTACGTAAACCAGTGTTAATAACATTGTAATAAATATAAAATCATGTTTTTATGACATTATATTAGTATATAAGTATATTAGTATTATTATATTTAAATATAAAGTACACGATAAATCCAAAAAATGTAATTAATACATCTATGATAAATACATTAATTACATTTTTTAGATACTCTATCTAAAGTGAAGAGTTTTGAATAGAATATTACAATATATTATTATTTTGGAATGTACCAGTCATTTTTGGAAAACAGTTATCTGTTTTAAATTCTGAGAGGAGCGATGAATGTATTGATTTTACAATGATGTGTGTTTTTTTTATTTTTTATTTTTTAATTTAATTTTTTTTTGTGTTGGTCATCACGGTTTGAGGCAGTAAAACTGCTTCGATTTTCTTCAACAGTATCTTGTTCAATGGGAAAGTGAATCTAGTCGGTGCATTCAGAAGGTCAAATTTAAAATACTCAATAGTTTTTAAAAGCACCGGGAAAAACAACATAAAAATTAAGGAAAAACGTGAATTTTTACGTAAAATCGGTTTTTGACAAAATTGATTTTGGTTTTAGGTGTAACTTTAATTTAGGCACATTTTCAGTTTCCAATTTTATTCGTATTTTTTTCTATGAATTTGTTGGGTAAAAAAGCTTGAAAATTTAATACAAGGCTCTTACTATATTGTTAAAATGACATTTGAAAAATATTAAAAATCCTTGTTCACAGTTTTTTTTTTTACGCGTTTAAACTTTAAATCTTGACAAAATACGGAAAAATCACGAAAATTAGCAAATTATTTTGAGTTAAGAATTCGTAAAAATTTTTCTTTTTAATTCTAAGATTTGAAAATGTAATACAAGATTATTCATAAGTTTGTCTACTTTTATCAAAAAAAAAAATGTCTACAAGTAAATTAAATTAAATTTTTATGAGTTTTTGAAGTTCATATTTTTACAAGGTTGGATATTCACTGAATTTCTCATAAAGCTACTTTGTTATTTTGTTGTAATTAAAAAACCAATGACTTTAAATACTTGAAAATTTCACTGAATGTTTATATTAGCATTTTTTATACACCATACAATTTTGAAAATAGTTTGGCTCTTTTTGAGCTTTTTACAGACTATTTCAAATTTTAATTTTTTTCTATCAATATCAATAAAATTTTATTTGTTCAGTAAAAAAGCGTAAACATTTAATGGAAGGCTCCTGATATATTGTTACAATAGCAGTTAAAAAATACTAAAAATACATAGGCAACATTTTTTTTTATAAGCATTTAAAGTTCGAATTTTGAGAAAATTTATCAAATTTAAAATTTAATAATTATTTTGTAGTTAAAAATGTATAAAATGTTCAACTTTTATAGCTAAGGCTTGAAAATTTAAAAGAAGGTTCCACGTAAATAGATAAATATTTAAATTACTTTATTCACCTTAATATAGGAGCCTCCTATTAAATTTCCAAGCTTTTTTATCCAATAAATAAAATTTTATTATTATTTATAGAAAAAAAACTAAAAAAAATGAAAACTGAAAATGTCTGCTCAAAACAGATCAAAATAATTTAAAATATTTGGAAAATGTTATGGTGTATAGAAAATGCTAATATAAACATTCAGTCAAAATTTCATGTACCTATATGGTCATTTGTTTTAGAGTTGCACCAAAAACCAAAATCGATTTTCTCGAAAACAGAATTTGCGTAAAAATTCCCGTTTTTCCTTAATTTTTCTTTTGTTTTTCACGTCGCTTTTGAAAACTACTTGGAAATTTTTACTTTTGGCTCCCTCAAAGTACCAACTAGATTCACTTTCCTATCATAAGTTACTGTTGAAGAAAATCCAAGCACTTTTACTGTCCTAAAAGGTAATGACAGACACAAAAAAAAAAATAAAAATAAATACACATATTGTAAAATCAAAAACGTATCTCTGCTCAGAATTTAATATAACAAAATGCTTAATAATAATATTGAGGTGGTTAAATAAGAAAAGAGACGACCGTATTGGCATTCGACATCAAATGGCTTATATGATCATTTGATAAATAGTTGGTGGTACACAGATGTAGTAAATTAAAAATACGAATATTATTATTAATATTCCGAATATTACGTATCTTGATTTGTATATTTAGTACTTAGTATATTAAGAGATATTTTTCTGTTGAGTTCTACGTAAAATATTGATGTGATTCAAACACTAATATTATATGAATTTGTTATCTATGATTTGGGACTTGACTATATTATGCTTTCAAAATCCCTACATCCGTAGCAAGAGTACAAATAGACAATTCGCCAACCGAATGTAGTTTAAGTTAATGAGCTCTTATTATTATACTTATATTCTAAATAGATAATTGCATAACTGCGTAATAATACTATAACTGGCCTATGATACAATGATAGTCATGGAATCTTATGTTATGGCAAAGAGTAAATAGATAGATAAATAAATAATTAACAAGGTGAATTTGTTAGATAATACAAAATAATTAATTTGTACAGTCATACCGAATGCTTGAATAACTCAATATACATACACTATACACATATAAACGCACTCGCTTTGAATGGCAAAAATATTGTCAAAGTACATACTGACGTGGACGTTGTGCATCGGATCCTCTTGTGTGGAAGACAGGCGTGGAAGTCGATTCTGTATGATCCTTATATAGAGTGATTTTTGTGTAATCCCTTCTTTTGATATGCATCGATTAATACGTAATATTAAAGTATTGATGTGTTTATGATCTTATTTTATTTTGTGCGGTGTGACAAAGGTGCCGCTGGTAAGGTCCGGGAACCAACTCTAACATCTAACAATCCAGTTAGCACTGTAATGAATAAAAAATAAACTTATACGTTGCTATTGATGAAACTTTACCTTATATATTAACTGAAGTGGTGAAGGTAGTTAGCTATTTTAATAAATAATAATTAATAGGATCTGGAATGTCGACTTTCTTGTATCTTTCATTATTAATGAAAGCATATTATATTTATTACGATTGATTGGGATCGTGAGTATAGATTTATAAACAAAGGTTATATTACTTTTTGGTACACCAGAGTCTGCATGTCTTATTAATTTGTTGTTAATGATACTTCTGTTGTTGAGGTTACTGATATAGTTTTACTGATATTTCTTATGGTTTTTTAATAATAACATATTTAGTAGTACTATGATGATATTAAATCATGAAGCTGTGTTGGCGTAATGATGTAGATATCATTACAGCACTCATAATGCGCCTACGCTTCGCTAATGAAGCTAAACCAAGTTGATTGGCAACTAGAGTTTAGTCATCTAGTGCACTATTGATACCCAAAAAAATAACGTACATTTCCCCACCCTTACCCATTTCAATTTTTCAACTTTTTCTAACGCCAATATTTAGTGCTCCATTCCTGCTAATTCCTGCCACAACTCCCGAGATTCCTGCTCAAACAACCCCGGCAAAAATCAAAAAATTTTGAGTGGGGTGGGTTTTCCGGAGGAATTCTAGGAGTGGTGCAAGGAATTGGCAGGAATGTAGGTTAGGCACTATATGTTGGAAAAAGTTGAAAAATTGAAATGCGCGGTGGTGGGGAAATGTACGTCAAAAAATAGGTATTACTATTATCTATTTTTATAATTTTTAAGAAATATAATATACTTGTATAATTGTATCCATAGGGACTGAGAAATAAATGTCACAATAAAAACTAATACCTATATTTTTAGTTATCAAGTTCAAAAATAATGTATTGGTACGTAAATGAAACTACAAACAGAACTGTTAAATTTAATTTGTTCTTATGATACAATAAACAATAAAGGCGAAAATTGTAAGTGGAAAGTAGCTTTTGTGAGTGAAATCAGTGGTTTTCTTTTTACATCTTATTGTCTGATCAACAATCCACTACTATTAATTGAAATTATGCCACCGTACATATTATACATGAATGCATGATAATATTATATAAGATTAGAATATGATAATATTGAATTAAAAATGAAAATGCTGAATGAATAAACAATAATCGTAATCCACTAAACATTGTTTACGTATTAATTATTTCAGGATCTGGAATTTTCTGTGACAGAAAACTCGAAAGACGACAAGCTGTATCATCTTGCTCAGTGTTGGTGACAGTAGAATAAATAAATATTTTTAGGGCTGGCAACGAACAACAATAGTTTATACGCCTTATAGACCTATAAAGTAAGGTTAGTTTATAGGTATATGGTGCGACCGGTTGCCGAAATTGAGTGCACACCTTATCAAACACCGACCGACCTGTGTAAATTATGTATGGACAGTGGTATTATAGCAGATAATTGATATAGAAAATAAACTAAGTTACTAACTCGTGGGAATGATGGGTCTTATCACAGCATACTCCGTTATAAACAAGAAATATTTTGAATTATACTTTTAATGGTTGAACCAGGCACGGACACAGAATAAAATTTCGGGGGGAGTTTACAAAATATAGCAATACAAATTGTACAGCAACATAATACCTATAATTTTAGGCACCTCATTTTTGATGGATCCCTTTACCAACACTGTTATTGGCAAATAGTACATGCATTTACACAGGGCACCTTGCACTTTTTCGGAGTAAACAAGTCAAGGAAAACGTTTAAAAATCTAGTTGAAATTTCAGCCACCTTCGTTGTTTGATGGGAAATTGGTAATTTTTGGGCTGTGTCCATGGATTTTTTGATAACTCGTATTTTTTTGGATCATTTATATTATTAGAAGTTGATAAAAATAGGGTGGGGGGTTTGAACCCCAAAAACTCCCCCCTGTATTCGTGCCTGGATTGAACAACATATTACCGTTTACTAGACTGAAATACACCTCCCCGACATCCCAAAAATTTAAGCATCGTTCATATGGAAAATATGAATTATGAAGATTTAATTTTAACTAAAGTTATTTTCAGTAATTCTATTATTATGTTTTAATAATGATGTATTGATATGAAATGATTGAAATGTATTTGTGAGATTTCGGCCTTTTTAGGGGCCTACTTTCCACCCAACGCATATTATGGAGAACACTTTGTAACGAAACGACAATGTTGTATGGTTTAATTAACTATATTTATTTAGACATAATTTCACATACATTGTTTTCATTATCTGTGTTGTACAATATTTTCTTTTAATAAGTATTTAATACTCCAAGAGTGTACATTCAAAAATAGTTTAATAGGGATTCACATATAGGGGTGGGAATGTGTGACAGAGAACTCACGGTTTTGTCCGGTACTTATTGGTGATGGTCGGCGCAGCTTTCCGTGTTGACTAATCGGCGGCGGACTCACGTTTACGATATTTCACGGCTCGATGGATAACAGCGATGTTATATACGTAACGGTTCAGCTCGACGTACTATTACCAAGTTGGCTCACAATGGCGGCGGACTCACGTTTACAATATTTCTCGGCACGAGAAAAGGGGGACAGTTAAACATCTGGGCTCGGGTAAGCCGTGGTTGTTGGGTATAGCCTGTGGCAATTCCGTATCTAACGGCGTTTTACGACCGTCCGGCTCACATGTGCACCTCACTCAGCGGGGAAAATGATGCTAGAACCGGTGACCACGGCCTGTATTTATGTTATTCTAGGTCCTCGTATGGTGTGTCAGGTATTGTGGCCAAATTGCTCGCGTCTTGCAAATAAAAAACGCTCTGACGTTCTGAACGGGGGAATTTTCGTTGCACCATGGAGGTTTTTATAGGGGGTGATAAAAGAGAGAGATAAGGGGTTCACGGTATACACAACGGAGAGTAACGTTTTTATAAAGACAGGGGGAATAAAATAACATAATTGGGACTCGTGGCTTGCACCAATGATAATAAAAAAAAGCTCACGACGATTTGCGCACACGAGTATAATATTATGCAATACATTATTTGGCGATTAGTGCCTGTAACAGAAATAATATATTAAATTATATAAAAAGAGTGACGATTTGCACTATAATATATTGGATCGCGTTGTCCGTTTGTGGCGAACTGTAGATTTTGGGCGATCATGTAAAGTGGTTAGGTGCATGCCTATGAACATTTAATTATAAGCTCTGCAATTAAATTGTTTATTATTATCTTGAATCTAACTTTATATAAATTGTTTTAATCTATATACAAATTTCAAAATTACAAATACCTTATATTTTTGTTGAATAATTTTATTAACTGACCAGTCTCTAATTTAGTTAACATGATATTATGTCAGACAACCGTTTTGTGTTGGCAGATAAGGTTAGCTAGGTTAGGATTTGGCTCAACCATAGACCTATAAACTTAGAGAGATAAGTCAGGGGTACGATATACAGTGAGCAAAAAAGAAACAAAATAGTAAATTATAGTTTGACTTTACTGCTAAATAAATAGTGTTATAATAAAATATGCCAATTGTTATACTTTATTGGTAATATAAACACTGATTTGTGGTCACCAAACCTATAGTTCTATGGTAATAACCATATAACCTATTTATATTATATATATGTTTATAAAGAAAATGGAAAAAAATAAAGTATTTCCTCTATGATTTACTACTTTATGTTCTTTCTCTCTTTGTTCTCTCTGCTTCTTTTCTCCGTTAAATGATTCCCTAGCATTGATGGCAGGGTGGAGTGAAATGCACTGTCCATTAGTTTATAGGTCTATATGGGCACAACTAACTACCTATTGTAATGTCTAATATTTATTGCTATCAGCATTTTTAAAATGCTACTACCTTTCATATTTGTTTAAAACTAAATAATGTTAGAACTTTGTTACATATTTGAATAAAATTATAGAAACACTGACAATACGTTTTATTGTTCAAATGGACTGTGTATCGAATGGTCATGGGTTTGCGATGGTCGTAAGGATTGTCCAGATGGTTCAGACGAGACCAAAGAGTTGTGTGCTATATATAAATATGGAACAAATATGACCACGGGTAAAAAATAATTGCTATACCTATGACATTTAATATAATTTATTTGTGTAAAAATGATGCCAGAGCTACGCATATCAGTCTAATTATGGACTTACAAATACTACATCTAATATAATATCTTATGTTGTTTAAGATTGCGGTAAAGTTTATTTCAATAAAAATGAATTGATCGACAATAGCGAAAAAGAACTTGTTGGAACGGGACGTTGGAGTGTTGGAATATATCAATTTGGAAATTTAAAGTATGAATTTTTAAGTCACGGATCAATTATTGCTCCAAATATAGTCATTGCTGGTAAAATAGTTGTACAATGTATTTGAGAAAGAATGACAATTAATTAAATAACATTTTAGGGGCTATTAGTTTTTGGTATCCCGATATGTTAAATACAAAAATATCAGTAAAATATGGTATACTCAAAGTTGCTGCTGGAAAATATGATACAAATTTTCAAAAAATTGACAGTGAATTTACTCAAATATTGAATGCAAGTTATTAATTATTGAAAGTCTACAAATAATTTATATTATAATATGTAAAATATAAATTAAAACAATTTTAAAGGTGGAAACAATTTACTTGAAGGAAAGTTATAATGGAGAAGATGGGTTTTATGCAGATAATATAGCTGTTCTTGTGTTAGAAAACAAAGTTTCGTTTAGCAATGATGTTTCACCTGTTTGTATCGATTGGAATAATAAATATATGGTACACAATGGAGATCTAGGAAAGGTAAATTCGTTCTACTATGTACCTAATTTGTAGTTTTATTGAATACATAAAAATAAAATAGATTTTGAGATTGGTTGTCTGGTATAATTTATGCAAAGTGGTATGAGGTCATGGTTAAGTTATCCATACAAACTAATACATTTTGATGGTAGCTTCAAATCGATGAACTAAGAATAAATTCTGAAAACGAACTGTTTATAGATTGCAAATTCAACTTAAAAACTTATTATTTGTATAGTAAATTTCGGTCAAATCGAATAAGTTGTGTGAAATAAGTTCCTTTGAGTTAATTCACGTCACTACTTTGTTATGAAGAACGTACAAATTTAAAAATCCCACTTAAAACTACTTTCATATTATTAAGCTCTTCATTATTAAAAAAATTGCCGGTATAATATGAACAAAATGGGCTACAATATACCTCTTTGCAAATCCTTAATACATCGTATGAAATCTGTAAGTATATTAGTTTTTATTAAATCCTAGGAATTACATTTGTAGCGCATTCTATACACTATTCTTATTTCATATTCGATTAATTTCCAAAATTAAAAATATTAATTAGTCAGACTTTATTGAACTAATAACTTACCAACACATAAATAACACGAAATTAATATTATGCCTTTATTCCAATTGTTAATTATATAATATTCTAGCTGAACCCATGCACTCTGTTGCCCGTAAAAAATGTCAACTCTTAAAAAATTATGATTGTTCAACTCCTATTAGGTGTAACTTGCTGCGGTAAGCGCAACTCAGCAACCCTGGTAAAATAAAGGACACCTAACCTAACCTAACCTAACCTCTTCCCACTTTGTGAGCAATGTTCAATAATTTGATTTGATGCTAGCTTGTACTTGATCTGTACAGATAAACAATGGAAACCAATAATAAATAAATACTAATTTCTACTGTACTCTGTAACCAACGGCAACTATTTATAAAATAAATAAAAATGCAATTTCCAATTTCCATCGTGAACTTCAAGATCCCTGTTTGAGCACCTCTTTAAAATTTGAATTTCAAAACATCCTTTCGTATTGCACGGTTAAAGTATTAAAACACTATTAACAAATTTCCAGTTCGTACGTTGAGTAGTTTTGGAGATACAGTGATCAGTGGAGTCAGTACTCAGTGGTATTTGGATTTTATATACTCGTATATAGACTGGCTGATCCCATGCACTTCGTTGCCCGTTAAATATATCAACTTTATATGACTCAAACTTTGTTCAATTCATTATTTAATTTTCGGTGTATGGTGTTCAAAATTTATCTTAAATTTTCTGTTGCCTAGAATAAAAATTCTGATTTGCAGCAGTATATTATCAGGTAGGCAATCTACCAGCAGTAGATCGCGGACACCGTACTGTTTTTACGTAACTGTATGATTTAACTCTAAAGTATCAAAGTTATACCAAGTTTGTCGTTTTTACTTAATTCTACCTACCTAATATAATCAATTAATACAAAATCCTAACCTAACTATAACTGCTTAATATATATTATATAAAAGTAGTATAGAATAGATTTAATATATTATATTTGTATTTATTTTCATTTAAAATTTTATACATACATTTAATTTATACAAGTTTTTTTTTTTTTAATTAAGCTTGAGCCCGGAAACTTAAGCCATTAGCTGTTTTTTGTTTGTTTTTAGTTTGTTTATAGGTTGTTAGTAGGGGGAGAAACGGTTGAAAACACGTTTTGTATGTGTGGCTAGGATTTGTTGCTAAAAATCCCAGGTGGTCACCCATCTGGGAACTAACAACGACGGCCGTTACGTACACTCAATGCGTTTCCGCAGTTGAGTGCACGCACTGCGCCACACCAAGCCACAATATACAAGTTCTTATACTTATTAAAATATGACATTAAACAATATATACATAAGACTGTTTCATATTCTTACAGATTTTCATTTTTGGAGAACATATCAATGGGATATACAGTTCTGTTTTATTAGAAAGATTTCTTCCATTCGTCGACACTAAAAATTGTCAAAAAAATATTTCAACCGATTATAAAGACTATGTGACTTTTGATAAGTTTTGTACAACTTATAAATCAGGTAATACACATTTAGATTCTGATCTAGTGATGAAAGTATTTATTTTACAGTGATTTGTACATATGTGCTATTTCAGTTTTTGACTTGGAGGGGCTTTATATATTTAAATGAAATAGACTCGTGGATGGCTCTGCCCCCTCCCCCCACACCCCATGTTAAAATATTTTTGAGAAACATTACCTTATTTCGATATTATATCACATAATATATGTGGCATCACTGTTAAATAAGTATCTTGTTATCATCAGTGATACCAGACCATCCTAACCTCAATAGGACTCATAGGAGACATAGGACTCATCATTTAAGTCATATGTACAAAAATTGAAAACTCATTATAAAACGTTTTCTTTAATAACAACACTTAGTACATCAATTAATTAAGCAACAATTATGAATTAACGAAACATGGCGGAGTTGGTTGGATATTTTTTTTTCATCCACTTTCCTACATATTATAATAACTGTACATTTACCTATTTCTAAATTAAAAAATATTTTTACTAAAACAAACTGCAATATTTACCTACACAGGGTAGTTAAGTATATATATTATATTATAATTGTAACCATTTGGAAATTTTTATTTTTATTTTTATGAATAATCATAGATAGGTACATGAGCAATAGCATAGCATTTTCTGTATTTTATGATAATATTTTCTAAATATTTTAAATGTTTTTGAGCTAATAATAATCATTTTTTAATTTATAACTTTTAATTTTATAATTAATTGATAGTAAATTCAATAAAAATGTATTCGATTTGAAAGCTTTCAAATGTAATACAAGGTTAGGTACTCATAAGTTTCTTATTTACCTAAAAATATCAAAAATAATACTATAGTTACAATAATAGATTATGTATAGCCTTAACTAATAGTTACTTTTATCACAAATGTCACTCATGTGGTGTGGTCAGTAATGATAGTGTGTGCACTGTGCAAGACATTTTGACTTATTATTTATTTTTTATTTAACACTTATTATTTATACATTATAACTTTCAAACCAAATCTGCCATGATGATTAGGAAGTAGGTATTAAATCAATAACCACACCGCTTTTTAGTTGTATGGGATTGAGCTTAATGGTTTAACGGCTCACTTTGGTAAAAAAGAGTCCGGAACTGTTTATTAGTTTCGCAGGATCCATATGAAATGCTAATTGAAGGTCAAATTGATGCCTAACCTTATAGAGTGACTTTATTTTCAAATTCCAGGTAACACTATGCTCCAAGAGCCCTTTCATTTGCTAGTGGATCTTCAAATATTCTCCAATTTTGCAAAGAATGTCACAATTATAAAAAGATTGTCCTTAAATAGTGATAACAAATAATCAATCGCACCACTCTTTCCTTTTATGGATTTTAAGTTTAAATATTTATTACTTTTACATTGTTCGTACTGTTATTTTTTAAACAATTATGTTTGAAAAGTCGAATGGCGTTCATTTAAAAATAAATAATTTATGTAATTTATTTACGCCTAGCACCTACTATCTTATACCTAACAATATGTTATAAATATGTTTATTTTGTGTCATATGTATAAAAGAATATATTTTTTTCAGGAAAAGGAGTAGGTGGACTAGATAGTGGAGCAGGCCTAAGCTTTTTACACTCTAATTCTTATTTTTTAACCGGGATAATGACTTTGAGGGATGCAAAATTAAACAGTACAATCGCAGGTTATCTGGACATTAGATTCTATGTTCAATGGATTCGTGGAATTTTAAACAAACATGTGCGTAAATATATTTGTTTGTTGGTACCAACCTATAGTTATCAATTTAAATTTTAAATTTTTTGAATTGGCTTCATTTTTAAATGAACTCTTCAGTTTCAAAACTATAATACTTTAGAAAAAATATTTATTTTTAGCAATAATTTCTTTTAAATAATTTAATAATAATTAATTTGGGGGACGGAGTGGCCTAGCGGAATAAGGCATCAGTTGCGTACACAATTCTGCCAAACACAAACATTCACGTGTAAAAACTCACCGTTCCAAACCTTACCACCACCACAGTACAACCCTACAAACAGCTAATGGCCATAGATGCCGGGCTTAAGGATCAATAAAAACATAAAAATAAAAATAACAATAATAATAATAATTCAATAATATTATGGTTTAACAGTTCACGGAGATTTCATGCATTTTACCAACTATCGAAGGAGTTATATATTCTTATGAAGGTTCTAATGAAATATTATCTCATGGGACATTAATTAATCTTCATCGTACTGTTATCGAGAAGTGTGAACATGGATATTATAAGGCTTATCCCATAAGTTTTAGATTTTGTCTGGGTAAAGGAAAATGGTTATCGAGTACTGAGAAATTGTGTTTTAGTAAGTTTTGTATAGCCACTCGAATGTCGTAATAATTACTTATTTTTAATATAATAATATTATAATAGATACAAGTATAAAATATTATGGTTATATTTATTGTTTGATTATAGTTTATTTACTTTTATAGAAATGTGTCCATCTCTAATATCAGATAGTTTAGATATTAAATGTAGTCATAATGGTAAGTATGCTAATTGTTCAAATTTATCGATACCTGATACAATAGCAACAACATCATGTAAGCCATTCTATACTGCACCAATTAGACAAGAAGATACTCCGCTTGAATTAATTTGTCAGACTAATGGGATATGGAATAAGCAACTGCATAGATGCAATCCAAGTAATTGTATTTTTATCATATAAACATAAGTATGTTATTTATATATGTATACTGTTGATCCCGTGCACTTCGTTGCCCGTTAAATGTACCAACTCTATATGACTCGAACTTTGTTCAATTCATTATATAATTTTCGGTGTATGGTGTTCAAAATTTATCTTAAATTTTCTGTTGCCTGAAATAAAAATTCTGATTCGTAGCAGTATATCATCAGGTAAGCAATCTACCTGCGGTAGATCGCGGACTCAGTGTTGTTTGTACGGAAGTGTATGATTTAACTCTAAAGTATCAAAGTTATACCCTGATAGGTAATGTACAAAAATTTGATTTGATGAATGCTTGTACCGATCTGCCCGATTGACCAATATCAACCAATAATAAATAAATACTATTTCTATTAATTATTTCTCCTATAACCAATAGCAACCATTTATAAACAAATATTTCCATCGTAAATATATTTTTTTACGGATAATATAGGTACGTGAAAAACTATTGAATATTTTTTTATCTTTACAATGTATAGGCGTGAACTTTTATTGTACCTTACACACATTTTGTGTTACAAAAACATAACGCTTTTATAATAAATATATATATAAATATACCTATTTAACTATCTGATCCTGTGAACTTCGTTGCCCGTTAAACGTACCAACTCTATAAAATATGACTCAAACTTTGTTCAATTCGTTATTTAATATTCTTAAATTTCCTGTTGCCTAGAATAAAAATTCTGATTCGCAGCAGTGAATTATCAGGTAGGCAGTCTACCTGCGGTAGATCGCGGACACCGTACTCTTTTTACGTAACTGTATGATTTAACTCTTAAGTATCAAAGTTATACCAAGTTTGTCGTTTTTACTTAATTCCACCTACGGTGGTTTAATATTATATTATAATCAATTAATACAAATTCCTAACCGTACTAAAATCCAATGAATAAAAAAAAACGAAATTTAACCCTTTTTAAATTAGCTTATCTTCTTCTCAGAAGTCTAATCTACCCACAAATATTAATTTATACATATATATATAGATAAAAGATAATGATACAAATCAACAAACATGCCCGATCAACCAATAGCAACGGATATATTATACACTATTATTATTTTAATCTGCAATAATTAACTAAATTTTTATTTTATTATTTAGTTTATTTTTTTCTGGACAGATGGCGGTACTGTTGTACTTTTGACATCCAGATTTCCAATTTTTCCGGTAGGTTTTCCTAAAATTTTCACCGTGAAGTACTCTTTCGTTTAAAAATAAAATCAAGAAGATCTGATAAGTAGTTCCAGAGTTTAGGCTGTAGAGAGATTTTCATTTCACATTTATATAGTTAAATAGATAATTAGTAATTTACTTAACTATAACTATATTTAAACATGATTGTTCGTTAAAATTAAGGAAAATCTAATAATTGTTATTTATGCACAACCGTTTGATGTAAATTTGTTAACTGTCATTATTATGTTTAATCTATAGATATTATTTTTGTATAACTTATCATGGTTTATATTTATATTTAAATATTATTTAGATTGCGGTAGAGTTTATATTAAAAACCAAGTGTTGATCAACAATGGTGATAAAGCACTTGTTGGAACGGCACCATGGAATGTTGGAATATATCAATTAAATAAAAAAAAAACCAATTATGACATGATATGTGGAGGATCAATTATTGCTCCAAATTTGGTTATTTCTGGTAAAACTTTTGTATAATTATGTATTTAGAAAAGAATGGAAATTAAATAAATATAATTTCCAGCGGCTCATTGTTTTTGGAAAAAAGCTATGTTATCTAAGAAAATATCAATAACGGATGGTCTATACAAAATTGCTGTTGGAAAATATGATAGAAATTTCACAATAATTGACAATGAATTTACTCAAATAATAAATGTAAATTATTAATAATTCAAAAGTTTAAAAATAATTGGTATGATATGATACAAATTAAAACAATTATACAGGTGAAAACAATTCATCTGAAAGAAGGTTATTATGGACTTACTGGGTTTCATGCTGAAGATATAGCTATAATTGTTTTACAAAACAGAGTTTCTTTTAGTAATGGTGTTTCACCTGTTTGTATCGATTGGAATGGCAAATACAATGTAGTCAATGGAGATCAAGGAAAGGTTGTTTGTAGTATTATTTAAATAATACAATTGTGATTTAGTTACAGTTAATTACAACTGTACCTATCCATTATTTTCCATTTGTATATAAAGCGCAAATATCGTAAGATTTTCTGCTATAGTATGTTTAAATATTTGTATGTTACAATACATATCTAAAAACGTAGGCATATGTACACCAATGTGCTGTACAGTAGGTTACAAATGGTTCACTAGTGCAGTGCCATAGACAGGAATTTTCATTCAATTTTCATCACTTATATTAAATTATATAAAAAAAATGTGCAAATGAGTACTGATTCAGTGATCTTTTATGCAGTTGTAGGTGTCTAGATAAGCACATTTTAGGAATTTATTGACATTTGTTGAAAAAAAAAATAAAAATGAAAATTTCTGTTAGGTAATAGCTAAAATATTTTAAATATTTTTAATTTTCATGTATAGAAAATAATAAAATAAAAACATGTGGCGAGCATTTGAAGTAGATACCTACGATCATTAGTTTTGAATTACGACAAAATAAGAAAATTCCTATGAGATTTTATTAATTTAATAGTGAACATCAATTAATGTTTAACTCTAGGCGCAATATTGTGGATTTACGCTCAACTTTTTTTTTAATTTACACTAACAACAACTTATGATAAACCATGTATTAGATTTTTATTTTTTTTAACCAAGCAAAAACGTTTTTGTGGACAATAATTTAAAAAAAAAAAACTAATAAAAATCGAAATTGTCTTCTGCCTATAAATAGCCTCAAAATAGTCAAAATATTTTGAAAATGTTATTGTGTATAGAAAATGCTAATATAAACATTCGGTAAAAATTTCTTTTAATTGTCTTACGTTTATTTTTTTAATGTTACCTACACCAAATAACAAAATCTACGTTGTAGAAAACTAGTTTTGCGTAATAATCTCTGTTTTTCCTTCTTTTTTTTTGGAGGGGGGGAAATTATAATACAAAAGAATTTTTAGCCAGAAATTTTTTTCTTTTTATCAATTTATTTCAAAAATACAAACTAGATTTACTTCCCTACCATAAAATATGCTGAAGTCGAAAATCGAGCATTTTTAATATCCCAAGATGATGACGGACAAAAAAACAGGAACAGGAAATAGTTTTGATCTATTCTAATGACGCAAATCGATGTATCGATATTTTTTCCATAAGAATCGATACACAACTCAATTTTATCAATTTTGGCAATAGTACGTTTTGGATTTTCCATCCCTCAATTAGAATAATTAATTTCTAATAATATGCATACCTAAATAATTAGAAATAGTAGGATACAGATACTCTATAATTATTTACGTATCTATTTACAGTCTCAAATCATGGTTAAATTTTATGCAGCAATGACATGAGACATTGTTTGCGGGCTTACGACCCAAAACTAGCCCGTTCCCGGTCCGAAAGTGGTCCAAAAGCGGCCCGCTAATGAAAAGGTGGAAAATTTTTACCCTCTCCCCCCCAAATGACTTCACTGACTCCCAACACTCAAATAAAAAGTGGTAATATTTGTATAGATAATTATAATTGGACATTATACAACTGTTTTATAATTTTGCAGATTGTTGGTTGGGGTAAAACAGAAAAAGGAATTTCAAGTCCGATTTTATTAGAAGCATCTTTACAATACATCGACCATAGTACTTGCCGAAATATGTATACAAATGGATTTGAATTATTTATGACTGTTGATAAGTTTTGTGCCGGTTCTACATTGGGTAAACAAATATTTAATCATTAATATTATGTTAATCATTATTTTTTTTTAACAAACTTAACTTAAAGAACATTACAATACTAAAAAGAAGTTTGCTTATAGATTTAAATTAGGTCGTTATCTATTAAGAAATATAAGCGTGTCTCACGGAGGCGAGATTGGTATAATATAATAACTCGAACGTGCTCTGATTGACTCACTGACTGATCAATGTATATCATAAATAATGATAGCTTGGGGCTTTCAATTTTCACGGTATCTTCGTACCACCATGTAAGTGCGCACTAAGATAACATCTTCCAAAATTCGCATTTGAAATTGGTTTTGATATGTTTGGTTGTTTGGTTACAAGTAATGATATGTAGTTCTGATGGACTTGCCTTTGGGTGGGCGGCCTAGGATCTATTTAGAGTTTCAAACTAGTTTGTCTATGCCTCTATCTGTGGTTTATTTGGTCTTAAGTGGTTGCGCTGTTCTTCTTGGGTAGTTCTGATGCATCATTTGGCGCATCGGTATTTATGTCTAATACTACGTTCTGATAATGGGTTGTGATTGACCAAAGTTGCTTCATGAGAACCGCACCGACTGAACGCGTTAGTGTGTGTGTCATTGTGGGTCTCATTTGACATACCAAGTTTTTTAACCTAATATTCTCGGATTTCGTTATGAGTTGTTGGTCCTGAAAAGGACCTTTTTTTTTGGTGTGTTTATATTTCGTAACAAATTAATAAGGTAAATCTAATATCTATATTTTACCTACTACCCAATAACACTCCATTACTGTTACAGTCGTATGATCGATTTTATTATTATGAATACAATATTTTAGTTTCAGGACAAGGAGTGGATAAGGGAGATAGCGGTGCTGGCTTATGCTTTTTCCACTCTGATTCTTATTATTTAACTGGAGTAGTAAGTATCAAGGATCCAAATACAAATAGTTCGATCGCAGTTTTTACAGAAGTTAAGTACCACATTCAATGGATTCGAGGACTGTATAACCAACATAACTAAGTCCAATAAGATTATGGGAATGTTAATAAAATAATTTACAATATTGTATAAATTAAATCAATATCTACTAGTTTTAGTAATACTTTTTATCAATTGTATTGTTTAGTTTTTGTATTGACTTGGCTTCGTTAATGACAACTTCTGATTCATAACTAACATATTTGAAGAAGAATATATATTTTTTAACAACCTAATTCTTACAGAACACAATGTCATGACAAAAATATTTAGTTTAAATTGTGACTATAATGGTAACACGAGTCAATTAATTGTTTGTCGGTAATGTGTTAACGGTGCCAGTAGGTATAAAGTAGTTTTTTTGATGATATTGTGAATAAAGTAATTTATATATAACCTATTTACGTGGAATCTTGATTTAAATTTTAAATCCTTAGCTATAAAAGTTAAACATTTTATATATTTTTATCTACAAAATAATTATTAAATTATAAATTTGATAAATGTTGTCAAAATATTAACATTAAATGCTTATAAAAAAAAAATTGTGCCTATGTAATTTTAATATTTTTCAACTACTATTAGAATGATATATCAAGAGCCTAATATTAAATTTTCACGCTTTTTTACCCAACAAATAAAATTTTATTGATATTTACAGAAAAAAAAAACTAAAAAAATTTAAAACTGGCAATGTCCGTAAACAGCTCAAAAAGAGTCAAATAATTTTCAAAATTTTATCGTGTATAGAAAATGCTAATATAAACATTCTGTGGAATATTAAGTGTCTACAGTCATTCTTTTTTTAATTACAATGAAAGAAGAAAATGAATATCAAATGTTGTAAAAATATGAATTTCAAACGCTCATAAAAATTTAATTTGATTTTCTTGTAGACATTTTTTAATTGGTAAAGGTATACAAATTTACGAGGAATCTTGCATTACACTTTAAAATCTTAGATTTAAAAAGAACTTTAAATGTTTATAAAAAAAAATTGTGAGTATGGATTTCTAATTTTTTTCATCTGCCTTTGAAACAATATATTAGGAGCCTTCTATTAAATTTTCAAGCTTTTTCAACTAACAAATAAAATTGTATTGATATTTGAGGAAAAAAAAAAAAAAAATGGAAAATGTCCGTTAACAGCTCAAAATAAGTCAAAATATTTTGAAAACGTTATGGTGCATAGAAAATGCTAACATAAACATTCAGTCAAAATGGCATGTATCTACTATCTTTGTTTAAGAGTTGCACCAAAAACCAAAATCTATTTTTCAAAAAAAAAAATTCCTAAGTACAAATTCCTGTTTTTCCTTAATTTTTCTTTTGTTTTTCACGGCGCTTTGAAAACTACTGGAAAATTTTTGACCCCCAAAGTACCAACTAGATTCACTTTCCTATCAGAAAAGATACTGTTGATGAAAATTTAAGCATTTTTACTGTCCTAAAAGGTGATGACAGACACAAAAATAAAAACAATTTAATAATTAAAAAAAAATTAAAAATTAAAAAAAAAAACACACATCAGTGTAAAATCAATACAGTCATCGCTCCGTTCAGAATCTTAAATAATAAAAATAGGTCTACTACACATTTTAGTTGATTTTATAATCCAAACAATAAATCATAATTCACTAAATGGATTGGATTAACTAAATTTATCGTAAAAATAAATTGTATTTACTAGTATGCATGGTTAAATAAAATAAAACTAAAGTCAGGTCTACAAAACAGTGAAGTTAGTTTAATTATCCAAAATATTGATTATATTATATGTAATCTAATTTATTATATCGGTTGAACCAATCCCATATAACAGTACATATAACTATAATATTGTTAAATTTCTACAATGAAGTAGTTTTATTTAAGTTGCAACTAAATAAAAAGTTGAAACTAATTTGGTGTTTTGTGTACCTACTTTTTACACTTTTCCAGGTCCTCATATTATACCTGAATAGACAATTATAGTTGCCGTTTACATAGTTGAGTTAAACCTTAAAATTTTTCTATGTGTAAAATATGAAGATATGAGATTCTATTTACACTTATATTAATTGATATATTATTATTAAATATTGAGTAAAATAACACATGTATTCTACTCTTCTATTAATAATGATTTGTCGAGGAAATATTCAAATTACTTCAGATCCTTAAACCAGAATTTATTTGCACGTAGCAACAGTTGGACGATGCAGTCAGTAGATCAAAACAAATCTGCAGTGCCGCAATTAGAGATAAAAGGGCCCAGGTGCGAGTCAAGTTTTAGGGCCCCCTATTCCAAACTGTGCTTTTTACAATAATTGACATAGCACCAAAATGCAATTAAGGGTGGGTATTGGCAATTCTATGAATTATAATATTCCAAAATATTTTGAATTAATTTGGAGCTGTTTTCGTACACTTTTCAGTTTCCAATTTTTTTGGTTTTTTATTCTTTTGTTAATATCAATAAAATTGTATTGTTGGGCAAAAAAGCTTCAAAATTTAATAAAAAACTGCTCTTAGTATATTGTGTTCAAAGACGGAATGAAAAATATTTAAAAACTATAGTCAGAATTTTTTTTTTATATGAGCATTAAAGTCCATTATATTAGTGAAAAAAATATGTAATAATTTACCTTGAAAATATTTAAATTTATGATGTTAGAAATTTATAAAAAATTCTTCGTTTAAATCTAGAAGTTTTTTTGTAATTCAAAGACTAATAACTGTAGATACATGAAAAATTTCACAGTATGTTTATTTTATCAATTCGAATGCCTTTTCTTTTGTTTTCTCCTACTTGATAAAATTTATCATATTTTGACTCGTTTGACAACTTTTACTTTTAACAGAACAAATTAAAATTAAATTTTTTAGTTTTTTTTCTCATGAATATCAATAAAGTTTTATTTTTGGGGCCAAGTTATAATTAAAATGTCTATACTATAAAATATTATCTTCATAAGTATAACTCAATAACATAAAATTAGATGGTGGATGGACCTTAACACGTTGCAGATTTCAAAAAATTTCAATTTCAATTTTTTTTTGTGTTGTAAATTGGTGCAAAAGTTCATAGTATGTTTAAAATCTAAAATCCTTTATGTCTGATAAAAAGGCCATCTAAATATGATAATGGGGCCGTGGGGGTGATGTGCACTCCCCAGCACACCCGTTAATTGCGGCACTGAATATAATATAATACAAATAATGGTGTTTGGAAAATAAACGGGCCTTGAAATCTAGCCAATGTTGCAGGTCGATCAAAATAATAATATGATGGTTTTTGCGTACTATTACTAATAAAACGATGGCTTGTTTTAAATTATCGGTGACGGCATAGGACGAAATTCGGAATCGCCTTGTTTGCAATTCTGACTACCTACATGCGAACAATTTAACATGGCTGATTGGCCCTGGAAATGACAAAAAAAAAAATAAAAGACCTCACATACGAAAAGGAAAATTGGAAAAAATCATTTTAATGGACTCGTTAGACAAATTCATGAACAACGTCAACTTCGGCAGCAATAACCTACCGTCAAAGCGCACGATTTCTTGTGTCAAATAATACACTTAAGTAGTATATATTTGTATTTCTCAGTACGTTTTTTTTGTTCACCGCGGTAATTTCACAACGTTCAAGCGAGGATGTTCCGCTTTAAAACACAATGATTTTTTACCGTAACAAAATCACGGGGAGATTTCACATCGTTGTCCAACCTATTTGCCCCCCATACAAAAATATGTTACTGATAGCATTTACAGTGAGGATTTCAACATTTTTTGTCAACAAATTCTCCCCTTACACATAATATTTACCGTATTTTAAAATTACAGGATTTTGCACACTCTAAAATATTTACCGTGTACACATCAATTTTTTCCCGCTACAAACCTTATTTTAAAACTGAAATAATATCTTCAATTACAGAACACCAATACGAAATAATAGATTTTTTTATTGTCAAGAGAAGATGTATGTAAAATTTCAAAAGTGTTTTCCAAAGTATTCTATTACATTTTATGTATGATCTGAAATCGTCAGGATCAACCGAAAATTTCAAATGTTAACCGAGTTTTAGCATTTTTCATTATAAAATAGTTATCTGTTCCATAACTCGATGCTAATATCTGTAATTTTCATAACATCCCTCGTGCAGTTTGAATATAACACCACATACGATCATTATGATTATTATTATGGTCAACTACTTGCATAGCAAATTTATTATTATCTTTGTGATATCGGGAATGAATTAAATGTTAAATGTTGAATTAAATGTCTGCAAATTATAACAAAGCTAAATCTGATACAAATTTAATAATGATACTCGTAACGTGTGTTTTAATTTTTTATTTTGTTAGCTTTTATTTGTTCTCCATGTGCACTCTTGTAAGATTTTTGTACTACATTCATAAATAATTTTGTGTAAAAAAAATGTACATAGTCAGATATATATTACTATATTAGGTACACAGTATATTATACGTCTATGATTTGGTAAGTAGTAGGTACTAGAGTAATAATTATGATTTATCTTATATCTATTAAAATAATTAAATAGATAATTTAGTATAGGTATTATCTTTATCTTTATCTATATGAAAAACAATTTACCTGGGGCTTAACATGCTGACAAAGATGACTATTATACAATAACATTTTGGTAACCAATATATTTTTGAAAAAAAAAAGGATCGAGCCAATTCAAAGATACTTATTAAGGGTAAAATATTGACTACTTGTTACTTGTATTTGGAATCCAATTCCAATTGTGCCGGTTTGCGCTTATGAGCCATGAGCATAAGATAATTATCAATATAGGTATAGACTGTAGTTAAATCGTGGGCACAGGGTAGTCATGGTAGGCACTTGACTACTCTGCGAACTCTTCCCGGCCCCCCTCAATATTCAATATTATTATTATGATAATTGATAGGTCAATCATAACTATGTAAATTTAGTTAAATGATGTTACCCCATCCAAAAATTAGTTTATAACTTTGGCGGTGAATTGAATATTATATATACGTAATGTGTGTGTGTTTTAATGTTTATGTATACTTATGTATATGATAACCTGCCAGAAATTCTGCACACACTTATGTCCAACCAACATTTTAATTCTGAGCTGTTGTTGAAAATTGTCTAATGTTTTGTTTGATGGCTTCAGTTTTGAGTTTGGTAATCCATGATATTAATACAATAATACCTACATGGCTATATGGGATGGAAACTTAGCGCCTGCAGGTGGTTTGGGACTTTGAGAGGGCTATATTTTGTTGGAGATGTATTTGATCGGAACCGCACCTATACCGTAAGTCCGTAACCCAATAATATATATTTCCAAAAAAATATAAATATTGTCCTTAAAAATATGCTTTTGAGTTCCGACAATCCGATACAATATATTATTTTAAACAGTTTAGTGTATACGATTCCAAAGAAATAATTATTTCAATAAAATACAGTTCCAAATATATGTGTTTCGAGAATGGCGTGTTCTTCCGCCAAGAGACGGTTCGAGAAACGACCAAACCAACAACTTTGGTGCACCCCATCATTCCCGCCTCAGTTTTGATCACGGTTTTAGATCGTAAATAGTTGCTGTGAAACAGAACAGATTAAATTTGAAATTACAGAATAGATTAAATTTTAAAATGTATCTATTCGGTGGTTGTTTATAATGTGTATGCGGTTTTGATACACCCTCTCCCTAGTTCACAGCATAGACCTCACACTGAGGTTAAGGTCTATGGTTCATTTATAAGTGTCATAACTAATTTATAAGCAGTATTACATATTACGTATATTATTAAATGATGCATATTGTTATTTTTTATCGTTGGACATAATTACTGAACACTTATACAATTAAAGTTCGGATTTGCAGGCATTCGAGTTTATTTTATTGGTCTAAGACGAAGTAGTTACATCAGCTATACGTAATTTTATTATTATACTTACAGTAAAATGCATACAGTTTTGTTATAATTTTGTGAAATACTTTTTTGCATTTTTTACTTTTGAGTAAGTATACTTGCAAGATTTTTAGTACCTAGTATAATCTGATTAAATAAATCCGAAATGCAACTAATAAAATCTATTCTATTTACTTAGAAATACCTACATAAAACGGAACAATTACTTAAACAAGCTCCAGGTAAAATAGGTAGTCAGCAAATTGGAAGCGTTGGTATTGAATAGAGAAATGTTGGGTTAAAACGCTTGAAACTGTATCTGCGAAGATTTAATAACTTTAATTCAAGGAATCCCGGAAGATATGACATCAGAAGAGATAGTCTATTTGAAAATAACGGCCATTGGTTTTTGTTGATGTCGAAAAAAAAATTTAATATAGGTAAGTAGATAATCAATAACAAAAAAAATCCACTCTGTACTACTATATTATAAATTATTAATTAGTTCATTTGCATATTGTATCTACCTATTGGTATTTAATTTAATTGCGCCTGTACTCTATGCCTTTGGATAAAAACCTTTATTGAAATATGATTACAAATAAATTATTAAATAAAGAATAATATTTTGTTTTTATACTTACAAAATGGGTAGGTTAAATTTAATTAGGTTTACATAATATAATTTACACATATTATAATATGTGAGCAATAATTCTGCATGCTGGTTGACATTTTATGTATATATTATAATATTATATAGTAGCATAGTAGGGTACTATAAAGAATATAAATACCTATAAAGTAGCACTGTAGCACTGGACACTTCACTTATACTCTCAATATCGACGATATTTGTTCAAAAATACCTACCTATTTTGGTTCTTTTTTTAGACATTGTGAAATGTGCTGTAGATTTTTTCGATACATAATTTATGTGATCTAGTAGGTACCTATTTGTTTCATTGTTTGCAAGTAAAAAGCTTGGATATAGGCACGAGGTATTCCTCATAAATTATTCGATTTGAGTATGTATCAGGTATTCTAATTAAAATAGTATTCACATATTTTATATATGAGTGTAAATTTGTTCATAAATCTATGAACTATTATAGTACCTATCGCATTAATATTTAATACAATTATACATTATTATAATATTCTAGCCTTACACTTTTACGGTTAAAATATTATATTGGCTAAATGCGGCCGCGGTTGTCGGGTTGTCATTATTATTATAATATCGTACGTGCATGGCGACCGCCACCTACTTCATTATTTATTTACGTAATTTTGACATTATTGTTATTATTTTTGCTCCGCGCATAAACCCGCTGCAGATATTGAAACCACGAACGCAACTGTGCCAACACGAACATACAAATTGTCTTCGCTAAACACAATTATGCCGTATAGTGAATCCGTATCTATGAATCGGAATAATCCGAAAAAAAAATGCTCTCCGAAATGGAGACGACCCAAGCCGTCCGCCGATAAGACTCTTTATGTAGAAAAGCCGAACTTGAATACGTGTACCGGACAACTCGAGACGATAATTTTTGCACCGCGCATAAACCCGCAGCAGATATTGAGGAGACCACGAACGAAATTGTGTTAACGCAAATATACACATCGTCTTCGCTAAGTCCAGTTATGCCGTATATTGAATCCGTACCTGTGAATCGGGATGATCCGAAAAAAAAATGCTCTCCGAAATGGAGACGACCCAAGGCGTCCGCCGACAAGACTCGTTTTTTGAAAAAGCCGAACTTTAATACGTGTACCGGACAACTGGACGATAATTTTTGCACCGCGCATAAACCCGCGGCAGATATTGAGGAGACCCCGAACGAAATTGTGTTAACACAAATATACACATCGTCTTCGCTAAGTCCAGTTATGCCGTATATTGAATCCGTACCTGTGAATCGGAATGATCCGAAAAAAAATGGCTCTCCGAAATGGAGACGACCCGAGCCGTCCGCCGACAAGACTCGTTTTTTGAAAAAGCCGAATTTTAATACGCGTACCGGAAAACTGGTCGATGTGTTGTACGGGCGCCGTCACTGCAACTCCAGAGACGATATAACTCTGCTGTGCACTTACTTCGAAGCAAATAAAAGGTACTTACATATTATTCTTAACAGGAATGATAGGAAACAATTTTTATAATTTTCAATACCTTATGTGACAGGGGCGACCGGGACTCTGGAGATTACTGGTTGGTTGGCTAAGTCATAACTTTCAGAATACTATAATATGTTTATTTTTACAAAAATTTTACAATTTTTAAAAAAATACGATCTTGGGGGATTACGGCCCCTGATACGTGTAATTTGATCGGTTGAGTAAACATATATTTTTTAATTGAGGAGGAGAGATTTTTTCAAGCAACTGATACAAGTTCTTAAAATAAAATAATCAGGTAAAAATTATGTTAATAGACATTTATTTTAAGTAATGGTTTTTTTTTTGGAAAAGTTAGGACTTGGTGGGTGAGCGCCTGCTTAACTCTTTCCCCGCCGAATCTACACTTCTGATTTACATCTATTTTGCAGTTTTAAATATTTTGTCTGAGTTATCTTCATAGTTGGCTGTACCTATACTAGCTACTTTTAAAATAATAAAAAAATTCAAAATATTTTGTCCTACATTTTTATAGGCACGAAAAGACTTCAAAGAAGTCGAAATCATTTGTTAAAAATAACCTCTAATGATAAATTCTATTCAGATAAACGCAAACTACGTTTTACTTCTATTGAAAACGAACCAAGCTACACGTTGTTGTAAGTAATATTTATAATTAATTTTGTTTAAATAATTTTCATTAAAATAATTGAATAAAATGACTTTAAAAATATGATGTATACGATTTTACAATACAGCAATATTAAGTATGAAAACATGCTAAAATGACTATTCGATATTTTTTTAAATAGTTTTTCGATAGTTTGTTGAAATTGTAATTATGTACAAAATAAACTATTCGATGTACGACGATGTTAGACGTTAGTGCACAACTGTTTTTTCACAACTACGAGCAAATTTATAATAAAATTTAATATACATTTCAGATTTTATAGATCGTACTATATAGTAGGTATTTATATTATGTAGATACCTATATAATTTTTCGGCTTTTGTTACCCCCGTTGCGCTTATCATGTTTCCCGTTTACCTATGCAAGGTTTTTACTATTACGGCGCCAACAAAATCGATCAGTTTTCAACTTATAGAAAGGATCCTTTTTTTTGAGTTTGACGTGCATAATTTGAAGCTATGGCCGCCTATAGGAACACACGCCGGGACCAAAGAAGAGAATTCCTGATTCGATAATTCATTATATTATATTCGTTTTATTCAGGGTCCGCTTAGACAATTTTCACTGTACAATAATATAATATTATATAACCTACCGTTATTTCCAACTAAAATTTAGTGCTTACATAGTTTATTATATATAATAAGTTGAGTTGTACATTTGTTATGAAGTTAACAGTCTGTTATATGAATGCATAAAACCAATCAACTGAGATTGTATTTAGTTTACCAATATAAATTAAAAATAATATTATGGAAAAGCCGAAAATAAAATATGACATTTTTAACAGTATTTATTAAATATTACTTTATAAAACAAGTATCTGCATGGCTGTTATGAGGTATCTTAGTGTTGTACGGATGATTTAATTTTATTTTGTACAGACAATAAGAAACCCTCGGAAAATATTAATGTGGTTCTTAAAGATCTAGGTTTTGTGTGTAATAGTGACAAAATGTATACATTTTATCCATCACAGATATACTATTATGAAAAACGCTCAAAAGCATATTACCAAATATGGTCCAGAAAAAATTATTGATGCACCAAAACCAAAAGTAAAGAATAGTTTTGTTTATTTGCTAAAATATATTAGTAACTAGAAAGCATTTTATTTCAGATTATATCTCATGTATCAATATTTAATTGTGAATAAAAAATTTAGATTAGTGATAGAAGAATTAAAACTGGTGGGTGTTTAGGTAACTAATATTAGCAATTTTTTTATACCAAAAAAAATAGAAGTTTGGGGACAATTTAATTTTTATTTGTAAGTATTTAGTATGAGTTTGGTATTTTATATTAATACTCCATTTATAAATGTATAGTTTATCTGATAACGTATAAATCATAAATATCAAAAACAATAGTATTTCACCAATTACTTATCATATCACTGTAATTATAATTTTTTATTGAAACATCAAAATAACATACAGTTTATCTAACAATTTTTTAATATTATGTTTTTATTTTAGAATTCAATAGGTAGTTCTGATGGATTAAGTCCAAAATGGAAGACGCAAAAGTCAAAAGCCAATTCACTCTAAAACATACCCGGAAAACAATTCTTACAACAAAAACTACAAAATTGAAGTATGAAACATATTTAAATTAATATTACTTTTAAAATTTTCTTTTTAGTTAGCTCTTGAGTATAATTTAAAAATTGTAATTCATTTGGTGTGCAAATAATTAATCATCAACAAATTTATAGCTGAAATTTAATACACATTACGTTGTACAATCGTTATTTTACAAGATTTAGAACTTTCAACAAGTTTATTTTT
This sequence comes from Sitobion miscanthi, assembly GCA_008086715.1. Lineage (NCBI taxonomy): Eukaryota > Metazoa > Arthropoda > Insecta > Hemiptera > Aphididae > Sitobion > Sitobion miscanthi. The sequence goes on along the minus strand of CM017797.1, from coordinate 68,022,534 downwards.
TTACAAATAATCTTTGTGTATTGAGTTAACTTTTACTAAACAAGATTAATAAGTCTAAAATTATGCTCGGTTGTCTATATTATATTGAATGAAATCTATAGCTTCTTGAAAAGTATTATATATAGTATATTATTAAAATTAATTATGGAAAAAAAAATGGGGTGTACAAATATAAATTTAGTATTTATATGTATATTTTAGAATCTTCATCGAGATAAACAAGTGCCTATTAAATACTGGTTAATGAGGTACTTGTTGTTTGCAAATTATGATCTCGGTATTCTTTTGGACACAGGTTAATCAAACTATTTTCTGTTTAAATCTTGTGTTTTTAAACATTGTTTTTTATTTACAGAGAGCTTCTATTCGGTCTGTCCAGAGGTTTAAGTTACTACATAGCAAAGCGTTGTAGAAATAACGTAGTGGTGGATCCTTTTTGTGGAGCTGGTGGTAATATTATACAGCTAGCAAAAACATGCGAACGAGGTATTATTTTTACAATGTTACATAATATTTTACTTAAAAATTAAAATATAAGTTTTAAAAAAAACTATTTGTGTTTAGTTATAGCATGTGATATTGATCCAGAAAAGATAAGATTAGCACGGCATAATGCTGAAATATATGGTGTTGCTCATAAAATTGATTTGTAGTTGGTGACTTTTCAAATTTACCCGAAGTTAAAAGCGGATGTATTATTTATGTCACCACCATGGGGAGGACCAGGATATTCAATTGATAAAAGCTACAGTTTAGCGTCTATGTGTGACAATCATTTCGGGGGAGGGTTGGTTTTTTGTATTTTTGTTAGTATTGTTAAAACTATGCGCGCCGAATATTGCATTTCATATGCCGAAAACCACAAATATATTAGAAGTAAGGCACATGATGTATGGTGTTCAATATAATCTAACCTTTATACTATAATTTTTCAGTGTATTGGGTTGGCAAATGATTTTGGTAAAGTGGAAAATTCAGCAGAATATTATTAATGGAAGACTGAATTCAATCACAGCATTCTATGGAAACTTTAATTAAATTAACTGACAGTGTCAATGACTTTTTAATATTCTTTACAGTTTTTGATTTATTATGTATTATTAATTATGATTAGAATATCAATTCTATTATTTCCAAATTATTTCTTTATTAATTATTAATTATTAATTATTATTATTATTTATTTATAATTGTGAACTATCATATATTTATTGATATATTATATATAAAACTGTATACACTGCTAATAGAACAATTTATGTTAAAGACTATAGAAAATTAAAAATTATACCAGAGGTTGACATAATTTATACCAATTTTTGTTTTTCAGTAAGTAAATGTATTACTTAAATTGTCTCGTCAAAATAATAAAATAAAATAGATTTTGGTTACAAATACATGTTCCTATTCCAACTATTTTTTATTTTATTAATATTAAAAAAAAAAATGCTAACTGAAAAGTAGTGTATTGTGAGAAGTTGAATTTATAGAATATAAATGTTAACTAATTTAATATAATATTTTTTAACTCATTGATATAAAACAAAATTATACATATTAAACGATACAATTGCAGCAATTTTAAACTAAGTCTTATAGTTTATTAACTATTACATAAAACAAAGTGTGAACTCTGCGTAAGTATATATTTCATTAAAAATATTTAATCAATAAAATCATTGAATTGGAAAAATATAATAATAAAATCAAAATATCAAAAATAATAATGTATTTTTAGTGCTGAAAAAAAAATATACTTATAATTATATCATTGATATCTTTAAGGGTTGAAATCTTTTAGGAACTTTTAATAAGGATAATACTATACACTATACATAAAAAAAAAATGAATAATTTATATTTACACTTTATCATCGCTCTTAATTCTTTCATTTTATTTGCAATATTTCTTTCCATTTCAGCTTCATATCGCCATCTTCACAATAACTGCCTAAAATTGAAATGTTCAAGTTAAATTATAAAGATATTAAGTTTTTTTTAAATTTTAATTAAAAATATATTTACTTTTGAACGATCCCACAACGCACCAAATGAATCTAAGGCTGGCCTTACATCCAAAACAGCCACTTGATATTTATTTGGTGAATTCTGTACTGTAATAATCAATAACATATCGTACTTCTTTACCACAACGGTCTTCTATCCAGTCATGTCTATCAGGTAGTTCATCATCCCATCCATTTCGTATTTTTGCTCTGGGAGAAAAATGTTTGTAACAAAAAAAAAACTATTAAATATTTTAACTATGTAAAATGAAAATAATAAATAACTACAACATTTTTAATGTTACCCTTTATCAAATTACATTTTGAACAACACCATCAAAGTACATGCAAAAACTTTTTGTAAATACAAATTATGCCTTGTATTATGGCCATTTAGGCTTACAATTTCTATTAAAGCACTCATTGATGAATATTATTATCATTTATATGCTTGAACAAATCAGAACATAGTATTATCTCAAATATTGCACCCCAGTACCTAACAATAAGAAAAACTTCTGATTCCTTTACATAGCACCTACTAAATAATAATAGTAATTCACTACACCAATTTAATATTTTACCATTAAAATATTATTAATCAATTTAAGAAGCATTAAATGGATGTAACTTTTTTATACTGCTGATTTTTTTACAGTGATTTTTTTTTCTTGAGGATTTGTTTCCCAAACAACTCAGTTTTTATATTTCATACATTTGTTTGTTGTTTCTATAGCTGAATTCGAAAAACGAGATATTGGAGCAGATAGTAAAGTTCCATTAGAAGAACTCTGCAAAAAGTGTATGGAAGAAGAAATCAAAGTTGGTAAATTCAGTCGTGGGCAAATATGGATTTATCATCTTCTTTGACAAAAATTAGAAGAAGTTTGGAGAAAAATTGAAAGACCACACTCATTTGACACACAGAGCTCATCAATCAGACATTGGTGCACAAAGATTGGCCATACAATATGCAGCCCATTGTTGGCTTCATGCTATCCCAGCTGGTGGACATTTGGATAACTTGCTCATTCCTGGTGAGTACATAGTTATTCAAAATGTTGAATTAATTTAATTTTTATTCCATTTACTTCTAAAGATCGTGGTACAATTTTGATGGAACTAAACAATATACTATCGCCATTGGGCAGTAATGCAATCTCAAATTATTGAACACATGGAAACATAGAAGTTCGTTAACATCAAGTGTTGATCAACGTTTTTAAAATGGGCTTCAGGGGTAGACCCAACTGTTGTAGAGGTATAATATACTAAGAACATGTTGATAGTTTAAAATATAGGAATAAAGGATTTCATAAGTTGTGAATTATAATATTATGTAATACATATTATACTGTAAATGTTAACATTTTAGATGGCTAATAATTTTGGAAACAGAATGAAACATGAAAAATTAATGATAGACACCAACCTAAACTTATGTAGTTCTATATTGACAGTAGTCAGTTCTCTGTTGCAAACAGAATCATTATTCACCCGTACTTAAGAAGCTATTCTGCTGATATTTCATTTTTACAAGTATTTATATTACACAGTAATGATTTTTAAAAAACTTTAAATACAATTAAGTTGTAATTACTAGTTATTCTACAATAACCATACATTACATTATGTTAAACACCAATAGTGTATAAAATAAATACTAATGATTTTATTATTTTTAATAGTTGGTCGAAGATTATCAGAAAGCATGTTACATGGCTACAATATTGGTATATCAATAACGCCAGAAGAAGAAACCCTTATTAAAGTAGTCCCTATAACCTCAAGGACCTATTGAGTGGACTTGGTTGAACAACACAGTTCACATTATTTCTGGTAAATCATCTAATAAATCTAATTATTTCATATACTGTGATCATTGTGATTTCTCAATAATATTTTATTTGTTAGTTTAATGTGAATTGAATTTATGTAATTTATACGTCTTTGTGTTTAGACAATGATTTATTAACAATCTTGGGTGAAAAGGGATTACTTATAAAACAGCATAAACGTCCATCTTTGGTACGTCAGGATAGCATTTGTTTGTCACCAAGAAAAGGATTACCAAGAGATCCCCACACAGGAAAAGGTATTTTAATTTAAACAATTTAGTTGGGTTGATAGATGATAAATATCTAAACAATGTTTAAAAATGTAACGCATACGGGTGTAAGCGTTTGGCGACGTGTAAGAATGCAACTTGAAGGTAGAGATCCAGATCCTGGTCGAAGATCAACTGTTACTGAACAGGTAATAAAAATTGAATGATCTGTGTATAGTGTGAAAATCAATTTTTTTTAAATTCAAATTCTAAGAAAACGGTTTTTAAATTTTGTATTATTACATTTGTTTCTGACATTTTTGATATTTTAAAGAAGTGTATTTTTGACTCATATATTTTAATTTTGAGAAATTCTAATATATTAATAAATTGAAAATTTTAATAAAAAAACAAAGTATATACTTACTATGTTACAATATATAAAATCCATCTCAAGTTTATATGAAGCAACAATGTTCTTAATGAATAAGACTAATGCACGTATGTTTTGCTCCATCAAACGTAATACATACCAAATTTTTGTTTAGAAGAATCGTGTTTTTGTTGTTAGTTTTAATATTACACTATATTGAGTGTTGACCTAATATCAAATTTAAAGAAATTAATATTATATGTTCTTCTGGTTCTCTTTATATTTTAACTTTAAAGCATGTTTTAAAAAATTAAAAATGCTCAAAACTCTAAACTTAAAATAATGATAGAAAATGAGAACACAGATAATATTTTACCTTTAAATTTTGATGATAGGTCAATTAACTGTAATATTATAACATACAACACAAAATAGATTTTCCTAAACGCAGGTTTGATATGTTGTGCGTTTGTAAGACAGAAATTACCACATGCATCATCATGTCCACTTAATCTAATTTTTCAACAGCAGTATTGTTTTTGTAGTAATATCTATCATAAAAAAAGTAAAATTAACTTTTATAAAATTTTAACCTTTAAAAATATTATAATATGAAAAGCGACTGTTTGAGTGTCTATTCTTAATTCTTATAACATTGATACTTTATATTTAAAAAAATATTTAATTAGTAAAATTATTAAATATATTATTGTACATTTTATTTCATTTATTAGGTTAATTGGGTGATAAATGAAGCCATGAATCCAGACAATTTGGCACTGCTGTATGAAGGCTGGAAACCTTGGGTGTGAATAACCAAAGTTAAAGGCACTTGATGGTGTCTTTTAGGATTGAATTATAAATACTTTTACTACGACAAATTGAATCAATGACCGCGCAAAACCTAAACGAGTTTATGAACAAAACTACACAGATGGGTTAGTGTGTGTTTGTCATTTATAAATTACCAAAAATTATATATAAAAAAAAATAATATTATTAATAAAAAAATAAAAAAATCCCATAATTATTAGCCATTAGCCATGAGAAAAAGCAGTTTATTAAAGAAAGATCAGTGTTATTAAAAATGGCTATTTATATGGTATCAGATTAAGGGTAAAGTTGGTGAATATGTCGTATCTCGTAAAAAAAGAGCATTAGTTTGTGGTAATGATTGTCATTTTTATTCATTAACCTATTGCGTTATAACGCGTGGGTAAGTATACAGTATTGGTATATCAATATAATCAGTGCCGCAACTAGAGATAAAAGGGCCCAGGTGCGAGTCAAGTTTTAGGGCCCCCTATTCCAAACTTGTTTTACAATATTCCATAGCACCAAAAGCGCAATTAAGGGTGGGTATTGGCAATTTCTATGAATTATAATATTTCCAAAATATTTCGAATTATTTGAGCTGTTTTCGTAAATTTTCATTTTCCAATTTTTTTGGTTTTTTATTCTTTAATATCAAAAAATTGTATTTGTTGGGCAAAAAAGCTTCAAAATTTAATAAACAGCTCTTAGTATATTGTTTCAAAGACGGATGAAAAATATTAAAAATCTATAGTCATAAATTTTTTTTATAAGCATTTAAAGTTCAAATATTGACAAAATATGTAAAATTCACGAAAATATTTAAATTGATTTGAGTTAGAAATTTATAAAAAATTTTCGTTTTAAATCTAAGATTTTTTTATAATTCAAAGACCAATAACTGTAGATACATGAAAATTTCACAGAATGTTTATTTTATCAATTCGAATGCCTACTTGATAAAATTTTCATTATATTTTGACTCGTTTTGAACTTTTAACGAACAATTAAAATTAAATTTTTTAGTTTTTTTTTCTATGAATATCAATAAAGTTTTATTTTTGGGCAAGTTATAATTAAAAATGTATACTATAAAATATTATCTTCATAAGTATAATCAAATAACATTAATATTAGATGGTGGACTTAACACCGTTGCAGATTTCAAAAAAAAATTTTCATTATGTGTGTTGTAATTGGTGAAAAAGTCATATTAGTTTAAAATCTAAAATCCTTTATGTCTGAAAAGGCCCATCTAAATATGATAATGGGGCCTTTTGGGGGTGCTGTGCACCCCCAGCACCCCCGTTAATTGCGGCACTGCATATCTGGTGGTAAGACAATGTCAAAACTCAAAACTATGGTACTATTATTACTTGTATTGAAAAACACAATATTAATGAACTTTCCATATCATTATAACAAGTCTAAATTTTAAAGTTTTAAACAATCAAATAAAATATGATTTTAAAATGTAAGATAGAATAATACCATTGTATCTGATAAGAGATAAACGAATATAGAGTAGATACTTGGTACCTATATGGATCGGCTGTATGTAAACTGCGGCAATATGAAACTTTTTATAAAAGTTGATATATAAACTGCGACAAAAAAAAAATTGACATTATACAATCTGCGATAAAACCGATATAAGATACATTATACAAGTTGAGGGAATTTATTTTATATACTATATTATAGTACCTAAATCATATACATATCGTGTACCTACTTATGTACGTATATCGTTTAATTAATTATGTGATGTTACGTCTTGCGTAAAAATTGGTTAGGTAAATCCAAATGTATTTTTAAGTTTTAACGAAACATATCGATAATATCGGTTCCTTTAATTTTGATAATACTAACCTACCTATTCACAAGTGTTAAATGTTAGTAGAAGTAGTTAAAGTTTAATATTTATTCAACTTGATGGAATTTACAACAATGTTTAGCCAGAATGGCAAACAATTAACAGTGCTAAACATTTTCAAATTCAAAATTTAAATATGAATCAAAATTAAATGGTAATACACGTGAATATGCACTAATAAACGTGCAAAACCAAATTGGTCTTTAACGAGAAAAAACTTTACTACACGAAAAATCAGTTTTGGATCATTTAGTCATGAAACAGATTCTACAATATAACGTCAAACAGTAAGCCAGTAAGAAATAATATATCAAACGAAAAATATCTGAAAATACAAACAAAATGTCATCTAAAATAATAAGATAAAAACTTCGTAGTTTAGGAAACAATTACTGACTAATGATATTTCATATATTTGTAGAAATTTATATATTATAAAAAAACTAAATATCCATTACTCAAAGATATTATTAAAGTATATGAAGTTCCAATAAATTTGAATATTACGACGAACAAAAATGAAGACTTTTTTACCTAGTAGATATTATACCTAATTAAACGATAAACGTATATATATAGGTTATCGTCTCGATGCGTTTACTTATAGGTATAGCTGTATATTATATAGAAGGTATATAACATAAATTGCCGCTTTTTTAAAATGTATCTTATCGGTTTTGTCGTAGATTGTATAATGTAAAATTTTTTTTCTGGCACAGTTTACATTATCGACTTTTAGAAAAAGGTTAATTTTTTCGTAGTTTATCATCTCCTTGTGGATCTACCTCCTTAACTAGAAATAGAAGTGAGCGGTGCAAAGTTGCAGGGAGTCGAATAACGTGCTAATCAGCTTATGTAAACAACATGTCTAGTAAAATATGCTGTTACATCAATTGTTTATCTTAAGTGTATATAATAATGTACCATATACATGTTTCAATGACATACGTACCTATGTGTGTAGCAAACGCATAAAATGTATATTTCTAGCTTAGGTTTGCATATTAGTAAATATACGATTAATAGGCTTGCAATAACAATATACCTATCTATTTATTCATAATATCTATTCGCTCGTGTAGGCTATTAATACGCAATTCAAAAGGAAGTTTATAAAATGATAATTGACCTTTTGGTGAGTATAGAATTACATTTGATTAGTTTCTTATATTGTAATCAGACTTATTTTGTGGTAGAAGGAAAACAACACACCTAACGCAACAATATATAATACCTGTATACCCATTTTGTGTTTTTCGCAGTGACTTATTATTAGCTATTACCAGTGTCCTCAACGAATTCCGTCGTCGATGATTGTCTCATTTTCACAATGCTGATGATGTTGGTGACACCACGGCTTCTGGTTGCAGTGACCGTGCTGTCGGCGGTTACTGTCATGGTGAGCGGGTTGCAGCCGACAGAAGAAAAAGAAGAAATAATATTGCATCCATATCGAGGTGGCGAGGATATAGAGGTGATGTAACCCAGACTTTTTTAGTGGTTATGTAATTACTATAGGGGCGGTTTTCAAAATGTTTATAATAACATAAACCATATATAACAATCTAATTTTATTATTATTTTAATATTGTTACTTCATCAGGCAACTTTTTTTTCGTCGCAATTTTAGATTCCGAGTGGAAATATAATGTAACATTATACATGATTATTTTTTAATTTATTAATTTTTTTTTGTCTCCGTTAACAACATTATACATGAAACAGTCAAAATACTTAAATCTTTTACGTCGATTTTTTCACCCCAGTAGAAAAGGGTATCTAAGTGTTACTTTGGGATGGAGTTGAGGAATAATTCAGAAATACAAAAACAACTACCTAATAGATAGAACAACATTTTAACGTAAAACATAAATCAACAATATCGATTTTATTTAATTCAAAAACGAATATTATATTATTATTAGTCTACATATACATTGTATAATTTTCACAATATTCTTACGCGTTTTAAACTAGTTATAGAACATTGAAAGGATTTTTTTTATTAATAGTAATATTTTTAAACTTTTTGACAGTATATATATTGCTCAATAATTAAGCAATATATGTATACTGTCAAAAAGTTTGAAAATTTGATACAAGGATCCTTACACGATGCACGAAAATCGACTTTTTGGTTTTGGTCCAAATGACCTATTTTACCCAAACACAAAAAAGAGTGTTTTATTTTTCGCCCAAAAAAATATATTATTCATAGTAAACGAAAAAATATTTTGGTGACCACTGTATTTTTTTTTTTTATTGATAATGAAACTATATACCTGCATAATATTTGATAAATATAAGTTTATAAGTTTAAAAAATCTTAAAAAAATTACATAATAATAAAAATCGAATAATTCGTCGAAGTTATGGCAGATATAGTTAAGTGTAAAACATACTATAGTTTATATAAATAATATATATATAAACATAGAAAAGTGAATCTAAATGGTATAGACAAGTAAAAACATATAAAACATATAAAAAAAATCAGATAAGTGGATGTCGCTCTACTGAACAGTAGGTTAAGAGTGGATCTATGTATAATGGATTGTATTAAACTTGAATTCAATGATATAATATCATTGTATAAGAAAAACGATTCTGAGCGGAGACGGTGTGTCAGTCTGGATTTTTTTATATTCTTATTACTAATTATTATAGCCTGTTAGTTGAATTAATATTATAATATTATTATTATCATTTATTCGTTACTCAGGCGATAAACAAAGGGTTAGAAATTAAAATCCCATTTTTAGTCGGTTTTCGTAATTTTTCGGTAGTTTTACCTGTGGCATTAAATAACTATTGAGAAAATCAAAAAATGACCTCTCTACCATCTAGATTCAATTTACTAAAAGATAAAGCACTATATTTTGAAATCAAAGCACTTCTTCTAGAAGAAATTTTGTATACAGGATGTAAAAAAAAAAAACACCATTGTAAAACCACTAACTTTCTCAGAATCTAAAATAGTATAATATTAAAAATCCAATTATTTTGCAAAGTTATGGCACATAGATTTTATAAATTCGTATCGTATGAGCCGTGCAAATTTTTATTTCGTAATTTCTTGTCGCTTGTATTCTTTCGAAATTTTCAAAAAATGTGCACTATTAATTTCAACATAAATGTCGACTTGAACTTGGAGAATATTATTCATAGCACGATAGACGATAATTTTGTATTGACATTTTTATTAAAGTGCGAGTAAAATGATTCGCATGTATTTGTAGTTAACTTAAAGCTTGAAGAGTTACATGCCCAGAGCTTAGGAGGAAATGTGTTGTCTTCTGAAATATAATTATCCGTATATTGTATCCGTACATTCAACGCAATTATTGATTATAACTTAATTTTATCGGCGAGATTATGGTGTATATTTAATTTAGAATATGGAGTTTTCTCCACTTTTAACTGGAATGCATTTTGTTGTTTTTTTTAAATTAGTAGGCAGTGGTAACCAACATGTTTTTTCGTTGACTATGAATAATATTTCTTTGGGCGAAAACCAAAAGGTCGATTTTGATCGAAAACCGATCCGCCCGTCAACTCACTCTATTTTTTAAATTAACGAAGATAAACGTGATCTGCTAAGCGTAAAATTTTCTATGTTATGCACTTGTAAAACGGAGACAACTAATGTCACTGTAAGGTGGTACCCTTAAGTATGTCTTATCTTGTAAGTTTGCGACCGTTGTAATAACAACTTTTTGGTAGTCATATAAAAAAGGTGGGCTAGTGGGTGTCGCTCTGCTGTACAGTAGGTGACAACTGAGTCACTGTAATGGATTGTGTTAAATTTGAATTCAATGATTTAATAAATTAATATCATTGTATAAGAAAAACGGTTCTGTGCGAAGGTGGTCTGACAGCATATGATATTACTGAGTATAGGTATTTGATGATATTATATTATTAGATATTATTGTGATAATTTATATATTATAACCTATTTACGTGGAACTTTGTTTAAAATTTTCAATCCTTAGCTATACGATTTAAACATTTTATACATTTTTAACTACAAAATAATTATTAAATGTTGTCAAAAATCTAACTTTAAATGCTTACGTGATAAAAAATATATTACTTAACGAATTATGATAAGTTTCTAATAGAAAATACCTAACATAACTATAATAGTCATACAATTTGGTAACATAGTGAACAATCGTGACAACTGTAAGAAGGAAAACATTGATCTCGTCAACATTAATTATTCTAGCTATTATAAAGAGTTATAACGTCCAAAATGTTACCAAATAGTCGACGCAGCCTTACCTTATCATTAATCATTAGACAGAAACATAAAAACAAACTTTTAAACTATTTTTTGCAATCACTCATTATGATTTGTTAATACAACATTTTGAAATGCATTTTTTTTTTTTTACAAGGTTAATAATTTTGTATATTTTTTCAATCTGCAGAGCACCTGGACTTTCCTCCGTTCCGTTCCGGGAAAATCCGACGATTTAACTCGTGATTTGATGCCGTACGAATGGTTAATTTTCAATCAGACCAACCCGTTACTGAAAAGTTGGAGGCTGGTGACTATGACCAGACGCGTACCGAACACTACACTTGAAGAAGCCCATGGACAAGTAGAACCAACATATCCCGTCCCCCCAATGATGGTAATTTAACGTAGATAATTTAGTGGTTTCGTATGAAGTAAATTGTACAGATTACACCAAGGGGGAAGGAAGTTTTTTTTCAAAAAATTTTAAAATATTTACTACCTATTCATACATCAGATTTTAAAATGCAATAAATGGTTCCTCGTAACTCGTAAGTTTCTGTTACACTGAAATTAAAAATAATGTTGATTGTAATTATATTTGTTATGAGCATCTGAAGTTCGAAGTTTAAAAATTGGATACCTATTCTCATTAGATGATTACATTTATCGTTGTAATTTATAAACAAACAACCATCATAGATACTAAATATTTTTACCAAAATGTAATATTAGATTTATCTACACATAATATAATCTACAAATTATTTTGACAAAAATGAAACCGTATCATTAGCGGAAATCGGGGGCTCTCCTTTTTTAGTTTTGTTGGATCGACGCCATAACCCTCTCCCCCCCCCCACTCATATTAATGTTAATAATGTTAGCCTCTTCTGAAATTTAAATGGATTTCCGCCTATGAACCATGTATAATATTTTAGCGTTCAAGTAGGCATTATACAGATAACACAGGAGAAAGTTTTCACCTGTGTTATTGAACTGGGGAAATTGTGGTCAGACTTAATTTCATTATTATTTCCAATTAAATTTGTTATTTTATCGTATTTCTTGAATATCTAACTTTGCCTTTATAAATTAATGTAGCACCAAGTAAAGTATATTTTAGTTCATCGATAAAATCGAGGACAGGGTTCGAAGACTATATAATATACAGATCGATTTTCGATTATTTGGAATTGTAACCTTTGTTATTCATGTAAATACAAATAGTAAATATGATTTAATTTTTCACATTAAATGTGAACCAGATCAAGGGTTTTTATTTAGCATTTATCTTTGAAGAGAAATCTAAAATCGATTTTTAAACAACTAATGTAAACGTTTTCCACTCTCACAGATAATATGAGATGACATTTAAATATAAACTATTTATATATGTGTATATGTTATAGTAAAGTTTTTAATAATTAATATTTTTTAGGAGCTGTCTACTTGGAATATTGATGACTATAATACCACTACTTATAAACAGTCTGAGGTAGGTATATATGTATAGTCACATTTTTCTTACAATAAATGTATATTAAATATAGTTACTTAACATTGAACAAGAACTGTCTGAACATCTGTGACGGTTTGGACCTTTTGGAGTCTTACTAGGCACCTTGCACTATGTAAGGGGAACAATTATAAAGCGTATTATTGTTTTTTTCAACAGTATTTTGTTCGATGAGAAAGTGAATCTAGTTGGTGCATTGGAGAGGTTAAAATTTAAAATTCCCAATAGTTTTCAAAAGCGCCGGAAAAAACAAAATAAAAATTAATAAAAACAGGAATTTTTACTAAAATTGGTTTAGGTACATGAAATTTTCACTGGTTGTTCATGTTAGCATTTTCGTTACACGGTACAATTTTCAAAATATTTTGATTTGTTTTGAACTGTTTAAGTACATTTTCAGTTTCTAATTTTTTTATTTATTTTTTCTATATAATAATAATATTTTTCTAATAAATATTATTTGTTGGCTAAAAAATCTTAAAAATTTAATACAAGTCTTCTAATATGTTGTTACAATGGCGTTTGAAAAATATTGAAAATCCTTAGTCACATTATTTTATAAGCATTTAAAGTTTAAATCTTAGCAAAATACGGAAAAATCACGAAAATTAACAAATTATTTTGAGTTAAGACTTCATAAAAATTTTCCTTTTTAAATCTAAGATTTGAAAATGTAATACAAGATTCCTCATAAGTTTGTCTATTTTTATCAAAAAAAGTTTTGAGCTGTTTATGAACATTTTCAGTTTTCAATTATTGTGAATACAATTTTATTTGTAGGCTAAAAATCGTCGGTTTAACAGTTGAAAAATATTAAAAATACATAAATACAATTTTTTTTATAAGCATTTAAAGTTAGAATTTTGATGAAATTTAATAACTATTTTGTAGTTAAAAATTAATAAAATGTTTAAATTTTATAGCTAAGGATTAAAATTTTAAGACAGGATTCCGCGTAATTGAGTTAAAATATATAAATTACTTAATTCACAATAACATCATAAAATATACTTAGTAATATCATAGGCTGACTGAACGTCTTCGCTCAGAATCGTTTTTCTTATACAATGATATTATATCATTGAATTCAAATTTAATACCATCCATTATACAGTGACTCTCTTGAAACCTATTGTACAGCAGAGCGACACCCACCTGCCCACCTTTAAAAACACCTACAATATAAACTATTTTTCTTATAACGATACTAAAATTCAACATTTTTAGATATTGTTGTATTACCTCAAAAATGATAAATAATAAAAATGTACAATTTTTGAGTAGCAGAGTACCTGGACTTTCCTTCAAAAAAAGCTACATGATTTCAACAATGCCTCTTATGACGTACAGAATCCTGACTGGTTATTATTTAATCAGACCGACCCGTTACTGAAACGTTGGAGACTGGTGTATACGACCAGACCCGTCATGATGAACATTCAGTCGATGTGAGTGCATCAGAATTTGTCAGAGACTGACATCACGCCAGGAGAAGTCCGCGGACAAGTAGAATCAAACGGTACCGTTCCTTCAATGAAGGTAATGTATTTTAGCGACTGAATATGTACAGATTACACCTGCAGCACCGGTAGGGGGAGCAGTAATCATGTAGTCAAATTGTGTTTTTAAAAAAGTCATTTTATTTTCTAATATTTAATGTGCATTAAATTACAAAAAGTTGAATAATAACACAAACCTAATTTATAGTCTTTTATTTTTAACTACTGTATAATCGCTATTGTATACATTAAAAATTGTATACACCATTACGCTGAATATTAAATCAAAGTTAAAGCTTTAAGAATATAGATTTGGCATTTCTAACGGGCAACGAAGTGCCTTTTCGAAGTGTGCCTAAATTCATAATAATTTGAAAATACAACATTTTTCAATATATAGTATTTTTATTGTATAGATAATAGTTTTATAATTTTTTCCAATCTGCAGAGCACCTGGACTTTCCTCCATTCCGTTCCGGGAATATCGGACAAATTAACTCGTGATTTGATGCCGTACGAATGGTTAGTTTTCAATCAGACCAACCCGTTACTGAAACGTTGGAGACTGGTGTTCACAACCAGACCTGTACCAGAGACCACTCTTGGAGAAGCCCATGGACGAGTAGAACCAACGGATCCCGTCCTTCCAACGATGGTAATGTAACGGTAGCTATTTTGTGGTTTCGTATGAAGTCTATTGTGGAGTTTACACATGGGGAGGGTAGTTTTCGCGTGTGTTTTGCATAGGTGTACATTTTAAAGCGCTCTTTACTCGTATATTTAGCTCGAACCAACCGGGTCGTTGGATATAATACATATCATAAAATATACTGTCTTATTTCAGAATCGTTTTTCGTATAAATGACGTATCGTTGAAATCAAATTTAATAGTCACTTGAATAACTGTGACACTCTTTAAGAGGTACACTAGTCATCTACTATACCGAAACGCGGTTACCTAGCTATTTTCCCACATTTTGTTCTTTCAGTACCTATAATATGTTGTTGTGTATATTGATAATGACGCTGAATTAACAAATTTTTAGTCAGATTTAGTTTCGATGTATTTCCAATTAAATTCGTAACTTTATGGTATTGCTGAATACCTATCTTCTATAGATAAACCTATCTGTCATAGATTGTTGTAGCACTAAGGAAACTATATATAGTTAATCGATAAAATCTAAGATAGGCTACGATGATTATACATGGATCGATTTTCGATTTTTGGAAATTGTGAACATTGTGTCTTTGTTAATATGCATAGAAAATATCAACGGGATCAAACATTTTTATTTGCCATTAATCTTTGAAGAGAAACCCAAAATTGATTTTGAAGTAACTAATGTAAACGTTTTCTGCTTTCACCAGTATATGAAATGACATTAAAATACAAAATATTTATATATGTGTATATGTTATAGTAAAGTTTTTAATAATTAATATTTTTTAGGAGCCGCTGACCTGGTATTTTGATTACTACTATGCCACTCGATATAAACAGCCTCTGGTAGGTACATGTATTGTCATATTTTTCTAAGAATAAACATTGATTAAATATAGTTACTTAACATTGAGCGAGAACTGTATCAATATTTGGGAATGGTTTGGCCTTTTAATCCTTGTTCTATGTAACAATCAGTATTGTGCACAGTCAACGCTAAAACAATATAGATAAGTGCAAAGATAATTTAATAAAAATTTTTCTAGTTAAAATATTTATGGGGTACCAGCGTGTCACAACTGTGTGACTTTCCCCTCCCTTCATTCGAATCTTGTCAAATTTACTTATTGCACAACATGTAACTACATATTAATAATATATACAGTTTTGCTCAATAAAAAAAAAATATATAGAATATAAGATAACCTCCTTTTTTTCTAAATAAAGGAAACACATAAATATACAGTTTTTAGGTTTTTAAAGCCTTCAGTGGTTTTACTACAAGTAAAATAATTAATAATGTGTATTTTACAATTGTTGAGTAGTCTGCTACATGGAAGTTTATCGGTAAAAACCCTCGAAATTCCAACAATGCCACTTATGATGTTAAGCTGCGTGATTATTTAATATTTAATCAGACCGACCCGTTACTGAAACGTTGGAGACTGGTGGTTACGAAAAGACCAGTCATGATGAACATTCAGTCGGTGGGAGTGCAACAGAATTCGTCAGAGCCTGACATCACGCCCGGAGAAGTCCACGGAAGTGTAGAACCAACAGATACTGTTCTTCCAATGAAGGTAATGTAATGCAGCTATTTTAGTGATTGCGTATGTACAGATTACACCAGAACCGGCAAGGGAATACCATTATCATGTAACCTAATTATTTTTTTTCAAAAATTTCATTTTTATTTCAAATATTTCTATAATATTTCTGAGGCTTCCTATTCAGTAAGTGGAAATTCGCACACCTACTCAGATAATACACTTTTTACATAGACAGCTTATAGGCTACGGGTTTTGGTGTACGATGTGGTATATATGTGAGAATGTACAGTAACTAGTGCCTACGATAATGCGTCCACTATAAGTTTAATTGGAAGTTTATGACCGTAATGTGCTAATATGAGATCATTGTTATTTTTTATTAACCATTAATCATTGATCAGAAACCTCATCGATTTTTAAACAATTAAATATATAAATGATTTACGCTATCACGAGTAATATATCAAATTACAATATATATATATATATATGGGAGGTTGACAATCAATATATTTATACATTATATGTATTCTACGTTATTGTGATGATAATAATGAATATTTTTTAGGAATCATCCACCAAGAATTTTGATGACCATGCCATTCCTGGTACACAGTCTGAGGTAGTTGTACTATGTATAATTACATTTCTTTCTTACAATAAATTTATTAAGAATATCTACTTAACAATGAACAAAAACTGTGCTAAAACAAAATGTACGTAACTATGCTACAACTGTTATCAACCAATTAGCTAGAATAAAGAAGAAATAGATATTTTATCATCGAAGAGGCCAAAATGGTGGTATTTAGTATTTGCAGTATTATAAACAACAACAATTTAAACTTTTTTTGTCATTATGGTATTATGTATTGTATTTATGTTTTTAGGTTGTGTTATTTTAGGGTTGAGTATGTACAGTTTACTCCTGCAGCGCCGGTAGGGGAACAGTAATCATATAATAATAATATTATTGTGTTTTTGAAAAAGTCATTTTATTTTCTAATATTTAATGTGCATTAAATTACAAAAAGTTGAATAATAACACAAATCTAATTTATTGTTCTTTATTGTTAACTACTGTATAATCGCTATTGTATACATTGAAAATTGTATACGCCATTACGCTGAATATTAAATCAAAGTTTAAGTTTTAAGATATAGAGTTGGCATTACTAACGGGCAACGAAGTGCCTCTTCGAAGTGTGCCTAAATTCATAATAATTTGAAAATACAACATTTTTCAATACATAGTATTTTTATTGTATAGATAATAGTTGTATATATTTTTTCAATCTGCAGAGCACCTGGACTTTCCTCAGTTCCTTTCCGGGAATATCGGACAATTTAACTCGTGATTTGATGCCGTTCGAATGGTTAGTTTTCAATCAGACCAACCCGTTACTGAAACGTTGGAAACTGGTGTTCACAACCAGACCTGTACCAGAGACCACTCTTGGAGAAGCCCATGGACGAGTAGAACCAACGCATCCCGTCCTTCCAACGATGGTAATGTAACGGTAGCTATTTTGCGGTTTCGTATGAAGTCTATTGTGGAGTTTACACATGGGGAGGGTAGTTTTCGCGTGTGTTTTGCATAGGTATACATTTTAAGGCGCTTTTTACTCTTATATTTAGCTCGACCCAACCGGGTCGTTGGATATAATACATATCATAAAATATACTGTCTATATTTAGAATCGTTTTTCGTATGAAACGACGTATCGTTGAAATCAAATTTAATAGTCACTTGAATTACTGTGACACTCTTTAAGAGGTACACTAGTCATCTACTTTACCGAAACGTGGTTACCTACCTATAATATGTTGTTGTGTATATTGATAATGACGCTGAATTAACAAATTTTTAGTCAGATTTAGTTTCGATGTTTTTCCAATTAAATTCGTAACTTTATGGTATTTCTGAATACCAATATCTTCTATAGATAAATCTATCTGTCATAAATTGTTGTAGCACTAAGGAAACTATATATAGTTAATCGATAAAATCTAAGATAGGCTACGACGACTATACATGGATCGATTTTCGATTTTTGGAAATTGTGAACATTGTGTCCTTGTTAATATGCATAGAAAATATCAACGGGATCAAACATTTTTATTTGCCATTTATCTTTGAAGAGAAACCCAAAATTTATCTTGAAGCAACTAATATAAACGTTTTCTGCTCTCACCAGTATATGAAATGACATTAAAATACAAAATATTTATATATGTGTATATGTTATAATAAAGTTTTTAATAATTAATATTTTTTAGGAGCGGTTAACCTGGTATTTTGATTACTGCTATGACACTCCATATATACAGCATCTGGTAGGTACATGTATTGTCATATTTTTCTAACAATTAACATTAATTAAATATAGTTATTCAACATTGAGCGAGAACTGTATTAATATTTGGTAATGGTTTGGCCTTTTAATCCTTGTTCTATGTAACAATCAGTATTGTGCACAGTCAACGCTAAAACAATATAGATAAGTGCAAAGATAATTTAATAAAAATGTTTCTAGTTAAAATATTTATGGGGTACCAGCGTGTCGCAACTGGGTGACTTTCCCCTCCCGTCATTCAAATCTCGTCAAATTTACTTATTGTACAACATGTAAATACATATTGTAATTTTATACTGATTTGTTTAATAAAAAAAAAAAAAAAATATAAAATATAAGATAACCTCCTTTTTTTCTAAATAAAGAAAACACATAAATATACAGTTTTTAGGTTTTTAAAGCCTTCAGTAGTTTTACTACAAATATAATAATTAATAATATGTATTTTACAATTTTCGAGTAGTCTGCTACCCGTTACTGAAACGTTGGAGACTGGTGATTACGACCAGACCAGTCATGATGAACATTCAGTCGGTGGGATTACATCAGAATTCGTCAGAGCCTGACATCGCGCCCGGAGAAGTCCACGGAAGTGTAGAACCAAAAGATACTGTTCTTACAATGAAGGTAATGTAATGTCGCTATTTTAGTGATTGCGTATGTACATTGTACAGATTACACCAGAACCGGCAAGGGAATACCATTATCATGTAACCTAATTAATTTTTTTTCAAAAAATTCATTTTTATTTCAAATATTTCTATAATATTTCTGAGGCATCCTATTCAGTATGTGAAAATTTGCATACCTACTCAGACAACACACTTGATACATAGGCAGCCTATAGGCTACGGGTTTTGGTGTAAGATGTGGGTATATATGTGAGAATGTACAGTAACTAGTGCCTACGATAATGTGTCCACTATAAGTTTAATTGGAAGTTTATGACCGTAATGTGCTAATATGAGATCATTGTTATTTTTTATGAACAATTCATCATTGATCAGAAACCTCATCGATTTTTAAACAACTAAATATATAAATGATTTGCGCTATCACGAGTAATATAACAAATTACAATATATATATATATATATGTTACGGTAAATGATGTTATATCGGAAATTAATGTTATTCGCCGGTTATTAACGTTATTTACCAACGAATGTGGGAATTATCGTTAATTTCTAGTTAATATAACGCTAATAACCGTATGATTTGGGAAATGTTGATTTGATTATAAAATAATGTTCAACGAGCAATGATAAGGTGATCGCCAAACTAATTGTGGTACTATTGTATTACGTTAAAATTGACGAATTGTTTGATAATCTTCACGAAACACATTCTGCCATAGGCCAGGGAGGACAAAATTGTATGATGGCACAACTGAAAAATAAACATTGCAGTATAACAATCGAAACAGTTATGGTTTACTTAAAATTATGTGTTTAATGCCAGAAAAAAGCAGTGCACCCAAGAAGAGGATTAGTATCGAAATCAATTTTAGAGTTAACTTTTAACTCACATCATTTCATAATGAATTACCAGGATCATCTGACTAAATACGTAATATTGAAAAACGCGCTGAAGAATTTGCTTATAATCTCATCAATATTTTACGTTATTTGGGGCACCTGCAATATTGCGATCCAATAACGATAGATAAATGTAAATGTCATGGGAGTACAGCTTGTAAAAATAAATAAAAAATAATATTGCATTTTTTCTATTTTTAAAAATCATCATTCTAGATTCTGAGCGGAGCGATAAATGTATTGATTTTACAATGATGTGCGTTTTTTTTTTATATTTGCTTTTTCTGTACACAACAGATTTGTTGAAAATCTTTAAGGCTTTTTAAACACATATTCATATAATATTTTCAATAAATGTATATGGATTTTTTTCGATTCGTCGCAAAGCGTGAACATTTAATACAACGTTCCTCATAAGTTGTTCTACATTTTTTTTTGTGTCCGTCATCACGTTTTAGGACAATAAAAGTGCTTGGATTTTCTTCAACAGTACCTTTCCTGATAGGAAAGTGAATCTAGTTGGTACTTTGGAGGTGTCAAAAGTAAACATTTCCCAGTAGTTTTCGAAAGCAACGTAAAAAACCAAAGAAAAATTAAGGAAAAACGGGAATTTTTACGCAAATCTGTTTTCGAATGTTTATATTAGCATTTCATATACATCATAACATTTTCAAAATATTTCAACTTATTTTGAGCTGTTTATAGACATTTTCAGTTTCCATTTTTTTTAGTTTTTTTGGCTCCTAGGTTATTGTTTCAAAAGCAGATGAAAAAAATTAAAAATCCTTAGTCACAGTTTTTATTTATAAGCATTTAAAGTTAAAATCTTGACAAAATACGGAAAAATCACGGAAATTAGCAAATTATTTTGAGTTGAGAATTCATAAAAAATTTTCTTTTTAAATCTTAGATTTGAAAATGTAATATAAGATTATCCATAAGTTTGTCTACCTTTATCAAAAAAAAATGTCTACATGAAAGTCAAATTAAATTTTTATGAGCGTTTGAAATTCATATTTTTACAACATTTGATATTCACTCGATATCTCATGTAACGATTTTCTTATTTTGTTGTAATTAAAGAAACGTATGACTGTAGATACTTGAAAATTTTACTGAATGTTTATAATAGCATTTTCTATGAACAATAAAATTTTGAAAATAATTTGACTCTTTTTGAGCTGTTTACGGACATTGTCAGTTTTCAATTTTTTTAGTTTTTTTTTTCTATAAATATCAATAAAAATTTATTTTTTGGGTAAAAAAGCGTGAAAATTTAATATTAGGTTCTTGATATATCATTCTAATAGTAGTTGAAAAATATTAAAATTACATAGGCACAATTTTTTTTTTATAAGCATTTAATGTTAATATTTTGACAACATTTATCAAATTTATAATTTAATAATTATTTTGTAGTTAAAAATTTATAAAATGTTCAACTTCTATAGCTAAGGATTGAAAATTTAAAACAAGGCTCCACTTAATAATATCATCAAATATACTTGGTAATATCATAGGCTGACTGACCGTTTTCGCTCAGAATCGTTTTTCTTATACAATGATATTATATCATTGAATTCAAATTTAACACCATCCATTACGGTGACCCATTTGTAAATTTCTGTACAGCAGAGCGACACCGACTTGCCCACCTTTTTCAAATTGTAGTATTTGAGATTCATCACGTAAATCCCGTATATCTGGTCTATAACAACAATGACCTTTGTATATGGTTATTAACGTGATTATCCGGTTTATAACGATAATTACCTGTGTATTTGGTAAATAACGTTAATAACCAACGAATAACGTTAATTTCTATTTAACATAATTTACCGTAACATATATATGGAAGGTAGACAGTCAATATATTTATATAATATATGTATTCTACGTTATTGTGATGATAATAATGAGTATTTTTTAGAAACGGTCCACCGGGAATTTTGATGATCATGCCATTCCTGGTACACAGTCTGAGGTAGGTATACTATGTATAATTACATTTCTTTCTTACAATAAATATATTAAGAATATCTACTTAACAATGAACAAAAACTGTGCTAACACAGAATGTATGTATCTATTTTACAACTGTTATCAACCAATACGCTAAAACTAAATAGAATAGTGGTATTTATTGTTTACAGTATTATAAACAGCAATTATGTAAACTATTTTTCGAATATTATGCTAGTACAACATTTTTTTATAATATATAGTTTAACATAGGTCTATACATAGGTCCGGTATTTTTTGAGATTACAAAGAATTCTCTGTCTTTTAGTACACACAATTCTTATTGAAATTCTATGACATGTTTTAATGGAGAATACAGGTACTACTACTATACCTGTGTACTATTGATTTAACTTGCCCAATGGTTCAATTAGAATATTAGACTACAGTTCAAATTATTTAAAATTAAAAATACAATAATATTCTATCATAGAACATTTTGTACTATAGAAATAAATTGTAAAATTATTAACTACTAATAATGTTATGTTTCTTTCTTTAATTTGCCCTCAGACACCAGAAATTGAAAATACTATGGAACATAATCACCAGGAAAATGAGCAGCAGATCGATAAAACTGGAGACGCCATAAATAGCGCTTATCAGATGAAAGTCAAAGAAAATAAATCAAAAACCAAATTCGTTCGACCATATCCGTTGGAACGAGATTTTATGTAATCCAGCTATATTCTGGTGGTTACGTATGTACAGGTTTCATGGGTTGCAGTTTTTTCTTGTGATTGCTACACAAAGGGCGACTAGAGCAATATTTCAATGCCTGGAAATCTATATTAACCGGTCTTTTTTATTATTTTAATCCAATTTTATTTACCTATTATTACTTTAACGGACGATCGTTATGGATTTTTTAGTCTTATATAGTTTGTTATTATACTAATGTCATTTTTAACTAGAATAAATTATAACATGCATGCAGTGGTATACTGGTTTTTATGATATTCATTTATAAAATCCACAAACTAGAATATTTTTATCATTATATGGAATCATAAATTTGGTTCATTTTAACGATAAACAATTAGCACACCTACCAGGCATGGATCCAGAAGACTTTAGCAGAGGGTGCTTAAAATAATGGTTATACTTTTCTATTTTAGATTTTGAATGCATATTTATTTTACTGGTGGCTTATATGATATAGTGGGTGCTTGAGCCCCGTTCCGAATCTTTGATTGACACCTATCCATCAAATAACAGAATGATGATTTTTAGTATAGAAAAACATCAAACTGGTTCTATATGTATTATTGTGTATATTGTATTATATTATCACACCAAAAACACTTCATTATAACTCCGTGTAAAAAAAAGCTAAGTTAAAAAAAAAAACTAGTAATGATTAAATCTTTAAAAAACGTGATATATATATGGAAATTAAGTAAAATGCCATTTTATAATATTACAAATACTTATGATGACAAATAAGTTCAATTTATTGTAATGTTAAATACTTGGTTAACGATTTGGCAGGACGTAGGGGGAATAGTAAGTTCCTACACGAGAGTAGCAGGTAAACAATTACATACGTTAGAAGTAGAAGTATACTTAAATAAATACAATTAAGTAACCACTACAGTATTTACAGTAATTAATAATGTATAAGCAATATGTTGACTAAGTATTTAACATAACAATAAATTGATCTTATTTGTCATCATAGGTATTTGAAGTATTATAAAATGGCATTTTACTTAATTTCCATATTATATCACGTCTTTTAAAGATTCAATCATAACTACATTTTTTTTTAACTTAGTTTTTTTTTACACGGAGTCGTTACAACGAAGAGTTTATGGTGTGATATCAAATATTTTTTATGTTGATGTGTTAATAATCTGGTATTCTATAATAATAATAATAAACTTTAATAATCGCTGGCCTCCTGGCTAATTTCTTTTTTCCATAATTATAATGTATAGACATCTTTTCCACCTCGAGACCAGCGTTCAATATTTGTTGACATATTGTTGCATCTAACCCATTTCTTATTTATGTTTAATAATTGATGTATAATTTGCTTGAGCCATAGATGGACCTTGATGGCAAATCACAGAATTTGGAGTATATGATTGCCGATTGGCCATCGATCCTAATAGTTGCAACAGGTAATGACTCAATCACAAGATTTTCTATTTTATTATTAAAATTATTCCAAAGCTGAATTTAAAAATACAAATATTAGCGGGTATTAATTATTTTTATGTCCTGCACATGATTCGTCACTCTATTGCAAACACTACAATTAACATCTTCTATTAATATTTCTTGTAACATATCATTAAACATAGATTTTACAACGCACGCACTTGCAGCGTATACAAATAACAATAATAATTGTTATTACTACAATTATAGTAAGAAAGAAATGATAAAAATGCCGAAACGGCCAACGCCAAATCTCTCTTACTACACGTAAAACGTTATGCAGTATGCACGTGGTTTATCAACACACAATTTTAATAGTATACTAGTATTGTAATAGTAAGAACGAAATAATAATAAAGTTGAAACGGCCAACACCAAATCTCAAAACAACTACACGTTGCTGCGAATACAAATGAAATTAATCAAAAGCACCAGCACCAGTATAAACGCTATAAACACGTCGCGAGCAATCGAGTGCAAGTCACGAAATGGTTTGTCTTTGTCATTGACACATTGCCCACATATTATATATTGTACCTGTGTCAAATGTAGTAGATATTGTATGATTGATATACGCATTCCCGCCAACCACCACTCATAAACCAATTAGATCCGAGCAACAGGTATTGAACCATACCCGTAATAATTAAATTTTATTTTGTTGAACAGTAAAATATGAAATTTCTCTCGTCATCAATAATAACGACCTAGTGAGTATCGTGTTTGACCAATGAACAAAACCTGCCAAGCGCGAGTAGGACTCGCGCACGAACGGTTCCGTACCGTCATCTATAAACATGTTGGCAACACTGCTTGTCTTATATATCTTAGGACTTTTAGTATTTGTCGTTATAGCGGCAACAGAAATACACAATCTGTGAAAATTTCAGCTTTCTAACTTTCGTGGTTCGTGAGATACGGCCTGGTGACAGACGGACGGACGGCCTTAGTATTAGGGGCCCGTTTTACCGTACGGAACCCTAAAAACATAACAATAGAAAAACAGCAAACTGGCTCTATATGTATTATTGTGTATATTATATTATATTATATTATAAACACATGAAAAATATATATTAAATATACATTAAACGATTAAATAATTTGGACATTTCGCAGTTTGGAAAATATTTTGCCACAATTATTATAATTTAAATTACTTAAAATATAAATAATTAATTACTTAATAATATAAATAAATATTTCAATACGGTTATCGATTGCGATCCTGCAGTAACGACGGACAATCATCGTCCACTATCACCTTCCGGGCGTTGAATACTTTTAATAACAATACTGAGAGGTTTCCCTCGAGGTTCATAATGTTATACACAAACAATATCGAAACCTTAACATTGTAATACTATAGTCATCGAACGAGTGAGTAGGTTCTGCTGAAATGTTGATTCACATATATAGTATTTACAGTATAGTAAAAGTATATGAACGGCGGTACTCAACGATTTAATTTATTTTTTAATTTTGAATTCTCGACATTTTTTAGGAACTAAAATCATACGATTCGTAACGTATTTTCGTTTTATTCCACAATTATATAATTGAGCTTTAGACAAAATTGGAATCATCTCTAAGCCAATATTTACACATGTTATGATAAATAAATACACTCTCACACACACACACACACACCACACACACACACATAAAATATTATTTATACGTTTGTGTGCGTGACTCAATATTATACGTTTTGAAATGCATGTCGTCGTAAGACAATCATACACACACACACACACACACACACACACCACACACACACATTACCCGAATAATAATAATAATAATAATATAAAACTATGGACTAAATTTTAGCGGGATTTTATCTAATGTCTTCTTTGGATAAGTCTATATCTTCTTCGACGATGGGGCTGTCGTCGGTCATCGCCGGCACGATTCTCGCCTCGATCAGCGTCGCTCGTCCGCTGGACTGTTGCGCTTGTTCGTCAGGATGGTCGTTGCCGAACGTCAGCGGTATGTACCTCTTGGGACTCTCGTCCAGTTGAACGTTGACGACTTGTTCGGACGTCTTGTTGTCATTGAACAAAAACCTGTAAAAACGTGTCCAAAAAAACGATATTAAAGTCATTCGTTATTGTAGTCATCGCGACTGCTGTACGCGTCATAAAATAACATCGTGATAATATAAAATCGTATTGATTGCTCGAAAAAATCTCAGGACGAAAAGTGTTGAAAGCGTGGAATGTTAAAGGATTCGTGACAGGACTTATTGTTTATAACCATATCGTATTTAGGTACTGTTTATTATTATGACGAAATGATTTTAAATTTATGTTTGGGTGGAGTGGAGTGTGGGCGATGAGTATACATAATTTTAGCGCCCCCTAAAATTTAACCGTAATCGTGCACTGCTCGTGCCAATGCCGGATTCTGATACTAAGACGATTTTTGGTTTTGACGATGGCTCGTGCGTTATATCACCGATGAAAACGATCGGTTTTGTGATTATAATTTGAAATTTTCCACGAAGTCCAGAACATTTTTATATTATTTACTATAATATGTTATAAAAACGACTCATTTTTAATAAAAAATAAAATTGTAATCTATTCTTTTCTTGTACTTCTTTCAGTTTTTGAACTTTTTTACTTGATTTTTTCCGTGGACTCTTTTCCACTGACATTTTTACTGTTTACCCATAATTTTATATTATACCATGTCTCTGCAGTTATTTTATTTCGGGATTACTTATTATTTCAGCGGATGATCAGAACTATATTACATAGCTTGTAGAATAATCAAATTGTTGTACATTAAAATTTATAACCCAGTCATTGTCGGATAAATTAAGTTTATGGACAACACATTTTTAACATTTTTTTAAATAAGTTTTAGATTAGACTGGAAATATGAGTAGATAAACTTTTGTTTTTATGACGTAACTTTTTAAAAATAAAACAAAATTTATTATTTTTAGCCAGACAAACATGTCACATTATTTTAAAAACTATACACCATCAGGACTCCATTATATAATATTTAATATAGCTGTTAAAATAATATCTCGATAATACAACGAATTTTACATCAAAATAAATGTACGGTTTGTGATTAAGTCGTGATTACCAAAACTCTTTGGATACAAAAACGTTTCATTACTCATTTCTATATAATATCTCGACAGTAAAGAAGTTATCTAGCGATAGTCTAAATAAACTATCGTAACTATCCGAATGTTTTTCACGTAGGTAATCGAATAGAAGTTTTCCACTAAAAACTATCGAATAATCTGTTAAACAATTTAATAGGCAGGTAGTTCGATGGTTCTTTTCACTGTAGATTTTCATTTTTCAAAAGTATCGAAAACGTATTGCTACAAAAACCAATTACCAGACCAAACCATAAGTTTATCGAATGAATTATAAAAATAATCGTCGACTAACGCACAAATGCTAAAAATGTTGAAACGATCGTCGTACGATTATTAATTATATTATTATAATATATCCACTGCGATGAATTATTTACTATCAATATCGTTCATTTATTATTTATATTTGGCATACTGACCTTGGGAAGTTTTTTAGCGCGCGTTGCGCACGTTCCTTTGTCGGCCACATGAACGGCGAGAACGCCATTCGAGCGTACCTCTCGGCCTGTTCTATCATGTTCATCAGTTTTTGCGGCAACAGGTGAACGATGAACGACCGTTCGGACGTGGTCGCGGACGATGCGTTACCGGCGTTCTGCTGCATCGGTAACGACGACGACGACGACGACGACGCAGTTCCGTTAACGACGCCACTGACGGCGGCGGAGGTTCCGTCCGGCATCCGGTACATCCGGAAACGGCTCTTGGGCCGCAGAACGGGTTCGCGGATCTCTCCGGCCGTCCCGTTTCCGGCGCCCGCTCGGCCGACCGTCGGCTGCGCCACCTCGTCGTACGGGAACTGATCGTCCGACTCCGCGGCGGGACGGACAGCCGGCGCGCCACCGGCGGCCGTCCTGTTGCCCGTCCGACCGGCCCCGTTGGCCGAGAACCCGCGGCCCGACTGTTCGCGCCTGTCCGACGACGGGTCCAGACTGTTGCCGGCCGGGCCCGCCTCGATGTCCACCAGCGGCATCCACGGTACGTTCATGTATTCCTTGATGCCCACGCCCAGCGTGGCGCTCAGCCCCGCTGATCCGGCGGCGGCGGCGGCCAGATCACCGGGAGCGGTCAGGTCCGCGTCGCCGCCGCCGCCCGAGACGTGCGCGGCGGACGTGTCGTTGATGTGCTGCTGACCGTACTCTTCCGGTTGACCGCCGTGCATCTGCAGGTCCGTCTTGTCGCTGATGTCGCCGCCCTGCAATGTCAATCCGATATTAGGCATGAGCGCTTAAAAAAGATTTACGGCGCGAGGCTACTTGAACTATAGTCAAACCCTTTGACTTCACGACGTTTCATCGGTATTTTTCGATAAACTTACAATTTTTTAAAAGAATACTTTACCTTTATTATATGCACATTGTTTAATATTCATACACATTCATACACGTGCATAGTATAGAGATAATGTATACCATATTGCACACTTTGAATTTCATTTAATACGACGAGCCAGTACGTATACTATGGGCTTGCCCGTGAAAAAATAAACAAACATACAATTTGACGCTATTTCGGTGTGTCTCGGTTTTAGCGTAGCTCAGTGTTCACGGACAAATATATAGAATATCGATTTGCGATCTAATTTGCCCGAAATGGGCAATCCGTCTAAAACACATGTGCCACAAAGCACATTGTAGCAACTGTGTTAAATACGTGCAATAATAGTATTGTAAACAGTGTTAATCTGTAATGTTTCCGTTATAGTTTAATGTTGTGGAAATCGCATACAATAATAATGCAGATATTTTTGAAAAATTCGATCGCGGACACGCAACGAACGAACGATACGATACGTTTCGTTTTTATTGGACCTTTTTTTGTTCTATTTTTCTTTGTCGTATCCAGCGACGCTGCGTGCATTTTCAATTTTAAACACTCGAAAACGAATAAGACGTTATTATCTGTAGGTCATTGTATGTGACAATATATTATTCTAATGTCTTATTTCCAAATAAAACGTTCGACCATTTAGAATAAATTAATGTAAATTTAAATTTGAAATAAATGTTGCTACACTATTAATCTTTAAGGACATGTTCAATGTACATATATTAAACTTGTTTCGGTATAGTTTGAAAAAAAGAAACCAACTCCGAACCATACAGCTGTCAGTACAGGAAACGATATTACATCGTGGCCAACACTATTACGTAGCTGTATCAAATATTATTATTAATTTAACATTATCTGTTCGGCGTCGTGGGGCCCTTGCTAATCGTCTACCTCTACAACAATGACGGTGTCGGGAGACAAATGACAATGATTAGTCGAAAAGTCTTAAGATAATACCATTAAACTATGATAATAATAATAATTTTCATCGTTTCCTTACGTTGATCTGAAGCATCAGTTCAGGCAGGTTGCAATCACCCGGGTAAAGAGGCAACACAACGGACACCTCCGACTGCATGACCAGGCCCCTCTGGCAAACGGATTGGCTGCACAATAATATGATTTAAAACATCGTTAAAATCACGGGAAATGGTAAATTATATTATAGCAATACATTTGGTAAACAATTTAAATCAGATATTGAGTTTATAAAATGTCTAACGAGTTAAAAACAATCGACAACCTTATTACACTTTTATAAACAACAAAAAAGTGGTCAAGTCATCCTTAAAATGATTGACTTTGGTATACGTCGTAGACTGCTTTTAAAACACTTTGTTTTTGTGCATTTGAGTTATTTTTCCAAAGTATTATCTACGACACATGGTTTCATCATAAATATTACTATATTCTATATAGACGGATATTATTATTATTATGTTTTCGTTTATTATTACCTATTGCCGTAACTGTCGGTCAGTATGAACTTGTCGATACTCCACTTGGACAGCCCATTTGACAGCCATCCTTTGTAAGCTGTGTATGTGATCTGAACCCTGTTGAAGCCCTGCAGAGCGGGATGTGGCACGATGATCTTCTTCATCGTCTCGCCCACAGAAAGCGCCGCGTCGTCTTTGCTACGACAATCACAACAGGTGCGAAAATGTTATCACTTATCATCCGAGGTGGGAAAATATCGAAATAATCGAAAGTATATTATAGCCTTAGCGAGTATCTTCATAACGCGTTCATAATGTGTACATTTTTTTTTTTTTTTAATAGGTAGGTTCTCGAAAACGGTTACTGATAAATGGGTCAATGGCGGGGTAGGTGTATCTATGACATACCCTATTGCGGATTTTGACACTGATATAATGCTTGTGACTTGTGAAAATGGAAAGTACCTACGCATCTATGGGCGGTAAATCGCAAGACCAAACGCGCCATCGGTCCAATTCCGTTCCGACATGACATATTTATTAATAATTATTACCTACGCGTAGAGAAGGAAACGTACGTGCGTTATTTTAAGTATACTATGCAATATTTATTTATTGAACGTTAGTACTTACTTCGTGATGGTAAACGTTTCGTTTATATCGAGTTGACCGAACAGAACAACTTGTATTTTGCCGTAGCTGACCACGGGCAACGCACTAGGAGAGTTGTGGATTTTGACTATGTATTGGTGCGCTACAATGATTCCGAGAAAATAAAATAAAATAGATATTTTAAATGACGTTGACAATAAATTACAATTAAAATGGTTTATTATAGACTGTTTATAGTACGTGGGCGTTTTTAAAATAATAAAAGATTCAAAGTCAAAGTTGCAATACCATAGTCTTTAAAAAGTCGATGTATATTATAAATTATAATTATGTTATCTGGACTCGAAATAGTGACCTGAGTTTCGGGTTGACTGAGTGGGTCGATATGGTGTAGCTCAGCTCTCATTTCAAATAAGTCTTTCGGGGACTTGTTTTTAATATGGTGGTATGTTAGTGTATCAATCATTGTTTCAGCATTTTTCGGACAACCAACACGAATTGTTTTAATTTAACCAAACCAAAATAATTTACATTGATCAAAATATCACAAAAGTTTAGAAAACGTTTGCTTTGATATAGTCGTATAGAATTATCGCGTGATATTAACATGATTCAACATATTATACATTATTTTTTAATATTAAAGTAGGAACCTAAAACACACGAATAATATATTATACCACTTCCTATAAATTATGTAAAAAAAATATAAAAATATATTTTATACGTTATAGTGAAGTCGGCAAGTTGTAGTTTTTTTCGCGATGAAGGTAATTGATTTGGTTTACATTACCAAACACGTTATTTTCAATATCGATCGATTTTGACGGTTTTTATTTTGAACTGTGCCTGTACAATATAATTATAATAAAAACTACATAATTTTGCACAGGATCGTGAGACATTTAATACACTATGCGAATTTTGGGTTAGTAATTAAACGAGGACGATCGTTTCGCATGCAAGCATAGAAACGTAAATTTTGTACCGAAACCGAACTGGTTATGTGTACCTACATAGTACATATTGTCATCATTAAATCGAAATAATAATTAAACAAACACAATATCGAAATCAAAAAACGGTTAATTCTGAAACAGTCTTGAAATCCACGCAAAAAATACTTCCAAATTATTTTTAACGTGATTGTGTGACATAATTATTTTTTACACAAAAATTTAAACTCGTAAAATAATAATCTGATGAAAATAACAATATTATATTATATATTACGATCTCTCATCCTCATACTACACAACTACTCGTCTGTTTCGTCGTGGCCAGGAGACCCGTTTAACGAGTACTCGTCACGTGTAAATGTCGGACATTATAATAAAAATATTATAATTATATATATATTACACACGTAGTCTACACAGTGTTGTCGATTGTCTACTGCAGACTATAATATTGTATAATATATTACTGATGTAGTGATGTCTAACTCAGACCGTATCACGTCCAGACACGATTTCATTGGCCATACTATGTTTATTATATCCATCTTAATATTTTACCGGTATACAATAATAAACTGCACCATAGAATATTAACATATACCAATCGATATCTCAATCAAATATTATTTTGATAATATTAAAACAATCAATAGCACTTCGCTTATCACAACGTCTCCTGTTTGACCTCATACGCACACAATTCGATTATATTTGCCTAACAATAACACATTATAACGTGTCCGACGTCCGTAGTTTATGTACCATAATAATGTTATTGATACGGAACCTCAGCGCTGTTATGTCGGTGCTACGGGTAAACGCAACGACTGCAATAATTGTGGTATATTGGTATAATACATTATTACCATAGTGGTCGTCAAATTAGAAAAGGTGGGCAAGTTGATAATTAAATTTACTTAGAACATAATAGATCGTTAAGTTAGAAGTTAATAGTTAGCAAATATCCATTTAACTGGTTAAGTTCAAAATTAATATTGAAAAAACATCAATTCAACTAAGTTTTAAAAAAAGTTAATCCACTTTTTTAATTAGTACCTACGTGGAATGTGGATCGTTAAAGAGTATATTTTACTATTTTGTTCCTATCTATAGGTATATAATACTATACCTACTATTTTATCAGGAAACAAAACAGAAATATCGTAGTATTATTATTGTCATTAGCTATTATAGTGTTAAATTATTTTTATTTAATGCCGTATTTATAATTAATGCGTATAAAATCATCAAAACCAAACATTTCAAAAACATTTTTTTTATCGATTCGGGTTATTTTGAAATCAACTGAAAAAATCAAAGTCACAGTAAATTAGCTAGTTAAGTTATCATGTGAATCAGAAAACGAACGAACTAGTCACGTTAAAATTTTTGAAAAAGACAGTCGACCCTTTAACTATATTGAATGCCCTGTGACCTTTGCCAATTGTTACGGACGACCACGGACATGAGCGGTCGATTGACACACCGGCTTTCGCACGCGTCACTCGATAATGAAATTCATATCATACTTAGGTGTACCTATATCGTAAATTGTCTACAGCGATTTCGTTATGATATTTACCACAAAACGGTTCCTCGTCCCTCGTCAGCAGGTACATTTTGCCGCGGCCCGGAGACTTGTCCGAGTGGTATCCCATGTTGCCGCACTTGGACTTGTCCTTGCACGGGAAGCACTCGCCTTCCAGAAACTTCTCGTACGACTCGCACGGCACGGCCGGAAAAGCGCAGCTCGGCGACACGCTGTCCGTGAAGAACTTGTACGCCCTCCGGTGATTGCACAGGCTCCTGCCGTACACTTCGGGAGCAGCTGAAATCCAACGCATGTCATATCGTTATTAATGTGATAATACGGTAGAAACAACGAGACATTGTAATATCGTTTAGTATACAGCTGTCGGTGATGAAATTCGTTGGACATTGTCGGCGAGACTGGCAGGCGATGTCGAGAAATTGATTAGAAGTAGATAATGATTTTATAACATTTGACGTGCGCCTGCTCAGTGTACAAATCGTACACACAATCTATACACCCGTAGATTTATAATAGCAATGGTTATTATAATATCATCTCTTTAGGCGATGTCCAAGCAAGAACAAAAATGTGTCTTTTTACTATATATAGGTAAGAGCTAGGCGGTGGTCCCCAATTTAAAATAATAATATATTTTTTTTTTTTTTCATAAGGTGCATTTTTTTGATCGTATATTACTGTACATAAGATCTAATACCAAAGTTTGTCATATGAAAATAAACCATATTCGGATAGTAAAATCAGATATATTATTCAAAATATCAAATTGCTTGTATACAAGAAAATACATAGTTCGGAAAATATTTTTGTTAGGCCACGCTATTTACGCTACTTGTGGTCAAGACATTGTAATAATATAAATCGCTTTTTTTTTTTTTTTAATAAAATGCATTGGTGCATTGTACTTAAGAAAATTACGAGGTTAACTTCAAGAAAAAAAACTATAATAGCTTAGATATAATATGCAAAAGTACACGTAAAATAATAATTTAATTTTAACCATTGGATACATAATATATGTAATATTTATTACACAGCATCACTATGAGTTTGAATTACTTAATTATTGGTCACTTGAACCGCCAATTTTAACTTTAGAAATCAGCGCCGATGGCTTTAAATATGTAAAGGCGTGATAGTGGTTGGTCCTGCACAACTGCAGTGGCAATTAAGCGGGTGTGCCAAAATGTAAATCTGCCCCTACCACCTAAAATTATTATAATATCAACTATCACAATGGTATAATAAAAAAATATCTATTTTGACAAAACTGAAAACATATTATTTTTAAGAATTTAAAAACTCGCAATGCTATGTACAGTTTTTTGTGCATGAAGCTTAGCACAGATTAGGTTAGGTCAAGATGCCTACATAATTATCATTTTATTGTTACGTAATACTACGAATGTTATTGTATAGTAATTTTTTTGCAATACATTGAGAAAACATCTATAAACAAATATTTACGTAATTATATGTAAACGAGTGCCCTAAGTACCATTATCCATATTACCTATATTATTATTATTATACCAGTTAATATTTTGGAACTCACGACTATTTTTATTACTATTCAAATACTACTACAATTTTTAATTGACGTCGCGTTATTTTTACACAATAATATGTGTAATTTATTGTTATTGGATCAGTAGTCGACTATAATAGAGGCAGTCGTATAGTCTGAGCGTTTCTGAAGCTTTGCTAAAAAAACTATTACGCCAATGGCCCGAAATGTAAAATTATTATAATAATAGGTACGTGTAATTGACTAGGTAGACACGCAACTGCAGCACAATGTTGGGCAAGGGTCATGTTATATTATAATATTATTATTAATTGTGACAGTTGACCGCACGACTTATTGGAGCAATAGTAATCGAAATCAGATACGATAATATTAAAAAAAAAAAACGAAAGAGTTCGTTGGCTGCATACATAGTCGGCTCGGAACGCACCCACCCATGCATCTATCGTTCGTTTCGTTATGGGTGTATTTAACGAATCCGAGCGATATCATAATAATATTATAACACAGTAGGTGGTCGCTAAACATCAGTCGTAGCGAGATTTCGTCAAATAAACGTAGTTGCACAGTCTGCAGGTTATATATTATTATCAGGTATTACTGCATATTTTTGGGTTTAATGATGAAATTTCGCGTCCGCCTGCATAATATCACGGCAATAATACCACCGAATAAGTTAAACGTAATATTCTATACGCCGTGATAATACCACGATAATTATAATAATATCGCAATGAGCATATTATCGTTTTACGGGTTCGTGACGAGTGTGTCGTGGCCGAATGCAGACGGCGATAAATAATAATATACTGCTGCGTCTTCTGTGTCAAATCGTAAGAGTTATTAATATTTGGGACGAGTAGAAAATATAACGGTCGTAAACTCGTAACCGTGTTTACAAAACACAACTCCCATCGGACGTTACATATTTGCATACAATTGGTTTTTGAATTCGACAAAAAAAAAAAAACATACTTTTACAGGTGCAGGTGGGTGGGTGGGTGGTATACTTACGATAATAATACGGTGCCGGAACGCTATGATATTGTTCGGTGACCAGAAAGATAGGCAGGCATAGGTACAGCGTTCATAATATTTACGAAAATTGAGAGGATTTAAAAACACGCGTAAATAAAATATAATAATAATAATAATATGATATAACGGTAAACACGGAAACCCTGAGCCGCCGCATCTATTCAATTGCGTGTAGATAGGTACGTTAAGAATTATTATAATAACCCGTCAAGTAAAACACATTAAGTATACATAAAAAACGCGCGTAAAACGAGGTTTCAGCCGACCAGTTAGTAGAGAATTACTATATTATATACCTGCCCGACGTATTCCATATATTATATTATACGGGTCAGTGGGTTTAATGTTGTGGATAAAATTATTATTTTTACGAATTCTCAGCTATATAGTAGCGAACGTTTACGATATCATTATAATAAGATATTATACATGTATAGAACGTCTGCATATAATACGCTTCTGGAGTTTTTTATTACGTGTAATTTTTTTTTTACAAATGGCAGATTAATAATAATGACGTTAAGAAAAAATCCAATTGCGCGTTATAATAACATTTATTATCGAGTTAGTCTCGTCGGTATGCCCGTTTAACCTACAGTAGCGTAACATATTAGACGTGTTACTGTACGAAAACAAGTGAATCTTAGATCGACCGATTTTAAGTCCGTTCTAATAATATTTGGTGACGGCTGGCGGTCGATGGGCACATACATTTTCACACAGGGGGGTGCGTCTAGACACCTATGCAGCTGCATCTGCAGTTATAATCGCGAGCGGTGTAAATTTATTACGTTATGGTATAATAAAATATAAAAGGTCGTTTTACCTATATATAAGGCGAACCGGTTACCGCAGTCAACCCCAATAGGTAACGGGCCAAAGTATATAATCGAGCGAGTGTTTTTTTTAAATTGTTTTTTAAGATTTTTCGTTTTCTGGAATGCAACCCGTTCAAGTATATAATATAATATTATGTTATATTAAACTGCTGCAATTTTGATTCGTCCACTGGATTAAATTGTAATACAACCGTATGACTGTGGTCTTCAGTTTTCATAAGACGTATTATTATTATTAACCCATGTCGTAAACGAAATTTAGTGAGAATATGTGTCATAGGAATGCGAATTATCTGTATCAAGACAAATCCAAAAGATTTATCGCACACTGCAATGATAACAATATTTTTTCCTAAATGTAATAATAAATTACATACATTGTACCTATATATATATATTATACTAGCTGATCCCGTGCACTTCGTTGCCCGTTAAATGTACCAACTCTATATGACTCAAACTTTGTACAATTCGTTATTTAATGTTCGGTGTATGGTGTTCAAAATGTATCTTAACTTTTCCGTTTCCCGGAATAAAAATACTGTTTCGCAGCAGTATATTATCAGGTAAGCAATCTACCTACGGTAGATCGCGGACCCCGTGAAGTTTGTACGTAGGTGTATGATTTAACTCTAAAGTATCAAAGTTATCCCAAGTTTGTCGTATTCCACCTATGGTAGATTACTATAATAAATTAATACAAAATCCTAACCTAACATAACTACTAATATCAGATGAATAAAAAAAAACAAATTTAACCATTCCTAAATTAGTCTGTCTTCTTCTTCTTCTTCTTCTTATTCTAGCTGAATAACCGGCTTAGCCCGTGTACAGTTTTTTTGTGTAACCTACAATAACTTTTATTTCATCAGTTTTTATATTTATTACAGGCTGCTTTTAGATAAGTTTATCCTAGGTTGCCCATGTATTGTAACAATCAGAAGTCAGCAAAAAATTACTTTATTTTAATATTTTGAAGACAAATTGTAAGATACGCAATTCTTATCTAATTTTATTTTAATACACTTCAATGTTTAGAAAGAACCGTACATAAACTAAAACTACGTAACTATGTAACTCCCCAAATAATCAATTGAAACCAATAATAAATAAATACCAATTTCTACTGTAGACTGTAACCAATGGCAACTATTTAAAAAATAAATAAAAATAAAATTTCCAATTTCCATCGTGAACCTCGAGATCTCTGTTTGAGCACCTCTTTAAAATGCAAATTTCGAGAAATCCTTTCTTAGTGTGCCTATACATAATAATAAGTACATTTACTGAAAATGTCATATCTATAGCTTCAGCAGTTCCGGCTAGGCGATGATGAATCACCCAGGACAAGTCTTTTATATAATATATACAAATAAGAGCGTTATGTTTTTGTAACACATACTGTGTGTAATGTACAATAAAAGCTCACGCCCATGCGTTGTAATAATAACAAAAAAAAAACAATCGTTTTTCACATATCTATAAAAAAATAAAACAAATCTTAGAAAAAGGTGCGATATGTTTGACTTGGACATTATAGTGCCGGGTTTCTAGAAAGACGGCGATGTATGTATGTATAAGGGTGTGTCGTCGTCTGTCTCTGTGCAGGAGAATAAGAGTCGAGAAAAACATTGTTACTCAATACCCATAAATATAATCATTCGTCATCGCAATGATATTTAGAATAAAATCATAGAAAAATAACATATGAGTATATTACCGAGTATTATAGCGCCTAAAAAGACGCCAACAAACGGCTGAAAAGTTATAACTAAATCTATAAGCAAATTTCAATTTTAAGAGTAGACAAAAATTATCACCTTAGTTTCGATATAAACGATTGAAAACGGCTGGCTCACGATAGTATTCAAACAAGTGATATCGATTTATGTCGTGCACAACCGGTGTGACGTGTGTCACTCGAATAATTTTTGGATAAATTTGCGAAAATGGAATTACAGAAAATGATTTATAAGTATACTCACACCAAATGATGTCGGTGACGGCGCCCACGAACAGGTTGGAGCAGCCCTTCTGCATGCGGCCACCGTTCGGGTAGTAGTCCACGTGGCCCATGGGCTGCCAGGCGCCCAGGCCTCCCAGTATGAGGTTCTCGCCGTTGGAGTGGATCACGTCCACGAACTTGGCGTCCGTCGAGTCCAACCGGGTCTTGGGGTCCTGGTTCTCGAACAGCGGTCCCGCCGGGTCCAGGCCCGTGATCCTGCTCAGGTTCTTCAGCTCGGCACCGGCGTAACCGGCCGCGTGCGCGCCGAGGCTGAAGCCGATCAGGTGCACGTTCTCTATGGGGAGGTTCGCCTTGGTCGCCAGGCCGGAGATCAGCATGGCCACCTGTTTGCCGACCAGACGGGTGTTGGCCGCGGCCCGCACGTAGTTGGGTATGATCGCCCCGGCCTCCCAGTCCACGCAGATTACGTTGCAGTCGACCTGCGGCACAGACATATTATGACGGGATGGTCAGAAATCATCGACGAAAATCTTATTTGGGTATTTTATAATTATAATGTGCGATCATAGCCTCCTAATAAATCTTCCTATCCGACCCGGATGGAACGATGATCTTATAAATGTTTAACACTTTAGGACAGTGGTGGGCAAAGTACGGCCCGCGGGCCAACTCCGGCCCGCGAAAGAATTTAATCTGGCCCGCCGAGGGTCCATCGACACGGATAGTATATGGCCCGTATAGTATAAAAAATATTATATGATTCAAAGCTTTAACACATAATGTATTTTTTCTATAATTCTGGCCCTCCTCTAGAATTTCTTATACAATGTGGCCCCCCATTAAAAAAGTTTGCCCACCACTGCTTTAGGACTTATGAATCTTGTGCGTAAAACATGGTGGTGATTATAGGTAGATATTTTATAATAAAAACAAGCACGCGCGATTTAAGTGAAACTTCTTTCGTAGTTTTTAGTGATATTTGTGGTTATACCTATACAATAAAACAATACTAATAATATATATATCCACAGCCATGAAATGGAATACGCTTCTATAGTGACCATTTCGAACAAAATTAAAGTTTTTTTCACATTCGGTTGGTATTATAGCGAGTGAGAATATACAATATCAATATCACTAAGCATAATACAATGTCGTTGCAAAACGTTCGGAGTTGTACCTTAGAGTTTCGCTTCAAAATATATTACTGAGGGTATAGTGGGTGTACGATCCCCGTAGAGCCGGTGAAATATTGTGCTGATTGAATATATTTGGGCTAATTCAAAGAAGTATATTGTATTAGTGTATTTTTAATACTTTTAATACTTTTAATACTTTTTCTGTAAAAAGTAACTAAAAGAAAAAAAGGAAAAAAATACCTAACTATTATAATTCTATTCCGTTCATCGAAGGTTCAAAACAAAATATAGGTCTATAGTATTAATCGCTAGAATTGAAACGATAAAATATATTTTACTGCATTTTCGTCATATTATAGCGTATCCGTCGCGTATAGTCTTGTACTTAAATTTTATTTGACGTTTGTTTCAATGGGTTTTCGCCGGCACAATCATAATAATAATTCGTAAAACTTCCACGGCCTCACATAAGATTACTCACAGGTATCTACCGGTTTAATGAGCTCGCACACGCGTTCATAATAATAATAATATATTTATGTCGTCCGATCATAAAATATTATCGTGACGCGAACGGCGGCGTATCGGAAACACGCGGAAGTAGCTTCTTCTGGTGTACACTGGGTCAACGACTGCACCGAAGGTACATAACAAAATATTATTATCGTCATCATCATTATATTACAGTGTCACGGGGTCGTCGGCGCGAGCTCTTAATTGGCACGTCACCGAACGGAAAACCGCATTCGTCGTAATATAATAATAATGTTTTTTTTTTTTACACTTGAATATTATGTTTTTCGTCTCTACGGATTATACCGATGCGAGACCGAGACGACGACGCCGATACTCCACGTCCGTTTTCGACGACTGGGTCAGTGTTATAACGACTAAATATTATATCGAACATAATAATTATTATTATCATTGTCGCGTCGTACAAGCGCAGACACTGTAGGAATGGTTGCTCACGTGCTCGGACCGAGATCGAGACGATGTTTATGATAATAATAATAATAATTATTATTGTAGTGATAGTAATAGGTATCATTTCAAACGGTTTTTTATTTTACCAGTGAACGACTCGACGGACCATTGAGCGTCGTAATTATTGTTATTATTTTTATTACTATTTGCACGGTATATCGAACGGCGAACGTCATTGTGTACACAGGTATTCGATGGTTAGTCACCACCCTCATTAATTCAGAGTCCGTAAAGCATTTCACCAATGTCCGTTATCATACAGTTATTTTTTTTTATTTCCGCGAAGTATATTATTTATTATTTTTCAATACGTATACAATGCTATCACACATAAATCTACATAAATTACGTCATTTGAAAATTGTAATAATTCAAAAAATAGTCAACGTAATGACTAATATGCGGTATATTATAGCGAACAATAATTACTTACGAACTGTATTCTAAACGTAGGTACTTATATTTCGTCGAACTCTATTATGACTAGGTTTCTACTTGAATGATTTT
The DNA here is from genome assembly GCA_008086715.1 of Sitobion miscanthi. Classification (NCBI taxonomy): domain Eukaryota; kingdom Metazoa; phylum Arthropoda; class Insecta; order Hemiptera; family Aphididae; genus Sitobion; species Sitobion miscanthi. The sequence continues at coordinate 67,980,830 of CM017797.1, read as the reverse complement.
TAAACGGCTTTTGTTTTATTTTTATCCATAGCTGAATTTTTCTAATCCTATTGTCAAATTTTTAATTTTAATAAAAATATTCGAATCTGATCGGTATAATATTTTTTTAGAATCGCAATTTCACACTTCGTGCAGTGCAAGTATTCAAGCGTTTTAAATTTTAGTTGTATACAAAGACTTTGATCCACCATGATTAATACAATAATACCTATCATTAATATGATTTAATGAAAAATGAAAATACAAGCTGGCGCTTTAATAATACCTAACGTGTTGGTATACGATTATATGAATATAATATGTATTAATAATAGGTATGTATTATTATAATAATATAATATAACTATATATTTTATAAAATATGTATAAATCATAGAACCACCCAAGCCCGCTGGCGTGTTTCAGATTTTTGGTGGCATTGAAAGCGTTTTAAAAACTGAAAACAAAGTATTTATAAAAACCAACAAAAACAAAAAACAAATTTTTAATAAAATACCTCGTTATTAAAACATAATATGTTAACCAAGTTAATATTATACTTTATACGACTATAGTAAAATGTATTTATTTTTATTGCATATAATGATTGGTATTCTATAACACAATTTGTTTACCTATGCCACACCTTATCAATATGTATTTTATTGTTTCTTTAGGTAGGCAACTAGTAGTAAGTGAATTATGAGCATTTTCAAATATTAATATTTTACATACCTACTTGTAATTCGCTTAAAAATTAAAATATCGTAAAAAACCAACTAGAGAACTATTGTATAATGTCCTTACCTAAAAGTTTAACGATAAGTAAATTCACTCTAATATCAAAACTAACACACAATATTGAACAACAATTTGCTATGTCGAACGCGTGTAACAAAGACAACTTATGCGGTGCTCGTAATATCATTTATATTGTCAGGAAGTACCTATTTTTGAAGTTTTTACCAGTATTGGTGATTGAAAAACAAAAAGTGTGATGAAAAAAGCGGAAACTGATCTTAACTGCTCAATGCCGATAAATTTACGATAATATTCGATTGACCATAACGATGATCTATCGCGGCCGTTTTCATTTGGCACACATACAATTTTTTTAGAAAACGTGCAGCGCTTGTACGATTAGCAGCTGCGGCGCTGTTTTGGATTATATTATTTTCGTGTCGCTCAGCCACGACCGACTGTCATGATAATAATATTATACTGGCACATCGCGTGTCCAAGATGCACCTAATGGGTTGAGAAAACCTCGCGTGAAAGTAACCATATACCTAGTATTCGGCGTATACAAGTCTTCGAATAATAATATGATATTATACTATATACATAACCTAACAGGCAGGAACGGTGCTAAAACCGACGCGACGATGAGAACTTATACAAGATGACCGTAATGATGATTCATTTGACGATCACTCTGTGATTTATCTGTAAATCATTATTCATCGCCATATTATTATTTATTATTTTACTGTACACAAATGCACCTAATATTCGTGAGTGCATTTGCATGTGCACCTACCCAGTATATAATATTACCTATTAAATTATATTATATTATACATTTATACGCGTGTGCAAAGTTTGGAAAAAACGCGTTCACGTTCATATCTTGCGAACAACACTCACCATTAATACATCAAATAGAACGTGAACGAATTCATATTTTTGAAGAACTCAAACGATTTTTAGCTCGTTCAAACAGTGCATTTTATACTGTTAAACCCTAATAAATAATACTTTAAATGCATGGCGTATTAAAAGTGTATTCCGTTTGTATTCAGAATAAACCAATCAATGTCTTTTGAAATAAAATGTCATTTAATTTCGTTCAATAAATTGAGTTTCTATAATTCTATATATTATTAATCTGTACATAAAATCAAGTTACAATATCCTGGTTCGTTTTCGTAAAAGGAATAATGTTATTATACCTATAATTGCATTAATAAAAGTCGCAATAATACATCGAATTGAACTATCGTTTCCTTTCACGCGATTTCATTCCGTCAATGGGCCAGTAGGTACTATTATAACCGTTAAGAAAACAGAAGATAACAAAAAAAAAAAAAAAATGAATAAAACAACTGAACAATCCATGATATTATACCTAGGTGTATCTCCTAGTAAAAGTAATTTTCCGTTATAAAAATATCTAAGCCAAATACAACTGTACATATTATACTATCTATATAATATAATATCAATACACTCACGCGTGATGTGTACTTCAAACTGTTTCGCCGATTGAATGGACACGCGAGAGACGATTCGTTCAAAAAATAAATTCCTATACGAAATTCCTAATGTAAGTCTATTGCGACATGACACATTTTAGAAAAGAGCAAACGTCTTAACGGGTCGATGAATATTAAGTATCGCGATAAATAATAATAATTATTATAATAGGATCCGACGGATTTGTCGTCAACTACCGTCGTCGTGTGCTGCAGAGTTGTACTCACCACGTCCATGAGAGCTGATCTCATTTCGTACACCCACACGTTTGAACAGGAGCTACCGAATCCGTGGACTATGACTTTGGTGGGTGCGGACACGTTGAAAGCTTTGCCGGCCCAGTGCCAGATGGACGTCATGTTTGTGAACGCCACGTCCAACAGTGGCGTGTCCCGTCGGCTCCTCCGCGAGCTGTACAACAAAAATCTCGTGTTCACCTGAAAGACACGTAACCGCGGTAATGTTATAAGAAACGTTTCGAAATGTTTCCAAAAACCTAGTGACATTCCGATATAATAATATTGTATCGGTGCTGCAGTTTACCTCGTCCGGACGGTTGGTACCATTCCGATGTAACCGTAAGGGCCGGAAGTGTCGAAGCAACCCACTTCCGGATAGCAGGCATTCGTTTCTGCCCTTTTTTGCCTGTAAACAAAAACGAAACGATCACAATTATAACGAAAACTATTTATCCGTGTCATAATTTGACTGACGAAGTACGAATGATATAGTGTTCAAATCGAGATTCTGTGCTAAATAATAAGAATGTGTATAAGTATCATATTCAGTAGGTATATAATACTATACGTACCACGTACGGTAATAGTTTTCGCATTGAATTTTGATTTAATATAAATTATTGTAATTTAGTGATTAGACGGATTGCAGTCCTTGAATAATTGTTGATAAATTGTTGACTTAAGTATAGTCGGAGATTTTGGGATAAGAGGAGTTGTATCATAAACGTCTACCATTTTTAAAGCAAACTTGCGCTCACAACTCAAAATTGTATAATTATTTTAATCATAAATAGGAAATAATATATTGATTTCCTCTTCTATTTGACCACTATTGTTTTTATTTTAAGTTATAATAACTGCGTGGTTATTAGCTTTTAATTACATTATTTACATTACAGTTACATTGCATTTATATTAAATTACGTTTATGGTTAATCTATTTATATTTGCTCATTGATTCACTTAGGTTAGGTATATTATTAAATTAGACGTCGAAGTTCAGCTTCGTTGATGAAATGTATTATACTACTATTATATTTTACAATATTATAAACAAAGCATGCGGAACGGCGGTAACGTTTTCGTTAATAGCGCGGAACAGTTAATTTATAATAACATATTAATAAACTGCTCATTTTATTTGGATTAATTGCTTGTTGATACCTAATTGTAAAATATTTTGTCTAAAAAAAACATTTAGAAAGTTTATACGTTTTAATTTAATTTGAGCCAAATCGATTATGTGAAGGTTTATTTGGTCATTAGGTAGGTATATATATTATCTATTAGTATACTTTTAGCGGTTCTCATTACCAAATAATATGTAAAGACGTGTCAAACGACAATGGATAGTAATAATTGTCAATGCTGAATACATAAAATTATATAATATACAACAAGAATTTGTGAATTTAAGTATTAACGATCATCTTCTGGATAAATATATAAATTTTTTTGAGCGATGTACTATAGTTTTATTATTATATTTGTATTATACCAGACAGATGCAAAAATAAATTGCCACGTAAATCATAATAGTGTATAATATATTTTGGAATATACAATTTAATATCAATTATACTTTTAATAAACTAAAATATATCCAAAATAATTGTGCAGTATAAATTAATTTTACTTCATAAAATAATAGAAACTCGTCGATTTTCGTAAGGGAACATATTAGATCAAAGGTTTTGATTGTTATACCAGTTTTATTAATCAAATTTGTGAGTTGTATTTATTTTTTATGTATTAGGTACCCAAGAACTGACGTGTGCCGCTAAGTCTCGAAATCGGATGCGAAGATATAATATAAACTATACGTCCAACAAGTGTTAATATTATTCTTCGATATAATGTTTTTTAGACTTACCTAACCCGTTTAAGATGTGCGTACCGTTATATGAGAGGTGTGACGCATAATATTGAGCTTCTTTGGAATTCCAAAAACGGGTAGATGCAAACTCAGTCCGGAAATTTCAGGTAATAAAATAGCGAATGGTAAACTATGCCCGATAATTTGAAAAACGACTCTAATAACCGCGGTCCTGTTAGCGATGAGATACAACATCGATAATGTTTATAACCACCGTGGCCAAACGTAAAGCAACTACAGATGATATCTGCACTAGGCCAAATAAAATTGTTTGTAGTGCAGTAAATAATGTACTTGATGTGCATGTACTTCATGAATGACTTACAATATATTAAGAGAAATATAACGTTATGTACACCTCTATATAGAAGTGAGTCAATGCATTTACTACCAAAATCGATTGATAAAGTAGGTACATGAGGTATTAGAAAGTTGGTATGCTAAATTTTACAAATAGAAAAATATTTTATTTATTAATTAATGATAAATAAGAAAAGATAATAATTTTTAGCTGTGATTTGAATTAAAAAAACGCTTTGTATATAAAAATATAGATATCTTGATAATATGGAAATTTTCGCTGGATGGTTCTCAAAAACCGTCAGATTCATTTTTGCGCTTAGCAATCGTTGCGAACTTATAAAACAATGGTCCAAACTTATTTTTTGGTTGACAAACTAGTTTGACAAAATAAAACTTTCCAAGTGCTAGTACCTGATTTTTTAGGACACACATAAAATGTATAAAATAAAATTGTCAATAATGTACAGAACAAAATTTTAAATTTTCAAAGCTATATCAAATCTTATTTTGAAAAAAAGTGGAGTCTAAAATTAAACATTTGTAGAAATATATTATATATATTAATAGTAACGGCGGCCGAGTGCCAAGATGAACCGGAAAATGTATGCATGGTGTTTGTTTATAAAAATTCAAAAATTTAAAAAAACGCAACGAATTCGAGAAAAACAAATTAATATGGCACGCGTGCATTCGATGCTTCCTTGACCATCGAGCTGCGTTCAGAATCAGAGCCTCGTCGTAATAAACAAAAAAAACACACCCTCGTAAAATATGAAAATGACTGTTCACGCCCGTATAATAATAATAATAATAATAATATGATGAAGATGATGGATTAAACCGCGGCATAACGGTACAATATTATTTTGAGTGCAGTGATTCTGACATCACGACGTCGGGATAGAGTCCGCAGGTGTGTGAGCAACGTTCGTATTATTATTATTATTATTAAACACTATAGAGACGCATTCTCAGCCCCAACAATGAATTATTATTATTCGGAGGTCGAACCTCCGTCAGAATACGTTTTCAATTAATGTGTAGACCCGCGGTGGGCGTATATACCTACTTTATACCTATAGGGATCTTAATCTGATATCTATACCTAGTTACAAATTATTATATTGATTATATATTATGATGTAAGTAGGTGATGGTGGGCATATATACATTTTTATTTAATAAATTGAGATTTAAAATGTTGTTTGCGATTGATTGACATTATACGATATGACGATACACGCAAGTACACCTCCCACCGCAACACTTGACATGTGTTTTTTTACTTCATACCTACATATACTTTTTGGAAAATTTACTTGCATACTTTTCTGTTCAAGTTATCTTTATAAATACTTATTAATTATTTGAAAATATATATTAAAAAAGTATTTTTTTTTTTATAATTACCAATCGTACTTACACTAGGATTATAAGTGGATGTTTTCCGTCCCCTTCTGCTTTATATCCTTTCTACATAGTACACATCATTATACTACATTTGTTAATATTCACATGGATTTACGCAGCAATTTTTACGTAAAAACTCATTATTTCAGAAAACACTAACGTTTTTGAAGATATTTCTTTTACACAGTTTTAATTTTTTACGGTTTTTTTTTTTTAAAGTTTTTTAATCTTTTAAACGACAGAAGCAGAATAATATTCGGTGTATTTTGATCTATAAAAGTTAAATTTTGGACAAGTAATTTAAAAGTTATAGGTATTTAACAAGATAAGCTATAATACATGTACAAAAGTATTTCCAAAAACATTAGTATTCTGGTGTATTATGTTGTATTGTTGTTTTGCCTGTCAAATTTAAAAAGAGGTGAATATGAAACATCGGTATCGTGTGACCAAGGAATCTATACATATTTTGTTTCCAACATTACAATATTATTATCGTCATAAATTATTTTGATTTAATCACTACAACTATATAGTAACAGAAGCACTTAAAAAAAAAAACTAAAGCATCGATGTAAGATTTTTATGCGAAACCACATTGTTCTTATGAATTATATGAAATATTATCACAAAAATCAAATATTACATTATGATATTTTGTACACTATATTATTAATATTTATAATAGAAATGGATTTATTTTTTGGCGACTTTATGGCTGATAATTTTACGAAACCATCTGCATTATGAGATTAGTTGCAGTGGCTTATAGAACATGGTGGTACTTTAATCCAAACGTTATAAACTCTGTTATAAACGGTTTACAGCTGTAAGCTGCGTTAAGCTATTACATTTCAGATTAGGGAATTCGCCTTTAAATCGAGTGCTTAATGTTTTTCGTTCGGTTCGGCAACCGATCGGAAAAATATATAGACACATACACCTATAGGCACGATACAATGTGATAACAATATGATACGAGCAGTGTAAGAATATTATGACCGTTACAACTGTCGTATCTAATAACGTTCTCGTCGTAATAATATCATAACAACTGTAGTAGTATTATAATAATATTATATATGTAGGTAGGTGACCACGTTTTATCGCGTGTACGATACGCGCACATCGCTTTCGTACACGAATCCGTCAGCTCATCCGTATATTTTTCGTCTTCGTATTATTATTAAATTACGACTTTCTCGATTTTTGAAATCTAACAAGTGTTATTTTGACCGAGTTTCGGCGATCCGGATGGCGTGTAATATTATTATAATTCATTCATAACTCGTACTACACGCTGTATAGCTATAGCGCGTTTAAAAAAAAAAAAAATTTTTTTAGCACCTTTTCGACGAGTTCTTCCGCTGTTTCCATTCTTCCATTGACTGCACGACGGATTTGTAGATCTGTAAGTCCGAAGCCTCGTCGGCCGCTTCCAGGTCGGCGTTTGCCCATCTCGTGCCGGCGCTCTTCACCTGGCCGTTCACTGTAAAACAGTTATGAAAAACCAAATCAATCGTCAATATAATAATATTATAGTTTCGCCCGCGTTCCGACGACATCGTATATAATAATACGACTCGATATAAACACCGTACGCGATCTACCAGCCGCCGTTTACGGTAATACTATTATTTTTATACACGCAAGTATAAGTACGCGATTCATTGGTAATATATTATAATGTCATCGTCGTCCGCGAATAATCGCGACCGCTGCAGCAAGTGGTATTGCGCGCATCGATGAACTTTGCAGAAACGATGACCAGTCGATCGGCAAGTAATAATTTATAATAAATAATTCACACGCCTATAGGTTACCTATATTATGATGCGGTGGCTCATCGTATATTACAACGATTCATCATGATCCCCTAACCCCCTCGCCAACACCGACACCCATGATTGCCGGATCCGAATAATAGGTAACAATAACACAACAATGTGCATTATTATTATTGTTATTACCTCTGTATATTATACGGCGTACCTGGTATATGTCTCGGTCAGGATTATGTTTTTCACGGTCGATATAACACGGACGCGATGCGTATAATATATAGGTACTTCCATCGTCATAATATTATCGTGTAAAATCTACCGTTTGACCGCGGAATAGGAATTACTCTAAAATTATTGTTGCTATACACTGGAGGTACTCGTTTTTATAGGTCACCGAAACTTTGAGGAGCGAACGTCCTCGCACGACAATCGTGATTCGTGTATTATGATGCGAGTGCAACGTTTGGGTGTAGGCATCTATCTACCTATACACATCTAATAATTTCTATTGTATTGTGTAAACGTTTTTAGTTTTTCTACCTATCACAAAATATAAATTCATTTGGCGTAGTAAAAAAAAAGTAAGTAAATCGTCAAAATCACGAATTTACGTGATGTAATGCCAAAATCATATGATTATCGTACCTATTTGGTTATCACTAATTAATCTTAACATCCAGATACGATCTTTTAGTTCTAACTCAACTGATGAGAACCGAAAAGTGAATTTACGAATAGCATATTGATTTAGCACCTTTCAGTTCTGAATAACTCGTTAAATCCTGGGCCTAGGGATACCATTGTCTGTGAGCTTGGATAGAGCATTGATGGTCCGTGTAATACTTTATATAAGTACATATATCTAATGATATTGTTATCGTGTACTATAAGAAGTGGATTTTCAAAAAAAAAAAAACCGATTTAGCACCTTTGGGTTCTGAGCTCACGATGTCAGATATCAGTTCGCTGCAGGATCGCGTCGACGAGCATAACATTATTACGGATCGGTTGTGCTGCAATATCTCGGCAAAGTTTTTCAAAAAACGCCGTCGGCTTGAATTTGTTTTGATCGCGAAGTTTGAGATTTAGCGAGACATGCTCGACGACTACGGTTCACGTCTAGGTCATGGTCTACAACGGTGGTCGTCCTCATATCAGACGCGCGCGACGGCGGGGAGACCCGTCGCAAATCCGGGATATTGCGGAGAAATCCGATAAACGATCTGTCGAAATATTCCTCCGATACTATTAATTCAAGTGTAATACGCGCGTTAACTAAATAGAAATCACCGAAATAATAATACGAATATTATATTATAGCCTACATATTTTGCATAAAATATGAACGTGTGACGACGATTGACGGCTGAACGAAAACGATTCTACTCAATTTATTTTCTCATCTTTGTAGGACTGTATAAATATTGAAACATTATCGTGCATACATTTTTATCGGATAACGCAATCCTGTTGTGTACGTGTATAACAGTTTACCAAATTACGCACAAAAACGATTAGCTAATAGTAATATATATATATATATTAATATTATGCAATTATATAACTAAGTAATGATATAATATGTGTAGTTATAATTAGGATTTGTTTTAATTTGAAAGATTAAAAAAAATACAAACATAATAATCGTCTAATTTGTAAATTAATTTAATTTCAATGGATTTTATCGTCGAATCAAATGTTCCAGATACTCAGATCCACAATGCATACTTATGCGTTTATTATTATTTTGACTGAATAAAGAGCATTATAAATAAAAGTTTCAATTAAAAATAAAATTCAGAAAAATTCATAGTTTTAATTTGTTGTGTAAGATTACTTCAAACAGTGCTATCAGTAATATTACTTCAAATTTCAGTAAAATCACCTCTTTAGTCTTGGAAATATTGACTATTGATTTTTTGTACCGTTAATTATACGGGAAGACAGAGCATCGCGTGATATCAAATAATTACGTTTAAAATAAATCTGATTTATAAGACTTTTTTTCGAATACCAAACTTTAACGACAAAAATAATATAAATTAAAATTGTACATTGATCTGAGAATATTCTGTCAATTATTTACTAATTGACATCTGAACCACACCATTACCATTGAAAATAAGTAAATAATTGTTTTCTGGGTTAGGTCATATTGAAAAAACCAGAAAGCTTATAATAATACAAAAACGTTCTATTTTACACAAAAATATGTTTCCTATTTATGGGTACAAGGTAATTTAAATTATCATTTATAATTCCAAGCCCTATAATTATTACTTTCTGAATATTTATGAAAATTATGGGAAACAACTTAGGCGTATATAATTGTATTGTTGTAGTTTTTTCTTATTTATATTGCGATTTTATAAAAATAATTTAAAAGAATAGAATATTATAATACTTTTTCTTACACAATTTTGAAGAAAATTAATTTTTTTAATTTAAAAGTTTACATTGTAGGAATAAAAGCATTTTGAACTATAATATTATATTATTGTAATACGTTAACAAATAGTAAAATATAAAATTCAGCCTGATGTTTAGTATAATAAACTGGGGGATTGAGTTTATCTGGCTTGGCTTGTAGCCAGGCACAAATTTATTATTATTGTTAATTTTAAACTAATGACAATTAATTCAAAAAAAAAAAAAAAATCTGTTATTAGAACAAACGTGTTTGGTATTAATAATCAGTGTGTCCATTCACTTTTATAGCCTTGAAAAGTGTTTTCCAGCGAAGAAAAACTACACTCAATATTGTAAAACCTATATTATACTTAGCTTTGTTCGATCGTCTACTCGCAGCTGTAAAGCGGATAATCTAAAAGTGTGTTTTGATGATTTATTGATTTATGTTAAGGCCACTGTGGAAAGTTAATATTATGAACTATGGTAGTTATTTCTAATTACGTTATAATATTTTATGTGTAATTTGTTATTATTATAATAATGACATACATTTCAAATTACTATTTTATTAATTGCATACATCATACAGGTATCTATATATACTTAAGATGATATATTATGTAATATTCACTTTATGTCTACTGGTCAAATAATAAATAATATTTTTAGTATAATAGTAAAAATTTTGTAATCGAAATTAGCCCGAAAATTGTATTTAACAACGATCGAAGCTATTTTACTATATTCGTGTTTTGATTTCTGAATTTTGAAATATCATTTAAGTCATAAGACGTAAGTATGTGAATCGCCATGATCTGATTATTAATATTGTACGATTGCGTATACGATTTAACGTTATTATTAAACAACATATTCCCAGCTCGACCGGTGCTTTCGAAACGAGCGCGTATAATAAACTTCGTGTACCATATTATTAGGTTTTTTTTTACGACCATTTTATTTGTACCCTTGGAAATAATAAACACATTTGTCTACAAAGCACGAACTAGATTGACGTAAAATTTGAAATTTATCTTCAAGAGTAAAAATTGGCAACAGGTGAGGACTTCTCCGGGAGGTGTATCTACGATGTCAGAATGACCGCGTTTGTGGCACTGCGGGTAACCAACTGAAAAACATTGCGATAAATTCATATCGAAAGCGTATTTTCCTGTCTTTGAATTTGTCAAGTGTAATGCTGAAACGAAATCGATCTCAATTCGTCGAAAACAAAGAACGAATTGTTTCATTTTCTAACTTTTCTATCGTGTCGACTTTTGATCTCCTTTCTGAATTTATTGTATTACGTAATAATATAATAATATGTCAGTATGGCCACCTTACACTTCGTTGTCCTTTCGATCGTCGTAGAATAATATTCGCGCACATCGTCAACAGACCGTCGGTAATAGCTTACTCTCACTTTCAAAATTAACCATTGTTTCGACTCGAATTGAGTGATAAAGCTTATATTGTGATCTTCAGTCCGCGAAAAGAAGTTAGTATTCATCAAAATTTAATATACCTATAATATAATGCCATGGAACATAAGCAGTGTTCTAACATTATGTTATAATATGATAATAAGTGTGTGGTTTGGTGTTAAATTGTATTTACCTACGGCTTACGATATCGATGTGAAAATTCGGGTAAAGTAATAGTAATTAATTGATGATTTTGTAAAAACAATACAATTATAAATATTATTTTTACGTTCGTATAGTAAAATACGCACAGACTAATCAATCTAAACGAATGACAAAACGTACAAATGGAAAAAAAAATTGTCAAAAGAGAGGTATATCATATTAAGTATAATATTCACGTTTTAGAGAATGGGCACGAGCTTTCATTAAATGCGATACCTATGGGTACAATTTAACATGTCTGTTATTATATTATCGTCAGCGCATACTCGAATGAAAATACATATATTTAACATGAATTAACGCTGTCGAGATAAAACCGACACCATAATAATCATAATATATTTATGTGTCGTATTACCTTTTCGCTGCGTATATTATAATTAAATGCAAAAAAATACAAAATTCCAGTATAAATATTATGATATTCCACACGTTTATGCGTTAAATAGATTATGTGCTTGTAGATTAACTGTTGTAAATGTATTATACATAATATTAATATGTATATTGTACAAGAAATCCTTAGTAATTGGGGTCACGAATTACTATGCACACAAAGACTAATTAGTGAAGTATTTAGAAAATCAATACAGTCTAAGCCAAACAATACAATTTCTGATCACATTTAAAAAACAGTTTTTATAACACCAAACGTTTGATTAATTATATAAAATAAAAAACGTTATAATATCAATCGGACAAATATTATAATAACGAATATTAGAACTGTGACTGAGCTGGTAACCGACCGACCGGGTAGTTATTATAATTTAATGACACAATTTTAATTGTAATTCATATCGTCAATATATAAACGATTATTATAAGTAATAGGCGAATACAAAATCCATATCGTGGTAGGTATATATAATTTGGAAGTCCCTGATTATGTCTGGTCTCTATTTTAGTAATGTTATTTCTGTCGTTGCAGGATATCGTTTGAGAAATATATAATATTTGATACAATAAAACAGAGTTGCTTTTTAACCGTCGTAAAATCATTATGTTTACGTCGAGTCAGTTTAATAACAAAATACATAATATTATACGGCTATGCAAGAAGACGGGGCAACTCCACACAGCGTCCACGACTGAGATTTCTTCGTTTTGTATATTGATATAATGATATTATTATTATCATCACAACTCATAATAATTGTATTAATTTATTTCGATTTTTATTTTATATAGCATAGTTTGCGAGAGTGCAATACAATTTTCAAAAACTTTTAATTATTACAAGGCACGGGTTTTACATTAAAATATGTTTTTGAGTGCTAAAATTCATAAACAACTATTATCTTATGCCATTATTGCATAGAATACATTCTTATTTGATTTTCAAAATTGTACCCCCTAAACTACTTTTAAAAATTGTTAGAAGGAACTTAGATACCTATATAATATATTATGACTATTGTGTTTCATTACTTTTTGATTCTGTATTTTTTTCCAATTTTTCAAAAAATTCTGTAACAATTAAATTATGGTTATCCTCATAGGTAGTATTATGCTATTATAGTGTATATTTATATACTCCATAAATAACAGACATTATATAACTTTGACTGATAACTACAGTGACAATATGTGCACATATAGTGCATCCTAAACGATTGAGGGGAGGGGAATAAAATAAGGAGAGAGAAAAAAAAGTACATCACGATTGAGCAAATTAGAAAGCAATTTGTCACTTCTACACCGCTGCCGGCTGGACCGACTTTATATTATTCTACTCTTCGTTTGGTAATGCAAATAAATGAAATATTCGGTGAAGTCTATTGAATTGTCCTACCGACCTAATTCGACAGCAGGTCCAATTTGAACATTACGCGAGCCGAGAGTATTGTTGACGATATGCGTTTCTAGGCGTTTCCAATCTGACGTGAAACTCGTTCACCAGTTTCTTGATCATCGGTGACCTTAATATAATAATATATTATATTATTTTTTTGTGATCAAACTAAAAAGTTATGTGAAAAAAATCGCAAGTGCATAAAAAAAAAAAATCACGGAATATTGATAACAGGTGTGAGAGTGATAACTAGTTTATGGTCTTATCAAGAGGCGTCATATTACGCAGGTTTCGCAATTTAAATTGTATTGATATTTTTATCAACGGTATAATAGGTATGAGCATTATGAGATTCGTTTGTAACGTTCGAATCGGTCTGTATGTATAATAATAATAAATTAACATTGTGGTATTCAAGTAACCATAACGTGTACTCGGGGTTGGTAGATATACCAAACGTGACCGGTAACGGTAATGAAGTATTTTAACTGTGATCAGCAAACGTAATTAGTAAACGAAGGTGATAATGAGAAATTCATTTTACATATTATTTATTGTGTCCACTGACTTTGGTTCATTTATTATATTTTATTTTATCAAACAATAAAAAATATCATTTGCAGTGTTCAAATTCGAAAATAATATGTCAGTGACCTTTATGTCATATGACCAAACTGACTTTATTAGATCGCTAATTGGCAAAATATGTTCTTATTTTTTCTAATATGTTCAAATGTGCATTTATATACAATAACGACAAAATCTGCAAAAATGAAATAAATTAAAATTTTCAGTGTAACTTACTATTGTTATGAAACAAATTTATACATCGCTCACATTGTTCTGCGACCTTTATAGAAAAATATGATTAACCTAGAAGTCCTCAGCCCTAAACTGATAACTACATATTATGTTTTTATTCATTTATATTTAATAAAATAGTATTTTAATTTTTTCTTTTTTACTCATCGTTATACAATTTCCTGACATTCCTAATAGTAACCAATCACAATCGCGTACGCTGTCCGTTTATCCATTGTTGATGTTCGCGTGAGTACCGAAGTAGCTAGAATGCAACGAATTAAATATTTAAATATCGAAAAACGAAATCGTAAAAACACTTTTATTGTAATAGGAATACGATTGAAATCGTTTTATTTTCTCTTTCCATTTTTCTTATATTTTTTTTTATAAAATCTTTATTTATAATATCTCGCATTGCAACGTTGACAGTAAGTCATACGTTTTACGAACGTATACCTTGTACAGACAAGGTTAAAACGATTTTCATGAAAAAAAAATAATAATGATATGAACTGCAGAAGTATATAGTTGTTATTGCAGTAGGTACCTATAACGTAATGCGTTTATATATCCTCTCTGATCGATTCGCTGCACGCGCTCGTCGAAGGCAAGTCACATGTAGGTATAATATTATATATTATTATTATTATTATTACGATCGTTATACATCGTATCACAGTATAATATTATCTGCTCGTTAATTTCTGCGCAAACTCGCGGAATACTTCATCGCCCGACACATAACATTATAATAATATGACCATTTCGGTTGCAATATGGAAAAAGCTAACAAGATTTTGAGAGGCAAAGGCATCGAATACCAGTTTATATTTCACAGGTAGTTGCCGAAGTACAACCCACGTTCTCGTACTCTGAAAATATAATATAGTTGGCAAGTAGGTTTATGATATTACTCATAGTACAGTTATATAATATGAAACGCACAATGCTGTTTTATCGACGATAATATTATTAAGGTGACTTTGCACTACGTTTACTGCATTATAGTGTCGTATATAGACAATAGTTACAATTTATTATTGTATAATATAATATAATATGCAGTACAGCGGGAAAATGTGTTTTAGAAAAGTGTGTAACCAACCTATATGTAAGGTCAGTGAAGAAAAATGTGCCGAGACCAGATAATATTTATTTCTGATAAAACGTGGCGGCGGCCACGACAAGCGGGGAAGAGTCGATTTTCTGCCTTGGAATTCGGTTATAAGAGTTATGACGGTTGTCCACGTACAATATGCGATACAGTGAAGCGGACCGAGTTAATTATTTTACGTTTGTTTTTAATTTCAATAAAAGTGTTGCCGAATATATTTTGTGTTAAACTTTTATTGTAATCTTTATCATCTGGCGTATTAATATATGCGATCAACGAAGTATTAAGGCGAAGAACTGCACCGAAGTATTATAGATAATACCAGTGTTCGATAATGACACGAGATCTAAAATTAACATTTAACACTAAACGATAAACGTCGTAACTATAACCACCGTACCTCGCATTAACTCAACAACACCGGCCATGTTAATTCGACATTGGTCATTGACTTGGAGAGTACGAAAGTATGTTCATCGCGTGTCACTTTATCTTCCTGAAATCAAGCGAACAACGCTGGACAGGGTTGAAGGATTATATTATATTTTAACGAACTAAAAAAATTGAAAAGTAGAAGTCGGAAATAGCTTTTGTGATGCATACCGATATTGTTCACGTCATCAATAAAATAATAATAAATATAATATACCGCCACCTTTTATAAATTATATTATATATTATATCATATTATATCACATACGCACTATGTGATTTTCATAACTATTATAAATTTATCGCAGGCCAATGAGACGCAGAAAAAAAATAGGGCTGACAAAGTACACCCTGCGCAAGCCACCCCTTCACCTCGAATTGGCGCATTCGGCGCCGACGGAGTGCATAACTCGCGGTCATTCAGCTTACAACATTATTACGACTTACGACAGTATATATAGACAAGCTGCAAACATTGACGTCTAGCTGTTTCCGCCGGAAAACGCGAAACTTTTCGGCCAGTGACATTGATATAATTCTGTACATTTATACAGTGAGTGGCGAACGTACTTTAATATTATGTAGGGCGTTTAGGTAAGTATATACCGACGTACCATACGACATTGTCAACGCGACGTTAAAAGCATAATGAAAAACCGTAAATGGAGTCGATTTTTATCGGCCGATTTTCTGTCAGCCGGTTACTGCTGGCATCACTGCAGTTGCATCACACAATTACCTATACATATATATCAATACCGCCAACGTTATCTTATAATATTATTACACGAAACTTCCGCAATTCGCTTCCCAAATCGATCGAAAAATATATAATATTATGTTGTCGTTATGCAATGGGTTTACGAGTATAATATCTGGGAGCATATCATACATGTACGATATACATCTATAATAGTTGTACCAGCGTTTATGTAACGCTCGCAGATTTGCAATTAAAGCGCGGCGTTAATGTGCATTATGTATTATTGTAGGTACCTCTATAATATACGAACGTATTCCGTAGTAGACGGACGGTATAATAATACCATTACCGCGGTCGAGGTTGGTATACGTACCTACCCGGAGACATGTTATGTTAACACGTATTATGTCGTGTGCTAACGATACAGAACGGTTACCCAGATAGGTTCGCGCCCGTAGGTATTTAAGAGACGGATAATATTTTTTCAAAATACCGGTTTTAGAGAATCTTTTCGTTCGCCTATAATACTGCGCGGTGGTTCATATATTATTATCGCGTTTGAATACATTTCTTAAATCACGGTTAGGGTCACAGTGTGATATTTTGGATAACGATTACGGTGACACTTTACCTAGATACGGATTATTATGGCGTGTTGAAAGCGTGTGTGGAGACGATATAAAAAAAATGTTACGTTCGGGCACGGATTGTGTAGAAAAATAAAATCCAACCAGCTGACGGTTTTGGAATCGTCCGTAAGACTTGTTACTGCTCAATGCGAAAACGGAACGGTATAATAAAATAATATTATATGTGCCTCTACGGCTTTAAATTGTATGAATCGGATACGTCCAAAAACACGTTCTGTGGAAAAGTCTTCGTGCTTTGCAGAAGAGACGTCCGCTGACGTTATAGTACATTCTATCAAATTTGGGTTACGATAGTTATCTATTGTTATTTTCAAGCTTTCGTAAATATTGGATTTGTATTGTTTATTCATCTAATACCTTCTGGGGAGTTGGTATACCTACACATTTCGTACGTGTGAACACTTAACAATCAGTCAACACCACGATGCGCGTTGTTTAACAACGCCTAATAATATATTTTATTGCTAGAACTGAATATTTCTTAAACGTAAGATTCATGCAGATGAGTTATATCTAGAGCATTGCCGTCCAATGAGGTAAAATCTCCCGTCGGCGAGCAATAGTACTAAATTATATATGACGATAACAAATTCCAAAAAAAAATAAATAAAAACCATGCACGTGTAAACCGATATAAAAAGTTTTTAAAAACAAAATATATATTATAATTTGAATAAAAAATTATTGGATAGAACATTGCTTAATAGACATTCTAAATTTAGTATAACAGGTATAATAGGTACATTTTTTTTTCTATTTTTTTCTATAGATTATTGTAAAACGAAATTTTTAGTTTATAATAGATATTTAAAATAATAACTGGTACAACGCATTATAGATATTATAATATAGATATATATCATTATATCTAATATATAAAAATAAGTCCGGTTTTCCTCCCTGACGCTATAACTCCAGAACGCACCAACCGATTTCCATGGTTTTGCATTCGTTTGAAGGTCTTGGGCTACGTGAGGTTTATAGCAAAGAAAATTCTTGAAAATTCAGGAAAAATTCAACAGAAAAGTGTTGAAATCGTTTTCACATACAGCGCCATCTATTATACATCTATTATATTTTTATATATTATTTTTATGTACTTCAAACCAATAGCAACGGTGCGTGATAAAGTGTTTGACAGATAGTCATTATCATTATTCTCTGCTCAGTTAATTTCATTTAAGCTCAGTGTAAATTATGTGGATCGTGCATTGAAGTTAAATTCAACACTCTGTCCATAGTCCAAATGCCTAGAGAACGACGTTCGAACATCGGCCGCCGCACAAGACATGCAAGCCAGCAACAAGTCTATTCAAGGAACTTAAGAGAAGAAAGACAAAATATAATAGAGAAAATGACCGATTGAGACATCGCGTGAGCACACGAAGATCATTGGCATCATACAATCGCTTGGCATTCCAATATGATCCCACTGCGAACTACAGTGATGATGAAAATTTTGATGTTGGACGAATGACGACTATATGCAGATATTGCAATGCGTTAAAGTTCAAAAGAGAAACGGTTGGATTGGTGCTGCGCAAATGGAAAAGTCAACTGGATCCTTTACTTACAACCACCACAGCCACTGAAAACATTGTTTGATGGAAGTGATCCCGATTCAAGCCATTTTCTTAAACACATCCTTGAATACAATAACTGCTTTCGCATGACTTCCTTTGGAGCTAATATCATTCGAGAAGGCGGCTTCATGCCGACTTGCAAGGTAAAAGATATAACACACATAACCAACACATAATTACAACACATAACAACTCCACACACTACACCATCACACGATTTAAAATGTATTCATAAACAAATTTTAATGATTATTTGCAATTACAGATACAAGGTCAAATATATCATTTGCATGGTTCAATGGTGCCAACCACACCAGATGAACCGCATCAATTTCTGCAAATATATTTCATTTCGTCGATGGTGGATCAGCTGTGAACGTGCGGTGCAATATACAGGGAGCACAACAGTTAAAGAGACGAATTATTGAACAGTTGCAAGCATTTTTTCACGCTAATAATGCTGTGGTTAATATGTTCAAAACAGCATTGGAACGAATGCCATCGGATACGCACAAATTTGTCATAAGAGCGGATTGTACTCCAACAGGTGAACATGTGCGAAGATTCAATGCACCCACCGTTAATGATGTTGCTGCAATTATTGTTGGCGATCCAACTAAATCACGAGACATTGTCGTTCAGCGAAGAAGCAATATCATGCATCGTGTAAACGAGACACATCGTTTGTACGATGCGTTACAATATCCAATCATTTATTGGCAAGGGCAAGACGGATACGACATCACGTTGAAGATGGTCGATCCAATTACAGGTACAATATTCAAACACTAATTATTTCCATTATTACTTTTATTGGTTTCCATTAATCATTCATTTAATTTCAGGAGTATCAACGAATAATAAAAATCTAAGCGCAATGAATTACTATGCGTATCGTATGATGATTCGTACACATGAGGAGAATGTCATTCTGAAGTGCGGTCGGCTATTCCAGCAATTCGCCGTCGACATGTATGTCAAAGTCGAGACAGAACGTTTAGCGTTCATCAGATTCAATCAGCCAAAGCTACGATCTGAGGACTATATACACTTGCGTGATGCTATTCATTCAGATGGTGATGTTGGTGACATACAAATCCGTTGATTCAATAACAAATCCCGATGATGTAGTAAATTATCCAACGGAGTTTTTGAACTCTCTGGAGATACCAGGATTTCCACCACATAACTTGCAACTGAAAGTTGGTACAGTTATTTTGATACTGCGTAATTTGAATCCTCCACCGCGACTTTGCAACGGTACTCGACTTTCGGTAAGAGACTTATGCCGAATTTAATTGAGGCAACCATATTAACGGAAAGTACGCAGGTGAAATGTATGTATTCCTCGAATACCAATGATTCCGACTGATCTTCCGTTTGACTTCAAACGATTGCAATTCCCAGTTCGCCTTGCGTTCGCATGACAATTAATAAGTCGCAAGGCCAATCGCTTAGTGTTTGCGGGATAAATTTGGAAAATCATTGTTTTTCACATGGACAGTTATACGTTGCGTGTTCACGAGTTGGGAAACCATCCGCTTTGTTTGTGTTAACGACAGAGAAAAAAACAAAAAATGTGGTTTACCAAAGAGCACTACAATGAAACAATTAAATAACACTTCATTTTAGTAGGTAATTGTAATGAATTTATTACTGTTGTGAAATGAAATAAATATTTTCCTTTTCAAATATATAACAAAAAAAATTACAACGTTACTTAAAACGAATCTGGTGGCGAAACGGAGTTCGACGGGTCTGCTAGTTCGTATTAAATTATTATAATAAAACCATAAAACTCTTTTTATAGGTCATTATATTAATATATTATAATATATTACAGTTGCATTATTTCGTATCGTAACGTTTTTTATAACTATCGTCGCAACGCGTAGCTCCTGTTCTAGACGATACGATATAAAATTGAAAAAATATAATAAATTAGATAGGTCGCCGACACGTGTATTGTACTCGGTGCGATAAAAACGTCGCTGTGCCTACACCATATTAAACGTGTTGAGAATCGCGTGCCATCGGACGATAAATGCGTTTTGTTATTATAAATTATTGCCTATCGTGTTGTGTTTCGCGCGTGCAAAGGCTTTGGCTTTTGAATATTATGTTATGTAAATAGAATTTTCCAAAATAACAAAAAACGATCGCGTACAAAATATAATATTACAGAACACGCCTTCCACCGACTCCAATGTCGGTCAACTCTTTTTACGTCGTGGCTGAATATAATAGTTCTGTTTATTGTATGTTATGTTGTCCCGTCGAGTGTTGTGCTGCTATATCAAATGGTCACCCCTGCCGTAGACCAGAGCACTAAGTAGCGCACCGCGCACTCATTGGGGGGGTGCCACAACCCCTCTGAAATTTATTTCTACAAATTTCCCCTACCCTCTGTAATATCAATAGTATATAATTTCGGGAAAATGATTAATTGCACAACCCCCTAGGAATTAAATCCTATTTGCGGTCACCGCTGTTGGCGGTAATCTTCCGTGGGTTTGAATACAATAAAATATTGTGCACAAACTACACGCAAAAATATAATAACTTAGAACAGGCGGTCGGTACAGGAGACATCATTATTCGTGATAACTTTCGTGTCGTAGCTAAATGCATCGGTTAAAGCCGATAATAGGAAGAAAAAGAAGTGGATTTCAATAACCGTACGAAACAGATAAATAAGTCGATAACAATTAAATATGTAATTCATAGTATTGTATTATAATATAAGTACGTAGTACATTCTGTAGTTGTACAATGAATTTTTCTATAGAAAGAAAAAAATACTCGTATACCTACCTATCCTACCTATCTAAAACCTTAGGTCACAAACACGTTAATGCGGTTCAATTACATGTACGTTTATCGAAATCGGATTCGAAACCATAACAAGTTACCTGTGTACAACTCCAAACATATTCATATATACAGGGTGATTCACCAACCATGCTCACCCCCATTTTTCTTTTAATACCGACTCTATTCAAATGCTGATTTTTGGAAATTTTGAATATACTTAAGGTCCATGTTTTCAAATACATAGATTTTAATACAAAGTAAGGTGTTTCTCTTCTGTGGCAATAGAAACTTTGTTTTTCAAATGAGAATCACCGCTTTTTTTATACATTGTTAATCATATATGATTAATATTGTTGTATAACTATTTTTAAGAACTATTATCCATAGTACAAACATATTAATAACTATTAACAATAAATCGGCAAGAAACTACTCATTAACATTTTTATTAATGTGTACGCCAAAATATTTCATAAACAATCTACTGCTTTATGGTTTACAGTAAAATTGGTTGGTTCGCATTTGAAAAAAATATCATTTTAAGTAATCTGAAATACCGTCCTTATTTATTAAGTTAGGTACACCTTAAAATTTCAAAAATCATAAAACGTTTGAATAAATTCATTATTATAATGAAAAAAAAAAACAAAACTGGAGGGAGGGAGCATTTTTGGTAAATCACCCTGACTAGTATTTATCGTTCAGCGATTTTCGTGCTCGTCACACCACTATATCGCACTTTTGCGGATTATTGTACGAGTAAGTATACCAATACCTTTTAAGTCGATCTCCTTTTTATGCCTATACCGCGTTTGTCCGTTTCCTCCGAAAGATGATAGCAATATAACGACGCCGTTTCGAGAGACGTCTTCTCATCTCTACGCGCGTGATATACGATAATCGTTATATTATATCGATTGTATGTCATACAATCTTCATCGTAGGTTCCAATTAGTGAGGATAATAATCGACGTGCTTCCATGCGGTTCAGACCGCTACTGCTGCGGTATACTATTACCTATATAGTCGGACAAGTATCGTGTCGTGTACTATTCGCGGAGTACACGCCGTCATATTATAACGATACATGGGCATAAAAAAAAAAAAAAAACGAAAAACATGGATATAATTATGTATAAATCTACTCGGCTGCAGGTGACACAGATTCTCAGTGGCGGCCGCGGAGGAAGAGGATCGTCTTCGCCGCACAACCACTCCTCCCCGAGCCCGGGACATCGTAACGGTATACGGTGATAATATTATATTATTATTATTATTATTATTATTACACTCGTCGCTGGTTACTGCAGCGCCGGAAGTGCGAAAGACGATAAATGAATCATTGCGACAACGGCGAATGCATTACCTAGAGGACATACGAAATGCAATATTTTATTATTATACAGATAGTAGAGATAAATATAATGTTATATTTACAGTTTACACGTCCTATTTATCACGGTACACATCGAAAGATACTACTAATACGGACGCTAGTGAATATTATTAGAGCCGCTCCCCATCAACGACGTGTTACATAGGGTTACATGATATTATGTATTTTAATTTGATATTATAATATTATATTATGTAGGATTGCATAATAACATGTGATACATTTTAAAGATCATGAACGGAGTCCATTGGTGTTAATTTGTGAATACTAAATTCGCCGACATTCTAAATAAATATATCTATTATATTATTAAGTTCTCTGATCGAAAAATTAATTCAACAGACAAACTGTCTGCAATTATTTTCTAAGAAACTCAAGCAGCAAGGGTATGGTATAGCAATATTATAACCGGGTATCTTCAATTATTGTTATTGAAATTCCTTATTAGTTACACTTTCTGATAAGGACAGTCTGTTGTTCACATATTCAGATTGAATCATGATAATATAAACATCATGGCATGATCGCAAAAGTCCAAATTTGGTTCAAGTTCACGCCACACGTGACGCATGAATTTCAATTATTTTTTCACGTTGTTTTCGAATTAATTCTTTATTTATTGCTAGTTGTTAAGCATCAATTCTTAACTATAGTGCTGTTGAATACCACATGTAGCATTTCTAATGCACAAGCCAGTTCAGATGAAACAATATTTTTATGCCTGGTTTTAAATTTGATATTTTTTACAAATTCCTTAACAAATTGAGAAGTTATTTCAATTTTATTCGTCGATGATTATTCAGTTGAGTATTGTTAAATCAGTGAGAAAATTTACAATCAACGGGTGTTGTTTCATCTCATTAATAATTTGATTACTTTAAGCAACCAATGAACATTCTCAGAACTACTTACGCCACAATCAGAAATTTAACTATCAAGATTTTTTATGCCTCCAATAAAATCAAAAATATGGAGATACCACGGAGATCATTATGCACCGAACCGGAAATTGGCATAATATAATCTGGCTATACTGTAGCCTATAATATTATTATATTGCTGCCGAGTCCGAAATCCACGATGATACTGCTGAAACAGTCGGACGGGGTCACAGCACGACCGGGTCACAGCAATAATAGCGATAATTACTAAATATGCGAGTAACGACATCACGACTTAAGGAAGACCAGGTTACCGGGACACAAACGGTGGCTTTGGCTAGACGTCAAATCGGGCCAAGAGTTCATGCGACGTCCAAAACGGTCTGCGTGTGCTGCAGAAAAACGCTCGCGCCGTCTGCGCACGTTAAATATTGTACTTGGCTGAGGTATGAAAATAACGCGAGTCGGGTTTATTCTTCATTACGATTTCTTTAGGTTTTTTTTTTATAATTTCACGCAATGTTTCCGTTGTGGTTCTGCGAAGTGTCTTCAGGTATAGGTCTCCAGGTATTAAAAAAGAAACTCCGGATGAAATCAACGTTCTACGATATCATATTATTATATTGAACCGCGTACCGCCCGAGTACGTGGCGTATTGAAATTAATAACGTTCCGTTTTTGGCGAAAATATTTTCTGCCTTTTTTGTCACAGCAAAGCTGGCTGTGGAAATCCTTTGAAAACAATAAATTCTGCTGACAATATATTTCAACCGTATCTTTAATCATTTCAATTGACATATACAATTATAATCCACGAATGATAACACCGGTATTTTAGTCCGTATCTGTCGTAACAGGTGGTGTACGTGTGTGGTAATATCGATATAAATAAATATCTAATAACCATGTCGACGGCCACTGCAGTACAGAAAACACGCGTTTTGCGCAAATTTTATCATAGAAATATCTCATTTTTGTCGTCTAATGCTTATAACGATACACCCGATAATACGTACAATAATGTACATATTGTACGTTTTTTTTTATAACAAAAACCATAAATTAGAGTAATTTGATCATAATGTTGTTTAGATTATTATAATATCATATTATTATAGATAAGTAGGTATGCGCGGTACATATTACACGCAATCGGTTATGAACTAAACGTAGGTAGGTACCTATTATAATATTATAATAATAATATCATATACCTACCTATGTCAATATATTATTGTTCGACGATGATATCATTATTCGTTATCATTATGTTATACTTTTTCGCAGGTTGTCCGTATAATAGTAATGATAATAATAATATCACGTTACGTACCGTTGGTTTTATTGAATATGTGTTGTAGGTAGTCATAAATCGGTGATATAAATTACAGTCGACGAAATTATACCCGGAAAAACGTTACAATACTGAAACCGTTCAGGTATATTTTTTTTACTCTATTCAACGAAAGTCAATGTCAGCAAATAGTTATAATTTATACGCCATACCTAATTCGAATGTCCTCGCGTCATTATATATCATAGTCTTGTTTATATTATTATTGTTATTGTTCTCGCATTACCTACTTACGAACAACGAAACGTTAAAAAAAATAATAGTTAGGTTCTTCGAATTATTTTAATAAGGGCGTTTACCAGACGACGGTAATTAAAACCATTTTATTCCGGTGAGAATTAGAAAACGCGCCATCATGCATCATCATGCAATGAAAAAATTTCGATCTCGTCCATTGTCGTCGAGCGAATCATCGGTAAAGATCGGAAAGAACGATATTTTATGGTGTTCAAACGACGGTCGTGTCGGCCATGCGCACTCTTCGCTTTAAAATGTATTTTCCGACGACTGCTGCAGCTGAATAATTTTCAAACCCTGTGAGAAACACGAAAAAGTTCCGATTCGGAGGTACCTATGTATGATATATGTATCTATTGCATGTTGACGGCGTACCGCAACTGCCGAGAGAATAGTTATTATTATGTTTCGCGCGTAACCGACGACGCAGCTCATCGCGATAACCGCTGAAAAAAAAAACGTCTCCTTTTTGTTTTTCTCCTCGTTCGTCCGACGAGTGTCATCGTGACCACTGCCGTTGCTTTTTTGCCGGTGCCTAATACAATGTAATTATTGTAATTTATTATTATTATTATTATGAATGGCCGTCTGTATATATGCGTGCGATTTTCTAATATATGCGCGCGCGGGAGAATGGGCGACGGAGCGATGCACCGGACCTTGAACCAGTTTTTCGAGCAGCCATAATGCGATATTATATTTTTCTCCGCGATTTCAGTTACATTATACATGTATTATTATTATTACCATTTACGAGCACGTTCGGCCCGGGGACATGATTATTATTATATTATTATGATATTATCGTGTGCGTACCGGACTACTATAATACGCCCCGGTGTAACAGAAGAAGCGACTACTAGAATGTTATAATAGTACTACGCCTGTGTTATACGACGACAACGACGACGACTACGATGAATATGTTATTATACTGTGGCGATCGATTTGACTAGCCGAGCGAGATTAAACGCGATCCCTGCAAAATGGTGGTCGTTTTCTTTTCGTTTAAGTACCCCGTTCGTGTACAACAGGTAGTATAATATAGATATTAGATGCACACGTAAATGTTGTATAACGTCGTCATGTGCGTTATGCGAATGGATTTCCGATCACCGCTGTGAATATAAATCATTCGCCTATACCCATTTAGCGTTGTATACGCTAGGAAGGATATCCGCATAAAATATTATATTATATTATAAACATTAAATTTTATCGAAACTTCCGACAGAATTTTAAAATATTATTCCAGTTTTCTCTACCGTGCTAATAGTTTATTATTATATCATACATTACAGGTACAATATCGTTGTGATAGTATTTTGGCCAATTATATATTATTCCGAAATTGATTTTTGCGTATTGTATAATATTATGACTTATAATATGCGTCTGCATGCGAATGTTAACATCAGATATTATCTTTTTTCAGAATATTTTAACTTAAGAATAACTTTTTTTTCCGAGAGAGATTTGAATAACACCCAAATAATAATAATTATCTAGATACGTCTGTTTTGAATTTAAACGAGGTGTATAGCCTTCTTCAGAGGTCGTATTATTTAATCCTGGTTCACTGCAGAAGCTATATTTTTGCACCTTGGAAACTTATTTGGTAGACGTTGCAATTAACGATTACAATGTAAAACAAAGTAAAAATGGAATAAATAGAATTAATAATATAATATTATATATTATGTGTACGTATTAAGTCGTATTTACTATCGAATTTGTTTGGTGTTACGTATTCTCTCGGTTTTTAGATGTGTATATATTGTGTTGAAACAAATTACACATTTTAAATTTATAGTAACTATCACTTTATTTTTAAACCCTCAAGTTTAAAACATATAGATAGGTACCAACTATGTAACCAATAACCGTTTTAACCCGTGTAGACCGAACAATATGAGTTGTGAAAAGTTATTATATTATGCAGTGTGTAAAATCATAATAATCTGTAAACAATATCGAATTATGTCATTGAAAGTAGATTATTTATTTTCTAAATTTTTATATTGTTTAGTCAAAAAACGTCCGTCATCATTGTTATTAGAATTGAGACATTGACGGCGGAGTGAAATACGCCCGTTCGTCAGAGTAGACGGGTTTTTTTTAATTAATTATTGCATTGTTACAAGATTCGTAATTCATGGTTTTTCAAAACGCCCAGCGTGGAGGGCTTTCTTGAAGCGCTCGTGGGCTTCGATTCGTAGCGGATTGTGACACCGGCGATAACAATATTTTGCAAGTGTTTAATATATATTTCTTAAAACAATATTCACGTGCAATCGCGTAGAGGTGTGAAAACAATTTTTTTCCCCGTACCGATTACAGTAAAACGAAACTCGCAGATAACACGTCTCGAGATAGAGATAATAATATGATAAGTTTCGCAATACCGCGCATATCGCATTGTGCTGGTGTGGGACAAAAAATCATTTCTGAACGTACAAGAAAACGCATAAAATATTACTATACAGCGTGCGTATATATCAGCTATTTTACACAGTGTATAATATTATTTAGGTAAACCACTATAATGTGGACTCTAAAGATATGTGCTGGGGATGGTGCGGGGGTCGGGGACCGGTTGCCACAATATACGCGCGACGGACGTGCCGGTGTCACTTTGTTTGTTTTGCATTGCACGGGTTAAGTTTCTATAGCAAAACAAGGCGCGTGCCGTAAAATTTAGTACATATATAGACTATTATAATATCAATAGACACGTCATTCCGCGCACGCGCGCGCACACATTATAATAATATACTTTTTCGACGTTATAAGTTCAGTCGAGTGAGAATGAAATGAGATTATAGCGCGGTATTAGATTATTTTGCGAGACGACTTTCTTCCACGGCCGTCGGAGCACATGCGAATCGCACGAGAACACATTATTAAGTATAGTAATAATATTATATTAAAACGGCCGAGCTCGGCGACTGATATCGCGGGCGACGGCCAACGGCGTTATACGTAATTTAAAATATTATAATACGTGTACAATGTAGGCGTATAATAGCAGTGCGAACGTGCGCGAAATAAATCAGTGCAAATCGCAAGTGAAATCCCTCGTGGATCGATCGATTTGTAAATACACGTGCCGACGTCTAACGAATGCGTTAATTGACGAATCGGAGGTATTAATAATAATATAGTGTATAATATTATAATCTATTACAAAATCGTAGGAAATCGCACGAGTCAACGATAGCACTGTAATATTATTATGTAGGTACCTACTCGTTCGCGATGGTTATCATAATCGCATTTAGCGTATGAGGACAATATTTATTTTGTTGTCTCGTCGAAAATAATTTAAAAAAAACTTAAATAACGAAGAGTACCCATATAATGATAATAACGTAGTTTATGTGACTTACCGATCAGCAACACGGTAATATGAAGTAATATAAAACCGGATCTGGTCAATTTTTTCAACACGGCAATATCCATGTTCGTACACACTATTCGCTGTTCGTCGACTCGTCAACTCGTTTAAATGCACCGATTTCTAGAAAGAAAAACGTAATGTTAGAAATTTACGACCATCACATAAAAGTACTGCATTTATGTTTATAGGTAGCCGTAGGTACCAACTCTAACGATGTGGATACATTACACGCTACGTATAGATAATATTATAATATGTGCATTATAATAAGGAGTAGGTTGCAGGTGTATCATACGCGTATTTGTATAATATAGGTACAACATACGACGATTGTGAATAGTTAGCCCCCGCACGTCCGCGACCGTATAACAATTAATAATACGAACTATAATATATTATTGAACATATCATAATATCTGCCTACTCGTTTTGCGACCCCCATATGCGATTTAATCACGATACGGTCTTAACGAGTTTTCGCGCGGGCAAAAACGAAAGTGCTGGTCGAAAGTGTTTTCCGCGCGACACACTGTCTACATCCGTCTAAGCATTGTTTATCGCCTCGAATCCGAGACCGATTCTATAAGTTTATGAGAGTATTCATAAAACTATAAATACGCTCGATGCACCCACACTATCGATATAATGGGTTTAGCGTAAGAGTGAACGCCAAATGTCGTCCCTTATCGGATTGGCGATGACTGAGCAGGACAGCTGAGCTTTGAAAGCTGCACACGATTTATACATCGATATCCACGTAGTGTAGACCGATAGTCGTGTTGGCTTATAGCCAAACAGTTGGGGTCGTTACTCGGCGTCGATGACGCTTTGTTCAGTCAAGGGTTTCCCTCTTTTTGCGAGCGAAAAAACCATAGCGCACCCGCTAGCCGTTTGATTAGCGGTAAAAACTATTCGACGAAACTGGATCACTTGGAGGGTAATGACGCCGCGTGTTAGAGACGACTCTATAGATGAGTTTATTATAAACGAAAATATTCGTCCGTGGGTCCATGGTTAACGTTTGCGCTTTTCGGTCGCGCGCAGAGCTTAAGGGCTGCCGAAGGTCGCAGTGAAAGCGACACTTTCTCCCGGCCCGCCGGCTCGCTATACGTTATTATTATTATTATTATTATATATCCGGATGAACCCCCACACGCGTTTAGTCACACACGTACGTGTTATACTGCATTATATTCTGTCATGATACGTATATAGCCGTATAGGTATACGATTTCATATATTGCGTTGAATTTTATCGTGTTTTACGGATGCGAATTACGCAATCTCGACTGCAACAATCGTCACTTCCGAAACGCCATAATAGCAGGCCGAAAAACCCGGGTTGGACATTCCATCGAAAGTGAACAATAATATTATCTACTCCCCTACAACATATTAATATTATACCGGGAACTTTAACGCCCGCGATCGTATTTACCTGCAACAGATGAGTACGGTGTTTACTGCCGAAACTCGTCCCATGGCGCGATCACGGCGATTAGGCTGTATATTATTATAATATTATTTTGCGAAAACGACGACAACGAACGTTTATATATATATACGCGAAAACACGACACTTAAACGGCGGCGGTTAGGTTTAGAATCTATTGACGATATATATTACGATATCATAATAATAATATCATATTGTATTTATCGCGACGACGACGATGACGAATATAACTTGATTTTCGACTGCGAATTATAAATTGAATTTCCTACAGCGAACCGCGTACGACGACGTTATCGATATTTAATTTTTTCAAAATACACCACTGTGGTTCGTGTGCGTTGCGAGTCGTGTCTCGAGTGGCGCGCACCTGACAGCGTCGGTTTGGACACTGATTGCGGTTTAACACCGCTGGAGAGCAGAAACCCGCGCTCGCGACCGCGGTAATGCCCCCGGCCTTCGTCCGGGACCGGTACGCGACGGCGGCACTCCCACCGTCGTCTTAACAGTTTCCCCACCGATAACTTCTTGCATCGAACATAATACTATATAGTAGGTATATGTTATAGTGGCTGGCTCGGATACGCGTCTCTTCTTTCACCTACTTTCCTCTGGCAGCCGAATATTATTTATATACATATATATATATATATAAGTGCATTTGTTGGTATACCGGGTATATACTATGCAGCGTAATGGGTATGTATCGCGCATATATACATCACTAGCGAGTAGTAGAAAGCGTATAGAGCAGACGTACACGCGACTGGTTTGCTATTTTTTATTATTGTTTATTCTATCAATAATGGTCTTCTTTTTTAAAAATATGTATTACACCGCGCACAAAACGGCTGTGCTATCCGACGTGAGCACGACGGCACCGCTATTGCAGACGTTTGCCCATATACCACCACGTGATACCTCCGTGACGATCCGCGTATTCGGGGCAATAATCGGACAACCCGCGGTTCGTATATTATAGCGGGTGCTTATATGCCTACTTGCTTCGAATACGTCATAATTCGAGTGTATTTTCAATATAATATGATTTGCACTAGTTCTGCAGAATACGGTACACGAGTCATCGTGGAACAGCTACGGAATCTTCCGTTATTGAGCGAAGTTCGCCTTCACTTTATGTCCGATGAAGACCACAAGTGACCAAATAATATCTTTAAGGGTCACTTAAGAAACTCGTGACGTTTTCAGGGGCCATCGAAAATTGATGTACATAACTATACATGTCGAGTTCAGCGTCTCACAAGTCACAACAGATTGATGTGCGAAATACATAGACTCGGGTATCACATGACTATATATATCACGTGAGTATATATTGTATAATGAAGCCTTGATAATTTGAAAACTTTAAAAAGTCAAAATAACTGGCATTCCCTTCCAAAAACCTTGATATCATTCCTGGCACTGCACAGACTACAGATGATGTAGACGAAGAACATTTTGAGCCAGCATTTCACGTTTCAATGAAGCAAGCGAAAGCTGCACTCACATTAATTAAGAAACTTTACAGTACAATTAAGTGTTGTTTGCCCAAAAAAATCGATAGAAATTATGTTGACAATGGCATGGGCATGGCATATACATGAACCTCGCCAAAGTAAAATTATAAATAATTGGTTGTGATAACATAATAATTAATGATACATACACAATATATATATTTATGTTGTAAATTCTATACCTATATTTTATTTTAATAAAAACAATTTTTAAATGCGTACGTAATAATAATAGATAGGTACACTCTAATTTTAAATAATAAACAACTGCAATAAATAAGTGCATATTATATCATGTAATTATGTTAAAAGTAGGTACTCTCTAAGTCAAATTTATTTTATAAAACCTTGAAAACTTGAAATCCTTAGTAAGTCAAAACCTCGATGAGCCAAAGAAGATTCCATATTTTCTTTTGCATTTCAACTTATGGAGGTTCCACTGAGACTCTCGTAGACGGAAAATTAGCGTTCCGTGAGTACCTATCCGGACGAATCGGATGACTGAGCTTGGAGCGATTTGCGGTGCAAATCAACCTTGAGCAGCGGTGGACGTACCTTATTAATTTCATGACAAATGAAACATGTATAATTTTATTAATCGTAAATGACATGAACATAATTTATTCGAATCGAGTTCAACGATATCTGATTACACAATTTGCAGTTTAAATAAAACACGATACGTGCGAGTTAGTTCGAATCTTTAACCAAACCATTATGTGCCCGTGTACCACGTACGCGTAATTGGTGACTCTGTGGAACAAAAAATGAGCATAAAATAAATGATAAAGTCGTTCGTCAAGTTAGTGGTGTCGGCAAAATGTATAATTGTTAATGTATTTTACTTTTTGATGATCTTATGCAATGTGTCTGTTGACTTAAGGTAGCGTTGAAACGATAGAATCGGTAGGTATTAGGTATCGAAAACCATTTTATAATATAAAAATATAAAGTAGTATTAATCATATTATTCTTGTATACTCGGGAAACATTAAGCAAAGTACGTACTATAAAATATAATACAAAATGATAGTATTTATGCTGGGATTAAAAAATGCAATTGACAGTGATTCATATTATTATGTACATAGAAAGGTACTTAGGTACCTAATACGATTATAGAATAATTAGTCTTGTGTACACACGCCTAACAGCCAACTCGTGCAGCATTCAAATAAATAAAATATGTAACATTCAATTTTCACCCAGAGAATGTGAATGTGTTCGAATAAAAAATATTTAAGAGAAAACGTTTTTTTTTTCTCTAGAAATATGACTCAAGTATTCCCCTTTATAAAGTAATTATTCATGATATCTCATAATGTACTAACGAAAATAAACTACTCAATAATTATCTTTAAAAAATTACACGTAACTTATTGATAAACTGTAATCTAATAAGCACGTACGTTTAACTCCATTCACAGCATTGTTTAGGCGAGAAAATAAGAAACATAAGACTGTTGATTGAGATTAAAGACTACGAAAAATGATTATGATATGAATCATAAGTATAATAACCATATAATAATAATTTAAAAATAAAAGTGTTTAATTAATACACTTAGTATGTACCTACTTACATTGTATAATTGTTATTATGCATAGTCAGACGACTGACACAATTTTATTAAATAAGTTACCGTACACCGTTTTGAGTGATGACTAACTGTTACTCTTTTTACTATAATATTTCCTTCCTATACACGCCTCTATATTTTTCATCTGTCTTAACACGGATAATGCGTACGATAAAATTAGTTTTAAAATTATAATAATTGATGAGTTGTTTTAACACGAACGGTACTCATTATAATATAATTCGTAATAGATGTATATTATTCTATATAAAGTAATTTTATCTGCGCGGACGGTGTACTCGTCTCGTCTATAATATTATGTCGCGGTCGTTAAGCATATTTTATAGACGTTTATAACAATATGATATCATAATAATATACATCGAAAAACCGATACCATCGTCGACCACCTAACCACCTAACCTAACCATAATAATGTACTAGGTATATACCGCCTATATGAGTTGTTGTACAGGTATTCAAATATAGGTACGTGTGGTAATATATGTGTACAACTGCAGTACCTACACGCATCAGAAATATCAGTAATCATAAACGATAAACCTTCCCTTTCACGAAACTCTCCGGCGCGGTAGGCTTTCTACTCTGACTACACCTATTCGACGATATTTGTTTAACAGAAACGATAATCTGGCGCTGGAATATCGTAGGTATAAGTACGGAATAGTAGGTAGATACCTATTAATGTGTTTACTATTATCAGTGTAGTGACCTTGCGCGGGACAGCGTATACCGCGTCGAGAGAAAACAACGCTTTTGAGAGAACACTATTATTATTAAGTATAGGAAGAGGTGGATAGATGTTTAATATTCAGATAAAGTGAAATTTATGACGCGTTGTCTTACGGCCGTCCGGAAAAAAAATGTATTTATATCCAATGAAAAATATAACAATAATTATATTTTATTGAGACGAGATTTCGATAACACCTCCGGTTTCATTATCATGATTATTATGTTATACCCGAGCATTATAGGTATACACAATATTATAGTTGGGCACACGCATCGAAGGACAATTGTGTTTATTGTTGTTGAGAGACTTTCCCGATTTGAAATTTTGACATATGGCCATAGCCGTAGCTTGTACATACACACAGACACAAGCGCGTTAATGATATTGTGCGGTTAATTTCTTCTTTCAGTAATCATTTCTTAATTTTATAACAACCAGAGAAAAGTAAGTACTTACTAACAAATGTCGTAAGAAAAATGTTAATTCACTACGACAGACACTTCATACCCACCTAATATGATGGGACGTGCCACGTTATATTGTTTATAGCTATAGTAGGCATCATAAAATATATTATAATTTCTCATTTGACACAATATTATGAATCCCGTAGAGCCGCAATAGGTCATATTATATTGGCCGCTTAACAAAGGTCACCAATGCCCGCCGTCATAACTCTGTTATTAAAACGGGAATCGAAAGTGATGTCACCGACTAAAATATATTCTACAAGCTAAGATTCTGATCATTATCAAATCGAATTTATAAACAAAAATAATTTTTTTTCATATTATATTCTAATCTCTCTATTATGCAAAAAGTTTTGAAAAATACTTTTGTCAATAATTACCAATAGGTTACAATATTAAGAGTTATTTTATAATTTTTAAGATGGACAGAAAGAAGCTTCAGATATAAGATTATGAGCAGGTGAATAATAAAAAAAGACAAGAAATAAAATAAACGAAAATTAGAAAATGAACCAACAGATGATCCTCAAGTATTATGATATTATAGGTGATGAGTAGGGCTCGAATTTATATGTAAATACATATTTTCTCTGTGACATGATAAACTAATTTCGGCAAGTGATAAATTTGTTTCACAAGATTTTTTATAAAACGAGCTATATTTGATTTTACATAATATTTTGTCATAAATACATGTTTTTACATATTTCACAACTATTTAATTTTTTTTCACATATTTAAACAATTATACTATTTTAATGTCTTGCCTTCAGAGTTCAAAAATTATTGAAAAGTTATCATGACTATATATTATATCGACGATTTTTTGAATTCGAAAATTTAAAAATGAATTTTATTAATTGTAATCAATATAATTAAATAAATATAAATTTTTTATTACATTTTATTATATTATTAATTATTATTATTATTATTTTTTTTTTTTTGATAATCCATATTTTGATTTCTTTAGCACATATTTATGTTCATATTTTTGTTGTATAAATACACACTTTTGTTATATAAATACATATAAATCCGAGCCCTAGTGATGAGACAGAAAAATGTAAATTAGTTAAACTGTTTGGTATCTAAAAATGATAATTGGAAATTAGCAAATATTTGTTTTGTCTCTTCGGAATTACTGAAAGATTTATTGTGCATACGGTAATGGTGAAATGAATAAATCAATTTAGACAAAATATCAGAGTTTATAACCGTTTATGTGCACTCGCTTTATATACTGTATATAGTATAAACTCAAGTAGCGTTATTATAAGAATTGTTGATTGAGCGAAAATTAATTAGAGCTTAGCATATTCTGAAAACTAAAATTTGGTCAAAATTTACTAAACTTTATGAAAGTTGGATAATTGAGTCACGCGTAAAGAGACTATAAAACGAATAACTGCTTGTCAATTATATACATGTATACTGAATAGTCGTGGGGAGATCAGGACTGGGAGCTAATTTTAAAAGAAATATTGTTTTTGATGGTGCACTATTATGCATTACCTATACTCATTGTCTTTATTATATTTTATTTAACATTTTAATACATTTTTATAATTTGTAATGTGCCTGTATGTATTATTTTTTTATTCAGATTTTAATATTATTTAAGTTACAAACTCACAGCTCACAAAAATATTGAGTGTAGTTTGAAGCCAAAGCCAAAGCGCCCAAATATTGTGCACAATATTGTAAATTATAATATTGCGGTATATTGCCATAAATACAATAGACCGCCGTTAAAACGGCATTTCAATGTTTGTAGCTCGTGTACACGGTCTGATAATTACCATCTAACATCATCGTTAATTCATTATAATGTTACAGTGTTAAATTTGATGAAAGCGATAGTGTGATGATAGTATTTAGCACTAAGACGAACACAATTATCGATAATTGTCAATTTGCGCGCGCACAATATTATAATTTGTAGGATTCAGCAGGACTTATTGCACTAAAAATGTTTCAAATATATTAGTTTACGAATATTATGAAAAAAAATCGACAAAAAGCGTATTTTCTATAAAAATAGGCGGATAAACCGTACGTTTATGGAAATATGCACTTATATAATATGGTACCAAAAGTTTTTAAGGGTGATAAAATTCGTTAAATATGAGTATAGTTAACCTTTTTGGTAAAATATGACGAAAAATTCAAAAGTCAAACTTCGTACATAATTTAACCGTTTCAAAAAATAAAATTATAATATAATTATAATATTATCTCACCTACAATATTCTACAACTGATAGGATAAAAAAAAACATCTAAATTCAAAAAGTCCCAAACATTAATTAGGCATATGCTTTATATACTGACATCAGTAATTAATATATGCGCAACGATAATGACAATAATAATAATAAATTCATGACGTGGAGACTGCAAGAGAGAGGCATAATATAGACATAATCACCCGATTAATAATTTATAGTGTCGCGTGAGTGCTATTTGTCTCGTCCAAATAATACGTTGGATCACACAAGTCGGACACAGTCCGCGAGCCCCCAATGTGGTCCTATATATGTATAAATTATAACTACGTAACTAATTCCAGAGTTAATTATTAGTTATTACGAACTCGTAGATACATCAACACAAATATAGCCGTATATAGTATTATCGATTTCGTAGATCGTCATTAGCATAATACATATTATTATGACGTATTATAAGCGTTTGCACAATACGTGCACTCAAATTTAAGGTTTACAATAATTATTGTGTATACGGATCAATATAGGGTCACGGACGGTCAAATGCATATCCAATGGGACGGTACTCATTATATTATTATGTGACACGAAATATCGTTTCACATTATTGACAAATAATAATTGAGTGCATTTTTCTTTTTGTTACTAGCATCAATTTTTTTAATTTTTTATTTTCTAATCGATTTGAGCAATATAACGCGTTGACGATCTTTTAAATTAGCAAATAATAACATAATTGTTAGCAATTTGAAAGCATCAATAGTTAATAATATTGCCTAGTAGAATATTGTAAAAATTTCTTATAGACTCTATAATATAATATATATATATAAGTAATCGCTTTACATGAAACTTTTGAAGCTCTCCTCCTGTCACAAATAGTTGTCGTGCACGCACATAATAAATAAACCACATCATTGTAAAATCAATACATTCCTCGCTTCGGTTAAAGAATCTAAAAAGGAAACAAATTAATTTAATAGATATCACATTTAATTTACGTGCACATTATACTTTTTCCGTATGCGCACCTATCGTACGATTTCACACATGGTTATAAGACCATTGAATTCCATTTTAGATTTCTTTTATAACCATAATATTATTATCTGCCATCGGGTAACCTCCAAAGTCCATT
Organism: Sitobion miscanthi; assembly: GCA_008086715.1. Classification (NCBI taxonomy): domain Eukaryota; kingdom Metazoa; phylum Arthropoda; class Insecta; order Hemiptera; family Aphididae; genus Sitobion; species Sitobion miscanthi. The sequence goes on along the minus strand of CM017797.1, from coordinate 67,942,611 downwards.
AGAGTGAAGTTGTTCTCGTGACATGTAGTTAAACTCAGAACATACCATTAAATTTAAAAAAAAAGTGTCTATCGCTAATGGGTTACTCGCATTTATCAAAACAAATAATATTTATATATAATACTATACCTAATTACAAAAATGGTCGCTTTTCGTCGCTCGTATTACATTTTATGTTGTTTAAATGTTAATGAAAACTTTCCGGTGCGTCACATTGGATTAAATAAAAGTTTCGATTGAAATAAGTTGAACCTGCAGCAGAGTAAATCTAGGTGTATTAATTAAATCGCTTAAATATACAACGAAATCATCAATATTGAAAGGTGCCGGACTGACTTCTTTTACAGACGTCCATTTTTTTTATCGATCCGACCAATGACTCCGGATAATAATATAACATGGTAATTTTTTATTCGTACAAAACAAGTACGGCTAAACTTTCTAACTGAATGTTCGTTTTGCTTTGACTTTCAGATACCGCGCTTTGGACTGACTTCCGAGACGTATACATCGACCTGCGCGTTAACTTTGAAAGTATCAATAAACCAGTGGATTTTTTTTTACAGACGTCGATTTTTTTTATCGATCCAACAAATGACTCTGGATAATAATATAACATGGTAACTTTTTATTCGCACAAAACAACTGCGGCTAAACTTTCCAACTGAATTTTCGTTTTGCTTTGAATTTCATCGGGTACCGCGCTTATTGGACCGACTTCCGAGACGTATATATACCGACGTACGCGTAAACTTTTTAAGTATCAATAAACCAGCGGATTTTTTTACGGGCATCGCGGTGCGTATATAAACGAAAGCACCGATAAAAATCATCTCAAATGCCACATGACTTGGGCGACCGATGTCATTTTAAATCGTTACTGTATTTATTGCCTCATATGGGTACAACTCATCGCCGTACAACCCAACCGGGCTTTATATACGTAGGTACTGGAAATGTATGGATCGGCCGATAATTTCAGCGTATTATATGCCTTTAAGTGAAGTTTCACACGCACGAGATATAGATCTGGTCGAAGCTATTCAGAACACTGAAAGTGTAATAAATATAAATTACAACAAAATATACAATTAGAAACCATGCGATATCAAAAGCGGTTCAAGATTGTATAGGTACTGAAACGGTTTGAGTTACGACTGAAAGTCGTGGGGTATACCTACAACGTTTTTCACATATAAATTACGAGCTGAAAATGTATTTGCGGAACAATGTACGAGTAAAAATCGACTAAAACGTCTTAAACCTAATGGATAGGAAATTCTAGACAAATAGATTTATAACACAAACTCGTGACGTCCTATCTATAAGTATGTGCTTTAGCGGCTAACAAGAAGTGACTTTGGTATATAATATCATATATATATCAGGTAATAGATTTACCCATAGTAGGTATTTATTCCTGTCACTTGTGTACACTTACGACAGTAAAAATAAATTGTAATTATTCGAACTTTTTTAGCGGTCTTGTGCATTGTTTTTTTTTATTTCCTAATATTATTATCTTATACCTAGGTAAGATAATAGATAACACTCAAATCATTTACACTTTTAGATAAAAGATAGAAGACAACGACATGTCGACTAGGTATATACTTAAAAACAGATCATTTTTACACAGTTTAAAAATTGCACGAAACGTGCGTATCGAATACGATTACCACTCCGCACCGAAAATAAATGGACATGAAATTAAATTAAAAACTTTATGCCACAAAAAATATATAGATAATTGATCTCAGATAAATGTTTTGTTTAAACAGATAACTGAAAAGATAAAATCGTCTGAATGATGCACATCGCTGCACCAACGCACAATGCAACAACTAAAAATATAGTTAAGTACAACCATCCTCCTCCCCCCCCCCCCCCGTTCTCGCACTTACCTCGCATGGTTCGCGGTCTGTACCTGCCGACGGAGTGTCGTAATTTAAAAATAATTATTTACCACGCGATTCGTTGACATACAAAAAAATAACACGAGTTAAAATAATATAAAATAATTCATTTTGTTATATAACTGGGCTGACGCGTTTACGTCCTGCGTGCGGCCGTGTGATGATGTCAATGCGACCGCATCACCGCACACATATAGTTTATTATAATAGGTAGGTAATAACTACTACGAACACAATATAATATAATAATAATAATAATAATATATAAATATTATTATGCAGCATTGTCGCGGTAGTCCATTGGTTGTGTAAAAACGTCATCCGTTCGCGAACGAATCTTTAACGTTGTTATTATTATTATTATTGTCATCATCATCGTCGTCGAAGGGGGAATATAATAACTGTCCGTACTTCGGTAAACAATAATTATAATATTATTTTGGAAACACTAGTTCGTTATAATGATTACTAGGTTCGATATTGTGATGACGATGGACGACCCGGGTACGCATCGCTTACTGCGTGAACCATCACCGGCGACTGCAGTGAACGGTTCCGATTGTTTCGAAGGATTTTTTTTTTTAATCGAACGAAATTTATAATAAGCGTATACCTATACGCAATGCAATGCATTCGCACTGTTCGTAGACGTATAAATAGGTAGATATAATAATTCAATTATCATTCGATAATAATAATAACATAATGATATAATGTTTTATTTGTCAAAGAAACGATGTACCCGTGTCGTCGTAACGTGTATTGATGATGATGATGATATTATATGAGCTGTTTTCTGATCCGTTTGGCTTCGAGAAATAAATGATATTTCGTGCGTTACCTAACACCGGAAACGTATATCTTGCACTTTTTTTTCCTACTTGGGTTTGCACCGCGGGTAAAACTACGTCCGAATCGTTTTGTAATCGACACACGCGTCGTGTTTGTCGTTTGTATACGTCGTATGGTATTATATTCTACCTATCCACACGTATCTACCGGCGGCGGACGACCAAACGGAATAATATTAGAAAACAAAAATTATAAAATATAGTCGATCATCGCGCTGTTCTATTATATATAAACGCGAGAATAGACGCATAACCGTTATTATCATTGCCATTATTGATGCGCCGATATTCATACAATAACAAACAATAATAATATTGTTATATCGACAACGGTATAATACGACCGTATAAGTTACGTGCCTCGAGCGCGTTAATGTACAAAAATCAAAACGACCTGTTGCGATTAATAACGACAATGATAATTAAATAGAACGTCTAAAAAGTGTTGTTCGTTTACTGCACATTATACGATTACACCACACGACAGACGCATCCGTCAATCAGATTGGTAGTCGTTCACATCAATTAATATTTTAAAATGAGAGTCACCCATTTCCTGTAAGTTGTTAAGTAGATGATTTTTGATATATTAAATATACATAGTATCCTTGTGTATACTAATTACTAAGGATAGTGCGGTTTCACGATTATTAGTTAGTATGATATGCCATAAGATGCCATGTAATTAATATTAATCTATCAACATTTTATATATTTTTTTAAATTGTTTGAATATAACAGGTTTTTATTGTTTTGTAAAACAATGTTTATATTTTATACGGACTATAATATTATCCTTAGTAATTAGTACCTATACAATTTATCGGCATTATAATATTTTTCAGTTTGAAAGTTGGTTATAATTTAAAAAAATTAATTTTTTGTTACCACAAGCCACACCTTAATTGGCGTAAAAAATCTATGGAGGAACTTAAAAATATGCAGTGCTCGTGAAATTTACTAAAAAATATAGACATATTATAACATATTAATAATTAGTATACACCATGAAATACCTAAGGTAAAAAGTTATTTTGTATAAAAAATTACAATAGTAATAGAATTCGATAATATTATGTGATATGCAAATAACCGATAAAAATGAAAAAACTATATTATGTTTGTTTTTAATTTTTTGAGTGGATTGGCGAATAAATTGATTTTATGATCGTAACTTTCTAAAAAAATTGTCTATTTTGTCAAAACTTAATTGAATGATTTGACAAGACAGTTATGCATATTTTGTAAAATTTTGTTGGCCAAGATTCTGAAAGCAGGTGGCTGGTGCAGGCCTATGCATCGTAATTATTGATGTTTGATACGTCGAGGTCTTGGCTGCATAATTTTACATTTTTCAAACAACAGTTTCTATAGGACTCTAAAAAGCTCAACATGAAGCGTATAATAATGTGGTAACCAAACATAATATTATATTTTAGAAGGTTATCATTGGAATTCACCACAATATACCTATCAACGTTTTGTATTTATATTGTTGTTGGAATGTTATTACGTATACATTTGAAACTATTGTAACTTCTCAAACATTTTGACGTATTTTAAAAAAAAAAATCACTGCAATAATAGGTTAATACCTATTATATAGGTACTATCAACGTAACTGTTCACCGAATCATAACTCAATAATTAAAGTCGAAGATTGTCCAAATTTGTCCGGTTGGCTGGTTTATTCATTCGATTAAAACCACACTAAATGACATTCTTTTAAGTTTTTCGACGGTTGTCTGGGCTTTTAAAATGTTTTGACGGGAAATAAACTTTAAGTCCAAGGTTTTCACTCGAAATCTAAAAAAAGAATTTTTATTATAGCAGAAGTTTATAAATAGATAATCTGTTAACAACTGCTGACGTTTTTCTAACTTAGGGCATGAATTTTGTTATCCAAACTAATGTGGGTGGGCTAACTTCACACACGTAACTTTGTGATCGTATTTGTAGTTTAACGATAAAACATAAACATACACTGTAGTCTATATAATAATCGGGTCCACACAATGTTATATAGTCTAAAAAAACTAGAAATAGCATCATTACATCACTAAAATATTATTAATAATACAAACATGAAAAAAAAAATCAAAATGCTTAATTAAAACAACCAGTAACCACTAACCAGTATTTTATAAATTAATTTTTTTTAAGAATATATTATTATAACATCTGATAACGTTATAACGGTAATATAAATTGCTAATTAATATGAATAACCTACATTCGGCTAAGAGCAGACGTAGTTTTACCAATATTGGGTATTACGGACACTGAGAATATTTTACGATGATTGTTAAAATCAATGTGAGTATCACACCCTAGTCCCTAGGCAATACAAATACATTGATGAGAAACTACATAACATAATGCAATTTTAGTAATATTATTATATAATTTATTTTTCATTGTACCAATTACAAAACATGGTAAAATGTAAAATAAGCAACAATACGTCTTCTCTGATGAAAAAATAACCTGAAAAATAAACATAAACCGAAAGAATAAAACAATCTACAAAATGGACGGAGAGAAGTGTTTCTAGCCTATCTATGTAATTTTGGTTTTGAGGAGGAAGGCGCGTATTATATGAATTTAAACACTTATATTGCAAATGCGTGCGCTAAATACGGAGTGCTAAATAGTAAATAATATTTTTAAAAAATAGTACTAAAATAATTTCAATTATTATGTTATTTTTACTTCTGTGTCCTGTTCCTTGCCCTTTCTATTTATTTTGAGTATTTTAGATTTTCAGGGGAAGAAATCTCGAGTGAATTTCAAAATTAGGATTGGAAGTTTACGACAGCGTTAAGATGATTATTCACGAAACATGAATTTTAAAAATATAACTTTTACTGTGATAGGAATAGAAAGATGAGTGTTTGTACTTCTCCAAGTTATTTTGATTTTGAGTGGGACGATGTTCCGTGTGAATTTTAAATCTTGGTTTGTGAATTCGTGCGTACAGTGTGCTAAATATTTTGTACCAAGGAAACTGGTGAGAAACAGGGCTGGCTCTTTTCGTGTATTATATGTATTTTTTATTTACAGGGGAAGGAATGTTGAACTGATTTCAATATCAGGAAATGGGAATGGTATGTTAAATTTAAATAATTTAATGAATTAAAATAATTAAAATTAAAAACTATAGTAAAATATTTTGTTTAGTTTTATAGAAATTTAATTATATCTTATTACTTATTTGATATGGTATCATGATATTGCCTATTGGCTATTACTAACCGAACCACGATAAACATATATAGCTTACATATATCTGTAGTACACCTAAAGAAAAAAACTATTCATAAATATTTTTTATAATTTCTGGTTTCAACACGAACAGACGCGTGTTTCGAAGAAAAATAAATTGTTTACAGTTGTTGTTCCGCATAAGAGCTTTTATAATATAATAAAATAATAGTAACATTATCGTAAAGAATAATAATACATATATATCTCGTTCGCAACGATGATTCGTTTGATTTTTGATTTTCTCACGCGTTCATATGCGATCCGAGCACGTAACACACACACACACACACACACACTCACACACACACTCGTCTAATATATTAATATTATAAGTTATAGCTATACGTATATGCAAGTATACCAAAAATATATATTCCGTGCGTTGAAAAGTCGCCCACTGTTTTTATTCCGCTGTAGCGTTTTTGGACGTTATACGTGACGCCACTGCAACGGACATTCGAGATTCGTTCCGTATCGTAGGAAAAATGCGTTGTTATATTATTTTGATATCTAAAACCTCTATGAAAAGAGACGAAAAAGACGAACGCGACTCTTGTCAATCTCGTCAGTAGGGGCTCTTCGAGGGAACGAAACATTCGAATTGGTACTTGTAAAAATTTACTATGCTCCACACTAAATAAATATTTTAAAACACTCTTCAGTTTTCATTGATAAGTAAATTTAAAAAAAAATGAATTGACTTGGTTTTAGCTGAGTTAAAATAATATTTTCCCGGTCGTCTTTAAAACTGTACATTTAAATTGCTTTTTAACTTACCATAAAATTATATAGTTGAAAGTTTTCAACTTTGACTTCACTTCAACTCAAGTTCGCTATTCTGATAAAACGGAAACAATATTATGTTTATGTCGCATTGTCCGTAATCGCTGAACTATATTTATCGTATAGGACGTATGTAACGAACACGCAATATATCATACTTCACTAATATTGTTATCTATATGTGACTAATGCAGTTTGAATAAATTCTTTGATAAATTAAAAAACGAGGGAGAGCGTGTAGCTTGGTAAATCACTCACCTGTAGCATTATATACGATCCGGGTGCCAGGATATCACAATGTTCTGTCTGTGCCAGATGAATGCGATACAAACGTTTATTATGAATTATAATAATCGATGCGACCATGTGAGTCATGAAATGTGGTTACATTCGCCTCGTGTCTTGTGCCTGCGAGCACCTCTTCTAACGGCCGTACAAAATATGCTACGCACATTATCCACATATATTATTATTATGACGTGTCTACAACCATTATATTGCTTTTAGTGTTAAGGAAAAGTAGACCCAAACCGACACTGCAGCTTGGGAAGTGCTTTGCCATCGTCTCGTGCAAGTGTGTAGTGAACACAATAACGGTAATGGCTGAGATAGGTTCCAACGACTTACCGACACCAGTCGGTCCGTCCAATGTATGGCATTCATTACCTATTTAAAAAAAAAAAATCATCAACGTTTTTGTAAATTTAAGGTAATTTAAAGTCGTTAAAAAACCAAATTTTTCTAAAAAAAAATATTTTTATTATTTTTCAATCGTTTAATATTTTGTTTTTTTTTTAATGACGACGGCGCACAATTTAATTCCTTAATTTCCAATGCAGAATATTCTTTTGGTTACTTCGATACATAAAAATCGAATTCGTCCATGATTTTTAGATGAGAAGTTTATGAATTATAGGTATTATAAGTTTAGATGAGCGGAGTGGTGTGGTATAACTTACCTCGAAAAATGTGGAGCTCATTACTGCACTACATAAGTTATAGCTAATAAGATGTTTGGTCCAAAAATTTGAGTTTTACCAAATAGAAATACTGCAAATAATATTCTGTTTCAGATCATGAAATTAAAAATGGACGTTGTCATTCAAAAGAGTAAAAACATTTTTCAAAAAAACATTGTTTGTAACGATTTAAAAGTAATATTAAGTTAAAGAAATATTTTCATACAATTGTCTTACGTTTTATGGATCGCCTTGAACATGAAAACTCAATAATCAAATAATACATAGACGGAATGGCAGACGTAGTTATTTTTAGGCCCATCGGAACTGTTTTCTAGACGGATTGCCGATTCGACCGGTCCTTGCCGGATATTATTGTACCTATCGTAGTATCGTTTCACTACCTACATAAAGTTTATGTTTCAAATTACAAAACTTGTAGGACTTGTTTACTTTTGCAAGGACCAGCGTATTTCTGGGATTATTTCTTCGATATTTAATGAATCACAATACATAATATTATTATATTGCTGTACACAAAATGGAATATCTTCCAGTCTAAAATAATATACAAGTCACGCACGTCGTGTTGTTAGTTGAATATCTCGAGTTTTGACTCACTTCCGTATCACTATAATAGAGGGTAATACTGCACTAAAGTATGTTCAGACCCATACGTTTTTCTCTGATAATGAATTTATTCGAATTACAGTTTATGGGATTTTAAGATTATTCGAAACCTTTGTTATATTTTTTTTAAATATATAAGGAAATTTAAAGATTCCTGCGACAATATCAACTGATTGTGTTACAAAAAGCATGGCCCTTTTTCCTATGGATAAATTATTTGTCAGATGACATATTTAAACATTTTTATGCAACTAAAATCTAAATCAAATTTGTAACGAGTATAGTTTTAAAGTAATAAGTCATAAATATAATATGTTTGGATGATAATCAGAAAAATTATAGCAAATAATAAAAATTGTCAGAGTATAATAAATAATAGTTTAATTTTACATCTATTTTAAGTTTTTTTTCAAAATCATTTTTAAGGTCTTTGATCCCTGGTATGTAGCTAAATACTTACATTTTAATATCTCAGAAGTTGCTCGTTCAAATGTCTTACATTTGTACCAAGTTGGATATTTTTAAAAAAAATTCAACGTTTGAACACAACAAAATTAAATACATTGTGCACAAATTTCTTTGTAAACAATTATTGTTATTTATATAACCTCTTTTTTTTCCGATACACTTTTCATTACAATATTACTACAAGTCCCTCCAATAATTGTTTAAACCTGTTTAACAGGTAAAATAGATAAAATTGAAAGTAATATAGCTATTAAGTATTCAAAAACACCGTTTTAAATTTCAACATATAAACTTGTAAGACATGGCACACGACTTGATCAAGGTCAATATAGTGTTTTACAAAACATATATATTATATTATACGGCCCACTGGTTATAATACGTTTCATCTCGTACTATAGCAAGATAAAAATGAAAGTTACTCTAACCTCATGATACGATGAACAGTGGAAATCGACATTTGCAGTCTGAACGTTTCGTATTTTTTAAAAATGCATTTTAATATCGGATTAAGGAGCTTGTTGCTGGGTGTGTAATTAGATACAAAATGTATATTCTCATTAGCATCACATTAATAGCACACGACTGCGCACGTATAATATTATATGTTTGATGTGGACAACTGTTCAACATAATATTATCTCACGTACCTGTGTGTGATATTCAATTTTGAAAACGTGTGTAGGTCCTGACATTTTATAAAATATAATATAAACAATGTACACAAAATGTATTCCTTATAAAAAAATAAAAAAATACAATATATACACATGCAAAAAATGTATTAAAATAGAAAAGTTACAATTCACAATTTCGTGGAAACCAATGTGCGTTCATTTAAATAATAATATGTCTCACGTATTGAAAATGATAAATGCAATTTTATTTGCACAAGAATGGAAAACGTACGCATAGGTAGGTGTATAGGTAATAAAATATATCGCGTACAATATATTACACATTTAAAAAAAAAAAAGAAAAAAGTTTTAAAATAAATGAGTTACAATTTTTCAATTTCGTAGAAACTAATGATTCGTCGGTATACATGCGCGTCTACTTCCTAGACGTATAGCGGAATGTTACAAAACATACGGAAGTAAAATAGATCGAGAGCTTGAAAACAATTTTACGAGGAAGTATAAATGATGTTCATATTATTATTTATGTAATACAATACGCGTGTTTACTTTAGAGCATATATAACGGCAACGTATAGAAATTATGTTTGAAACGCTGTTGCTATTTACGCGTATAAAATATATACTCATTAGAGCAAATTCGTAATAATTAATTCATATTATGAGGCATCACTGAATGATAATAATATACGAAGTAAACGCTTTTTTTTTTTCAAATTGCATACATTCATAGACTCGTGTTAATTTAAGGATGTACTAATGATGCGATCCGATCCCATTACATGACGACGAATCATTTAAACATTTTACACTCTGTTACTTTAAAACGTTTTACCGAATGTATGCGAATTAACAAAATAATATTCGTCAAACAAAATTTAACACGCAAAGCACCTACCCGTAAAGAAAGGTATTAGTTGTAATGACATTTTATTGAGTTTAGAAGAAAAAAGAACATTCCCAAAGTATTGAATCAAATTAACCTAATTGATAATAAAAATTATTGTCGTGTAAAAATTATTCAGTATTTTTTCCAAATATAGTTATTTATCTGGTAAATTGTACACCGACAAATGCCCATTAACTTAATTAAATGAAAAATTAATTTTATTCAGAAACTTTTATACAATTCTATAAAATATTCATCACATTCTTCAGAAAAAAATTAAACTTCATACTTCATACTATAGTTTATAACTTGGTTAGGTTACCTTTAGGTATCGTATTATATGGAATTACGGTGACAAATAAGTGTGGATTTTTTATTAAGATTGTACTAAAATTCTCACGGTTATCATAACGCAAATTTCCGTTCAGTCATTATATGGTTGTGAAAGAAAAAATGAATCCAAAAATACAAGCAATGTTATCTAAATGAAATATAGAAAAAAATAAATAACATCGTGAGCTAATTTGTTTATTTAAAATTTCACATTAAAACTAGATATTATGTTTTTTATTTTCATTCGCTTTGTTAAGTATACATTGTATAATAATTCTAATGATTATGATTTCTGAATACAATTGTGAATTGATCATGAAAAACTATTAAATTCAAACTGCTGATTATTACTAATACTGCGAAACAAATTTATTATTTATTATATATATTTTTTATATTATTTTAACAGAATCTAAATTATTATTGTAACTTATGTACATGGTAAAATGTCGGTATAAATGTAATATAAGTATGTAATTAAATATTAAAGTAGGTATTAATGTTCATATTTTTTTCACTCGAGGATTAATAGTTCGCGAAAAACCTGATTAAATGCGAATTATTTAAAATATATATATTTTTTTTTTTTGATTGCTTTAAGTTACACAAACTCATAGTTTGAATTCATAATCTGTAAGATTGATAGTCGGCCTAATATTATACGGTGTTTTTTTTTTGTCGTTAAAAAATGTGTATCATGCCGTTACCATAATAAAATAATAACGTAATAAACAGAATAATGTTATTTCTTATTAGACATTAAATTTAAGTATTTTTACATAAAGTATATATTTGATAAATTAATCGAGACAATTCTAATAATATACTTGGGTCCAAAAAAAGTTATAACAATTGCTATAGTTTTGTCAAAATATGAAAAAATATACAGTCTCGCCAGCACATAAGTTCGAAAAATTTACATTTTAGATTCTGAGCGGAGCGATGAATGTATTGATTTTACAATGATGCGTGTTTTTTGTTTTAATTTATATTTTTTGTGTCTGTCATCACCTTTTAGGAAAGTAAAATTGCTTGGATTTTTTTCAATAGTAACTTTTCTGATAGGAAATTGAATCTAGTTGGTAATTTGGGGGGTCAAAAGTAAAAATTTCCTAATAGTTTCATCCAAGCGCCGTGAAAAAGAAAGAAAAATTAAGGAAAAACGGAAATTTTTACGCAAAATCTGTTTTCGAGAAAATCAATTTTGGTTTTTGGTGCAACTCAAAAATAAATGACCGTACATACTTGAAAATTTCACTGAATGTTTATATTGGCATTTTTTAAACACGATAAAATTTTAAAAATAATTAACTCTTTTTGAGCTGTTTACGGACATTGTCAGTTTTCAATTTTTTTAGTTTTTTTTTCTATAAATATCAATAAAATTTTATTTGTTGGGTAGAAATGCGTGAAAATTTAATAGAAGTTTCCTGGTATATCGTTCTAATAGCAGTTGAAAAATATTAATAATTCATTTTTTTTTTTATAAGCGTTTAAAGTTCATATTTTGACAACATTTATCAAATTTATTATTTAATAATTATTTTGTAGTTAAAAATTTATAAAATGTTCAACTTTTATAGCTAAGGATTGAAAATTGAAAAAAAGGCTCTACGTAAATAGGTTATATATACATTACTTTTTTCACAATAATATCATCAAATATACTTGGTAATAATATCATAGGCTGACCGACCGTTTTCGCTCAGAATCGTTTTTCTTATGTACAATTATATTATATCATTGAATTCAATTTAACAACATCCATTACAGTGACCCACTTGTTACCTACTGTACAGCAGAGCGACATCCACTTACCCGCCTATTTTTTAAATTATTATATTATTAAAGCTTCAAATTCACGGTTTATAAATCTACAAGCGGCTACAACGGCGGTTCCTCTGAACTTTCATTGTCCGCATTATACGGGTACGCTTAACGTGGTTCGTAATTTTTTTACGGTAACCTAACCATACTGAGAAATAATGGCGAAATGGCGATGTCTGCTGAGACGCGTCCGCCGTTCGTATAAAGTCTCGTCTATGTGCCGAGTACATTCCGCGGGCATTCGTATATTGCGTTCCGTCTACGTCATGATATGATGCCAGTGAATTTATATTTATCAATTTGTTCGTCGACATCCATACACACCAGTCCCGTACCTTTCTAGCCCACTTTTGAGACTCGCTCGGAAATCATTTTACAACAAAATTCAAAAACGAGTAAAATATTAATGTAAATGGCCAGCAACAGATTTCGCCGGTACTTATTTTTTGAAATTTTTTTGACAATATCTATATAACATCACCATTTATTTGAATTGTCAAGCACATTTTGGAAGGTCGTGTGACTCTCTTCCTCTTTAAAATCCAAGTCACATAATTTGCTCTTGAAACTCAATTTTCCATCATTCAAACTAACACTTTCAAATTTTTTTTCTCATAAATGTAACACGTCATTCACGTTAACATATTCTAGCTCGCTTTTGAAATTCGCTCTGAAACCCTTCTACCACAAAATTCAAAAACAAGTAACAAGGATGGCCGGCGGTTAAGTATGAAAAATTAACATTTTAAAATTTTTTTTGTCGATCCTTGGGTTATAACTAGTTATAAACCGGAAAGGTATTAAAACAAAATAACAGACAAGATGCTCACTCTATACTTTAAATTTCAAACAGTAATATATATGGTGATTGGTGACGCATCATTTAATACTTTACGGTTACATAACCGGCATACGATAAAACACTTGGGGTTACATGCACGTACATGTGACCGAATCGACTAACAACAAAACGTAGCTGAATCGTCGTGGCACAATTTCCCTGTGAGAGCGGACGGAGTGACGAAGGAAAAACTCTGTGGAGGTATTACTTACAGAGCTTGTGAGAGCCTGTCCTTGACGATGACGGTTTGGGAGTACAAAAAAGTGGTAAATTTCGAACATAACCCCCCCCCCCCCCCCCATGGTGGAAAGAAGCTCCACTGTTATCAGACGCCGCTGATGTTAGCTATATAATATATAAAAATATAAATATAAATAAAAATTACAAATACCAAAAAATAACAATAATATTGTAATGAACCCAAATAATTATAAACAGTAAAATACAACGAGTAAAAATTAATAAATAAATGACAAAATACATAGGTAGGTATGATGAGTTTTATTTCCCGTAGAACAACTCGTGATAAATGTCTCTACGCCTTGTAGCCGTGTTGGATTAGGCAACACAAACGTCGTCAGTTCCCGTGCGCAAGCGCACATACTTGATTTGCCTATAACGAAACGCCTAGAAAAGTGCGATCGATCAGATATTATTAAACTGCACAGGCTGGCTAGATGCTAGTGGTATACCGTCTGTGGATATACGGTTATACCGCGTACACGATTGCGGTAAGTAATAGTTTTATAAAAAAAAATACTATATTATTATAAATGGTCGGCCATTCGTATTTGTCGAGTTTGGCAGGATACGTGGATATTGTGGAGGTGCACATAATGTACGACATACCAGCGCGTTCCGTACCTAAATAACATTCTGGCATTCTGCAATGGTGTACCTATAATCTATATGTCCAAAGTTACTGATGTCTTTTGAAACGCCTATGACATATTTAAGGCTCAAATACTCACCCACAAGCATGTGCTAATAAAAAAATTACCCGAAAACTTAACTCATTAGAGTTCGCCGTCCATTGAAAACAGTGATGTAATACAAACAGAAATACGTGACATCCATCGTCAACCACCTAAATATTTAAATATAATATCTTATTTAATAAAAATCGAAAAACCTGTTTTGAGTGAACAATAATATTCATTACATGCCCAACGCAGTAAGTGAAGTAATTTCTATAACACTATAACGAATTTGGAAACGTCTTATTTTATAAAACGTGTTATATTAATTATAAATAAATCAAAACAATTATACGTCTACGTCATATTAACGATACAATATTATTACAAAATTAACAATTTATCTTATCGTCTTGTGTGGGTATAATTAGTATACAAATGTCAAGTACAATGTAGTAAAGTATATAATAATATGTTACACTCGTGTATTTGCGTAAAATTATTTATTTCCGAGCAGACATTTTGACGCACAACAGAAATATTATGCAAGTGTCTAGATGTTTCCATCCAAGTTAATATAGCCAAATTAAAACTATAACTTGGTATGACTATAATAAGTATAAAAAAAGCCTTTTTTTATTTGTAAACGTCAGTTTTATAATAATATAATATTATAATGTTTCAAAAAAAGTGTAAGTGTTATTTACAAGTGAAAAGGGTAAATCGTTTTCCATCAGGTTATTATCGGCTTAACCCCTCCCCTCCCCTTAATTACGCATTTGTCATACTGTACACTTATGATTGATATTATAATATTAAAATATGTGAACGATTCCATGTTGACGTGTCACAAAAGACCGACGATAAAAACTACATTAATTACATAATCGTAATACTTAAAGCGTAAAAAAACTCCACGTGGACGGCATTTTCAGGGTCATGTCAAGATCGAGTGTTGCTGATCCACACTCCCCGATTATACAATAATTATAACATTCATTATAATATTATATAATATTTTACCGTCGACAGTGTTTTGCAAATTTCAGTGAGTGATACGAGCGACATTACAATCGTGCCACAAAGCTATAAATTATACACGTGCGCCATATTATATAGCTTATTAATATCGTTTTTAGTTTTTAAATTATTACTACATAATACGCCTTTTATACTATTTTACGCGTCACTCTACGGTGTTTGGGGCGAAAAAAACCATAACATACAATAACACACAATGAGCTACACCATTGACACGAATTTGGCCGCCAGCCAGGTTCCCGACGGCTTTCTGTCCGATACTTCCGACTTCCTGAGCGCACTTTTCGACCGGCCCAAAAAGGTAAATATTTACGACAACGCACATAGAGCATTGATCTGATGGTGGGTGACACTGCGCAAGCAAGTCATCAATAACGATTAACTCGAGCTAATAGTTAAGTCCAGTAAACACAATATCGCTATTAGTTGATATAGTTATATATTGTTAAAATATAGATAGTTAAAAACAATACATTTAACTCGCCAACTTTAAAGCTAATGTGGGACATAATATTACATTAACTCGGATTGAAAAAAAGTTGGACTATACTTTTTTGATTATTTCGTGGATAAAATAAAGAGTAATTTTACCATCTATATACATGATAAATTGTTTTAACAAAACAGAAGTTATGGTATTATTATACTATTATTATTGTATAATATTTGATTATTTAAACCGTGCAGTATACAGTCGTTGATACCATGCGTATGGTTAATGAAACCATTTACAACGTTGAAACACGACCCCGGTTCAAATTTGCTTTGATCAATTCCATGGGACCAATCAACTAAATAAGATTTCCTTAAATTTATTCTAACACAACTTAGACTATAATATTGTGGTTACGTGTGATGGGAAAAAAAAAAATTCGCGTTCAGTCATATTAAAACGCTAATACATTATGTACGCGATTTATACACTTTTATAGACGTTATATCGTTCGCACAATATTATTATTATTCTATCCCAACTCCCATCCCTTCCACCGTCGTAAACTTTCACCTGGTATAATAGTTGCCACCGTACAACAATAATTATTGCTATAATATTATATTGTCAACAAACTCGATTGATTATTAATATTTTTTTCGGTTTTACGTAATCTACCGATCTGTATTCGAAGCGCCGTGGCTGATCGATAGGTGTAACAATAGTGTAGGTACCTAACAATATATTATTATTACTATTTTTATTATGTACGTAACGCGATTAGGAAACGTTTGAGAAATCTCGTCCCGTTTATGTTGTATAATATGATACATTATAATAATATAATATTATTATTGTATTATTTAACGTGTACCTATATATAATTTACTATACATTTTGTATAATATAGGTAGACTGTATAATAGCTCAATAAGTGATTATGCTAACTATTGATACCTATATCTACGTGTTAAAAACTTAAAAACGTGATAAGCAGAAAATATATGAAGTTTATAATATTGTTGTATTATGAACTTACATAAACAAAAAATGTTTGAAAAATTAATTGCAGTTTAAACCAAGTATAAAATGTATAAGACAAGTCGGTATTTTTTTTTCGTAGTTCAATTCAAATATTAAGTAATTGATATAACAATCATATTAATATATTGGAATAATAACATTTGATAGGACACACGACGTTGATTGGCCGATGGGATGCTCCACGTCGGTAAACATCAAACATAATCAATATTTAAAAAATAGAAAAACGTTCTTTATATTATAATCTCATCGCGAAAAAAAGTATTGTTGTTTTAAAAAACAAAACGTCTTTATCGCATATTACACAATAGTATAATATACTAAAATTAGGTTTGTTCGGTGGTTTTTTAATATCGTCTCGGACCACAGGTGATCATGGGACAACTGCGATCAGGACAAGAGTTTGACTTTTCCGGTTCGACCGACCATTGTGTCGTTATGAACCTGACCAGAGGATCGCTGCGGCCAAACTCGGCGACGGACGAAGAGGCTATCGAACGGTACGTGGCGGCCATCAGCGATTACTTGCAAAACGCGCTCGGAGTTCCCAAGTCCAGGTACGGCTTTACGACCATACCTCCACCATATATATGAAATTGATGTAATACGATAACGGGTAGGTATAATATGTAATTCGGAAATCTGCCAAGTCGAATAAGCGATATCCCTTCTCACCATGTGATATTTACGCCACGACTAAAAAATATGTACTGCGGTTATGCGACAATCGCTGCAGGAATAATAACGATCACGGCCTACGATTCATTGTTATCGCATTCTGATATTTTCTAAAAAAACGTTTTCGAGTGGTCGACACGCGTTTCGACGGAAAATTTTTTTATTATTAAAATATAAGACGATTTATAAAGTTATTTAGCACATTAATAAATTATAGGTTTTAGCATATAAATTGGGCCAAAATTATTGAACAAGCCATCCATTTGTGATACTTCCAAACGTTCATTCACGTAGATTTACAGTTCCACGATTCCTACAGTTACTTTTAAGCTTTCTGGGAAGATTTTCTGGTATTTGTAGAAATCATGTTTTTAATGATTTATTTTAATTGTATTTCAGTTAAAGTTTGTATGGAAATTAATATAGATGATTTTAACTAATAACTCTTTGACATATTTTTAATTTTCAAGTTGTTATAATTATATTATGATGTGACATGTTAGAGCACACCATATTATACAAAAAATAGTAATGGTGCACGCTGAGAGCTAAGTTTAAGAATTTATTGCAGAATGGGTCGGTTGTTTGAGTATTATTTCATAACGAGTTATCAAACGCTCATGCAATGTACAGAAACTGATGGACCAGGGGCGTAATTAAGAGGGGGGATTAAGGGGATAGATCCCCTCCCCCCAAAAAAACTTTTTTTTTACTGTTAACATTTTGATCAAAGTATTGATAATGACCATTCATTTTTGCTAAAAACGTATATCCCCCCAAACTAAATTCCTAATTACGCCACTTTGATGGACCGACGCATATTGTTTATTTTCAAACACAATAAGGCTATCAAATCGGGAGGGGGAGAATGGTAATCTCTCGCAGATTTACATTATGTTTACCTGTCAAGTTTTCGTTTTTATTAGAAATAGAAGCTTCGATAAATAAGGTCATTAGCCTAAAAAGACTTACATGGGTTTTATACATATAGATTTTTTATTACTTGTTTTAATTTTTTTTTTTTTTTTATTGAACTTAAGCCCGTTAACTATGGTCATTAACATTTGTAGGGGAGGAGGTAGGTTAATTAGGTACACGTGTATATATATGTATCGAGGATTTGTCACTTAAACTCGGGTGGTCACAAACACTATAGTTTATTTATATAGGTACTTGACTTTTTATAAATTTGTATGTTTACCTATATTATAAAAATTTAATTCGACTAATGATTTTGTTATTTTATTAATAAAAACATAAAAACGTGCTGTAATAGTATATATACAGTTTGTCCCTAAAGTCCCGCATTGTCATAAGCATCATTGTGTGACCGTATATCAAACATTTGACAGAAATCAATAACAGTTTAAGGGTATCTGGGCATACGTTTCTTATAGATTTCTAACCACAGAGATAATCTTTTGGGACGTACCGTACCTATATGTTATATAATTTGTATAATATACTTAACTGACACAAATATAAAAATTCGTTTTATCTGCGACAATTATACATAATATTATGACTTTATTGTGTTATAAAAACTTGGTGACGAGCACTCGCGTGGAATGATGGAACCTCTGACCCGACTATAAAATATATTCGTGGAGGGTTATTGCCACCGCCATAATATTAAAGGATGACGCCCGTAAATACTATATAATTCATATACGATCCACGCACGATATAATATAATATTGCGTATCATAAAGTAAGTGGGTTTCAAAATATCATATGTCTTCGAAATGTGTTTATTTATTTATAAAAAACGTAAACGGGCTAAACCCAGTATATACAAGATTGAACAAAGACCACGTTGGTTTACTAATTAAAAGTTACGTACGATGTACTTCTTATAGTGTTACAATACAAATTGTTAGGATACAGAAATATAGTTATAAATGATCAAATTATGGAGTACCTATTAAATAAATATTTAACAAGTATATAAGGTGGTAAACAGCGTATGTACCTTTAGTTATGATGACATTTACGAGTGTAATGTAATTCAATATTATCGTGACACCACCACTTTGTAGTGAATAATATAATATAATTACGTAAACGATACAGGTATAGGTACATATTATTAATATAACTCTATACGGTTTTTTTCTTCTTTCGATTCATCACTGTTTGCTCTCGTAATAATTATTATTCAATGTAATATAATAATGATGCGTCGGTACCTACCTATTATTCATTTGGGTACTTGTCAAAACGCCCGACCGTCTGTAGTCCTGTAAACAAAAGTATTATGATACTTACTGTATATTATTTATTATGAGAGTATAGTTCGCACCTCCTCGCCGCCAATGTATAGGACGATCTAGCAATATTATTGTATTAATTGTTTGCATTTGGCGTCCTAGTACCCCGACTGACGTTCGTTAATACGGTTGTCAGTGGCGAGACGTGCGAATTTATATGTCTATTGTTATGAAGCTATCTATAAGTCTATTTAAAAGTGTGATTCACCAAACGACATTCGAGCACATAATGGTATCATAAAATATCATCGAACGCCCATTTTAGTAAACATTCTAAGCGATATTATAATATTCTAGGTACCTAAATATCATGTGTACCTACGTAGTGGTCAACTGAGCTTACATTTTAAATAACGCCTTTCATATTTACCACCACCATAATATACTCATACGACATTCGAGCACATAATGATACTATAAAATATCATTGAACGCGCATTTTAGTAATCATTGTAAACGAGATAATATTCTAGGTACCTATATATTATGTATATCTACGCAGAGCTTACATTCTAAACAACGAATTTCATATTTACCGCGGTCCCCCTCCACCCCATAATATACTCTAATATAATATATTATTTACTTATAACAAAGTTATGGTGTACATAAAATGTGGCCGAGAGAGGTCGGTCATAGCGTAGACTTCGTCACCACTGCCGCCTTAAAAGTTGACGCAGCTGCGTCAATATTCAGCCTTTCGGCCCGAACTGGAAAAGTTGTCTATACCAGCCCATATATAGGTATTCGGTATAAAGTTTTGGTACAGTTTTTCGTTAATAAAATATAACATTCACTAAAATAGGTTTAGGGTTACAGAAAATATCGAAAATATTTAAAGTAATGTCGATTTTTCATACTTACAGCTGCAGCAGAGTACTTGTTATATAATTATAATAATCCCGAAATCATAAAAAAAACAGCTTTTATATAGCCTACATTTTGCTATTGTGTATATTATTATAATTTTTGTAAATCACATAGACTGTTGTAAATGCTTTTTGTTGATATTATTATAATACTTGTCATATTATATGGGTTCCGTCGGCTAAACGATTTGATAACACTAATGCTATATTGTTTTTCTGTTTTCTTGTGCGTAGAATTATGATTTTTTACTACGAACACGACATGGCGCTAATCGGCAACAATGGAAGAACTTTGAAACGTATTTGGTCCGAAATCGGCACGTTTCCTTCGGATTGAAATGCTGACGACCGTGGCCATCGATTGCAGTTTTAATATTATGAATAATAATAATAATAATATATAACATAAAAACCAATATAAATTATCAACACCAATATATTGTACCGAGTTTTTCATATTTTATTCGATCTATTTGGTACAAAATTACAGACCTATAGACATAATAATAATAATAATAATAATAATAATAATAATAATAATATTTATGTAAATATATATATTTTTATAAACACATACACATACGTATATGATGTATGTCCATATAATATATAAATATATATATATATACTCGATGTGCATTTAACTTTGAATACAACACTGATAAATAAAATTGTTCTTAAATTCAAATTATTATAATTAAGCACCGCTCGTTAGATCCTTTTGAAACAAACAAAGTGGTACACACTAAACGGCCGTAGTGTATTGTTATATAATATTATGTAATCAGGACGTGTGTTATCAACAGATGCAAAAGATGATATTGTAATAATATTGACAATAACTAAGGCTCGCGAAAGATATTCTCCGTAATTTAAATGGTATATATATATATATTATACATATATTATTATGGTAATATATGTATATGTATCTATTATAATATTTTTACACGTAATATAGGAAGAGACGTATATTATTTACACGTTTAGTATTTATTATTAATTATATATTATATATATATATATATTTTTTTTTATAAAAAAAAGTAAATAGGAATTTGGACAAAAATCGGGGACCCTGAATTACCAAGCTTATATAAAATAGACAGTCAATAGACAAACGTGGTTTTTAGAAAAAAGAATATTAAATAAACTTAAAAAGGGTGATGGAGGGGCGGGGAGGGTAATACAATTTGTACAAATATTTGGCGAAAAATTGACTAGTCGTTTAAATTATAAAATGAATACATACTAATAATTATTATATTCAAAAAATGTATACATATATATATAAATAATATTATATAATATTATACACGTTTGAAAATACTAAGAAAGGTAACATTATATTTGCAAGTATACCTAAACAGTAAATAATAAATAAAATACTATCGGAAGAGAAATGCAAGTGAATTGACAAATGGAATCTGCAAATATAATATATTATACTTTGAATCTGTAAGAATGGAACGGAAAATGTATGAACCCAACTGAAAAAAAGTAACGTGTACGCACTGTCTTGTGGCAGATGACAGAAAATCACAGCCTTAATCGAAAGTCTTCAGAGACGTCTTATTAGCGTGTGTCATATAATACATACAATAGATAACAAAATTGTTAAAATATTATGTAAAAATTATAACGATGGTAAAAAAGTTGAAACGTTATAATATTATTATAGATTTTTTCGATTTCGACTTGGCAACATTTTAATCATCTGAGTTATTTTACCATTGATCCATACAAAAAACATTTTAAAACTGAATTAAACCCCAAGTTTTTTAAATTAAAATTTCAATAGAATTATATTTTGATTCCAGATTTTTTTTAAATATCGAACTATAAAATTAAATAAGATTGAAATATGCTAGGAAATGATAAAAATGTCAACGAAAGTCTTATATATTTTTTTTTTAAATAACTTAAATTATATATAAAAAAAAATATGTATGTATATAAAAAAGATCAAAGCCATAATTCTGTTGGTTACAATATGATCAGCAAATCAATCGTTACTTTTTCACTTGATATTTTAGTCAGATTAGGTTCATTTTCAGGGATAAACATTTGTTTGTATTACTTAAAATTATATGTCCGAAAGATATACGATTAATAATATAACTATTAATTATGACAATAGTTAATTGTATATATTCTTATAACATCATTTCTTTTTATTAAACAGCTATAACATCAATAAATATTAAAATAATGACTAAACAAGAAAGATAATTATTTGAAAAATCAAAAGAAGAATAACTACGAAAACGATATTCAATAATAATAAAAAAAAAAAAAAACAAACGAGCAAATTCTCTCTCCGAACAACACAAACTAACATTAATTAATAATTAATAATACGTACCTAAATGTATAACAACAAAATTACATCAAAATATTAATAATAATAAAGTGTTTTTTTTTTTTTTATCTGTGTTTTATATATTATCATGTATATATAACTATATGTAAATGAGATTAAAGGAATTTGCAGTTAATTAATTTTTTTTCGTTTTTTGTTTATCATTATCATTATTCATTATCTTTTTTTAAACTTGGTTTTATTTTTTACATAGACAGAAAAAAAAGCGTTTTGGATAGATCCCGTACACGCACACGCACACGTATACACACTCACACACACAGATACACGGACACACCATGTAATTCTTGGGGGGGGGGGACAAGGGGCGTTTGGTTTTATATATTTTTTTTGTTTCCAAGAAATGGGAACGAGGTGAGTCGCTCTTTGTTTTGCTCATTGTTTGGTCCTCCACCAGGAGTTGACTTTTTCGCCCAGCTTGCGACACCAGCCGACTAGTTTGCGTCACATCGCGGCTACCGAGTCTTCGTCACCTTCCTCGAGCGTTACGTGAAACCTTATGTTCGGGTCTTGGTCGCTAGCCGAGGGCTTGGAGTCGTCGTCGTCACCGCTGTCGCGGTCTTCGGACTCGTCGTTGGGTGGGCTGGGTGGAATCATACCTGTTGCGCGCAAAAACCAAACCGGGTCTTAGTAAACTCTGTACATAACACGTGTACGTACGTTACTCATTATCGTCACGGTGACGAAAATGGAGACAACGACAACGGAGCAGGTAAAATATACTATACGTATCGTCAAAGAGGAACACGACATATACGGTATACGCTTTTATAACGAAACCATAACATTATATTATATTATACTCACTCTGGTACCAGTCTCTGTTTTCTTCGAGGGTGTCGAGTATTTCCTGGGCGTCGGGATGCACCAAGTCAGCCCACGTCTCCCACAGAGGGTGCACGATGTAATCGATGAATCCGACCTGTGCACAGAGAATACAATAGTAATATTATATTGTAATAGGGTTGGTGGTATTGTTAATAGAGTGCCGTCGACGTTCGGTTATCGCATTACCTGTGATTTTTCGATCGTAGCACTGTGTCTGTCGCACATTGGACTGATGTCCAGGTTTTGTTCTCGCTCTTTGTCACCCTGCTGGAAGAATTCCTCCATCAACAGGTCGACCCATCGTTTGTATAGTTCCAACGGTTTGGTGGGGTTACTCAAGTCCGCGCAATGTACCAAGTTTTGCAAGACCTGTTCGGAAAATGTACATATATAATGTATTTTGATATTTTATGTGTTCGTAACGATCATCGCTGTAGTGGTCTAATTTACTTGTATTCTGTCGGTGTAGTTGTCCAGCAACAATACCCCGGAACCGGCCACTTTTTTTGTTTCCACCATGGTTTTGAGGTCTGCCAACAGGCTCATATGTTTAGACATGTCAGTAGAAAGTACCTATATGTGAGTAGGATATAACACGAAAACGACATTAATAATGATAGAAATATTATATGCGTACTATAAAAAAATAACATCGAGACATTGTCTTACCATGTCGATGACCATTTTTCTCAGAGTTTGCCTTTGTTTTTTGTTGATGTTCTGGAATATGTCACATCCGTCGTTTTGTAAAAGTTTGAAAGCCACAGCTAAATGATGGTTTTCGAGCACGGACTCGTCGTTGTACATCAGAGCCAATTCAGAACCTGTGCAAAAAAATGAGGACGAAAAACGTCATAAAAATATGCTGCAACCCAAAACGTCATTACGAAGTAGATATAATATATTGTTGAAGTGTTATTTACTTGAGTTGATGAGAAACTGATTGGTCAGTCCGGGATGGTCGACGTCGTGTATTGCGGCCGCGAAGAGGGCAGCGGTGATTTCCAGTGGAGTAAAAACGCTCTGAAAAAACGATCGACGGTTTAAACAATATAATATTATTATAACATCACAGTATAGAACACCGTTACGCGCTGTGTCAGGTTCCAATTATGATATAATATAATATGATCTTAGTGGGTAAAGTAAGTTTAGAGTTTTTCGCCGGTTTATTCTGCTCACCTCCAAAGCCGGCGAGTTCAGCAAGACGTTGGTGGACTGTACGACGTCCGCCGCGTGGGTGCTATTGTGGAAAGGATTGTCTTTGGCGTAATGATCCTCTAGCGTCATCATGAACGCAACGAACGTTTTAGCAGGAATCATGAACGTTTTCAATAGCTCTCGGTTCTGAAACAAGAAAAATAAATAGCAACCATTAGCGATAGCCATTTGTAGGTTAACAGCGTGGCAAACGAGCTCTGCGACTACAACTGCTGAGCAAGAAGTGTATATCATCCAGCTGTAGTCTCCTTCCCGTCGCCTTTACTGTCGTTATTGTTATTTTTGTTGTTGTTGTAATTACCTGGAACACGGTATACGCTATGGCCGTTAACGGCCGGTTGTTAGTCAAATCGGCTATCCGGAATATATCGATACCCCATTTGTCTATTTCGGCCAAAGTCTGAAAGAGAAACCACGAGGAAGGTCGATGTAATAATTATCAATTATACAATGTATACGATATCCGACGAGAATAGAGATATACACATAGGTATAATAGTTGTAGGCGTATACGGTACGTGGCCATATTAATAATAGGTACAACCTACATTATTAGTTGTGAGACTCCTAATTGTTTCGCCGAAAACGACCTTTCCGGTCGTGTTTCACGAGGGTTAACCGTGATATTGTCTCAATGGCTCGACAGTCGACAATAATAGAACGTCGAATCAGGGTGGATAATGACTATAATAGTATAGTGTGTATTATATTATTTTACTATATTTTAACGATCATAAGATTATTTTATTTTATTTTCAACACTAAATGGGTACAACGCCAATTCAGTACCCAATAACAGACCGTTGTTTAACCGTTTTAAAAAAGCATCGTGGAAATTTACATAGAGTTCATAACGTTTTCGTCCCAGTCTGCGTTTTTCCACGGCTCGCTCAATTTACATAATATTTCGGTATGTAAAACATTTATATTACGATAGATTATTTTTGACATTCGGTGAAATCGAAACACAATTTTCCGGATAAAACTATGAGAAATATATAAAGGCAATTTTTGTATAATATTTTTTAGTTCTAAATGAACAATTTTACCACCTCCGTGACGAGCCCTGTGGTGCCTGTGTGCCTGTCATACTACACAGGCAATCGTACACATTCAGTCGAATTTTGTACAACGACACATTATTATAATTATTATAAAATAATAATATTATCATAGTAATATATAATTTATCGTATTTTTTACTCACGTGTCCCAATTCTTCTTCTTTGGGCGTGTCCACGCCGAATTTCGGCAATCGTTCGCCGGCAAAACTGTTTGTGTGCGACAAGGCTCTCTTCACGCCCGATATATGCGACATCGGCGTCACTTTGGTGACTTTTTTCTTGGACTGCGAGCCGGACTGAGAACTGGTCGAAGCGCCGGAAGACGATGACGCTTTGTTCTGTCTCGCCTCGTCCTGTTGGTTATCATCGGTATGCAGTGAAGGTATATCCAACTCTTGTTGTTTGTCTGAAAGGGAAGCGGTAAAGGCACTTTTTTTATTATTATTCACGTATTATGCACACGTACAGTTCTCGAGTCTCAGAAGTTTTCGTCGGAAAATAATTATTGATATTTGAGAGAGAGAGAGACAGAACTGGGCGGTTGGCTTAAAATATTATATACACAGGTGCATACTTTTATTATTTATACGATTACTCACCGAGAAACGTAGAACAAATGTATTCAGATATTTGATTTCCGGATTTACTAGACTCGGAGAAGTGACTAAGCTCTTTGTTAAGCATTCTTTTGAACTGTAACATAATATACAAAATTAAATTGAATTAAACAGCTATTATACATTGTTAGTTGAACAAAACAGATCCGAAAATACAAATAACTCAGTGTTTGAGAAACTTCAAAATGCCAGTTGTTCATAAAATATAATATATTGCCATACAATATTATATACTATGTAGAAAATTAACGGCATAAAATGTCTAATAATACTAAGTTTCAATGAATTGCATGTACTTTGTTTTAAAACATAACTAAAAATGTAATGCTCTTTAAATAATGGAATATTTAAAATACGTTAAATCAAATAAAACGTATCACATAACTGCTTAATATTATAATTAAAATTCAATAATTTTATACAACATTTTAAATTTGTAGATATCAAAAATAAAGTACCGATATAGATTTATTCTAAAATTATTAATAATATTAAATATTAATTAGTATTTATTTAATTAATACTATTAAATAGGTTATATCTTTGTAGCTTGAATAAACTAAAAACAGCATAATAATATAAAGTAATATTTTGTCTAATAATATTTTTAATATAATATAATATAATATAATACAATATTTACGGATGAATTTGAATTTAAGAATTGGTTATCAGTTCAGGCAAAAGATTAAGGTCACCAAAATATTTCTTTTCATCACGTCCTGTATAATTAGCGTGCATTATAGTATAAGCTCCAATAGATCATTTACTATATTATTATACTATATACATATGTTGTACTTATTTTATATAAAAAAAATGCACATCGTTCTTTTTTTTACAGTGTCCTTCCAATTCTTTACTATATTTTCTTTTTTCTTTGTATTTAAATCACTGGATATGTTTACGCCTATATATATTATGTGCGCTTCCGCCGCGGAGTTATGGGAAATTCAATTTGCGTAAGGGGAAAACCAAAATCGATTTCTCGGATATTTTCCACTTGAAAAATGTCTAGCTATCCTCGTGCTTTCGAACCGAGAAGCCTCCGTAGAGTGTTCGAATATAAATTGGCCGTGTTTATGCTGCGAGAGGTTAGTATACTGGAAATAATAATAATAGTACGAAAAAAAACAGAGTTCTATTTCTTGGTGTTTTTTTCCGGAGAGTTTGTGCATTAATTTCGAACAGTAGCTAGTGGCTGCTAACCACG
This sequence comes from Sitobion miscanthi, assembly GCA_008086715.1. Taxonomy (NCBI): domain Eukaryota; kingdom Metazoa; phylum Arthropoda; class Insecta; order Hemiptera; family Aphididae; genus Sitobion; species Sitobion miscanthi. The sequence continues at coordinate 67,914,631 of CM017797.1, read as the reverse complement.
GCTGTCGAAAACCGTAAGCCGCTGCACACTTCTTCAAAACAATTTGCATAAACCAATTTTATATTTTATTTGTTATATTTTCATTTCAATATCCAAGTCGCTTATTATATAATTTAATTATTATGCAACGTCTGCGAACACTCCGGGGCACTTCACTCAGCTCGCGCACAATGATATTATGATAATGTAATAGAATGTACCTATGTGGCACAATTAAATATTTCGCCCCATTAAACGATTAAGGGAAACAATGTTAGGTTTACATAAACTGGAAATAATACGTCACCATATTATTATATAATATATTATGAGACGTGATTGAAATTGTGGCGCTATTATCTTTGCCGAGAAGAAAATTACTAAGCAACTAAATTCATTACGTCGAGTTTGTATTCTGCAAAATATTTTCGATGATCGAATACGTTACGTGCATCGGTGGAATTTACACCACAAACGACGCTTTTATCAAATGGCATATAGTATTGTAACCGTTTCAGTTTCTAGAAAATTGATTTAAGCCCCTGAGAAAACTTAACGGTAATGTATAATCTGATCTTGTAAGCTCCACGAAAAAAAACTATTCCTCAAAAAAACATAAATATTTATGATATATATATTGTACGCAATAGATATATTATATGAGAGCTGGTCAAAAATATGACACACAATGAACTCGTCCAAAATACTCAATACCCTGCAGAAACGCCACGATCAAACATTTATAAATGTATATAAAATTGAATATGTACAAAAATATGTGCGACCAATGGACATTGACTGACGAGTGTTTGTTAACTAGTATTCCAAGACAGTGTCAAATAAAAAGGTACAGAGAAACGATTACTAAGGTATATCATTAAATAGTTGTTGTGGCTATTATCGAAAAACCAAGCAGACAACTGAAAACAAAATATGGGATATAATATTATTAAAAATAGATTAAACAATAACAAGTGAATGACTCGATAAGTGGCAGCTATGCTGATAGATGAAAATACAATTATAATATACAAGAAAAGAAAATTAAAAATCTGTATTCATAAAATATGACTAATTATTTAATTTTCGATATAAACTACTTTCAAAGTTAAAGATTGAACACATCATTGTAAAAAACGCATACGGAACTCCGCTCAATTCTAAAAATGTTATCCTCAACATTAAATGTTACCTAGATTTCTTGGCATCTTATAAAATTGTATATACTAATTGAAATATTATAATACTATGATAAAATCAATATAAATTAAACAAATTATTTTATATGGGTAAACATTTTATTTTATTTCCCAATGTCTAAATAGATAATGTTATGTTTGTGCATATAATGTATTATGGTCGCTGGGAAAATATAACTTGTTGGTTGCCAGATCCATGACATAATCAGATTGTGACATTACAACGCCAACGTCTGTGACTGTATTTATATAAAAACAAACATAAGGACAATTTTCTGGGCCATTTTATAATATGATAATATTATGATTATTATTAATACGCATTTAACTCGTGGTTTTATATTTTAAATGCAGCGAAGTATGATTTTACATACCTTTGACGATGCCATGTCTGAAACTGATCTATGTGTCTGGATGGTTTCCAATTGATCCAAACACCAATCCAGTTCCTCGATAGTCTCGATGGACATCTTGAGATATGCGTCATCTGAAAAAACAAACAAAAACGATGTTATATTGAAATCATCGGATAAATTATTTTTAAATTTATATTTTATACATTTAGTATAATACAATATTTATATTATACTATGAAGAAAATAAATAAAAAAACACTATATTATAATATATTATTATAAAATGTGTCGTTCAAGCGTTTCTAAAAAGTACTAAAAACTTTCAGACAGTATTTTTTGTACGTATTTTTGTTTTTTATGTATTGTCGCAGCGATGCTTATTAGTTTCAAGTTAGAACATGAATGTTCTCAGGACAACGACTTTATCGGCGTGCTTCGAATGTTTATTGTTTCACAGCTAACTACATAAGTAGATATATTTTGGAAATACACAAAACTTTAGACATTGGATATATGCGCCTTAAAATTGTAGCGTAGCCGTACTACAAACACGTACGAACAAAAATTATCATATTATTTAAAAATCTGTCAAATATAGGTAGCTAGTAGCTACTAGCTGGTATATTAATATACTGTCGACGGCTTTTTTTTTTTTAACACGGATACCCGTGGTTGAGGCTTTTCGACACCATACAGTATAGTTCCCGGGAACAACGCTGCAGGTTTCAAATTTTTATTACATTTTGAAATATTGAAAGCGTGTGTGACGTATATGTGATGATGTCAAGAGTGTAAGCTAGTTATGTTTGCACCCACAAAAAAAAAAAATCGTTTCGCACGTCCCCTATAATTAAAGAGCGGGTGTAGCCCCCGCCGTTCGACGATTCGTATATATTGAACAAATAATTAATAATAATACGTCGTCGGAGAACCCCGCGGGGGCTGTGACGGTCGTATTATAATTGGTCGCATACAAATTATTATCATTCGTTTCGTCGCAGAGCTATTACTAGGTACCTACTATGCTGCACACTTATATAGGTATAGTGTAAAGGTAGCTTCCCTCCTCCCCCCCTTCACCGTCACCACTGGTACAAAAGTCGATAATTTTAATCACAGCCAGCAGCAGCGCACTGTGTGACACAGTACACGGCGGCGGCGTTTCTCGCGGGTCAAGTGTCGCAACTCAAACACATCGAGTGTATCATATAGTAGGTACCTATAACACATTCATATACATTGCAATGGTATCATATACTTCTGCGACACGATGACGTATGGTATAATATTTTAATACTTTAACGGCATATTATGATTTCCCATCGCAGTAAAGTCGTCATCGCGGTGGTCGAAGCGATTCTCTTAATTTTATTTCACGCCCTCGCTCGACGTGGCAGGTATTAGTGATAACGATATTGTATTCACGAAATAAATTATAACGTACCTACGTATAATGTCGTCGTATAGTCGTATATATTATCATAGGTACCACGACACACGTGTAAAGGACACGATCGTAGGATTGACATCGTGATATTATTATAATAAGCGTATAATATATATGCGTGGCACTTGTCACGCCCTAAAATTAAAAACAAAATAAACGATTTCGAAAACAATATATTCGGTGTTACTCGCAACTATGCGCGCGTTTCCGTGTTTCTTTTGTTTTTTTCTACGATATTAATTATATTTACATTTCGAGAGACCTATAATTGAGCCAATGCCTTTTTTATCTCCTCTTCTCAAATAAATAATTCATCGACCAAAATATTCCACACGACTGCAGTGTAATGGTCGCCCCACGTCAAGAATTTCGTTTTTATGCGCGGACCGTAAGAATTTCGAATCAACATATTTATTCAATTACGCACGAATCCTGACGCAGAGCATTTCAAACATAATCTTTTTTTACGATCTTCCATACACGAGTAATCGGCGTTTTGAAATCTACAATATATCATTGTCAATGCCGGTTCAACCAGCGTAAAACTATAACGTATCCCTATCATTTATAATCGAGACTGATCCTTTTCACATTGTTAAACACCCATAAGTTGTAACTTCGAATCGAACGTCAATCGCACCACGCGGTAGTCTTACAAAATATACTCTGCGGCAGCAGGGTTTTTGAATTTAAAACTGAACAAATATTTGTAATCTACTGCCATTCACATACTCTAATGAGCAATGAAAAGCACTGTCGATGTGTCTATGTAGTATGTATACATAATTTCACGTAAGTATGGAGATGTTATTTAAAAAAAAATGTTTTCCCAGGGAAACATCACGTGCATCGTGCATCGTTTCCTCCAAAAATTAAATTTTCATTTCAGCCGACTAACTTTTCCACTTAACTGAAATTTTCTACCAAAATTATCGTTTAAAAACCACTAATTAGTCATACTATTCTGGTTTTATAGTATTGAGAAAATGTTAAGAAGGAAAATATAGAGCGGCTCCACACATAGTTTAAACCTGCAAATTCAGTGATAGTTAATGCGGAACAAGAAATATGAAATTATAAATCTCATTTCATTCACACTTGAACGGACAGTTTTACGAATCACATTCTTATAAAAAATTGTATTAATTTTTTTAATCACATTTATAAAAATATGAATGTCAAATGTTATAAACTAATGGTTATTAGGTGTATGTAAGTAAACAGTTCAAACATCCAAGTACCAAAAAGAAAAAAATATTCAAAACAGATTAAATAACACGCTAACCGCACTTATAAAGTATTACTAGACTTAAAGCTTAAAACAACCGATAAAAACAATATTGAAATAATTTTGGTGGGTCGACGAGAACTGCAGACGGTGCAGGTCACTACTCACGAAGAGGTGTCTCGTGGTGGCCTCTTGGTAATTCTGAACAGTTCTCTAAGTATAATATTCAAGCATAAAAATTAGATTTTGTGGAAACAAACAACTCCCGTGAAAACAATAACCGACGGGGGGCGCACAAGGTGCTTTAAAAACACGTTTGATGAGCATATTATTATCTTAACACATCACTGTAAAGTCGGGCGATAGAAGTATAATATAACTATCGTCGTTGGACGCGTAAAAAATGCACAGAAAATTTCCATCCGCATTTTTTGACAGTTTCTACGGGGATTACTCTGATTTGGCGTGCAGCAGTATAATAAAATATATGGTGTAAAAAATAGCCCGACGTCACTTATTATTGATCGACCGTTCGATGGCCGCGGGTCTATATTTCAAAGACGTGAACGAGCGTATACAGCATAATATACTTCAAGTATAATAATATAATATATACGAAAGAAACCCGTACCGCACTTCTAAATAAACTTCGTACTTCGCTGATGCTGCGGGCCGCAACAACCGTCTGAGCACCGGTGACTGACTGACGGGCGTCTCTGTATTCGTTGTGCCGTAACGAGTGCGCGATTTTTCATTCGGTTCGATCGCAACCGATACGAACCGTTCGCTATCACGATACACCCGCGTGTGTGGGTATAACACGCGACGGCGGATTCTCTTTCGCTTACCATTCGTCATGGCGTGTACCTACAACTCCACACGCGTCTCGTACGCCGCCTCCGCCGCCATCGAAACCATCCGCGTTTGATATATTACACGAATAGCGCGCAGACGACGTGGCAATAAAACGTTGTGTAAAACATTACCGCGAGATTGATTGTAACGGCACCGCACTCTACAGCCAGCCTAAAGTCGGATAAATTATATTATTATGTACGATATTATATGATACAGCTGCTCCTCGACGATACATACACAAAGTTTAGGTATAATAATTTAGGGGTGCAGTACATTTTTTCAAAAACTGACCCAAAATATAAACGAGATGTATACGATTTTTGAAATTCAGGCGAGCTAATTTGCAGGTAGTCGAAAACATGAATTGTATAATATTCAAATATATTATTTTTTGATACTGTCTATCATAATACGTCTCGAAAAAGTGTAGAGTATAAGATATTGAGAAATGCAAAGGTTAAAAACACGGAATATTCTCAAATCAAACTCATTCTGTGACGCTACAATTTTATTATATTTATAATTACTATCGACCAGTGGACAATGAAACGTTTCCATCTCAAGTAGATGGCAAACATGTTAACTTAAAAGATGATAAATGACGAATCCGTGGGTATCAATAATTAATATTGTAGTGGTTTAAAAAAGTTATTATTGTCATTCAAGTCATCGAGTCTCGTTCAACGAAGGTAAGTTCCGACGAAATAACCAAATAAGCACTTACTCGGTAATCGATTACTATGGATACATACTAATTTTTGTGAAATTTACAAACACTATTTTTGGCTATCTACTGTAGTGAAAATGACATAACTTTATTTTGTTGCAATTTATAGACTCCCAATTACAGCTATATATTACTGAAGCATTAATATTGTTACAATATTGGTAAAATGTTAATACAAATTGAAAATTTAGCATTGCTGTCTACTGAGGTAAAACTTACATAACAATATTGGCTCTTAGTTTTTTAATAAAATACGATATTTACGTAATATAATATAATTTATTGTTACCGCATAACTAAATAATTATCATCGTTTTTTTACAATACGCGACTTATCGATTTTGTGTCTCTCTATGTATAAACCTACATCCTAGCGCCGGTGATTGGGTTGGGAGGGGGGTATTGCAGGAGACCGGGGCATACACTTTGATGAAAATAAATTGCGTTTCTATTTTCAATCGCATGACTACAACTACAACAACAGTACATCACAAACACTATAGGTGTATATATTTTATTGTATACACTTTAATGCAAGCTGACCCAACTAACATAACATTTAAACGATTCTTCTTATTTACATAATAATATATAGATATATAGTCGGTATAGGTATCGAAATGTAACGACTAACTCGAGACTATATATATTATTCTGTTTCTTCGCGACAAAGTAAATAATAAACGAATGATGACGTATCAAACGATATCACCTGTCACCGGGTACACGCGGTATAATAAACGGCAAACTTGGACGTACTTTAACAATCGTGTTTATGTAAAATATGATAATATAATTAATACTTTTGAGCGTTTATTGTTGGCGTTTAACTTCATATTACACGAGGCCTAAAACGAGTGGGGCACGTATGTACAGCTATAAAATTATTAATATCAAACAAACACTGCACTGTGTGGTTTATTATTTTAATGATGAATGTTCAAAACGTTTAATTATTATTGTGCTGTACAATAATAATTTGATGTTGGAATATTCTGTACAGCGAACGCATGTGTATATTGTATACATAATATATAGTTTCATTTGTATACTGCGTACCTACATATTATTACCCTTATATTTAGGTTTCATAACGGTGAAATCTCTACGGGCAACACGAGAAAACCGATATTAAATTAATGTTTGATCAAACGGACAATAACAATACATTATACAATTATGAACGACCGCAGCTTCACAATACCCTCGTATCGAACAGGGTGGCTTAATAAGCATCCTCACCTCCATTTTTTTTTCGTCTGATAATGATTTTATTCAAATTCTGAGGTTTAGAATTGTTGTTTTTTTTAAGGACCCCATATTTTCAAGTCAAATCAATAATATACACTGTCCTATGGTGATACAAACTTATTTTTTATAAGAAACATAACCTCGTCTAATAAGTATTGTAAATTATTTAACAGATAGTTTTTTGAAAATTTTGATTTAACCTCTGATTTAGTATACAAATGTCGATGACCACACTTGCTGAATCACCATGAATGCAGCTACTGGGGAAAGCGTGCAAAAATAACATTCATCGTAATTTGTCGATATATTTAATAATATAATAAAATATTATTTACAATATTTATACATAATGATAAACGTACGCGTGAACCACTCTGTAGTAGAGTTTAAAATACGATTTATCGGTTAATCGTTGTACTTACTAATTGTTTTTAATATATTTCTTTTTTTTCTGATAAACGTAATATAAATAATGTTTATACATAAGTACCTTTGATCTTTGCCGCACTCTGCGAAAGCAATATACATCGTACGTCATATACATCTTATATTATATACCACCTGCAGCAAATTTATTGGTTTAAACGGAATCTCACGTGGTAGGTATATCAAACTTGAATCGGCGGCGTCTAAAATCAAATTTCGCTTTGTACTACGACCGGCAGTGGTTTCCACTGCAATGTAACGTATAATATAATATTATTATACATTCTTCGTTTATTTTACCGTAACCCCAAAGTCGATCAACATTCGCAAGATAAACAAAAAAGGGTATCTATATATATATATATATATATATATTATATTATTATATGTATAGAGGAAAGACGTTTACATTAAGCCCGACCGGCGACCATAATAAAAATAATTGTTTAGCCGAGAATCGTTTGAATAAATATAATATTATTGTGTTTGCGCGCCCGTCGGCCGTAATGCTGCAATATTATGTATGTAATAACCTAAAAGATATTTTGATTTTTAAACGGACGTTAAAACAAACGAAACCAACCAGTCATCTTTTATTTGTCCAATCGATATTATCCCATCGAATTTAATACGCGGTATATAATTATTATACCAAATTGTAAGTATAAAACTAAAAAATATATACCCATAATATTATGGTTACCTGTTGTTCCGATGAATTAAAAAAGTTTGTTTTCCCATCGTAATAAAAATAAACAAAGTATTTTTTTTTAACAGAAGATCATATCCTATTATACATATTACTTGTATTTATAACCAGTGTTGAGATGCCTTCTTTCCGTTTTTGTGTTTTTTAATAATTTTTAAAGACACTTTTTAATTTTAGTTATCATAACATTAATTATAGTGTTGTTTTAGGAAATTCGCTTTTTTTAAATTCTAAACCTTATTTGTAGGTATTGTTGAATATTTTGAATATTTTTTACAAAACATCTACGCGCGTACCTTCCTAAGTGATTAAAAAAAAAAAAATTGAAGATTATATAATTATAACCTATATATGACTTTTGTGTTCAGTACTATAATAGTTTTGAGAGGTATATCCCTTGCGCTACTCCACTCTGCTTATCATAAGCATAATTTTAAATATTCGATATTAAATCGCATACCTACATTGTAAACTTTAAGAAATATTTAGTTGGATTTTATGGAATTCAAAAAATGTAGACTTTTCAAATAAAAACCCTAAAACAACAAGGCAAAAATTGTTCAGATTTACAAAAAAAAAAAATTTAAAACCTACGGGCATTTATAAATATTATATTTTTACATTGAAACTTTTAACAACTTTGACACACACACAAAAGTGTATGCGGAAGCAACTGCAGCATTCTTACGGCGTACAGTCTTCTCCCGCACCAAACTTTGAACATTATGATAATATATATACCGGGAATTTATATTAATTACCTATATACAGATAGAGTTATTTATTGGCATATGCGTATTAGATCGGACGTTCCGGCGTACCCGCAGGAGCCAAAAGGGTTTATCAATTTAAGGTTTATTGTGCACTTAGCCCGGTGGCACTACATTAAACCTGAAGCTGTTATATATATAAATATATATCTATATATATTATTATAATAATAGGGTATATGGCTATAAGCGAATCCCACCTATTTAATCACGCGCGCAGCCCCCCGAAAATCCCGTCCAAGAGACCATCGGGACAAATAATAATTGTCACTGTTTCGGAGTGGCGGCGTAGGGGGCAGTCGCCACTGCGGCGGCGGCGGAGTTTACACAGCGGCTTCCGGTTTATTGATCCACCTTAGCTTCCACCTCCACCTCCGCCGCCGTCGCCACACCATCATCAGCCATCACCGTCGACGTCACGGCAGACAACGGGGAAGTAAACGAGATCTGCAGTTGACGGAACGAGGATGAAAAAAAGTTCGTATTGTCTATTTTAAAATGAGACTATATTATATAAATGTAACTTATTGTAAAACGAGTAATCCAAACGAATGTCATTGTAAAATAATAATTACGAAGGTGCATGGTCAATAATAATAAAATACATATTGGTATAGTATAAAGTTACTGTATAGTTACGTGTTACAAAAACTTAAATACCCCTCGGTTTTTTGTATGTACTGACAACATTGCCTAACGAGTCGCACTTTAAGGTGTTTACAAATCACTTAGGCAACCCTTAAGAACCGCTTATCATACTCGAATTCCAAATAATAATTATTATTTTCCTCTAGAATTGAGAAGGCCATATATGTATTAATAGTAAGAAATTTTTAAATTATGCGTCTTTATTATTTTCGAAAAATATTTTTTAAAACATTTTTCTTATAAGAAAATAATAACTGTAATGAGTTCTAAGAATATTGTATGATTAATGATACACTATATTACAAACATTTTGAATTTAAATAAATGTCTATGATTTTAAAATAGATTTATGCTGGGTGTCTTCTTACACGAATTTATTTATGTAATAACGGAATAAGTAGGTACCTATCTTAATTTGAATAAAAACATTTTGTGTTGTGAAATTTAGCATCAATGCAAGGCTAAAACGCATTCCTCAATAGGTATACAATGATTTCAGACCAAATTCTAGTACATACGACATGCATAGTATAACGCAATCTTAACCTCAATAATAATAGTTTATTCGACTGAATTTTAGTTTACGTGAAAAAATGGGTAAATCTTTACCTATTTACATAAAAAAAAATAACAGAACGATGCGCGCGTTGTTCGTCGTGTGATTTTTGTTGCACGCGTTCGCTAAGTGTAAATACAATATTCATACACACATAGATACAATGGTACATATATACATACGTGAACGTATATATATATATATATATAACCTATAGCCCATTACGATAAAGAAAAAAGAGAAAAAAGTAATAATAAATAAATAAAAAGCTTTGAGTACAATAAAACAACGCTCTTGCCAATGTAAGACCGAGTTCGATGCGTTATATTTGTGCGATCGAAAGTATTATTCCACGGTAACATACGTTTTCATACAACTTTGTGCTTACCATATATTATTTTATTGGACCTATATATACTTATAAGTTGTATATTATATTATGTACTACGCGCGAAGGCAGACAATTCGTAGACGACATTACGCGTTCTCTGCACGACGAATCAGCTCAAGGGTAAAATAAATCCGGATTACGTCACTGTCGAGAACTTTGTGTGCGTTCGTTATAATATATTTATCATGGTACAATAATGGTGTACATACGACGGGTACGCCATATCGTAGGTATATGTATTATTTATATACATGGGACATTTAAATAATTTCGTTTTATTGTATCGAGGAGACGGAGGAGTGGACAAAAAAAAAAACACAAACATTGCGTTACATTTCGACCGATCTATTTGCCAAAACTCTCACACGCAGAACGAGCGGGTGTTGTATCTACGTTTTTTTTTTTTTTAAAAATCGTCAGCAAAGGACTTGTCCGGACGTCCAAATGTAGATACATTAGTTAATTCTAACAGTTACCATGAAAAAGCGTACGGATAAGTAGGTTAACTTACTACGTATTATGCCTTACGGTACCCACGCCATAAATGCAAAACATTTTATACGGGTACTTCACCTTTGTGTTTTGTTGGTCGGAATTACCGTAATAATGAATATTTTGATCGAACTCGTATAATAATAATGGTTTTGCGGAAAATGCTATTATATAATAATATAATATACATAATATTATAGTGTGTAACCTTTATCAAACAAAATTTTTGACTGGGTCCCAAAACTTGACAGACCTTTTGGATCGCTCGGCCGCGTTATTTAATAAATTCACTTTGAAACTTTGGCGGAAACCTCAGGAATAAGTTTTCGGTAATTCAATAATCGCACAATTGTCAACAATTTACGACTGCAGGCTGCGAGTCTTTTCGAAATAACGCGACAAGCTTTCCAACTCACCGGCACACAAACTATAATAATATTACCACCTACCTAGCGAAAGCGCATTTAACGGAGATTTATAGTATTTTGGTATCGGTATGTGTGTTGAAACTACGCTTTGGTTGATTACACAAAAGATTAAATATTATTATTCACCAATAACCAATGTTGATTCGAGCTTCATGATTGTTTGCAAATATCAATTTTATGAAACGCATTTGAATATAATTAAAACATTTAGGTAAATTCAAAACAAATCCCTGAAACGATTTGAAATTTATTCCATTGAAGTTTAATGCGCGTACCGATGAATACCGCGTTTTTTATGCGCTCTGGTAGCTTGTATTCATAAATTATAAATTTAAACTAAAACGTTTGAGTTTTTTACAAAAGTACCTGTATACGTGTATCCTTGAATTTCCTATTTAAATTTTTTTTTTTTTATAGAAAAGGAATTACAGATTAATTATTAACTTGACACATTTTAATTCATCTAAACTGAATTTTTTATTGGTTGTCAACAATTAATACTTAGTTTTTATATTATACTAATTGAACTATTAAGATTATGATGTGTAAAATGTGTATCAACAATAACATTATAAAAGTATTATAACAGAAAAGTGAAAATTTGTAGTTGAACATTAAACTATATTAAATTATCATAATTATCATTAATATTGTATATAATATTATTATATAAGGTATGATGCAAAGCGATCGATGACTGTAAATAAAATCATTTTTATGAATGGAATTGTAACGTATTTTTTTCTTGTATTATATTTGAAACGAATCTGAAAACGTGAAAAGATACTTAAAGAAAATTCGCTACCTACATACTTAATATAAAATTTAAGACATTTGAGTTTTTTGTTCTCAAGTTTTTTGTTCACACTATAAAGAGATACGAATGGGTCCCTCTATATTTTATATGACGTATATAGGTATACACGAGTGTGTTATTTTCGTTAACTGAAGTATAATATGACTGTGAATTCTTCTATTGTTAATATAAATCTCCGAAAATAGAAGGGCTTTTTGTATAAAAAATAATTGGCTCCGAGCTTTATATTTTTACCATGGATATTCAAGGATGATAATATAAAATGTTCAGCGACTATTTATAATATACCTCACAAAGGATTTTAATAACTCAAAAAGTAACATCGAACTCGTTGACACGAAAAAAAGGGGAAAAAAACAATATGGCATATACATGTTCAGTTAAACATTGTGTAGTATAAAGTTAAGGCCAATACGCCATATTATTATTATTTTAGGAGTTGTTATAATGAACGTCTACAACAGTAAAATGAGTTTCGAAGGTTCATTTTAACTAGAGTCGAGCTTTTTGAAACGTTTGTTTTGATTACCCAGAACTCGACGAGTTCGAACAAAAATGGACTACGATAATCGAATGTCCATTACGTGTATTTTTTTTGTTGGTAAACACTGATATTGAAAAGGTAAATCCTGCGAAGGACATTTTCTATTTTAATGAGACTTTGTTGAGTAGCATTTTTTCGCATATATAGGTAGTGTTTCACATAAACAGTGTAAATAAATTTATATTTTTGAGTTTATTTGCGTGAAAATATTAAACATTCGATTAGTAAAATATAAATATGAATGAAAATAAATAAAAATAGCGTCATAAAAACGTCAGGGTTGAATAAAATACGGTTATTCTAAAATCAATAATCTGTATTTTATTGTAAAAAAAAAAAAAAAATATGAGTAATAAATTAATAAACTATTTTATGGCAATGTAGTTAATTACACCGAAGCTATATTAATTGATAAAATAAATGCATATAATAAAGCATTATTTCCGTACGATTTTAAACGATATATCTACATAAAATATTAAAAATATTTATGGACATAATTTTTTGTTTCATCAATTATTTAAATGTTATTTTTAATTTATTCTAATAGTATAGACGACATATATATAGCGTCTTATATGATACGCCCTTAGTTAAAATGTCGAAGGGACTAACTATATTATGGATCAAAAGTCGAAATTTTGATCAGTGTGATTGATTGATGACGTCTTACGGTTTGGTCGCTACCACACAACTACATGAAATATAATAATATAAACAATACATTGGGATGGAGAAATCACACGTTAATCGTGATTATTTTATTCGTAATGGTCCGTTATATAGGTAATTTCTGCAGTCAACAGAAAAAGAAAGTTCAAATAGTCTAGAGAATAAGATTAATGTGCTACGTACGCTATGGAAAAATACAATCATCCTGTATAACATAATATCTACGACAAATTAGCAGACAGAATTCAATTCGGTTTTCACGAGTTGTATACGTACGCGTAAAAAAATAATAACGTACGTCATACGCAATTCCGCGGGCGCCGTGTCAATTAAAATCTATTCGTATGTGCAACACAAACAAATTCACATATTATTATTATAGCTCGCGCCTAAGAATAATTATTTTTTAACGCTCAAGTCCACGTGTATTTATACGTAGTTTGTGTAATATGAATCATGATGAACGCCCGGCCATAATATTTTGGTACATAATAAAAATAATATGTAAATAGGATTCAGAATTTGTGCGTATGGGGGGGGGGGGATAGAACATTTTAACTGATATCGCACGATAATTCGCACGGTTCAAAGACAAAAATAGTAAGTTTTCGAAATGTTATCAGGAAGCTAGAAATACATACGTGCCTCCTCCCCGAACACTGTAAATATAAATCATAAAATGTACGCCTATAATAATATGCATTAAAAATGCGTTGGCATACGACACGAACAAGAACATTTGAACAGATCCGTTTTAAGGTATGAAGCGTACTGAATAAATAAAAGTTGTTTTATTTAAAGCTTTCTGAAATAAAACAAACAATTTATTATACTTCTCGTTATTCGTTAATATGCATTAAATTTACTTTATATTTGATTTTGTAAATAATGTACCGCGTAATTTATCGTATTTGCCGTTTTCCTTTTTGTGGGAAGAAAACAAATCGATATTGTCTTCAGAATATCCGAATTTTTAGCTTTTTCATTAAAAAATAAACATATATATTTATATAAAGGTATGAATACTAAATTATCCAATTTAGTTTATTGAAATGGAACTGAATACGTTTTTAATATTAATTTGATGTATTGTCTGAATTCTATAATATAAAGCATTTGAGAAAAATAATAATAATTTTGAACTTGCGTTATATTAAAGTTCTCACTCTCGTTAATTTATAACACAATACTGTTGCTATTTAATTATAAACATAGCATTAGTCTTTTAATTTAAGAGTTATTATAAAAAGACTGATTTATGATTTAAAAAATTAAAAAAATTATAAATAAATTCATTAGATTAAAAAATTAAAATTATGTCATCGAGGTAATAATATAATAAAATACGAGCTTGCAATTGAAGTACTGTAAATATAGTATGAAAGAATAAAGATACCATGGGATAAATGTACGATCTATTATTTCATCAATTTTAAGCCTGTTTTTGTCCGAATACTGATAATATAGAACTATTTATAAATACAAGCATATTATATGATTTTGCTTTAATCTACATAATCTTTTTATATATTAAGTGGTCACACAAAGAGGAAATATTTCATGAAGTGCCAAAATATGAGATGTTCGAGTAGATACTCTTTTTAATCGAAAAATTGTGTATACGTTTGCAAAAAAAGGTCAATTATTGAATAAGTATTATCTGTAAAGGTATTATATAAAAAACAAAAACTATTATAAAAACCAGCATCGATAAGGCCAATATTTCCAAAGTGATCCCCATGCCAATACCGCAATCGGTCTCATTCGTTGCTGTCTCCGTTCAATTTATTGATAAATTGATATAAATAGGTATAAATTATACACTGATAAGGTGATATGTGTACGCATGTATATATAATAATATATGAAACACAATATAACGTCGTTTGATCTACGTCAAATAGACGAACGTTGTGGTGTAAACACCACTCGGCCGTCGGCAATGCGAAATTATCTCACATTGGTATACGATCTTAATAATAATATTTTGATTACTATAATAAACTCGTCGTTTTAGTTTCTTCAATGTTCATGTGGCGTCGTTATGTGCTTGCATGGAACATTGATAACATTGTAGTGGGTATAAGTCATAATTAGGGCCCGGATTTAAATGCACTTAAAACCATACAAATATGCTCTAAAAAATAGCCAAAAATGCCCTTAAAAAATGCATTTTAGCACAATAATGACCTTAAAAATGCCATATATTTTTTTTTAATACAAATTGTAATTTATAAATGAGATATAATTGTTATTTACTAGACTGCTATGATGTTGACACGCATATGTTTTGGCCGTTTTTGGGGAAATATTATTCATTCTAAACATACCGAAATATATATTAAAATGTATATAAAATTAGCATTCTAAGTAAACCTATTGTACTAACTAAATTTTGAGCATTGCATTGAAAAAAAAAACTGAATCGAAAAAAAATTGACAATGTGTATAGAAAAACCCGATAAACCTTCTTAAATATCAAGAAAATAATTTATCTTTAGATAATATTTTGAATAGGCTAAATCGTATATCTATATTGAACAAATATGCATTAAAAACCAACAAAATTACCCAATAATGCTAAAAATACTCTAAAAATGAAAAAAACATCAAAATATGAAAAAAAAATGCAAAATAAAATTTGTAACTTTCAAACCCTCGTTACATGAAACAAATTATGTACTTAGAAAGTATTGTGTATGATCAACCAAAAAATATGCATTGAAATCCGGGCCCTAGTCATAATATTATACAATATAATATAACATAGCATATCAAATTAGTATACGGGGTGATTCACCAACCCCATTCTTGATTTTCAATAATACAGTTATTCAAAATAGAATTTTTGGAATTTGTAAATAAACTCAAAGTCCATAATTTTAAATCCTTGAGATTTTTTGTAATACTTATTTAAGGGGTGTCTATAGTAGAGATACAAACTACTGTTTTTCAAATGAGAACCGAGGTTTTTCTACTGTAAATATTTTAGCGGTTATTTTTTAAGAAAATTATGGCGTATCAAAATCAAAATTTGAACTTGTACTTTTGAGTTGTTTAACTTTGTGTACTAATGATAATATATCAATGATAATGGGTTTGGCTATATGATGATTTGAAAATTTAAGTGATTAATATTATAGGTATAGGTACCTACTAGATGTCTAAATCCAATATTACATGTATTTTTTATATTTGTAAAACCATTTGTAAAGACTATAATGTTTAGTATAATCTTTTTAATAACTAAGGGACAACACGTTCGAATTTTGAATTAGATAGTTCAAAAAAATTATACAATAAATAATTTACAATAAAAAGGGAGTTTCTCTTATAAAAAATAGAAAATTGTATTACCATAATAAGTTTTACTCAGGAAGAAAATAAAAATTCAAGAATTTAAAAATATGATGGTCTTTGAGTACTTAGATATTTCAAAATTCAAAAAAATGTGAATAATTTGAATAAATTAATTTTTAAGGGTACAAATAGGGGTGAGCATGCTTGGTGAATCACTTTGCATATGGATATTAATATAATGAATGTCTACAATATAGCTTCTTGATTGTGTGTTATATTATATATATATATATATATCCGAACGATTTCAATCTTGTTACTACAAAGTACGCTCATTGTGCATATATTTCGAATGAAATTAATACACCCGTGTGTATTATACTATTATATCAACATAACAAATTATATTTAGGTACGTCTCTTGCAAAATTGTATTTTATTTTATCTCACGCGCACGTGTAAACACTCTAACTGTACGATGCCAAGCTCTCAGATACAGAGACTATACATCCGATATAGGTATTGAATATATTTTATTTTATTCATCGATAAATTGTCCGAAATAAAACACAATATTATTGTAAGTTCACTTCAATAATAATTATTAACAATGATAAAATATACGATAAAAATGAATAATAAATAAATCAACAGAATAGTTATAAGAAAACGACATAGTGAACACATGGTATTCGCCTAAGAAAACCCCTAAAATTACACGTGGGCATTATATTTTTAATAATATAAGTGATGGTAACATAAAGGTATAAACCTTTATTGTTATGCATTTCATATATTCATATATATTATATCGCTAAAAATAACTACTTGTAAGGTTAAAATCAGTATCTTTTTTTTAATATCCTATATATTTTTTCGCTCATTGTAAATATTGATTTTATAGTTTTTATACCTCATAGGACGTAAACACATCTACCCAGCTTAGTATAAGAAATGAAAAATATATACAACTGTGTTTTTTTGTGTTTAAGAAATTGAAAGAAAATAAATTGTAATTATATTTAATTTTACGTTTACTACCTATAGGCATAGTGTACCGATAACGGATTAACTATAACGTATTGCCTATTAAAACCGTATGAGATTTTATTTTTCCATCGTTTACTTATTAGACAAAATATTATATGATTTAAATTGACTTAACAACAATAATATATAATATATTAGATAAGTACCTAGTCGACCTGCGCGTCATGTTTACAATTCGTAATCGTGGGACGTGCGTGTGACGTTTTAAGGCCGTATTCGAATGCGATTCACTATAATACACATTTATATATAAATATTTAAAATAGACAAAAAAAAAAGTTGTTCAAGAAATCGTGCCTGAGCGTAGAAAGATATAATTAACATAATATAATATTATTATTTTAATAAAATATTAATGCAATAATTCCTGCGCGTAGTACGAATATGCCCAAAATCATATTATGCGCATTATTAAAGTCAGTACGAAATTCATTCAGTTATTTTAAGACGTGCATTTAGGATTTACGATTTTTTTACACAACTCATATTATGTATTTCAAGTCGATCGGATGTCGGAGGTCGTAATCAAAGTACAAATACTTTATGCACTTTTTACAGTATTATTTTTACAAGTGTTCCGAATATAGTTTTGTGACTGACAAAATGGGTGCAGAGGATCGCGCAAAGGAAAAGCACAATAATCCCAAATTTGGAAGAATCTGTACTCACTCATATAATATATAAATTGTACTGTACCTATACAGTATTAAATCGAGATTAACGTCGGTTAAAAAATAATAAACTTATCATCTGAAACACATGAGTATTGTAAAATTACCTAAAATACGAAGTAATATCATATAATTATGTGATAATAATATAATATAAAATATATTTTATCAAAAAGGAAACAAAATTCTTTAGAAAAAACGTTTACTTTACGACGTATACTGCACCAATATAACACAATAATATAATAGGTACTCTATAAGATTGGAGCCATATATAATATAATATAATGTTGTTTTCGAAAGCTCTATACATGTATTATTGGAATTTCAAAACGAAAAGCGTACCGATCGAACATGATTTTATCACGGCGAAAAAAAATTTTCACTCGAATTGGAAACCTGTTTATATACGACATAGTATTCAACAATTTCAGTGAGGCGAACTTATATTATACAAACACATCATAACGAAATATAAAATATATTGTGTGCAGAGAAACTTCAAAGGAATTAAAACGAATCCGTTTTACGGGCGGTAGAGTATTATACTCGACAATTCGATGGAAATAACATAATAATATAATATATATGTATATGTACCTACTGGGTTAATGATATAAAATAAACATATTAAAAGTTCATTGCGCGTGCCCATCGACCGCCATAAATCTTAATTATACCTACAAAATATTATGTACGCGTTTGTTGTTTGTGAGTAGTATAATATTTAATATAACTATACCTATGTGACATTTATTTGATATTTTTTGTACGCATCATTTTATACATAAAAAATAACTAATTGCATCCATAAAATATGAAGTAAGTGATTTTAAAATAAAAAACTAAATTCATATCGCTTCGGTATTTCTACAGATGAGTTATGCGGAAAAAATAAAATTATAATTTGTCGATGACAATAATAATTTGATGCCATCCAACGTTATTGCATTTCGTATAATATACAAACAGTTTATTTATTAATTTTATCAATGAGTTGAAAACAAATTAAATAAATACACGAGCAAACAAAGAAAATTGCTACGATTAAAATTTGTATTATTCCTCAATATTATAAAATATATAGTAGTGTATACTGTATACTGCAGCAGCGCTACCTTATATTAATCAACGAGAAAATAATTTATCTGTAAACTATTTTTTAATATTTATTCATAAAATTAATGGAATAACAAAGCGGCGTAAATACAATAATATATTATATACTATATAGATTATAGATAGGTAGGTATATACAAAAACAAACATATTAAAAATCTGAAATAAATTTATTATGTTATTGCAAAACCCAACCAAGCCAATTCCAATTAAATATCATTTGAAATAAATCGGTCTACCGAAGAAATATAATTCGATATCGATTTTGAGAAATAATAATAAATAATACGACATGAAATAAATTTTTTTCATTTTATAAAAAACATACAACGCAATTGTTAGCAATGCAATTGTCATTGTTTTTTTTTTTTTTGCTTGGTACACGATTAAATGAAATATAATTTATATCGACCAATGCGCTTTGGCGTACATATATATTTCGAATTTTAATTAAATAAAATACACGAATTTTTTAATTATTTTTGCACAGTATAATTATTTGATATGAGTACACATAATTTTGACAGCTGTCGTTACCAATTCACCAAAAACTAACGATTGCCTTCATTTTTCTTCAATATTATGAAAACATTCAATTTTTAAATATACTTAAAGACCATTTTGAGGTCTTAAAAATTCTTGAAATGTTTTATGCTAGGTATACTTATGAGTGTGTTTACTGTCCTGTGGATATACAGACTTCTGTTTTTCAAATAAGTACCCCGCTTTTCTACTATAATAATTATTTAGTCAATTATATTATTATATAGTCCAAGTATAAAATAAATACGCTAGATTTAATATTGCGTCTATTTTACATATTCGTAAACCATTTTTAAGGGTATAATTTTTGGTATAAACATTTTAATAACTAAGAAACTACAGGTGGTTTGAATTTGAATCAGGGTACATTCAAATTATCAAAAATTTGTCCACTAAATAATTTACAATAAAAAAGGGGTTCTCATTTTTTAAAAACAGAAATTTGATTCACCAAAATCTTGCACCAGCTACACTGGCTTAAAAAAAATCAAAAATTAGAATAAATTCATTATTAAAGTCTGCCCTCATTTTAGAATGCTTAGTGAATCACCTGTACATAATAAAGTAATAGTATGCGCAAAATAGAAGCACCCATTACAATTGTGATACGTCGAATACATTTAATTACTAATGGATTGTTTGATAATCTTCTTTGGTGTACACATGTTATTATAATATACGTTGTACACAGTCAAACTCCGAGCACAATATTAAACACGAGAAATTTATATTACTAAAAAAAGTTAATAAACATGGTGATAACAATAATGATAGTAATAATAATGTACGCGACTGTCGCGACTGTCACGCTCTCCCGCTATCCACAACACGAATCGATGATAAGCCAAAGGTTAGGTTGACGCGACATGCAGTACCTTTATAATATAATATATTATTAACACATTTGGGACGGTATTTTTTTTTAGTTTCATTTCAAGCTTGACATTTACGCACGACTACGTACGTATTACCGGGAGCTTAAAAATTTAAAATTAAAAGTTAAAACTACAGAACGACGGACCTACATATTTTATTTTGTTTTAAAATAACACGATATTAATATTAATATAGAAAAATCGTTTTACCTCCGGGATTGACAACTCGGCTTTGTGGAGTACTGTTGCCTGCAGCGCCGGATGATCTCCGAGACCTGTCAAAAATAAAACAATTAATTAAATCAATTATAATATAATAATATTCTATGATACTGTTCATCGCAGCAAATAACCACGATGTACGCTGTATTAACATTATACAGGCCGTTCACATAACTACACTGTATGTAACATAATATTATTATATATTCATTAAAATTTTGGATTTGTGAAAAACTAATATATTATTATTTAGTACACCGCACGTTCTCGTCAAAATTCGACTGAATATTGATATACAGGGAGGAAGCAATATTTTCAAATCATCCATACACGCCCTTTATGATGTGATTTACGCAATATAGCATAATAATAATAATAAATAATAATATTGATTTACTACACGCGAAACCTCATTGATGAGTCTTTTGGTTTTCCTCTGACAATGCATATCAGCTTATCAATGTTATCATACATCATTCTACAGCACTATGTAAAATATTATAAAAACGAACAAACACAGGTTAAGAATTATTGTACTTTCGACCGTATGTACACGAGTAATAACTTAATTAGACAATCTGCGTCACTCTCCTATACTAACTGACATTGTCTCTTTCTCGCTCTCTCTCTCTTTCTCTGTCTGTCTGTCTCTCAGTGTATTATATAAAAATAATATTCATATCAGTTGGTCGACTGCTCAATCTCAAAACCACTGAAAGTATGTCATAAAAAAAATACGCTTGAAGAATATTGACTTCAGAATGACCGGACGACTCCAAGAAATTACGCGAAAATATCGATAAGAAAAGTTTTTTTTCTAGAAGTCGGTGAACAATTATTGTGATGTAAAAATAAAAGTTATAGCGAGAATAATAAGTAATAACTGATGACAAAATTAAAAAAAATAAAAGTTAATTTTTAAATTCTTTTCATTTTAGATTCTGAGTGAACCGATGAATGTATTAATTTTACAATGATGTGTGATTTTAGATTCTGTGTTTTTTTTTATTTTTTATTTTATTTTTTTTTTTGTGTCTGTCATCACCTTTTAGGACAGTAAAAGTGCTTGGATTTTCTTCAACAGTAACTTTTCTGATAGGAAAGTGAATCTAAGAAGTAATTTGGGGGGTCAAAAGTAAAAATTTCCCAGTAGTTTTCAAAAGCGACATGAAAATCAAAAGAAAAATTAATGAAAAACGGGAATTTTTACGCAAAATCTGTTTTCGAGAAAATCGATTTTGGTTTTTAGTGTAACTCTAAAACAAATGATCGTAGGTACATGCAATTTTGACTGAATATTTATCTTAGCATTTTCTATACACCATAACATTTTTCAAATATTTTGACTTATTTTGAGCTGCTTACAATTTCCATTTTTTTTAGTTGTTTTGTCTATAAATATCAATACAATTTTATTTGTTGGTTAAAAAAGCTTGAAAATTTAATAGAGGCTCCTAGGTTATTATTTAAAAGGCAGATGAAAAAAATTAAAAAACCGTGGTCACAGTTTTTATTTATAAGCATTTAAAGTTCAAATCTTGGCAAAATACGGAAAAATCACGAAAATTTGCAAATTATTTTGAGTTGAGAATTCATAAAAATTTTTCTTTTTAAATCTAAGATTTTAAAATGTAATACAAGATAATCCATAAGTTTGTCTACCTTTATCAAAAAAAAAAAATGTCTACAAGAAAGTCAAATTAAATTTTTATGAGCGTTTGAAATTCATATTTTTACAACATTTGATATTCACTCGATATCTCATGTAACGATTTTCTTATTTTGTTGTTATTAAAAATCGTATTACTGTAGATACTTGAAAATTTCACTGAATGTTTATATTAGCATTTTGTTTACACGATAAAATGTTGAAAATAATTTGACTCTTTTTGAGCTGTTTACGGACATTTTCAGTTTTTAATTTTTTAGTTTTTTTTTCTATAAATATCAATAAAATTTTATTTGTTGGGTAAAAAAGCGTGAAAATTTAATATAAGGCTCCTGATTTATCGTTCTAATAGCAGTTGAAAATATTAAAAATACATAGGCACAATTTTTTTTTGTAAGCATTTAAAGTTCAAATTTATCACATTTAAAATTTAATAATTATTTTGTAGTTAAAAATTTATAAAATGTTTAAGTTTTATAGCTAAGGATTGAAAATTTAAAACAAGGCTCCACTTAATAGGTTATATATAAATTACTTTATTCACAATAATATCATCAAATATACTTGGTAATATCATAGGCTGACTGACCGTTTTCGCTCAGAATCGTTTTTCTTATACAATGATATTATATAAATGATTTCAAATTTAACACCATCCAGTACAGTGACCCCCTTGTAACCACCTGTACAGCAGAGTGACATCCACTTACCCACCTTTTTAAACATGATTTCTGTACAACGTTAAAGTTAAAAAATACGTGTCACGAAGAAATGTAATTTATTAAATATTCCACAGAGTTTAATGGTATAATTATGCTAATAACCTTCGTACCCAAATATATACGTACCTATCTATACATACTACCTAACTATACCTATACATGTGTAGTGGCTACACATTATATTATATTATTATTATAATTTATAAATATAAGAATTGGGCTGGCGCGTCACATCGATTTAATTATTACGCACGTGTAATAGTTTCACCCGGTAATTACGTTCGCAAAACAGCCATAAAGGGATCCAGTTTTCCCCAGTAACTGCTCGAGAATAGGTCAATTTATAAGGAGAAGATGAAATAATAAGTACATTAAATGTATATGTTTATATTATATTTGGACACGGAATAAATTACAACCATTTTTTTACACGAAATTAATTAGAAAAGAGTTTGTTAACTACTATTTTGCTTATTTTAGTGTAAATTTAAAGTATTCAGAAGAATTAAGTAAAATATAATAATACTGCAACTATACCTATAGTATTACATTATGAATAGTATATAAGAAACGTATAAAAATATAATATATAAAATAATAAAGCAGTAGACGATTGAAAAGACAAAGAACTAAATCGTGAACAAAGTTTTTGTTTTCTATGAGTATTTATTTTTCATTTTGTATGATATAGCAAATAATTGTAACAAAGAACAATTATTTTACTGAAAAATATATTTATTAAAAATTCAAGATAAATATTGTAGTTTTCAGTTGGCGAAGATTAAAAATAATAATAATAAATATAAAAACTATAGAATATAGAGTAAAGCAATTTGAAATTACATTAAATATTAGCCCCTTTATATTATTATGTGTGCCATTGCAATTAAAAGTTCATATTAACAAGTACAGACTGCAATTGAGCTCATTTCTATATTGGCCCTGGAAATTTGCAATTAAATTCATTATGTAAAATATAGAGGTACGGGTATAATAATTATGCATTTTAAATAAATTCGAACGAATCGTGAAAAATATGTTGTGATGGTAAAATAATTGAATAACTTGGATCATTTTCATATCAATATCTGCATGTAATACGCGACTCGTTGTTTAAACATAAAACAATTAATAAACTAAATATGAAATTCAGGACTTATCAAACACAATCATCGTTTCAATTGTTTTTCTGTACCATGATGAATATTATTATGACAAAAAAATAACTGCCAAAACCTAGTCTATTTAATATAACAGTGAAATAGTTTATCGAATGAAAACCTATGTTTCAAAACAGCGCAAGGGTTTAGTGCTCAGCAAGTTTAATATGATTACTTGGGACGTCCTTTTACACAGTATATTTTTTACGTCACTTTTCACTGCTAAAATATAGTAAAATAACGGTAGGTAGATATATTTTTACGGTCCCGTATGGTATTGCACGTTTCAACGTTTGCAACTAGCTAATGGTAATTTATTAAAGTGACTTTGAATTCGCCACGATTTAGGACAGCTGTTGTTGTTTGCAACCATCATGGTCGTCTGGAGTATTTAATTTACATACAATATTATCATCATGAAGTGTTTGCATCGTCGCTGTTCTATAGTGAGTGATAAATAACATATACATATATATATATATACACTAAATTCTTTTCGATTTCAAAACGTCCAATTATTAATGAGCGCCGAGTTCAAGTTGCGAGTGTCAAAGACAACGAAACACAATTATTATTATTAATATTTGGAGCGTTATCAATAGAATATTGTATTATATTATCGTACTGATAATGGTTATGCAATCGACGTGTGCAATTATATATGCAGGGCAGCTGACTACATAATATTATAGTACCACACGACGTGACTTTCGGAACGTATAGGTGTATATTATACAAAGAGCAATAACAAAAATAATAATACAAATATTATATAATATTATTATACAGATACGGGGATATATTATATTTTTAACAAAACTTTTTCTGCCTTATTTATTCATGTTTTTATTGGACGGCGAAGTCTGAAAACCACTGCGATTCGTTCGCCTGCGGCGGCAACAACGATAGCGCGGGCCGCGGTGCAGCGCGGTCGTGGAAAGATTTCCTTTATAAGTCGTCATTATGTATTATATTATGTTATAGAATAATATAAAAGAAAATGTTTGAAAAAAATAAAATAAAAAACGATCGAACGCCGTTCGATATTATATATAATAAGAACGCGGCAAAAAAAAGATGCACCTACGTATTTCTCTCTCTCTCTCTCTCTCTCCATCCATCTCTATCCATCTTTATCTCTCTCTTCTCTCTCTACCACTCTGATTTTTATAATATGGACGACGATGACGTATATGACGTATATGAAATATATACATTAAACTTTTCCCTCCGACTATTTCGTAGAGCCTTTTCTTTTGGTGCGTCATTCGACCTTTTGCGCCCTTATACCGTATTTCTCATATCTTATTCGTTGGTTGCACACTAGTTGCGTCTAAAAGATAACTAGGAGAAAAAAAGTCGTAATCCGAATTTCTGCGTGTGGGTTTTCTTGCCTTATACCTATAACCAATCCGAGCGGCGAATAGATTAATATTTACAAACGTATAATGTGTTCATATACCTATGATATTATTCGTGCCGGTTAAATAATAACGACAGTCAACAATCGCATTATATAGGTTCATAATATATTATACAATTATAATTATATTAATGTTTGTCATATTATTTTAATATCGCTGACCATTATTAATTACGGCATTTAAAAATGAACGAATTTGAATTTATAAAAATAACATAAAATAAGTTTGCTAATTCCATAATATAAATTTGTAAAAAAAATTTAAAATTATTTTACCTACATGTCTATAGTAAGAATGCTACAATCCCAAATTAAGTAAATTACGAGAAGAAAAATTAGATTTCATAGTATATAATAATATTATGTATTATATTTTAACTTTTTAGTTATACCATGTAGATACTCTCGATTCTAATCTTACGAACGCAAGTTGGTTTCAATGGTACAAATCTCTTTACTTGGACCTAAATATTAAATGGATTAATGAAATAATACGAGACTCTGAAACCCACCACGAAGAAAAACCAAGCATGGTCATGTAACACTGAATTTCTACAGCTGCTGGATACAGAATTATGTCAGATGCCATAAACGTCATAAACTTAACGACTTGGCTTTATTATAAATATTTATGTATGTAAATAACAAAATTATCTAATGGGAGAAGTTCTGTAAATGTTTGGTCATTTTATTACACGTATTACTTATTTAGGGCCTTATCTTATTATTCTGGAAGACGAAAAAAGTACTGTATTTAAAAAAAAAATGTATATGTACCACAAAAAAACTCTAGCCTCCATTTAGGACAAGTTTTTACCTTAGGTCATGAATAGTAGCCACTCAATTTTTCGAGCTTATGCACTAGCTGTTTATGATTGAAATTTGTATACACATTTTTTAATGCTAGACAAAAAAAAATATTTTATCTTATAATACTCACTTTTGTGATGGTACATTGGTGAGGCTCAAGAAATTATTGCGGACGCTTCGTAGACTCGCCAGTATTTGTGCAAACGGTGTAACGATGAGATCTTCGCCATGGCTAGAATTATAAAAAGAAAAACACATAATTATTATATTGAGTGGATAAATAAAAACCCAAACCCCGAGATAGCTTAATGATAAAGTTATTTTTTCGTCAAAAATAAGATGCCAACTGCAGGTAAGCTAAATCAGCTGAGGACGAATAGGCGATTTTAATTCGTATAATTAAAATTGTGTACACAATAATAATATGTACTTGTAAAGCGAACGCAATAACCATTTTGCTGTAGGTATCTAAACGTAATTTTACCACGAACGCCACGTGATCACATTTCACGAGAATAATAATTTTGTTCACTACATTAAGCTCAACATTTTTATTCAAATACATTTTTACAGCCAATATTTATACACCTGTATACCTATATTATATAATAATATGTACTAGCTAGGTAATCAATTACCGAAAATATATCTTAGACTTGGGTATTTTTCAATAACACTATATATTATGATAATGTAATAAAATTGTAATATACATATAGTATAATATATTATTATATTAATTAAATGTAAATAGATCATCCTAATTCTAAATATGTAACATAATGATGTGTAAACTTTACACATTGGCGAAGGTAGTCATACCAAATTATTTCTAAGATCGTTTCTTTAATAGTTTTAGTTGTGGCTGAAGTACTCTATGCTGACTCGTTTTACACAACTACAACACTTTAAATCTACAATATATTGTAGGTATTTGTTATGTTGTATTATATATGTAAAGTGTGCGAATGGAATGTTTGTATACTACTTATGTGATAATGTAAATAATAAAACCAATCACATAGTTATCACATTAAAAATCGTACACATTTATTATACCAAGTGATAAATAACACACAAAAGGCAATGCGGTGTAAACAAATTATAATATAAAATCTCCGTTTTTCTCCATAAATATCACACATTTTTTTTTTTCATAGTTCCATTATTAAAAATGCGATAGAAAAAAGAATGTGGGCGGACACGGGAAAAACGGTTGAAAAGAAAAATGGTGGGAAGTCAGGTTAAATAACTCCCAGGAGCATCAGGGAGGAAAATGCTTTTAGGCTGTGTCTGGTTGCAAGAAAATAAAACGAAAGTTTTTGAATATTAATGTATGTTACGTAATAATAATAATAATAATAATACTTCAAAAGGAGAAAAAATGTTGGAATACAATTTAACATTATTATATATTTTCATCATTCCACGTAATTTTCAAAATGGTAATCGGTAAAAAAAAATGTATTATTAGATTTTGAGAGATGCGACGAGTGTATTGATTTTACGATGACGTTTATTTTTTTGTTTTATTTGTGTGTCTGAAGACACTTTTTCTAGTAGAAAAATGTTCTGATCATCAACATCGATGGAGGTATCTGGTAGAAAATTAGATCTAGTTGGTACATATTGGAGGTAAAAATTGATAATTTTTTAATACTTTTTCGAGAAAGACAAAAAAAAAATACGAAAATTTGTTAAAATGTTAATATTATAATAACTATTAATTATTAATAAAATAACTGTTTGGTAACCATGACCACTAAAAAATTAAACCATATTGGCATAGACTATCCTTTGTTTTTTTTTCTGTAAAATTTATTGATCAATATTTTTTGCTAGACAAAAAAGCAAGGTTCCGTTTAACTTTTTAATACTTGAATTGAAAAAAAAACCACAACATTTTTTTATGAGCGTTTGAGGATAGAATACTGACGAATTTGTGAATTAAATATAATATTTTACAATAATGATATTAAGTTTTAAAAATATAATACATTGCCGTCTAGCTTATATCGATCTACCGTAATATACTAATTGTGAAGTAAATTACTTTAAACGTAACATCAAAAATCATATTATGAAATATATTTAGTTCTGCTGCAGGCTTACAGCCAGAATAACTTGAGTCTTCGCTCAAAATTTTTTTCCGTGTGCAATGATGTATAATAGTTGAATTCAAATTTAACACGTATCTACATTAAATTGACTTATTCAATGATGAGGAATACTCGACACCTACAACAGCTGTACCTAATGCAGAACGGTTACACAGTTTTTCGCTTTTATTATGATTACATTTTCCCACACATACCATTCCAATCTGCACACAGCACACATTAAATATATATAGGTATATATACATTTTACGCCATATATTGATATTGCTTAACCATGAATTAAAATTAAAAAATAATGCTTTAAAAAATGTTTATTTTTTTTTCTCTTGTCCGAGATTTAAAGTTCTTTATCTTGGACTTTATTTTAGATTTTAATAATTGGCAGGAGGTAGGTAAGCGTAGTAGGGTTATGGCCAAATTTAAGTCAGTCTCTAGGGTTATACAGCTCGACCACTTTTTTAAATAGCACCAACAACTCAATTAATATTGATTTTTAGATTGTTATAAACATATGATAACGTTTTTTCCATAATAATTTACCTAGGAGTTCAACGAGGTCTCTGATATATTATGTTGAATATAATTTGTACAAATTTAAGATTATATACCCTACTATTGATCAAAATAAATAATATTTCACCGTACTTTTTTGGCGTTGTTAATCATTACTCCTAAAATATACGGCGTTATAAAATTACAGGTTTCCTAATATTTTATGTAAATTCATAACTTCACAATTAACATATTCATAAAGCATATACGAGTAGGGTAGGTACATTTACAAGTTTTAAGACAGGTGAGCTATTCGGCTGTGTCGAATTATTAACTTCACTATATTTATTCATGGGAATTTGTTCGCATGTTATTTTGGTGAAGGTCGAAATAGTAATTATAACACTAATAGTTTACGTAACTTGAAATGGTAGAGAATATTTAAAATAATATATCGCAATCGATTTCAATTGTGAAGCACGCAATAAAATAATATGCACTGCTTATTAAGGCAGCAAGTCAGTATGGATAATTTATTATTGTAGTAATGGTCAATGAATAAAAAATATAAAAATTCGTAATCATTAAAAAAAAATAAAAAAATTTTACAATATCATTAAGTGAAAATAGCTGGAAGGGGAAAAGTTTAACAGTATATTCAGCTTGCGTAAGCAACTTTGTAAACATTAAATTTAACTGTTTAGCTTGGGAAAAGATGATGATGAATATACCTACGTTGGCAGATCAGACGTTTTAACTATGGGTCGGCAAACAAAATCAACTTGATGAATTTAAACAGTGGACACCACCGACATAATATATATATTATAAACTATAAGTTACTGCGTCTATATGGTCTATAAGTTCGGAGTTATTTGCTTTTGCGGTGTTGGTCGTTAGATTCCTTTGGGTGCAAAGATGATTCGCAGATAGTTTTACGCATATTCATCGGATGTCCGTCATTTAAAATATATGTATATGGGTAGGCATGTGATATAATGTTACCATACATATTATCATAATACATTTAAATTGTTTTGTTAATTAATTTGGGAATTCAATTCTCCTCATGCTCGACATTATAAATCATAATATATATATATATAAATGGTAGTAAAATACAATATCATCTCGCTCAGATAGTAATTTGAAACTTTCTATTTGACTTTCAATCTCTCCGGTGACATATATATATTATTGTGCTGGAAATGCGATTTTTATGTTTAACGCTCTCTATAATACTCCGAAAGTGGGCGTGTATTTAACGTTTCGAGATTCAGATTAAAAGTTTGATGGTTTCCATGACTTTTTGTGAGCTACACAGGAGTATAATATATAAATACAAATAAATATTAGTGCAAACTATAAACATGTGAACCCGCATTTACAGTATACATACAATATAGGTATATCACGATTTATAATACATCACGAGTATCCCCATTCGATGAATCCAAAATTATATTGACGTTTTGTCGTAACTTTCGATTACACCTAAGCCCTAATATATTATATCGAGGAGCGTTGGATCTACATCATATTATATCATAATAAAATAAATTATCGTTTCATCACAGAATAGGTGAAAAAAATACGGCCCCAACAGTCGTTTTTTTATGAAATCTTACTGAAACCGCTGAGTTTGCGGACAAAATGTGCAGCATAATATTAAGACCATGCTTAAAAAAGCGGTTTCATTCATGTAATATTACGTGTGCGATTTATGTTCTACCTCACTTGGAATTATTGCATCAAAATAACGTACACAGAGTACCAATATATTAAAATAATATAACAAATAGTAATATATTCATTCTACACGTTTGATGTACAAGTTTACACAACCGCAGAACAAATATACATGCAGAACGATTGTTATTGCAGGTCTTGTAAACATTAACCGTGAACAAGACAGAATGGCAACTCTGAAGACATTAAATGTCACCGGCTTAATAATTATTATTTAAAATAACATTCGACGGTAAAGATTATACATGTTATACATTTCTAATTATAATACACAAGATTCATCGACTATTATTATCACTATACCGCAATATTCGATTTAAACGTGATTTATTTTATACAGTATTGACAATTTTTTATTAAGTTGGCATATTCAAAATTTCGAATTGTATAGATTACGTCTTACTATGTTTTGCAGGTTATTAATCAATGCGGTCGAGTCGCGTCAGCGCTTCCGTGAGCACACCGTGGGCATAATCGCATAGTTGCGGTTGGAAGCTCCCTAACAGCAGTAGTCTACGACAAGTAATTCGGTCTCTACGTGCGCAGACACGCCTATACCATGCCCAGTGGCCAATAGCAGCTACTCCAGCGTGCGCAAGCGCTAATCACGCCCAGCAGCTAACCACATCGGTTCCCATGCGCGCAGGCGCCGCAAAACACGACCAGCGGCCAATCACAGGGCACTCCGTGTGCGCAGGCGCGAATCCGCGCCCAGCGGTTATAAGATCCGGTGCACGGCCACCGGAACGGTAGTCAGTCCAGGACAGCGATCTAGTTAACAAGTTGGAGCAGCAGCAGATGAAGACTCCTCCACACCAGCACCCGGGGCTCGGGCCCCTGGTGACGCAATGTCTCACGCGAATCACGATTACGGTGGTGATATGGATCTGATAAACCAGGATTTGGCCTCCCAGACCATTCTAAGTCCGGTTGACGCCTTCGATTTGAAGTTCAGGCGCATAGTGGAGTCTGAGGCCAAGAGGCGGAAAACCTCAGAGACCCCCAGGTGAGCGCAAGTGCCTGGAGTGCGAATCTCAGATTGAAGCTTAACGAGACAAGGGTGTTGCTGAGTTCGGTAGCCCGCGTAACGAGGGAATACATCGGAAAGACGGAATCTGAGGAGGACCCTACCTCGAAAGACAAACTAGGGAACCTTCTAGGCAGAATGGTTCAGACGTTCCATATATTAAGTTTCCTTCTCATCAAAGAGGGCGATGTGCTGAACCTACCAGACCTTGGTTCACCACCTCAGACCGAAGCCACCAGCAAGAACGTTTCCACGGCCTATGCCTCCTTGATATGAGTTATCCGACCTCGGACTATTGGAATAACGTAACAGTCGTCGAAACTAGGGTGGCACCTGCCCGCAGGAGAACTAGGAATCCAAAGGAACCAGGAGGCCAGTCCCAACAGGAAACCGAGACAGACGCTGCGATGGAAATTGATGCAGAAGAGTGGTCAGAAGTCGTCGTCAGACAAGCCAGGTCCGGGAATAGACAGATGACCGCGGCGCGGCAGCCCACCACCGAACCCAGTCCGCGGCCGTCAGGCTTTTCCGGAAAAAAACACCGGCCATCCTCATCAGGAACGCGGAAGGCAAGAGTTATAAGGACACAATATTGCCGGTGCGCAACTGTGGCCTGACTAGGGAGGAGATCGGTACTAGCGTGACCATAAGGACAGACGAGGGACGGTTGTCTCCTTTTGGAGCTTCCTAAAGGAGGTAACTCAGTTTCGGCAACCAAACAAATCATCTCGGCAATGTCGCAAAAACTAAGTGACTCCGTCCGCAAAGTATTACAGCTTGGCATACAAGTGGAGGTCGAGGTGCTGGATATCGTCGCCGCTACAACCGCGACAGAAGTCCTGGAGGCACTCCGTAACGCCATCCCCGGACAGGATGACCCGTAAGCTAACATCGACCAGGACGTTGTCAGTGACATCAGGATATGGGGCACCTGATCCGGACAATAGATAGCCACGGTGAAATTGCCAAAGCACATCGCTGCCTATGTAACCAGCTTATGGCACAGACAGCAGACGAGATCGAGGCGGACGTCTTCATTATGTCCGAACCAGCCACCCGCTATGGCCACGAAGACCAGTGGTGTTTCAGCTCAGACCGCAAGTTATAGCAGTTATAGTTTATGTAGCCGAAGGCAACCTTAGGAGAGTAGAGGCTCCCGTACTGTCATATATAACTGTATTGTTGTTGTAATATTAGTGAGTAGGAGACTGGCCTACCACTACTAAAATTATGTTGTATTTGATTTGTTTCAATAAAAGACGGGGACCGGAGGAGAAGTATTGGCAAACTTAGTTCCTTCTCCGGTCCTCAATACCACGCAAAAAAAAGGTTATTAAACAAGGCAGTTAAACTCCAGTGGGCGACATATCGTTCCTTATAGAGCGGAAAAGAAATTTATTATATTTCTGAATGCATTGTTAGATCTATGTATATACCTACTTTATTCGAAAACAGTATAATTTTACAAGTGACGGGATACGAATGTTTGGTGAAAAAATGCTTCCGAGTTGTATGCTAGAGACACACATCGAGTATAGGTCATAAATAATATTTGACCTAACGACGGGGCGTGGTAAAGGCGGGCAGTCGGGCTCTTTAATATGGATCGCTTATAGACTTAAAAACTATAATATTATTATATGCTATAATAATACTATGCATAATGTATTTAATAGACTCTATTTATGGAGTACGTTTATTTAACTATCGTCGGTATAAACATATCGTGCATTGAGGTTAAAAGTTATTTGAACCCACCGCGATGACAAATAATATAAAATATTATATATAATATTTTGGAAAATTATTACTAGACATACGTACCTAGAGATGTATAAATGTAGGTACCTATCATATAAATATATAACTCAGTAATGTATATAAAGACTGCTCACGTTCGACAGATCGTATTCGAAAACGATAAAATAATACTTTAACATTAATGGATCGTCATGTATGTTGCTCATAGAATATATATTATTATGGATACGAAAAGAATAAAATACTATGCACGATGATGAGATGGGTATACAGTATATACTTGCTGAATATCACACATCCGGTTGCGCAGCAATTTTCTTCCTGTTCCTCGTACTCGTGTATAAAATGTACAAGACGCACACACACACACATACGTCCGTACATAATATATAATAGATACATATTATACTAAATTATGTACTGCAGCACATTCGACTGTCATTCAAAATATTGTGTAACTATTGAGTTGGGGGGAAAAACAAAACAAGCAGATCGTACGCGCCATGAGTTAATATATTTTAACAACAACTACGACGACATATTTAAGTAATGTTTCCTATACAAACACACATAGTACACACGAGTGATATTTTGGTGAACGCCATTGATATACAAACAGTAAAAAAGTCCACCAATGACGTTTTGTATATTGTCCTACACTATTATAATGTTACATTATATGTATATCTATATAATATTACAAAATGAAGTAATGTACATTTTAAAATATTATTATTATGATTATAATACGCATAGACAGGTGTTACTATGGTATTATAATGTACAGCTATAGTAACATTACGTTTTAAGATACAAAACATTATATTATTTCGAGTATACCAAGTTCGAAGTAGAAACAAAAGGATAGACTATCAAGTCCCCAGTGTTCAAATATCATATAAATGAAAATCAAATATCGATCATTGTCTAGATAAATAATTTAATGTTTGTCATAATGTTGTATAATATATAACATATTAAGTTATGTCTCCTTAAAAATAATCGAAAAAAATAATTTATTATTATATTATTTTTGTTTTGGATATAAAATAGGCGTTAAAAGTAGGATTTTCTTCTTTTAAGTAGGTACTGCAGAGTTATTTGTTGCAATAATAATACATAGTGAGGGGAACGGAGTGGCCGAGCGGACTAAGACGTCGGCTGCGATGTAGCCGATGCTGGTTCATTACCTCGGCCGCGGGCGGCATTTTACTTCGGGCAAGTCACGGTGTCCGGAGAACAAGTACCACCCCCCCCCCCCATCGGGGCATGGCAGAAACCTACAGGTGCCCCATTAGAAATTCTGTCAAACACAACAAACATGTGTAAAAGCCCTACCGTTACAAACCCCACAATCGGCTAATGGCCATAGTCGTAGAGCTTAAAGATCAATTAAAAAAAAAAAAAAATACATAGTGAATTATTATTACATATTTTAACGAATAAACATAATGTTGAGATTTAATATTTGAAATATATATATTTTTTTTTCAATTGCGTAGCCAGGGTCTAGTTACCGGAGGGTGGTTGTACATTTTGTAGTTGGCGACCAATTTACACAATAATACAAATGAGCCGTCGAAAGAAAAAGAAAATTTATATTATTATTTTATACTTTATAACACACTGCATAATTTATTACATTGCAGATTAATATTAGTGTTATATAATTATGATAATTAGGTTAGTTATAATTATTTAATGTATGATATGTACATATTATCTCTCTTTGGGAGGGGGGGGGGCAAAAAGCCCTCGAGGGCCACGAGTTGGACCACCCCGGGTTAGGGTATAAGTTTAAACTATATATTACAATTATTATACAACATAACATCCCTGTATTCTGCCCCATGTGTACCCAGCACACCCACGTTTTGTTCAACTAATGTTACCTGTCACAGCAAGCGAGAAACAAAACCTTATTTTAGTGTAGTCGTCTAACATAAAGTGAATGTTTTGATAACATTACTACACTGTGAATTTTATTATAGTTGTAATTCTCTGAATGTGAACGCCAAATTATTACGCGCAATATAAATATTTTTGTTGAAGACTTCAAATGCCTGTGATAGTATATACTTGTTTAAGAGTGCGAGCAAATTCAAAAAAAGAAGACGGGACAGAGAATTAAAATAAATGTCGGTAATTTCATATATATTGAATCATCCACTGTAAAAATGTTATTAATTTTTTTTTCGTGGATAAAAAATAATTTATGTGTAGGTACCTTCGTTTTTTACCCTTCAGCTCCGTTTATAATAAACGAGGGTTGCCAGTTGTGGGTGTTAGTTAGCATTTATAAAATAAAATAATTGTAACCTTTTTTTCCTTTTTTAGTTTTTGCTCTGTTCTTTTTTTCATACAATTTTATAATTTCCTTGTGAATTACATAGAGTTTGTATCGATTCACCCACACCAAAAATCAGATAATACAGTGAAAATTCATTATAAAGTCTTCGTTATAGAATTAATTTGTTAAATATTTATTTTTCTTAAACCCAATCAGCTTCATTATATATTTTTAAATTATTTATAATCAGAAACAATTTTATAAAGTGTGATTATTCTATATATTATGTATATTGTATAGGTACATATTTAAAAACGCGAATAATAAAACATTTTATACTTCAAAAAACTTTAAGATATTTCGTTAACAGCTCCCTAAAATGTTACATAACAATATTATATTTTTTTGGTGATATAAATTATAGTGAATGTTAACAATAAAAAACTAATAAATAAATCACAAATAGCTGAAAAAGGCTTCACTTTTAGATTCTGAACGGAGCGATGAATATATTGAGTTTACAATGATTAGTGTTTTTTTTTGTGTCTGTCATCGACTTTTTGAACAGTAAAAATGCTTAGATACCTATTCAACTTCAATATCTTTCCTGGCAGTGAATTCAATCTAGTACTTGGAGATCAAAAGGGAGACAATTCTCAGTACTTTTCTTAACAACTGGGGAAAAAACAAGACATTTTACGCAAACCTGCAGATTTTGACAAAATTGATTTTTTTATTATGTAGTAAATTGAAAAAAAATCCTAGTTACTTGAAATATACACCAAATTTTTACATTATTATATCATATTGTCATTTTGTCAGACAGTATAAATGTATAATTACATACTATTGTATACCATTACTACTTCCTCGTGGTTGTTTTACCTATAGTATTATTATATATAAAATTCATATAATTTAAAATGTTTGTTTTACATGTTACCTACTCGTGCACGTGTATACAGGCGCAAATTTTCTTTTTACTTAAAGTAATTTACAACAGGGTGGTCTCAATATTATGTAAAAATATTATTTGTAATTATTTCAGAAGATAACAATAGAACAGTAGACATTCTAGAATGTATATTCAAATCCAAGAGAGGTATGAAAAAATAGCGTACTCAGCTGAATATGAACATTCGACATTGATCAAGGGCAGAAAGAGGCCATATTTTATTCACGAATAAAACGTGGACACGAATCTGACATTTCTGCCAACTTATATAAATTACCGACTACTGTTTTACTTGGATTGACCGTGATTTTAATTCCAAGAGACAACGGGGATTTCGTATTATAAATGGACGAGTTTAACATTATTTTACATAATATTTAAATTACCTACTTAAACTATTTAAATTATATCGTGAATCGATATTTAATTTAAACAAAAACATAATACCTATTATGTATCAAATAACGATTTTTGCTTTTATTTATATCGTTGTTAATTATAATAACAGCGACGATGATATATTTTACAAACAGCAGCCATATTTATCGTATAATACTGATTAAGTATGAAAGTATCGAGATCGTGTAATCGAAAGTCAGAAGTTCATCAAAAAAAAAAAAAAAAATGTTAAGAAATAAATTCAATAGGTAGTTAATAGTTTTGTAATGAAAAATACAAGAAAATAGTAATTGCACACATTGTTTTTTCTATTCCGATACGTACAAAAGTGTAGAACTATTATAGGCACTAATGTAGGTACTATACGTGAACACCTAATCCTAACAATGTTAATTATTTAATCAGACTGTACAAAAGGGATATAATACAGAATACAATGTAGCTGGTACTAGAAAGTTAACAATGTTGAAATACCTACTCATAGAATTTTATTTTATTGAAAATAACTGTAGCATAACTGCATTCTGGTTCTCGAACATAATATTATGCAAGTTCTAAAGCGAAATAAGAATAAAATATCATATTTGACTAAATATTTGAATTTGAATTAGGATTCTTTCCTCGGTTAAGCTAGGTTAGGTTATTTCAATAATATTATGAGTTGTTTTTGAAATATAGTGAATTATTATAAGTAACGCTACAAATTTTTTTGTTCAATCAACATGGTCCTTACAAAAAAATATATAAAAAATTGTTTTTTGTCGGTTTCCATAGTATTCCACTATTGAACGTTTCTTATAAGCCACAATATACTTTTCTATATTATTATGTATAGTTGGTCATTGATTTTATAAAGTCTATGTGTTAAAATTGATTGTTTTATAATCTATTGTGTTCAGTCTGTTCTGAATTTCTGATGTATTAATTTGTTGTAATTCTAAAGAAAGGATTAAACCTACTAGGATTTATATGTGGGTCATGTGCAGCAAAATTAAAAAAATAATTAAAAGATTCTGATATTTCGTTTGTATATATATCTAGGTATTCATATCCATAATCCCTCGACAGCAGTTTCTATTACAATTGCACTAGGGAATATTAAATATTAATTAAAGAAAAAAGAATTCTAAAAACGCAAGTAGTTACTTAAAGGATTTACATATTAAATTACATTTTGTTTTTATTATAAATAAATCTTAAAAATGTGTTCTTTCAATTTTACAACACTAAATATATATTAAGATAGCTAATAAGTTCACATTTATCTAGCTATTGTTTTGTACAAATAAATAGATTGTGTATAATAAATAATAATAATAATAATATCTATAACAGCTAAATTGCAATACCAAAGTAATTTACTGCCTACGAGAACCGAAATATAAAAATCTGTTTTCAATATTTTATTTGATGATAATAATAACAGCTTAGACTAAGTAAGATATGAGATAATATTTTTATAAAAATGATACAATATCATAACATAATATGACAGTATCATACGCGATGATAAATAAAACGAATTTAATCAAAACTATAGATATACATAAAATATTAATATGAAAATTTTCATCATATCAATAAAAATCATTTTTTGCCTGATCTTATTTTGTTTTCAGTTACTCTGCTTTCAAAACCGAGAATCAAACTTTATCTAAAAACTGATCCCATTCTATACATTGTTCCATCCAATCTAAATATTTTCTTAAGTATTTTTATGTCTAACAATATTGCATATTAGAAAATAACCACATTTTTTACCTAGTGTTTAACCTAGTGTTATTTAAAGCAGCGAAAAATATTTTTAAAAAATCGTTTAAATTGAACGAAATTCCCCAAACTCAGTGTAGCGGTTTTTATTGACTGTAATCGGAGATAAAAAAGTATACAGAAAATAATTATGAATCATTACACGCACAAAATAATATATAGGTAGGTTGTACCTACTAACATAATTTTTAATCATTCATTTTTAGTGTACATACAGTTGAAATTGAATTATTGCAGCTCGATAGCTCTGCGTATACATTTACACAATACATACATAATATTATTATGTGATTGGAATACATCAATATTCGTTTGTAAAATCAAACGATGGTATTTCTTCAATAATTACACGTATACAATATAATATATAAGGTGGGCAACATATATTTTATGTCTGATAACTAACACAGGAAAAGCTGAAAAATATAGAAAGCGCCAATAGTGGTACAACGTAAGTACAAAATACACATATTGTATTAAAATAATATCAAATAATATGGCATTAATGGATGCTGATAAATCTTAACCCGACCAAATTCCCATATAGGATGGGATGGGCCATCCTGAACCAATCGAACAGAGTGCAATACAAATCGATACAATCATTTTATTCTAATAAAATAACAGTTATTATTGGTTACAGTACATCGCACTTGTCCATACCATTTACATACCGTATACGAGTCTGCAGTTGAAAATATTTGATTGTTTTCCAAAAAATAAAATATTGTTGGACATAAAAATAGTAGAGGAAACAGGCATTTATTTTGTACCAAGAAAGATTTATAAAAATGTGAACTATTTTCAGACAACGAGGGAGATGAATTTAAATTTACGATTCTGAAAACACTGTAAAGGATATAGCAAAATATTACCGGAAGTAGACCAGCTAAAAAATGTGCATACTTTTCACGAGCTAAACTATTTTAGCATCGACAAAAAAAAAAAAAAATAATAATAAATAAATACTAATTTCAATTTTGTCAGAACATTGCTGGACGAGAGGGCGGAATACAGAAATCAATTTTTCAATCTCCTAGTTTGGAATTTTTTAAGAATGCAAAACACGCGTATACTTATCTGTATAAAAAGCGGTAAAATACAATGCTCTTTACATAACAATATAATGTTTTAGTGATTGTTATTATTTTAATTTATTTGTATGATGCATAAGTATTTTATATCATTCAAACCTAAACATTCGAAACATTTTTAAAATACCGCTATCGTGCAGGGTGTTATTTTAAGACTTTTTTTGGTAGAAAGATAAAAAATAAATTTGAAAAATGTATGATGTAAATTATTTATTTTATTTTGTTCTATGCATTATAATATTATACTATTGCCACTATAGTTGTATACGATTGAATTATACATTTGTTTATATAAATAAAAATGGTAATGTAGTACCTACGCTTTTTTCGTGCTACTCGTTTTAAACAGCATACAAGTTTATGGAGTTGAAAAAAATAAGAATATTTTATGGTATTTATATTATAAATACCATTCGTTCTAAAAATATTATGACTACCTCCTAAACCTAGATTTTGTTTTATATTCAATCGTTTTTTTTCGTACTTAAACTCTAGGTACGTCTAACAGCTATGCTGAGTTTTATAGGCTACCTACGAGTTTTTACATTTAAGTACACCATCAAATGTTTTACGAAATATAATACTATTCATTAAGTTTCATCGCATAAAAAAACTAATAAGTAAAGTTGTACCTAAGTGCACTCATAAAATAATAATTTATTGTACTTTAAATAGATTGTCATCAACTTTTATGGGATATTAATATCTTAATCGTAATAGAAACAAGAAGTCATATTTAAATGAAAACAACAAAAATAAATCATTTAAGTCATAAACAAACTCATAAAAACATAACATTACACTTAAGCAAACATACTCGTAGTTGGTAAATAATAAATGGTAACTATTCATGTTTTGGTTGAATAAAATTACATATTGTTACATGAATGTAGTAGGTATCTATACTAATCAAACGACTTTGAAACATAATATGGAAGTACGTTTTTAAAAATATTTACTTAGTTAAATATTAATTCAATTAATATTTTCATTAAACAATTGTATAATAAATTAATCATTTAAATATAAATTAATCATTTAAATATAAAATAATAATTTTATATTTGAATTTTAAAACTATAATTATTAAAAAAAAAAAATAATAATAACCGAAATGTATTTAATTATTTTTTTAATTTCATCTTAAACCAAGTTTCAACTTTTATATATGTATATAATCATTTCAACAAATTAATAATGGGGGACGGAGTTGCCGAGCGGACTAAGGCGTCGGTTGCGACGTGCAACGATGCCGGTTAAAAACCTTGGCCGCGGGTGGCATTTTTCTTCGGGCAAGTCACAGTGTCCGGAGAGAAGTGCCACCATCTCCCACCCGGGCATGGCGATACCTACGGGTGCCCACTAAGAATCTGCCAAACCGTGTAAACGTGTTTAAAACCTACAGTACCCTTCCAAATAGTTAAAAACCACCCAATGGCTTAAGTGGCCACGGGTTGATTAATAAAAAATAAAAATAAGAAAATAAAATAAAAAATAAATTAAATATTCAGATATTCCACACGAATTATGACTTTATTTTAATTAAAAATGTGTTTATAAATTACTATAGAGCCCGTATAAATAATAATATGATTATGAGCGTGTTGATCTAAATAGTATCATTTTAAAATTAATTTAAAAATTAAAAATGTAATTTACGTTTTCAGACAGTATAGTTGTCAATTTTATCCGTGAACCATACCTACTGCAGTGATCAGATTACAAAATGATAAATACTATGAAAGAAAACATGGACATAAGAGAACAGTATCATAATATTACGTTTAGGTAGATTTACCTTATCCGATTTCATTGCGACGTTATAATAATTTTGTATCAAATTATGTAAATTTTTGATAATATATGCGTATAATATGTAACATATCATGACCACTCGGTCGAACCGATATCATTATTACTATTATTGTGATATAGTAATTTCTGTAATCAGCATAATACTTAGGTAGGTAGGTACTGCATTCTATATAGTATTATTATTATTATTATTATTACACCGTTTACAACCCAAACCGTGGTTTCCCTTAACATATTCATGACACATTATTGTTAGGCGTAAACACTACACGAGGAATAATTTGAATATTTTATTGTAATACAAATTTCCTGTCTAACGATAAACGGTTTCACTGAATTTTCGATGTATTTACTAATGAGAAAATGCGTTTAGGTATATAAATCCGATGAGATGCGGAATTAGGTGAGCATATAGGCGGGTAAACAATTATTGTATAAACATCGTTATTATGAGCGGTCGAGAAGATTTCGAAGTTTACGTTAAAACGGTCGTGGCAGTATTAATACTTTGATGAAAATCACAAAATTACCGAGGAATTTCATAAAAAATCATCATCTCTCCGAAGTACAGACGATTGTCGTTTAATATAACATAAGAAACTTCTATAGCTGACACAAAATATGTGCCTTCACACAAAAATAAAAAACAATACATCAATTTAAAACAATCACTTCGATCGAAATCTAAAAAAAAATACGAAAATATATGTTTTAACATGCCATATTGCCATGATTACAGAGTAAACATGATATTGTGAATAACATTACTTACACTGTATTTGTATAAAATACACATATATTGTATAATATGTGTGTGTGTGTGTTTTAGTTTAATAAAAAAAATATATAACTCACTGCAACGCAGTAAACGGAATTGTTTTAGAAATGTCAACAAAACCAAATAAATGTATGTGAATTTAATGTCACGTGAAATGTACAATATACGTAAAAAGCGTTGCTCGCATACTAGACTCGACGGACTGCAATTATTTGAGGGAATGAGTATTTCTCTAAAGAAAACAAAGACAAGAACACAACTGACTGTTTAATACTCGCACACTAAATAATTGGTTTTAAATTGTGTTTTTACTATAAAACGAGCAGAGAATGTATAGCGATTCGTGACAGTATTTGGGGTTCTATAAAGATAATTATGGAAACGAAATATAACAGCTAAATATAACAGCTGGTCTTGTTTTTATTTATCATTACAACTTTTGTCAAAAAATTTTATTAAATCTTCATAAAAAATATCTCACATCTCCACCCTCCCTTCCCCCCCCCCACACATACACACACACATTATGTGTACGATTTATATTTATTATTATAATTATATTCAAATGAAATACTAAAAGCTCCTCGAAAGCTCTATAATTATAATATTATATTATACGGGTACGAGATGACTGCCGCGCTTGTTACGCAAAACTGCATACTGCAGTGCAGTTCGTGATGCAGTGATTTGCATCGTGTGCAGCAGCAGCTACAGACTGCAGTTGTAGTTGTAACGACAAACACGTTCGCCTATATTAGGTATATCACGGTGCAGCTGCACGAGCGATTTAAACGGTTTTCTTATTCAAAGTGTAATATTATATTATAATAT
This sequence comes from Sitobion miscanthi, assembly GCA_008086715.1. Lineage (NCBI taxonomy): Eukaryota > Metazoa > Arthropoda > Insecta > Hemiptera > Aphididae > Sitobion > Sitobion miscanthi. Next base: position 67,870,488 of record CM017797.1, on the reverse strand, counting down.
TCAAATTTAACGATCGTGTCGGTCCGTACGAAACGCGAACGTCGCGACGTTATTATATTGTGCAGTGTAATAAGTTATTGTTATATCGTAATACACGGATATTATTCATTTATATGATCGGAAATTTGCTTCCGATTTATTTTTCAGTCATTGTGTGGGCCACAGCGGAAGACGCCCCTCCGGCGAATTTCTCGGCTATCCTGCAGCTGCACCCGGTTTCGTGACCTAAAAATTATGCATTTTCAAAATGTCACGTTTTTATGCGTGACATATATTATTATAATTGAAAATTTTTCGCGAACGAACGCGTACATTATATAATAAAAGCACAAAGTCATAATACATCATCGTGCACGGCGATGCCTATTGACTGTAAAAATGTTTTCGCACGGAAAATTTACTTGACAACAATAAATAATAAAAAATCCAATTTATTTTCATTTTTGAAGTTCCCATAAACATAATATTATAATATTATAGCATTATCATTACTATATACGCAACGTGGGCGCCTCTGCGATAACGTAGTACTATACCTATCTATACCTATAATATAAGTCAGCCTTATTACCTCATATATTTTTTCTCATGCGAAGTGTATAAACATCGCAGTCGTTCGATAATATTATTATTATTATTATTATTACGATCAAGTTCACTTTATCATATAATCTTTTTTTATTATTTGACGGTAGTGTATAGGCGATGTTTTGAGAAACTTTAAGAATAAGGCCGCAGCAATAGATGATAATTATCACAGAGGGTACACTATATTAATATTAATATTTTAATATATTGGTGATGCAATTATTATGATACTGTAACCAAAAAGCAGACTCGAAGAACTTCGATAAAACACACGTGTAGGAGTGACGCGACATGGACTTGTAATTATTATAATGATAATAATAATTTGTAAATGCACTATTTACAATGTGGATTTAGTGGCCAGAGATAACAATATATAATAATAATAATTATTATACGTATTAAGAACGTACTTAATAGCTGATGTTTGTGCATTTTTTGAGCTCTTATAATGTGTCTAATCATAATAATATAACATGTAGGTACCTAATTTTACCATTATGACGACATGATAAAATTATCATATTTGTATCCTTGGAGGCAGATACGTTAATATTATTTCGGATATATAAGCTTATAATAGTTATCATCGTGTAATTGAAGACCCCGGTGCAATAACCAGATATGTCCACATTTTTTCAAAAATCATGTTTTGATATAGAAATAATCAGAAAAAAATTCTCTATCGATCGGTGCAAAAACCGAATACGTCCAACGAATAGTATTGAAATAAAATGATAAAATTGATTTTTAAATTTCTGTTGGGTGCAATAACCAGATACGTCCGGACGTATTCATTGAAATAGTATATATCCATTTTTTTTTTCATTGGGCGCAAAAACAAATACGTCCGGACGTAACTGGTTATTGCTACCAACACTTCTATTCAAATTTTGCTATTCTATCCATTGCAATAACCAGGTATAAAGACTTAGTTTTTTTGATGTAGTATAAAAATAAAATATATTTTAATGAAATAAAATTAATTAATTATAATATTAATATACTTTATTTTTATCCTATGATGATATAGTTTTTGGTGATTAATAAGTATTTTTGTAATGGTACCACTGTTTTTAATCAATATTAATCTTGTTATAATATTACAAACCTATTGTTAAAAGTTTTAGTTGTATAGTGACTAAGTGATAACTATGTATCTATACAATATATTTTTTCAACATTCCTTATAACTTTTAATATTACTTGTAATAATGAATTCATATGATAAAATATTATAATAATGCATACATTTATTTTGCCATTTTGTAGGTACCTATACTAGGTCTATTAAAGGGGAGTATGTTTAATAACCTAATAGGGTGGTTTATATTACTCTAATGGCATAATTATTTCTAGTTAACTATTTATTTAAAAAATAACTTGATACATTAAAATCTATATTTCAAATAAAAATCAATTAATCATTAAAATTAATAATATGATTATTATTTAATAATACATAATATTTTATAATAGAGTGCTTATTGACCACAATAAAATAATAATTTATTGGCTGTAATAACCAGTTACGTCCAAAATCAAAATTGGACGTAACTGGTTATTGCAATCATTAAAAATATAATTATCATAGTTTTTTAGTTTTTTATAAATATTATCATGAGTATAAAATATAAACCATTGGAAATGGGTTTGAGTGATGTATCTTATTCTTACAAAAAAAATAATATTACGTTTTTAATTTTTGGTTAAGTTTTCAATATTTATAGATCGTTTTTTTCATTTCTTGAATAATTTTCAAAAATGGACGTATCTGGTTATTGCACCGGGGTCTTCAATTATCGAGTAGGTATTCAATTGTTCTAGAAATTTTCGGTGTGCGTATAGGACGGACACTTTACTCGGGTGCACACAAATAATACAATTCTATTTTAATTTATAAAAATTTAAACAATTGAAGATTATTAGTTTAAAAACTTTTGTGACAATTTCAAATGCGTATAATTATTATGGTGCGACAATAATAAATGTAAAAGCTAAATACAATTATTTAATGGTTCCACTGTATATAATATGGATGTCTGACAAAGATGTTTTTCAATTATCATTGTAACAACAACGGTCAACGAAAAAATATTTCCTTTTTTCCGTACCAAATATAAATTATGTGACGTGTGTCAATTGAGTTTATAAGATATACAATACAATATATATATATTTGGTTTTTGTATTCGAGCAATAAATTACATTTGGTTTACTAGCGTTTGTTCTATCTTTTTTACTTAGTAATTGCTATGAACAAACAAATGGCTGATTATTATACTGGCTTTATATTATCGCCATCATTGATAGGTACGAGAAAAATGTTTTGGAGGGGGAAGGGTTAAATATGACGTTATGTATACATATAATGAAAAAAAGCGACTTATTGAACAACGCACGTGTTAAAAAATACAGCACACCAGTACACCACGCGACTTACAATAGCTATTAATTACAGCGTTTAACGTATAAGACAGCAGTAATATTATTTAATATGAACCAAATATCGTTTAAATAGTATATGGATGATGTGTGGTACGACACTCTGTGCCAGATACCATCGTCAAATAGTGTATATGATATTAATAGTACAATAATAATTATACGCAAGACCCGTTTTGAAATGACAAAAATAAAAACACACATTGTATTATAATATTAATTAGAAGGCAATTATAACATTATGATAATATAGTTATACTGTATATATATAAGACAGTTCTTTATTGTTTGAAAAGGCTAACATTTTCCAATGTCCATCTAGAACTGTATCGGCAATTTTCCCCACTGTTGTCATCGGAACGTGATAATATAATGTTGTTACGTCTCGAAAACAATTCATATTCTACCTATTATATTGAATACGATTGACATATTTAAATATTTTATTGTACCGCCTAAATGTTTATGTGGTTAGAGATTCAACTATATAAGACGTAATTTAAATTAAAACGCGTACATTATTATGATTTGTTTGATGTAATACGTCTAGCTGTCTTAAAAAATATCGTTCAAGAATGCCATGGCTATCATAATGTCGTTAAAATAAACGCTAATAGATAATTGATAAAATGCATTTAAAAGAACCAATAAAAAAATATTTATATTAATCTGTTAGGTAGTGTCACTAATGGGTGACTTCTTCCCTCAAAAGCTCCACATGTAACTCCTGTCTCTCACATTTGATTATTTTTCTAATTAAGAATAGATTGTAAATAGTAAATACCTACCTTATAAAAATAAAAAAATAAAAATATTAGTCCGTTAGTAATTAGATAACTATTTATAGTAAAATTTTAGTTCTAATAATAATATTGAAAACTGGAGGAGAGGAGTTGTAAAGAAAAAACATGAGTAGTAAAATAATATTATAATGTTAGCACTTAGTTTGTACATACACAATAATACATTCTAACGTCTCTTTGGTATATTACTATAATGCGATACTCGTAATTCATATGTCAAGCACGAAACAACTAGCAAGTAAATTTACCTCACATACAAATACATAAAATAGCCATATATGTAAAATTGTATAGTATGATTGTATTGTATGTCACGATCACAAATATTATTATTTTTAATCCAATGACAATATCGCTGTTATAAAACGGCTATCTGTTTAAGTTCAATTTGTGTATTGTAATTTTTTTATTCATATATATTGTTATTATGATTAAAAAAAACAATTTTCCATTAAAAGAGAAAATATGCGACGAATACAATATAAATTGAAAAACGAAGTTGGGATTATAAAAGTGGTTGTGGAATATTGAAAAGAAAAAAAAACAGTGTTTATACTTAGGAGTAATTTGATGAATATACTTACTATGAATATAATAAATGTTTTTTTTCTATAGAAATATAAGAATATTTCACGATATTAACTCTACCCGGAAGAATGTATACAATATTAAAAGAATTCTGTGTTTCGATGATTGAGTAAAAAAATGAAGAATATATTTTACACGAGATCGAGGGATCCTTTCCCATGACAAAGGTTTTGATGCTGAGCCCCACGCCAGGTATCCTGTCCGATTTTATCGTTTGATGATAATACAGTATTTCCAACACGATTTTTTTCAAACGTAGTACTTCCATTTATTTGTACATTTTGTTTGGTCTAATCTTTTATAGTTGGCAGGCCAATTTTCACTTTCATAAAAACACCGGGGGCCACCAAAACAAAAAAAATATGATATTATTATCTATATTTTATTTTATTACAAACATATCACAGAATAATACTAACATTTAATTGTGATGATTATATGTTTCTTATATTTAGAATTTACATTAAACAAAATTAATGTGATGATTGGCCAATTTTTCGCGACATTTCACGTCAAATTACGATTTTGTAAATACATATTTGTGATATTTTTAGATTCTGAGCGAAGCGATAAATGTATTGATTTTATAATGATGTGTGTTTTTTTTTTTTTATTATTTTTGTGTCCGTCATCACCTTTTAGGACAGTAAAAATGCTTGGATTTTTTTCAACAGTAACTTTTCTGATAGAAAACTAAATCTACTTGGTACTTTGAGGGGGCCAAAAGTAAAAATGTCCAAGTAGTTTTCAAAAGCGACGTGAAAAACAAAAGACAAATTAAGGAAAATCAGGAATTTTTATGCAAATTCTGTTTTCGAGAAAATCGATTTTGATTTTTGGTGCAACTCTAAAACAAATGACCTTAGGTACATGAAATTTTGACTGAATGTATATATTAGCATTTTCTACACACCATGACATTTTCAAATATTTTGACTTATTTTGAGCTGTTTACGGACATTTTCAGTTTCCATTTTTTAAAGTTTTTTTTTCTATAAATATCAATAAAGTTTTATTTGTTGGTTAAAAAAACTTGAAAATTGAATAGAAGGCTCTTAGGTTATTGTTTCAAAGGCAGAAGAAAAAAATTAAAAATCCATAGTCACAATTTTTTAATATAAGCATTTAAAGTTCAAATATTGACAAAATACGTGAAAATGACGAGAATTTAATAATTATTTTGTAGTTAAAAATGTATAAAATGTTCAACTTTTATAGCTAAGGATTGAAAATTTAAAACAAGGTTCCACTACGTTAATAGGAAAATATATAAATTACTTTATTCACAATAATATCATCAAATACCTATACTTAGTTATATCATAGGTTGACTGACCGTTTTCACTCAGAATGGTTTTTCTTGTACAATGATATTATATCATTGAATTCAAATTTAACACCATCCACTACAGTGACCCACTTATAACCTACTGTACAGCAGAGCGACATCCACTTACCCACCTTTTTTTAATATAAATCTTTTAGAGAGGGCCAAAAAAAAAGCTTTGAGGGCCGCATGCTTGGATCACCCTGGTGTAAATATAAAGTATAGCAGCTATGACAGGCGTATACTTTATATACTTTACAGTTTACACATAACATATATTATCTATTGTTGTTTCTGAGTATTCATCATTTAGATATAGTAACATGATGAATAAAGTGTCAAAATAATAAAAGATTCTATTTTTAATTTTTTTTTTTGTACAAAGATGAAATAAATTCATGGTGTTATTGTAATAATTATGTAGAATAAAATATAAGTGCTTCAAATTACCACAACTTACAAAAAAAAAATCTGTCATCTGTCTTGTAATATAAATAAATTACCCCGTGTATATTATTTGTGACATCGTCATAATGCGGGCCCTCCCCTTGGTAACATTACGTATAATATATTAAAATGTTTTTTTAATGACAACTTACATTTTATAATTTCATAATCATGAGCGAAAAATAAAAAAAAATATGATGAATAAGATATTAATGAATTACCTATATAGAATAAATAATTTTATTTGATAAGCATGATAAATAATATTTTAAATAGATCATTGATGGGCAATATTATTATTTGAGAGGCACCTACCCATTTGTATGTATTACTTCAATCGACTATAAAGTTTAAAAATGCCGCCATCCCCCACCCGGGCATGGCAGATACCTACGGGTGCCCACTAAAAAATCTGCCAAACTAACAAACACACGTGTTTAAACCTACAGTATCCCCTCTCCCCCGATTAAAAAACCACCCAATAAAAAAATACATAGATACCTGGTTATAATTTTTTCATTAAGTGTTTAAAATTAAATGTCAACAAAATAATCAAAATCACGAATAATTGCAAATTATTATGTGATTGCTGATTTGTGTTTTTTTTTTTTTGAATTTTACCACAGTTACCTAATACAATATTATGAATTATGATTATTCATGAGTTTATAATTTTGTATTGCTGGAAATTAAAAAAAAGTTTAGCGTAAATAGCCTACAGTCGAACTGCAGAGAATATTCCGTATACAGAATGTAACAAGAATAAGACCTGACAAAAAAAAAAATAAAATATTCTGCTTATACGTATGACAAAAATTGTGAAAATTATGTGATGAAGAAATAATTTAAGAAATATACTCAAGTCAAGAAACGTATTACGTTCTAAATTAATTTAGTCAAAAAAATATTGATATTAAAAAAAATTCTTAAACATTTTTGACTTAGATAAACATGTTTACCATCAAAATTGTTCTTCTAATCAGATCTAAAAAGTGGCTATTTTGAATTTTTATAGAAAAACTATTTTTTTTTTATATTGTACATGTAGCGCAAGTGACTATAAATTATATACAAAAATATTGATTGGAACAAAAACTATTTCATCTATCAGGTCTTCCTGTTACACTCTATACACTATAGTCTATATAGATAAACCACCATCGTACGCCTACATATCTCTGCAGCTCCATGCATTTGAGCCGGCGGCATGTCATCGTCGTAGTTGACGTTGACGCTGATGAAATTCGTGTACCAGGTCTGTCACGGACAATAAATGGTGGTTGTGTAATAATAATAATAATAATATAAATGTATGTATATAATATTTCATTATATTATGTGCGTGCACAGAACTCAAATTATTTATTTATTCTATGATATTAATATATTATATAGCTAAAATATAATAATGTATAATGGCAATGATGATGTCTGCAGACAGATAGCTTTCAATTTGTATGCACAAGTTTAACACCTCCAGATTCTGATGTATTCGCATAAATGATAAATGTACTAAATTATCACATTGTCTTTTATATTTTATCTAAACAAGTGTTATTCCCTCCAGATTAAGTACATAATAATTGGTAGTTATAACAATTCATATTAAATTAGCTCGGTATAATCGATTGACGCAAATAATAGGTGCATCATAATAAAATAATATTATCGTTTGAAAGGAAAACGCATCAATAAATAAATTAACATCTCTACAAACGTCTTTTATAGTTGTATACCACGCATGTCCGGGGAGAATTTCCATTCAGGACCTTTTTGAATTATCTCAAAACATTCAACTTTTATATTCCTAAAGTTTAGCCGCCTTAAGTGAGTATATAATATATATATATATTATAACGACTGAAATGGCTTCCAAACGGTAAATTTTATTTCAATAAAATTTTTTTTAACATATTTACTTCAATATTATTTTTTAAACAATTGGTTTGCGAAATATGATTGCACGAGACACTTCCGGATGGTTCACTTGGTCACTATAATATCTGCCACGTATATTAGTGAATTTAAATAAGTTTCAAAGATTTCCGATCTGCCGGGTAATAAATAACTTTATGAAGATAAGATATAACCATTATGATACGAAACATAGCATCATAATAAAATATAATACTATTTTGATAATTTAGTTCATCGCAAGATAAAAATAATGACTTTGCAGGAGTTTCAACATTCAAAATCATAACTTCAACAGTATTTCATAGGAGTTTTACAATTGTTTAAAAATTGAATTAGTAATAACTAGTTTACTTTCTATAAAAAAATATATTAATCAATAAATATCGTTAAAAAAATCGTTATTACATTTTTTAGAATACAAAATATAATATAGAAGTGAATATTATATAAGCTACCAATTAAAAATTAAAAATGGAAGTTAAATTTGAAAATTGTTTATATTTTTAAATATTATAATAAGTTGTGTGTTCGAAAAATCACCGTTTTATAATTATGGTTTGCGTATCATGTATACATCAAGCATACATACATAGGTACATTGTAATAATGATTACACGTGCTTTTATCTTACTACCTGGATTATAAATTATTTAGTAGTGGTATGATTGCGTAAAAGTTAATATTGACTGATGATTTTTTATGTGTTATTAATCTATTCGTAAAACAATACATAAAAATAATTGTTTTAATATGATTTTGGATCTTGAAAAATATTTTTAACATGTATTCTTTTAAATTTATAAACCAAAGATATTATATAATATTATTTATCATTTTACGATAGTATTTTAGTAATTTTAAAGACAATTTGACATCTTATTTTCAATTCAGCTGTCATATAAATTAAAATGGTAGTATACCTATAGAGTGGTACATTAATATGCTAATTTGTAAAACAGTAAATAGGTAATTAAATAATCGTAACTTAAAAAAAATTAACCATCTAATAAGATGGACTATTATGTTAATGAACCACGATTGTTTGGTTGAGGACTGTGCACATTTGACTGCTTTTTACATTTCCGGTCTATTCTACTGTCGAACTTCGAGCAGAGATGAGTCTCTCGCTTTAAAGTTTAGATGACGGACTGAAGAAACTAATAAGTTTATCGTCTATGTACAAATCGTATAAACGCATAAAATTCAACTTCTATTTAAATTAAATGTTATAGTATCCGTTAAAGTCTACATAGAAAAAGTCTAATAACCATTACAGCGTTTGAGAATTCTTGGTTTATGTTCAGTAATCATTTCGAAAGAAGAAAAAACTAACGCACAAAAACATTAATGGCTTAAAACCCTGCAACAAAATATTCTCATGTTGTTTTTCATATTATATTAATAAACATTATTCACTTTTAAATGATTTGCAACGAGAATATACAACCATAAAGATAATAACAATATAACATATACTAAACATGATGCGTATAATATTATATTATTATAAATATTGTGACAAATGGATAATAAATTAATTCCAAAATGTATAAATATTACGATGAGAAAAAACTGAAAACGACATGCGTACTGATTGACCATTTTAGCCATTTAACTGTTCACAAAATCATTGTGTACAAGTTATGTAACATATTATTATATATTATTATAGTACGCAAACAGTCAGTGTTATTATATTATATACTCCGAGATCATTTCGTTTGGAAAACCGATGCAAATATTGTTTGCCAGTATGCCACTAGTTTTTCTGTTAAAAGATAAGAGAATAGATACAAAAATTAAATACATTATGTCATAACAAGAGTCCGGCAATAATAATATTATCAATAACAATATAATATAGAAAACATACATTCCATTGATGATTGAATACCCATGATTATAATATGATTATTTGTTATTATTTTGATATTAGTTTTTAGCACACAAACAACGTCGAAGAAAATTATTAAAGCATACGCGTACAACGTTGACTACACTGCTATAAAAGTATATTTTTATTGATCATTTTTTTCTCTCTTCCTCGTCATCATCACATCTCCCACTATCATTCTATATAATATTTTCTATCCTAATCTCTACTCACCCCTCGAGTACATTATTATATACATTTTTTTTCTTGGTCAACAATATTCTTCTCGCACCACTGTAGCGTTATTTATAAGTATAATGATATATACTCGTCGTTGCAGGCGGTTAGAGAGTTGTGACAATAACACTGAATTTGGAGAACTTTTATAGTAATGAAAAAATAATGAAAAGAAACGCCAACTTTGTACAGCACTGAGAACATTTTTCTATGGAAAATAGTCTAAAATGGCTATTACACAATACGCGTTATTATAATTATTATTATTATTAATCTTGGTACAGCTTCATCAATTTAGATTATTAAATTACAAAAATATAAAATATTGACGCTACATAATACATTATTTTTTATAGATTGACTTATAATTATTATCAATATATATATAATTTGAGAAATAAAATGATTTTATTGCCTTTGTCTTAAATTGGGATCCATTGTCATTGTATAAAACAATACGTTATAATTATATTATATTGTTCCGTCTTATGTTAATTTCCCGGTTAATTCTTTAAAGGTCGTGTAAAAAGAAAAAACCAATAATTGCATTTTAAAGACCCATCCGGGGCACGGCGTAGTGTTATTCTTAGATTATTGTTGATTATATAATATAACATATACCTACTATGTTTTGTTCGATTAAATATTGATATCGATTGATAATCGATGCACAAAATAATATACCAATTTATGTCTTATAATAGAATGTGTAATTATTTTATAAGCACCAGACGGACACGGACGGATATTTAGGTATACACTGAATGCTGCCCGCGCCTAAAAAAATCCATTACGAATACACGTCAAGTCGTTAACTGCTTGCACCTACCAAGTAATATCTATAACTTACTTTTCGATTATTATCTTAAGAGTGTAAACCACCCCCAACTGTATATGTATATTTTTTTTGTCATCGGTCTGGAGCTCGTGCGATATAATAGTATGTTTTTGTGGCACATTAGGGAAAATAAAAGAAAAACAATAATAACATCATAATATGGGGAGGGGGGGAGGAAATATAAAGTAAATTTTAGTATAAACAATAATAAACCACTACAACACAACACGTTACACGTAGCTACATTTCAGTCATTTGCGCACAACATCCATGACATGTTAAATAAATATTTTAAATATTATTGCTGTATAGGTACGCACGCGATTTGTTAAAAATCAATTTACGTAGACATCGTATTGTATAGGGTGGCATTTTAATGTGCTTTCTCCATTAATATATTATGTTGAAGTTATTCGTTTATTGAAATATTTTGGTACGTATTTAAATTTTGAAGAACACATTCTGAATGATCATAATTATACATAAAACAATTTTTTTTTTAATCTATAACCCAAATAACTAAAAAAATTCTCATTTAAAAAATAGAAGTTTACGTCGACACAGCTGGACAGTATTTTATTTAATATCCATAAAAGTCAATAAAAATTTGAATTTCGCCTATCAGCACACTTAGAAATTTCAAAAATCGTTATTTAAGATAATGGTTTAGGTTTGGTGTTATCTAGTTAAAAAAAAAACGTCTGCTTGTATATATACCTAATATGACATTGTTGTGAACTAGTGAGATTTCCGAAAAATGTATACAGTGTAGGAAGCATGATGAAAAAAAAACACGACCGCTGCTGAGAGAAATAAATTGTCCTAGTTTGTATGGTGAAGCAATTATTGATACGTGCACGTGCGTCTCAAAGAAATTCGTGGAAAAAAATATTCAACTGCGTGGACGTGCAGAGGTAACTTTTTAATGGTATCGAAACTTTAGCGACATTTTCCACGATAAAACGAAATGAACCAATTTTTGACCCAAACTGTAAAAAAAGTAAAAACCAGTGGTCTTATAAATTTATACCTCCGCATATTATCTATAGATTTTGAATATCGTTTGAGCTCTGAAAAAAATTTGTATAACCGATAATGTTCCATCACGATACACTTGCGTAATGCATTATAATATTATTTTATATTATGTATCAACCTATGATGTGAACGACTTTATAATATATGCGTATAGAGTATATTATTATAATGATCACCATCGTTCTCAATACATCATAATCATAATATTAATAGCACTTTTCAGAATATTGTTAACCGTGCCGGTCTTTTTTGAAAACTCGCCCTCAAAATCTACCGTCACTTACAATAAATTCGATAAGACATTAATAATTCGCTTAATATTATATAATCTTTGTTAACACGACGTCTATTCACACGAGGCGCTGTTGATACGATGATTGAACGGCGTTAAACTTAAATATTGTATATTATTAAATTCTTCCGTAAAACGATGTTGTTTACTTTGGGTTTCACAGTTTTAATTATATACATATATATTTACGAATTTCACCAACAGCTTGGCATTACGTCAGAATACGCGCGTATAATACATATAATATAATAATAATATTAACAATACGCTGTAACGTCAACATGCTCCACGCAAAGATACAATAATATTAAAATGTAATCCGGTAAGCGTAACACGAAACGACCGTTAAATTTAAAAGAAATAATAAAAACAAATTGCCGAGTTAGTTTTTATTATTGGTTAATATTTGTCGTTATCCGGGAAACCATAACATTTCGAAAATTGTATCATGTTCTTTTTATTATACGAACTGCATGCTTTATAATAATCTGCGTATATTTTATTATTTTAGGCTTTGTGATGCGGAGCGAGGGAATCGTTGGTTTTATTATACGGTGCGAGTTTTTCCCCTCATTTTTGCCGCAAAACACTTTTTCACCGGTACAAACAGCACGAGAAATTTTACGCAACTCAGTAGATTGGATAATATTGATTACAACAGACCGTGTTATGGTCGTTTTTAAGATTCCTCAACATGCTAGCCTATATTGCAGTAGTTTTAAAAAATAAAATTGCAAGGAATTGCATGTAGTATAAAAACAATCTCAGCAAATGGTTTTTGGTTTTGTGCAAATTGGCGCCGCGCTGTCCAAAATATTATGTTTAATAACCTAATAACATAATATTATAATTACACTATATATATAGGATGTTTAAAAATTAACTGGGTAATGTGCTAGTATGAAATCGATTACTGCCGAGTGTTAAGTCAGCTGTAAACGGAAACTAGATAGCATTTTTTAATACAATAATATAATATGTCCTGACACATGTCATGTTTGATTTTAGACGAAAAAGTATGGAGTGCCATGGCTATTTAAAACTGTATAATGATCAAAATGATGTATAATTTGTATTGGTATATAAAAATGTAATCATTATACAACACATATTCGCACAACATAGTGCAAATACAATACAAGTATGGGGCAATATTGTAATAGTTGTAAATAGACAGTTATATTATTGTATCTGCATTAATTCGAATCCGATGTACTAATAAAATGTATTCAAGAAAAATGAAATCGAATTGACACTTTCATTTTTATAATTTCACGAGTGGGTGATGGTTATTATTGTTTATCATTACCGTTGATTAAATTACACTGTTATCGATATTCCGCTTATATTTAAGTATATATTATATCGTCGAGTTTATTGCTTATTAATATAATATAATATATTATACGAGCAAACCATAATTATTATACCTACGGCCAACGGCGCTGCAATATATCGGTGGATATTGATGGTTTTAGAGCTAAGACAAACATCGCATACAGACGACCCGTCCATTTATCATCTAGTGTCAAACGCTACATTATCCGGAGTAAAAGACATTTAATAACGATTTGTGGGCGAGAAATACGAGCAGCACGCTTCCGCTCGCAGTTTCTATCCATGTATAGTATAATAATACCGATAATGTGCAATATAATATCAAATATGTGACGCTTAATTGAGAGTAAAAAAAAATCGATCGGGAACTCGCGCAAACGCGTCTTGTCCGGACAAAATACCTACGTCATAATAATATAAGAATATAGGTACTAGATATTATTATAGTCTTCGCATAGAATAATAGATGACACCGACGATATTATTATAACGCGAATGTATAATATATTTATTTAAATTGGCAATCGTTACATACATATATAGTAGTATAATAATATATAGATAAACTTAATATAAGAGCGTCGGACTGATTCGCCATTGACCCAGATTCACATTATTCCGAGGCCACGACTTTACAAAGGCCACTATACGATGATGATGATCGTCATCATACGTACTATATGTCGGTGTAGATGATAATAACAATAATATATTATAATTAAACAACGAATATGTGTACATTATACAATAAGTACAGTAGCAGCTGCTAGTAATATCCAATAAAGATGGTAGTGATGCACGGACCATCTGTTGATTGAGACCACTGATAACGTATCGTGTAGAATATAACATTATGTATATTGCTACCGGAAATACGATTAATTCTATAATGTATTATTATTATTATTGTTGTTGTAGTTGCTGCAGGTAGCCAGTATAGATACGCCTAGATAATGCTAATTTAACGTTTATCTCTCATGTTTCCGTATATGATTTTGAGCTATGTTCGTGACGTAGTGTATAATAATAATTGTAATACAAGTATACAACACAAACTATACAATAATATAATAATATCATTCATCGATCAATAATAATCATTGTTCGATGGTAATATAATAATTTGTATTCATCAAATTTGCAAGTTGCAAACACCTATCATTATAATGTTTGGTAAACGACATTTAAATGAACAAAATATAATTATTATAATATTTTGACATTATTCTGACAGTCGCAAGATATTTTATTCCTTACCTACATTATTATTATTAAGAATCGACCACCTACACGACTTTTAGAAGATAAAATTGAAGAAAGCTGCACGTGCAGCTTATTTTGTTTACTACAGCTCGAAGGTCAAACTTCAAAAATATTGTCCTCGTTCATCTCTGTAATAGGTACTTTTCGTCTAAAGCCTAATGGGATGGATATTTCTCGGAAATGCGAAAATGAAGGGTAGGTAGATACATTAATGTGAGTAATGCTTATAAAATAGACCAAGACAGTAAATAATGTGTAGCATCCTCGAATACCGCAGTATATTAATATTATCTATATACATATTATATTTTATACGTTATTATTAATAGTTTTAAATGATATGCTTAACAAACATCAGGGTATTAATTTGCCCTAAACAAACAAAAAATTTGGAGAGTATAATTAATGGTCAACCAAATATTTTTTTATAAATTGATATATTATGTAGTATACCTAATTATAGTCGGTATAGTAGCAAATAATCACTTTTGCCTATTACTATTGGAAGGAAGAAATTGATTTATTTTAAGTAAGGGTAGATCAATTTTGGACAATTTCAACAAGCAAATTAAGTATAGGTAATATAATATTAGGTACATGTATTGAGGTTTCATTTTTCTATAGAAATATAGAATAGAATATAATACATATTTTATATTTTAATGAACAATAACATTATATAGCGTATTATACTTTTACTCGATATTTTTTGTTCTTGTCATTTTTAAAAATGCCTTTAAGCATTATGCTAATAAAGTATGCACATTGCAAATGTATATAACACTGGGTGGTTCATATTGTCAGTGACATAATATATTATAATAATTTATCAACGAAAAACAACAATTTATTTTATACTATTATACTTTATAGTCGCAGTAATCTCATATTATACAACGGCTCCACTAACGCCCGCAATAGCTATTAACGAGCAAACATTCACTTCTTAAAGTTAAATAACAATAATATGTATATTACGTTGAGTTACGCAGTTACTGTACAAATTTCGATTATATGCACTTAGATAACAATAATAATATGCACACTGGAGCCACCGTGTTTGTCGTGAATCGACTACTATATAGAATATTTGGCTTTTGACCCTAAAAACAAAACATTAATCACTTAACGCGAATCATTATTCTCCAAGAAGGTATAGTATGATTTTTTCGTCAAAATATTTTTTAATCACTGAATGCACGAGTACTTACCTACCTACCTACAAGCTGTTTGTACTAATAAAGTATATTAATATTCTCGTTTTTTATATAAAAGCTATTACCTGAGATTGAAAATTCTAAAAGTGTTAATTTTTTTTATATTCCATTTTTTAATACACGTTTAGTTCATTTTGTTTGAATTTTTTTTTTCTGTTTTTATCTAATTTAAACAATAAATGTTGCTATCATTATTGTATGCATCATTGAATACAAATAAAATTGGACTGGTGATTCGGATTAATCAAAATAAATAAACTCTAAATAAAAAGGTAAAAGGTTTTCATATAGTAAATATAAACTGTTGTCATGTCACTTTAGTAAATTGAATAATTATAAAGTTAATAATATTTTTAATTATTGATAAAAATACATTTCCGTCATATTTTCCGTATATAGTAAGCTAAGATTAACATTAACACATTAACATGTCAATTATTCATACTATACATTTATACCTAGTATAAGTATACAATAAATCACGTTACGCATTTTTTGTAATTAAATTATAAATAATTACGAGTGTAACGTTAAATGTTAAGTGGTTTTCTAGTAGGTAATTCTAATCTTTATTTTTTTTGTTTTTTTTTGTTTTTGATACATTTTTTAAAGTCAATAAATAGTGTATAGAGCTATCAACTATACGTACATTAAGTGAAACATAGGTCTCTCTTTAAAATTTAAAATACAAAGATTTTCTTATACATAATAATAATAACTAATAAGTAATCGACATTAGACAGTCATAATAAACAATAAAATGTTTTAAATATAAAAATTATTTTTTAATATGTAGACCACATATTCGACACAGCTTTGATAAGTTTTACATTTTGTAATTTTAACATAAAAACCGTGTTGGTACGCTATTAAAAAAAGAAAATCGACGTGTAGATTTACTTTGGCGTAATCCGAGTAAATCAATCTTCAACGTTTTTGCAATAAAATTAATACTTTGAGATGGTTTCAGATTTGGAAAGATAACTGAACAATACTTAAAACAGTTTAAACAACAGTATTAATAAAACTAATTTTAGTGATCGTAAATCCCATTATTTGTGATGATTTATGAGATATCATCTTACTTTATAGTACAACTATTCGTTTTAGTAATACTGCAGCTTCAGACTTGGCAAACGTCATCAATCTCACAAAAAGTCGAAACAAAAATAACCATAAACGGTCAAATACCTAAATACGTAATTTTTTTTTTCGTTATTTATTATATTAATTATCTTTTTGAACAAATATGTATAGGTAGGTGCACACTTCAATTAGTCATAAATGATCAATGAAGATTACGATTAAATTGTACATAATTAATGCTAAATTTTTAATACTTGATAATTATTATTAAAAACGAAACGTGTCAGCTTAGAACCGTCTTTAAAAGACGTCACATTAACGAGTTGTGAAATACTGCAGTTTTATATTAGACGTATAAATATAATTTATTTTACTTTCGTAGCATATTATGTACGCACAGTTGCACAGATAAGTCATTATCGGCAGATGAACTGTCAGTGGCAAGCTAATTATATTTCAACGATATTATTAACGAATAACAAACAACTTGAGCCGGGAACAAACTATTTTGTTATTAAAAAAAAGACGGGTTTGAAAACTTTAACACAGTTAACTTTCACAGTCAAACAAACCGACCGGAAAGTGTTTAAATTATCGTTAAAACAACTTTGTAAAT
Source organism: Sitobion miscanthi (assembly GCA_008086715.1). Lineage (NCBI taxonomy): Eukaryota > Metazoa > Arthropoda > Insecta > Hemiptera > Aphididae > Sitobion > Sitobion miscanthi. The sequence goes on along the minus strand of CM017797.1, from coordinate 67,852,575 downwards.
ATATATATATATATATATATATATATACACAAAATAATATGCTGGAATGTTGTAGTTTTTACAGATCAACCAAAAACGAAAATTTCGTTAACGAACATAATATTTTCAGACAATTTTCGGCGTGGGCACATAAGTATATAGCGTGTTGTAGGTACCTACATAATATTATTATTATTTTACTGCGCGATTTTTGGTTAGACTTTTTATTTTTAGCGTATTCTATACGGTCGCATTTGTTTACGACTAAATAAAATAACAAGATGATATGTGCATAGTAACGGTATGATATCCTAGAGCATCAAGAACAAAAATGGAAATAAAGATATAAACGTATTTTATGTTTTTTGTCTGAACGTATAGCTTTTATTTTAAGTTTATTATACGCGCTGCAGGGTTTTAGGAAAAATAAGAGTAAATACATAAGTGCATCATAACATAGTGTAAAATATTATGCACAATAAACCTTAAAGTCAAATGGTCATAGGATTATAGTTTCCACTGCTAAAACTGTTGTTATTGTTTTTTTTCTTATAACGCATAATGTACAATAACGCGCAATAATTATTTTGCTCGCATGAATATTATAATATATATATATATTGTAATTCTTATGTAAATGATACAACTACTTATGTAATTGGCCAAGAAATGTTCTTTTTTTTATTGAAAATAATAACACAGTTATACCTACCTATAATACTTATGTTATTAATAATTACTAATGTAAACAATTGTAGTACTTAAATGATACAAGTAAGATAATATAATATAATATTATTATTATGGCATAATTGTACTATAATAAAGTTTTGTTTTCAAAAACATAATTATGCGATTTATTTAGTATAACCTATAGGTACACTGTAGCATATATTTTTACATACAATATGGAAATATACGAAATGACAATTGATAGTTATTGAGCACAATGTATTATTCATATATCGTTATTATATTTAATCGATCTTTATTATTTCACTTCGATGACTTGCCTATTAGCGATACATAACTTTACATTGTTGTAATTTTATATTTATATTGTTAACGTGGTTATTTGCATAAGAATACAAAACTAAATTTATAGATGCAACTAATATTATGAAAAATATTTCGTGGCTCATAAAAGTTGGGTATAATATGGTTAACGGTTATGTAACAGAGTGTAGTAAATTGTAATACGTGGGGTGACAATTTTGAAAAGTGTGTAATATTATTTGTGGAAGGTCTTCATAGCAGATTGATTTATAACCTCAACAGGTTAATCACGAAAACAGACTAATCGTTTTCTGTCATTTATGTATACTTATATATCGAGTACCTACTACAGTATTCTAATATATTATGTACATACAAAATTAATATGTGTATTTATTTGGTGAATTTTTTTTATTATTAGTATTTATCATCGTCATCACATTTAAGCTGAGATAACCTCGTAAAGTCACAATCCAATTTTTTATCGGGACAAACAAAATACTCATCACCCAAATTTAAAAGGGTGATCTAAAAATACATTAAAATAATGCCCGAAATGAGTAATAAAGTAAATAGATGATGATTGTTCTTTACATAGTGGCCGTGTATTAAAACGTTTTTAATCTTGCAGATAAGAATTTAATAAACGATTTATTTGAACAAAACTTTTAACCAAAACAAAGTACCACAATATAATGAATTTTCATAGTTATAATAATATTTGTTTAATTAGGGAGGAATCCTTTATCTGTGAAAACATGATCGAAATTCTTTTTTTAGAGAATATTTTCATGAAAATGTATATTTTAATATTATTGTTTAGTATGTAAATCTTATATCAGAAATCTCACATTATTATTGGTAATGAACTATAACGCAGCTTAAAATTTAGTTTAGACATGGATAGTAAACGAAAAAATATATTTCTTATTTTTTTTTTTTAAATAACAACATTTTAATGATTTTCTCTAATATACTAATTAGTGTAATGCTCAATAAACATTTTGTAAGAGGATATCTGGTGGGCTTTTACTCTATTAAATATTATTTAAATGAATATTAAACTCAAAATACAGATAAATTTGCTTTATTTTTTAAAAAAAAAATCTAAGACAATCAGCGTATACGATAAGGAAAAAAGTACTAGGTAAAATATTTTACCATACAAAATAATGGTGTATAATTAATACGTAAATATTATTATAATTCGAAAGTGATATGGACCATATTATTATCACCGGCGACTTTGGTAAATAAATCGCGATCCATCGGAAGATGTCGTTATAGTATTAAATTTTAGACGTATAAATTGTACTGGCAGGCGAAATGAGAGACAACCATTTTATTATTTCGCAATTTTCACAAGTTTGTGTAGGTGTGGGATTCTCGTAATTTCCACGCACCTCATGATCGAAAAGCGTTCGAACAGTATATAATAATTATATTACGGACTCGTATTATATAAAGTGACGTCACTCAATAGAAAAAAAATGGTGGTAGGGGACTGAAAAATATAATAAAATACCTATAGTAAATATCCGCAGTATCCTATACAGTATCCTATACACATTCTTGTGAGGGTGCACTCCTTTAGTACGATATATTTTATTACCACTATACACTTAGGTATAATAATACCATACAGTTGAAAAGAAATAACCGATAAATCTGTCCTGTCAGCCGGTGACAGTGGGGAACACACTGCTCGTCTCGCTTATTTGGTCAACTTGGCGCAGCACCACAGTGTGATATATATTTTTTTGATTTAATATCGACTGTCATTCAGTCATATAATTACGATTCCTTTTCTCTGTGGGTATATTGGGTAGTTGAATATCGCATTATGAAAAAAACCAACTAACGCGTTGCGTTAAGAGGATGTGTTGTCTCCATCTTACAATTGGCGCATAACATAGCAATAATATTACGTTTAGCTGAACACGTGTAGCTCCATTAATTTAAAAATTATAGTAAATTTACCTCTTATAAAATATAAGGGTAAGATTATCATCTAGGCAAAATCATAAGCTTTTTACGATATTTTAATTTTAAAACGAGTTATGAGTATTTTTAAATTGTAAATTGTTTGTAAATATCGTACAGTGTACACAATTTATTAATTATACCTATAAATTATGAAGTGACATTGTGATAGATGTGATCGTTTAAAGCAAAAAGACGCAGCATGTAAAGTATAATGTAACTAATAATATAATGATATACATTTTCATAAAAATCGGCCTAGTGGCTTTCGAGTCTATACACATACGTGCAGTAACCAACAGCAACCCTACATAAGATGTACAAGAAAAATCTTCGATTTTCATGTTCAAAAACTAAATTTATTTGTGAGCCACCCTATAGCAAGGGGTTGAAAAACAAAGCTATCCGAGCTTCAAAGAATATATATGCATGATTTGGTGTCAATTGGTTCAGCAGTTTCCAAATCTATATAAGTTCATCCCAAAAGTGCACTGATAGTTAAATTATATCGCGAATATGATTGCGTTTCAAAATACTACACTTCAGATGACTTCAAAGTGATGTAAAAGTTAAAACAATTATTTATAAAAATTGATTAAAATAATAATTTTGAAGACTTCATAATAATAGTTTTAATAATAGTTGAATTATAGTATCAGCGTACCTAGTGATTTAAATTTAAATTGTTTTTCCTAAAAATTGTTCATACGTTTTTAAAACTTTAATGATATAGGCGTAGTATTGGAATTTTAGATCTGTAATCACTTTTCAATCTTAATATGAACATTACACGTCATACTAGATATTATATGCCAGACTTTGGGGACGTGTTTTTGACATGTAGTCGCTTATGAGAGATTGAACTAAGAAATCGGATAACAAGACTTGGTGTCACGTCCTCAAGATTTAAGATTTCGTCGTATATGTACGATATTTTTTTCACATAATTATTATAATGAGTCACAATACACCCACGCACATATTATAGAAAAACAGAGGTTCATTATTAAGGTGTAAGTAACGTCAACCACGGAGAGTTGGCGTATCATACGTCGCATACTATGTGTGTAAGTTTGTGATGCCGGGGTCAGCGGTAATAAATAATTATAATAATTATTATTATAATAATACAGCGAAATGGTAACCATCGCAATAGCCAATGAAAACAATTTTATGAAACCATAATTTCTGCAACAATTGATTAAGTACTGTATTGTTTCCCTGCTTCCACCCACGCGATATAGATACTTAATAATATAATATTATGCTACAAGACGATCGATTTAATAAATATATGTACACAATGAATTACATGAATATTTCTAATACGTATTGCGTATTATTTTAATGACAATGTGTTAGGTCAATCGTAAAAAAATCAAAAAAAATCATAAAATATACATGTATATTGTACAGGTTTGCCTAATATTATTACACTGTATTGAAATCTCATCGTGATTTACATTATTTTAATGGTACTTATTTAATTAATATTATAATCATATGTCACTAATCGCGTATTATTGTTCGGAAATACCTGCAATTATCATAATATTATATTATTGTTTGTGTCTTGACGTCCACAAGACAAGTATCTAATATTCTAGATTTTTTTGACGGATTAATAATCAATACAATTATTGTAGGATTGGACCGTTTTTCTGTTTCAGTACGCACTTAATTACACGTTTTCACGATTTACATATTTCGGTTGTATAAATCGTTAATAATTTCTACACAACACAACTAAGTGATAATCTATAGGCCTATATATAAGTATCAGATAATCGGCAAGTAATGTTTATGTGAAACAATCTGTTTAATAAACTTGTTGAGTTTTATTTGAACAACGCTGCAGTTTTGGTATCGAAATCCATTAAAATTGGTTTTCAACATTTTAAATACACTAATCACATCAATGACGGCTCGTTCAATATTATATTTACGCAAAACCAAATACAATTTATATTGTAATCGTGGAAAATATGAAAACAACCGAAATCATTCACAACGAGTATAGACAGTTGTAGTGTTTGCGCTTGTCTACAACTGATACCTATATAATTCTACGAAATTCGTCATGAAACGCAATAATATTCAAATATATTATATTATGAGACGAGAGGGAAAAAAATATTATATTTAAATAAAAATATTATTACACAGTACATCTCAAAATAAAATAATCAAAAAATTGCATGAACGCCCACACAACCACACACACATATATATACAAAAACTATACGATAATCGCACGCGGTGTATGACGCACGGGGATTAAAACCTTTGAATAGAGTTGAGACCTGTTGTGTGGGGGGGAGGGGGCGGCGGTAGCATGGTAGTTAATGGAAGGCTTCAGAGGGACTCGCCGATCGAGCCCGGTTTCCCGGGGATACCGGCATTGTACTCCAATTATTTATTGTTCGCGTCGTTATTAGCGATGTCAAAAATAGAAACTAAATAATTATTCGATATAACACAATATTTGTAGCGATAGAGAGAGACAGAGAGAAAGTGAGAGAGAGAGAGAGAGAGAAATAGAGTTGAGTTATACTTGGACTCATAATTCAACCGACTCCAACCGAAAAATCAATAAATAAGCTAGACGACGTATATATATATATATACACATATGTACATATAATTAAAATATGCGTATTATAATACTACATGTATGCGGTATATGTATAATAATATTATAATGATAATATATACGATAATAATATAAATATTAATATATGAATATACAAATATAAATATATTATATACCATGGAAATAACGTCGCACGCGCCACCCCCGACGGTGGGCAGCATTAATAATAATATGACGACAAAAAACAGTAATAATTATTAATTAATAACAAAACTGTATTGATTCTGAAAATATATTATGCGAGAGACCGTCGTCGCCATAAACGCATACATCTCGAAATATATAATTTTATATTACCTGCACGTTTCGATAACCATCACATTATTATTATTATTACACATAACTCGGTTATATTATTACCGTCATGATAATACGACCCAAGCGCTGACCTTTTTAAATGTACGCGCGTGCGGTCGCAATATTATATTATAATAATATAATATCCTCGCAATGACCCTAATATATTATTATATTATTATAATACATACGCTAGTAAAGTAGCCGACATTTGTCTCGGCCATAAACGCTGATAACCCCACGTGGTATTGCACCTATTTTATTGTTATTAGGACAGTGACGGTGTAGGTATTATAATAGTCGCATAGATAATATTATTATTATTTATTAACTATCATTCAATATGTATTTATTTATTTATTGTAACAATATAATAATCAATGTATTTTATATGGAAATGGAAATGGATGCCCATGATATTGTGTGCCCGAAGACAAAACTAGTAACAGTGGTAATTTGAATAAGTTTATCGACCTATCAACAATCAACAACGACAACAAATATCACCAATTGTATCAGTTGACAATTCTTACCAGTCCCATGGTATATTCGTAACCGTATAATAACCACAGCTAACCACTGCGGTAACCATAGCGTTTTGTTTGGGATATGTAAATATATAGGTGTATAATGTATACAGAGATATAAAAAATATATGTATATGTTATGTCTATGTTTCAGACACAAGTATTAACTATCCATGTATTAGGTTTAGGCAGGACCTATCCATTTCTTTATTATCTCTATTAAGGTATTATTACGTACGTATACTAAACGATTAGCATATTATATCGTTACAATACCGCCATCGTACAATCCCTAGTCGCATCGGGCGTTATAACCCGCAGATTATAAGTATAATAATAATATAAACCGATCACGTGGGGTCTCGAACAACAAACGAAAATCAATTACTATTATTGACAACGTTCGTAATACATTTTGTGTACATGGTCATATAAATATATTCTAGATACGGCTGCAGATCGCTACAGAGGTGCGTCAAACGTTTGCAAATTGTTGTCTCGACGCTGCACCGATCTAGATAGTGTAGGGTAGAGTATTTTTATTACGATAGGTATGCTTGCAGTGCTACCGTCCAAGTTGCCATATTAATGCAACTTCAACCAAATTCATCAGGTTTACCGTTGAATAAAATACGCTAACCTAACCTAACACTTTCCCAGATTATTATTTTCCAAACTTCCAAACTTTTACTGGAAGCAAAGTAAAAAATAATTTTTCTCCCAGGTTTAACACCAAAACGCCGTGGTTAGTTAGGAATAAAAGTGCACATTCATAATTACAATTCATCTATTATGATTTTCTCATATACATATATTTTCTAAACCGCATTATAAACCATCTGGGCGTTTACAAATTTATATTATATTCGTGATTTGTCATAAGCATAACGATATAATGACAAAAATCATAATACTAACATATGTACCTGACATGTATACCTGACACCTGCACCTGCATGGACATCAAGTCAGATATCCCCGAGAGCTTATTTTAATTTTTTTCCGCGGGGATTTGTAACGATGTAAGTACCTACATAATTTGTCTAATATTGTAATAAAATATTTGATGCCATCGGTCAACTGAAATACGCGAGTATAGTACAGATCATATAGAAGCAAAGTCCTTCTTTGCAGTAGGTATACTTGGTGGGGAAAAAACGAAGAACCCTCTAATGACATAATTACTATTATTAAACGTAATATGCAATATACATATCTGTTTATGAAAAATTTATTTCATTTATAAAACTGTGTATAAAATATAATGTACACATGACAAACGCGCTTGGACCAATTATTAATGACTATTAATTATACATGTAGTTAATGATTTTTTCACCAATTTTACCCACAAGGTTTTACAAGGATTCTCCAAATCTATGCAATAATATTATACGCACATGATACGTAAACAAGATAAACTCAAAACAAGCATTGTAGTGGTGTATATGCGATATGATAAATTATTCCTACAAGGAACCTGTTGATAATATAGGTGACTGGTGTGCATCCAAACCTAAAGGAACGTCTGGAACGTAATCCTCGAAAAACAGTGGCGAGTATCGTAGTCCGTAGGGCTGGAGATGATAATATTATCATGAATACTATTATGGAGGGTCGAACAAGACTATAATTTCGTCGCACTGACCAACACCACTTGTGGATGGCTGTGATGGGAATACGATTCAATGGAAAATCGTCGTGAATGCTACGGTGAGAAAAATGGACGTTTTCTTCGCAGCTTAGGAGATTATTGGAACAGTTTTCAGGTTTTCTTTTGGTTTTGGTTTATAGTGTTTGTGAACGAGTTTCTATTATAAAATAGTTTTGTGCAGTGTGACAAAATTGGTTTCGATTCTCGATTTATTTTCTACCGAGGTTTTCGGACACCGTTCGTAATTGTGCAGATATTAAATGATTATCATAATTCGATGTGTGCAGATATGTTTTGATCGACTTTGGCCAACGATTAGTGCCGCCCATTTCCAGAAGATTTTTCGGTGGTTGACTCGTCGTTCGTCAAGATAAGACAAAACACAAAGTCAATCTATACTAATATGATATTATTCGCAGCTTGCTATAAAGAATATTCGCAGTTTCACCCTCCTTTACGACCGTTTTTTTAGAAGTCAGAATTGTTCGTTGGATTGTTGGTATATTTTGACATACATCATCAAACTATGTTGGGGTACGAGTTTTTTGTGCAACTATTTACTATTATTATTATTATATTATTATAATATAATGTCGTTTTATAATCGCTTGTGTAGCGCTCAACGATAACGAGGAAAATATCGCGTACCAAATATTATTTGGTATATAGAAGTGGGTCCCAAAAACAGATAAAATAAGCTGTCCTTTTTATTTTTCGGTGCAAACAAGTCCTACCTACATAATAATATACATAATATTGTACACTCGTTTTAAAAGGACGATTGTTACAGCGCGTGCCACTTGAACCCTCTCCCGCAGTGGCGTCGATAAGAGTATTATATTATGTTATATAGGTTGCACTATACACCGCCACTCGATGTGCGCGTCGTGTCATTCGCGACCCGAACAAATTAGGATTTTTGTTTTGTTTTTTCGGGAAACGTTTTGAGTTTTTTCATCTACAGCCATATTATTACGCAACAATCGTATTCACGTGTGTGTGTGTGTGTGGGATTACATCATCGTCACCATTGTCGTCGGGGCTGTAGTCTTTTTTTTTGTATTCCGTAAAGTCCCATCTATATATAATATACATTATATTGTATCTCATCCTCATCCACTATCATACGCGATGCTGGTAAATTACACGTCGTTAAATGCGTTTTCAGTTAGTAGCGAGTATATATATATATATATATAGTATAGTGTTGTGTAACCAATAGCGTAGTCGAACGATCGAGAACGGAGGGGAAAAAAAGTTTAAAGCGAGAAACGTGTGAAACCTACCTCCGGTGTATTATTATAATATATTGTGCGGGGCGGTGTTTAATTTTATTTCTATAACGAGTTAAGGCGATGCGTTTTCAACATGAGTCCGATTGATTGTTCCAGCAACTATGTATCACCGTCGTGAGAAACCATTTTAACGTGTACATATAAGAATGTTTAAAAGCCTACGAAAATAACGCCTTATTTGTTTTTAAATACCTAAACCTATACATATCTTTTATATGACACGTTATCCGAACATTATAAGTTATTTGTTTTGAGTGTTCGTAGAACGATATATTTAAATGTTTGGTATTCGTTTTACCAAACAAATATAATATAGTATATTTCGATGGCGAGGGAGCATATAGTTGCGTCAAAATATGTTTCTAGCGCTATTGCTAAAGGCCGTATATATGATTTTATTTATTTGCACAATCAGTCGCGAAAACGGTTATAATAAGTATTATATTATGGCATTGTATCATAATAGTTTATAATACGGAAATCTAAAAGTGTTGATCGAAAACGTGAGAGAAAGATGTGAATGAAAAATGAGAATAATTTATTCTAGAAATCGATCGATTTAAATCATAATATTATTGAACTTGATGATACGACAATAATATTCAGAAAATCGTCGTACAAAATATGGTCCAAGCTTCTATAACAAACTGTCTTGTATAATAGTACCTATGATAATATCGCGAGGCGCATTATTTTCGCCTTCGTTGTTTTTATTATGAATTATGATAATATTGTATAATAAATTATAATCCATAATAATGCGGCTATTCGGGCTTCTGAGACGTTTTCATATTATCGTGTAAATACATTTATAATCAGTTTTTTTATCGCGTAAACAAGTTTTTAAAATTGTCACCCGTCTTTTAATGTCTTTAAATATTTTACCGCCGGGCAAAGTATGAGTTTATTTTATTTTTTTTGGGCCGAAGATTAATGTTGTTGTATTAGTTATTCGGTAACTCTCTGAATATTTAACCGTACTTAAATATAGGACGGGGGCTACTGGGTTGTGTTTAACATATTTTCCGAATAATTAATAGTACCTAAAGTTTTATGCTCCTGCAGTATATATAGTTTGAAAACATATTTAATATATATATATATATATATACGTTTAATTAAACGCTATACTCCAAAGTATATATATATAATGAATCTACCTATCGTATAAATATCCAAAAATTGGGTGCTGCTCGAATCGTAAAAAAGTTTGGAAACGACTTGTAATTTCCATAAACTTTTATTTACGAATTTACATAATAATACGTTTGACATTTTTATTCAGATTTCTATAACGATCTTAAGTATAAAATCTTTAGTATAAAATAGGACGTTTTTACGATGAATTTATTTGAAAAAAATAAACTAAGCATACCTACAATATAATAGTATGTACCTCGTTCCCTTTGCGCGCGTCGTTACTGCGGCAGTATTTATGTCTTCGGAGACCTGAACTTTGAACTAATAGTAATTACGTTTTAAACTGTACATAGCATGATATTCAAACAACGGACATACATCGCGGTCTACGAGATAATAATAATAATTAAACGCGTTCTAAATAATAACCGACAAATATTCTTCATATAATCTCAAAGTGATAATTAAATTTAATGGAACGAAGTTTGAACAGTTGTTAGCAGCTATGATGCGAGCGAACCGCTAATAATTTGGGATCAAAACTACGCGGTACACACACATGCAATATTTTGATGCGTGTGATGTATATTTTATGGACGTGATTAATTACACGTCTTATATTCATCATATAACATCATACGAAACAAATGACCGATTATATTCTAGGGTGCGGGTGACGTAAAGCTTTCGAGAGATTTTCGTACATAAATAATAATATTACTACTATGGTCTCCGCCATTGGCGTTTATCCGATCAGCGAATTATGTGTCGCCACGGATGGTCGGGGGATATTATAATATAATATTGTAAACCACGCGATATCGAGATAAATCTAATCCCCGAAAACCCGATAGGTACCCATCATGTGTATATATTATAATATATGTATACACCGTCGTACGCTTTATGCAGTATTATTCGTAATTATATTAAGTACTATTATTATATTATCGGATGGTCCATATTTTAACGTCAGACACCGTCTTTGTTTCAAAAACTATTGACGTTTTTGAAAATGCGTTCGTTTTACATAATATTATTATCGTTTTAAGTCGTCATAAACACAAAATGTATATATAACGTTAATAGTTTTTACTATTTTTTTTTTTTTTGGTTGGGATTTTCAATTTTTTTTATTGACGACATACACTTTTGCTTTATTATTCCAAAGAAGAATGTTTTTTGAAGCGCTTTATTGTTGCATGAATAACAAACATTTTAGACTATGGTATAGTTAACGAGTTATACTATTTAAAGTTTAGATGATCTGAGCGGAATGGTACTGCTACAACATGAGTACCCCTTGCAAATTTTCGGTCCACTATACTCTGCTCGTCTAAAACACTATTATAACACCAAAACACTTATGTCCGAAATTTGATCCTTATAGATCGAAATACTCCAATAAATAGGTATAGTGTCCCACTTCGCGATATGATTTTAAAAACGTATGTCGTTATTCAAAAGAGTAAAATACTTTTAAAAAAAAACCAACTTAAATGAACCATTTTCGAAAACTTTGGTGTTTTCTGAAATAATGAGAATGCGTTTCTCGTCAAACGGATCACTCCTTATACAAAATATACATTGTACGCTGTAGGAGAGATGTCGTGTTTGCGTTTTCTTGACGCTAAACCGCGGTGTGTACACGCGTACTTTTATCGGATGAATAAATGCGGTGCACAGATTAAAAACTAAAAGCTCAAAGCTGTGCGTGTTTGTACACAACGCGGTAGATATATTCCCTTTTGAACACAATACTTTCTCAGGTGGGCTGTAGTACCTATAACCACCTGACGAGCACCTGCAGGTTATACCGATATATACGTATCTCGTGGATTTTGATCTCAGGACAAATGTCGTGAGGGTAGACGAATGGGTTCAAATTCTCCGAAATTATACGATCCGTAGGGTTTCATCGTCCTGTTAGGTATTGTTTTTATATATTATAACACACTCATATTCGTAGATTATTTCTCAGTCGAGTTTCGAAGTGGAAGGGATTCACGTTTTTACTGGTAAGATATTATAATATTGTTTTATCCCTTTCGATTATATAACGAGTCAGTTTTCAAAAGCCAGTGCTTTTCCCCTGCAGTAAATTATTTATCTGAGTGAAAGTATAAAATATGTAGACTTTTATTGGTTTCGACTAAGATTTTAAAGACCTACCTACTTTTGTTCTCAAGACAGTATATTTTTTACTATGTTTTAAACAATTATCATTACCATTAATTTTTATTTTTTGGTGGTTGAGTTTGTTTTATTCGTTGGTAATAGTTTTGTGAGTTGTGCTTTCAAATTTCAATCAAATTTACTATTCAATCACATTATAATAATTGTGTTAGAACAATTTTTATTTATATTGAAATAACAAAATATAACTTCATATAGAATAATTATTATAGTTAAATTACAGAAGGTAGGTGATAGAATAATATTTTGAACAAATAATGTTGCCAAATATAAAAAAAATGACTTGTTAGAAAGAAAAAAACTGTATAAATCAAAAGAATTTGAATAAAAATGTTTTATTATTATTTGAAAAGTATTTCGAATACAGAAGATTCTAGATAGCACAAAATTCTTGGCAATTCGATTTCTGTTCGTTCCGTTGAAATGACCCTTGATGACTCGAACTTGTATTGTTCCCCGCATGAACTTCATGAAAACTTACTGAGAAGAAATATTGTGGGTACCTACTCGAAAAAAAGTATTCGAGTCGTATTTTAAATTAATTTTCAAAGTATTCTTTAGGATACCGTAGCGCATACGGTCAGAGAACATAATATTATTTTAAACTATCGCGAGAAAATACATAATACAGAATATTACATTACAATATCATTAGGACACAAGTACTCTGCGTGGACTCAAACATATTATATAGATTCACTACTTGGTAATTACATTTTAATGCGTAATAACTTTAAATAATAATATTTCAAACATAATATTGTGTTAGAAAAAAATACTGGGCGAACTATATTATAAAGTATAGTTTTGATAACAATTAATATACTAATTATAATATATACCATGAAAATATTAACAGACAATATTTATAGGCAGGTACCTAGAAAACTATTTAGGTATATAACGGTCATGGGGTGCTGCTATACGGGAAAATGGGGGGAGGGGCGAGGGCTTTTACGGTGACTTACAAGTCTCTCTTGGACCGCTGTTCCCAAAACTTGTCCCAGAATGACGACCGGTGCTTGATGCGCAACACGCTTGTGCTCAGAGTCCGGGGCAGCTTGCCGGCCTGCGCGCCGGGCGAACCACTGCCGCCGACCACGGCGGACGCGGACGCGGGCCCGTTGGCGGCGTCGCACATGGCCGAGACGGACGCCGAGCCACTGATGCCCAGCGCGCCAAACTTGAAGACGGTGCCCCCGGCGGCCGACGACCCGCGGCGCCGAGGGCCGTCCGCGGACGCCGGAGGCGACGAGATGGTCGGCGACTCCATGGCCGTCGCGGCCGACGCGGCTCCAGCGGCCACGGTTAACGACCGGCGGCGGTTACTACGCTTGACGACCCCTGCAGTGGCCGCGTCCCCCCTATAAGATCGCGTCGGGGACGACGACGACGACGGTGACGACGGTGACGACATGGCCGGATGGAGGCGCGGCCACCATGACTTTGCGTACCGCCGTCAACGCGAGGCGCTCGCGCTCGTTCTGATGATCTGCGGTGGAGGTTTACGACACGGACTGCGAACGTTACTGTGAACGACGGTGGACGGCGGCGGGCTGGCGACGGAACGATCGCACGGACGGTGGACGCGCGCACGACGACGGACGTGACGGCCGACCAACTGCCGGTGTGCATTTGGCCGTGGCCGCCGCCGCCGCGCGGCCCGACGACGCGGGGACCCCGGAATGAGCGGGGCGCGCGAGCGCGTTCTCGCGGTGTTGCCTCCGTCGTGACGATAAATACCGTGCGCGCAACTTTATTCCGCCGCCGTACGCAACGATCACAATATTATATTATACGCGGTGGTTGTGTCCTCTCGCAGGTACTCTGCGTTCGTAATAATACTCTATAGTTATTGTTATTATTCTCCCCTGTAGATATAAATCGTACCGTCGAAAAAAGGATAGGTAATAATAATATGTTTAAAGTATGTACCTATTATATGTGTCTGATAGATCGCTGTGCAGTGGTGTCTACAAACTATTTTGACTATCCACTTAGGTATAATCTTTTAGTAGGTATTCACACCCGATCGTCTACGCAATTAGGATCTATAATATCGTAATAATACTTCAGTTTTATACGGAGTGATCCATTTGACTGATTATTTCATAAGACTAATATTTTCGAATGTATTTATTTCACATTATTTTTAGCCGTTATAAAACAATACTTTTGAAAAAATGTATGTTTTACTATTTTCTGTGATTATGCGTGTCATTTTATAATTTCGAATGGCAACATACATTATTATTACGATCTAGTATTACGATTTATCAAAATTAAATTTGGAGAGGTAATTACCTACTTAATATTCCTATAACTCACAAACTTTCTACCGGCTACCAATCCAAGATTCGATTTGTATACATCAAGGTGCTCTCCAAAAAATATTCTATTTTGAAATAAGATATTAAAAATACATGTTGTCGTTAGAAAAGCAAAAAAATAATAAAAGTTAATAACGAAAAAAATAGTAAAATAATTTGTTTAATACAATTTTGTTTTCAATGACTTAATATTATGTAATCAAAAATATTTTCTAAAACGCTGATAGTTTCTAAACAATTATAGTGTCTACGTTAAATAGATCACTCGGTATCAACAGAGATGCACTTGTTTATAATATCATTATACATTATACAGTGTGCCGAATTTAGCAATGACAAACATTTTTATTTATTGCAATTTTAAACTTTTTTTAAATACAAACTTACTATATAGGTAGTTACTTTTTGTTGTGTAGGTACTCTACTAGTGCGTATCACACAATACAGGCCATTGTATTTATTGTTATAAATTATTGTTGTTATTAATTTTTACAATTTATTGTCTAAATATTATGTTTTCATCAAATATTATATTTTGAAATCTAGTTTAGCTTTAAATTATTTAATTACTACAATAGTACCAATATGTAAACAATATCTTTTCGTAGTAGGTATAATGTTTGTAGTTCCATAATAATAGTCTTTAAGACGTGTTAATATATAAAATAAAATAATCGTTAAAAAAACAATAAACAAAATATTATTGCCGCATAAAAAAGACAGTATATGTACCTTTAATTTACAGTAAATATTTAATCTAAACACCTACCTATTACCTATACACAATATGATCTAGTATAGTTTTATTATAATTATTATATGAATCATGTATCCTACTGCCATATTTGTACAACTTCCAATTTACTTTATAGTTTACTACAGTTTGTAAGTATTAAAATATAATAGACATTGGAGAACATTTACCAACTATACCAAAATATTATTCACCGTTGTGGTTTTACATAATATACTGTTAAAAAAAACACTATATACCATCTACATATTATTTTATGATACCATTGCATTAATTTAATAATAACATAAAGAAGCAACAGTTCAGTGTACCTACACTGTGGTGAATATACGACAATTTTCATAGTGCTATTTTGTAATGGTTTTTTATGTCATTCAGCATGTCATGCCGGGTGAACATGTAATACGTACAGAGTACTGCACACACACACACACATACATACACACATATTATATAGCAATGGTTCGTTATAATTTTTTTTAATAACTCATCATAAAATTATAATTAATTACACGAACCGTTTTTTAAAATTTTTTTTTTCATTTTAAACATATATAGTATATTATTATGTTATATTAATAAATTAATAAATAAAAGTTTAAAACAACTTTAAGTACTGTTTTCAAATTTAAACTGAAGTTTACCCATTAAATTAAATAACTCCCTCCTATGCAAATTGTACTCTTAAGACCCTTTTCTCTTAGTTTAATGAATTGATCAATATCACGTCTGGTGTAAAGTAGTTAAATATTATTATAAGTTAAATCTTTCTAATATACACACCAAAAATTGTAAAGATAACCTACATATTATGTAATTTGATGCAAATTATTGATTTTGATATTTAAATATTTTATGAAAATAATATAATTTATACTTGATTAGGCATTACCTTTTATAAAAACTAATAATTTATGAAATATTTTGTCACCATAAAAAAATTATTTATACAAATACTTAATCAACGCATTTATCTATTTGACGTATTTTTATGAATAGCGTTAAGTAGCTCTGCGTTTTCACCAAAAAAAGAATAGCTTATTCAAAGAAAAATAACAAATAGTAACAAACTACCAACTGAGATACCTTTTATAACTAAATTTGATTTTTTAAGATGTAAATAATATTACTTTGTATTAGCTTTCGAAATGTATACATATATTAGGAATCTATAGCTTTAGTAACATAAATTATAATACATAATTACATCTATTCACCTATATGTTTTCAGTTTTTATAGTTCTTACTTGTTAAACAAAAATACAGACATTGAGTTTTTCTATAAAAATATAAAATTAGAACTCAATATTTTGTAAAAGAGTTAAATACCTTGATCTTCATATTTTTACTTATTTTTACTTATTTTTTCATTAACTTTTTTTTAGTAATGCTGTGTTTGTAAATTATTGAAATAAAGTAAATAATTTAATGAATGAAATAAGTTATAATATCATCAATAATTATATGATAACAGTTTATGAATTGTCACTGTATTATTTCAATCTGACTAGCAACAATTTATGATTGACACATTTTATGCAATAGAAATAATTAAACCCGAATACACTTTTGATGGTGTTACAAATCAAAATTTCAGTTGTGTAGAAATGGAGATAGTTACAATTTTAAAAATTAAAAATTGTGCAAAATTCATTCATATACAATAATAGCAAAAATCGCTGTTAATATGTAGAAGAGCCGAATCAATAACCATAACCAATACTATCACATTATTCATTATTCGATATCATATCGTATAATATTTTTATTATTTTTGAGAATATATAATTAGGTAACTATTATTAAAATTCAAAGTATTTAATTTTAACCTTTAATTTAATAAATTTACACAAAACCACACAATATAAAAAGGAATCATGGTTATGCATATTGTATGCTTTGTGTTATCATTATCTTATGTTAATATTTTAATGTCATTTTTCATATCGTTCCGACACTCATTTACTCCTGTCTGCATGTATATACTACGGACTTCACATAAAACTTCAAATTTGCATTGATAAATTATTTCTGTTTACATCCCATCGACCTTCAATGTAATATTTAATATAAAATTATTGTTTATAATTTAGTTTATTTTAATAAGAACACTAGAAAAGTTAAACTATTTGAAGCAAATGAGGTAGCAATACTGTATTATAAAAATAAATACTACAGATTATGGTGGTATAATTCACGTGATTTATATTTACTTTTTAAAAAATATTGTAATTTATCATCTGTTACATAAAAAAATGGTTATAAAAAAATTAGGCTAATATTGATTAAATGTTAGTAATCAGTATAGACATACAATAATTATAAGATAATTTGTGTTTCCATGTCTCGAGTATCCATTACCTTGTATGTGCCTTTAATTTTTTTTTTTTTATGTTGTATTTAAAATGATAAAAAACTATAAGCCATTATGAAAAAAATTGTGATCATAACATAAATTTATTTTAAAAATGTTGTACTTTTCGAGTGCCAAAATTTGTGAGAATTATTTGGTTGTCGCGCAATCCTCACCATTTTTAATACGCAAGATTTGGAATGCCATGTTTTTGGAATATCATTTAAAAAAAAATAAAATCATGATTTTTTTTTTATAAGATATACTTAATGGGAGTTGACTGAATATATTAGGTATATATTTAAAAAATAATTACATTTATGAATCAAGAATAAATAAAAACATTACATAGTGACTACCTATATTTTTTATTCGTTGTATTATATATATATGTATTTATGCATAATAACTGAAAAATAAGTTGAAAACCACAAATCTTGCTTAAAGTTGTATACTTTATTACATAATATTTTCTTAAAAAAGTATCCAACACAATACGCATTTTGAAATATAATATACAATTTCCATTCAACAAAAGTTGAAAAGTTCAATTTTTCAAGATGTTTACTTATCTTTTAATAATGGCAGATTGGTACATTCAATTAAATATTTAAAGGTGAAAACTACAAACAACTAACAAAAAGTTTTAAATTTGATGTATAATGTATATATTATAATATAAATGTGTTTTTATAAAAAAGGATCAATAATTTTAAAATATACTGTAACCCTAGTAAAATAATCAAATTTAAAGACAATTAAAATAATACAATTACCACTTATCAATCACATCAATTTAATTTTAATGTCTATTCCCATCATTGATTTTTTTTAACTTCGTTATCTTCACTTATTAAACATTCCTTTATTATTTTTTATACTACCTAAACTTGTTTTTAACTAAATTATATACTTAATATATAAGTATAAATTTCGCTAGGTTTCAAATATATAATTAAACAAATATGAATTTATATACTCACAATAAATTGTTACATATTTTATAATAATAATATCATAGTTTTTATACGAATAAATATACTAATTTTTTTTACTGACATGTTTTTTTTAAATTATAGTAACTTAACATACATCATTTCGCGAACACAGAAATATTATTTTATATCTTCTAGGAATTAAAATATGAATATTTGTTTTTATATGTACTTATATTATGTTTGAATTTTAATTTGTCTATAACAAAGTTTACTTATAGCTAAATGTTATGGACATATTTAGGTAATATATTCCTATTAACTAGTTAGGGTTATGTAGATTTATCATTTTAATTAAAATAAATATTTTAAAGTCATTACTTGCCATTATACAGATGACTATATAACTAACCCTTCTATGCTGAGGTCTGGTAGGTATTTAGTAGTGATTATCAATCTTAATTATGGAAAGGAAAATATGTGTTGTTTTACTCGTACTTGTATAATATATTTTAACAATATGATATTATACGAGGTCTGTTTTAATTTTTAATGTAAAGCAGTTATACTTTTATAGTAGCGACATAACTATAAAAAAAGAAGACGTTTGAAACGCAATTTCGCTTAGATATTACGATAAAAATAAATAGCAATAAAAAATAATTATAATTTAATATTACCTTATAACTTCGATAGTTTAATATTATTAACTTTTATCTAATAGTGTTATTATATTACAAAATGTTATTAAATTAATGTATAATATTAACTCTTATATTTTCGTCGTCTTGAATACGGTTATTTAATATACAAACGATAAATAATAATGACCCTAAAATTGTCTTAAATACAGCTATTATTAATGGTAAATGCTGTTATGTTTAATGATAATTTTTGATTTATTTTTATAAATACCCATTGTGAAGAAAAAACTTTCAAATTTAATTAGTATACTTCAACATGTAATTAGAGCTAAGGTATTGAGTTTTTATTTTAGCAAACGGAGCTAATAGGTATATCAAGTTTAGACCTTTCATATGGTACATCATAACTATCTAGTATTTGTATGTTGAATTTTTTTTAATTTATTCAAAAAACGCATGTCCTTGTCAATATGTGTACAAAAAAAGTGAATTAACATTATTAATTGTCAACGTAGCTCTATTATTAAAATTAAGTTTCTTTGTTCTCCCTTTGTATTTACATATTCAATAGTGCCCAGAGCTAACTAAAATGTCGATTTATTTACTGCAATTTACCACACACAACAAATGTATATTATATACCTATCCCCATGGTCTATACTGAAATTATAAGTCACCACTTGTTCCTGACATTCGATTTTATTTAGGGATAAATTCATAAATTGTATATTTAATGAAACGCAACGAATTCAGAATATAACAAATAATGAATAAATTAAAAAAAATTAATAATTTGAATTTCAAATAATACAACTGACACTACTGACTGTCATCCGTATAATATAATATGCACCACTGTCTTGCAAATATCGATTTATTGACGATTTCTGGGAATTTGTGTGATTAAATATAATTAAAATGTTTTTATCTACTCTGATCGTACGTAATATTATCATATAGTATTATTCTTTCGGTGAACACAAAACAAAACTAATTGGTCATATAATATATGGAAACGCTGAATTACATCATTTTTTACCAAATAATTGGGCTTCGTTAATACTGTCGTCAATATTACTACAATTTACATTCTTATTTTTCGTCCCAATTATTATTATAAGTCACTTATAATATTTGAATCAATGGGTGTCTTTTATGCAGGAATAATTAATTAATCGTGTATGTCTATTATTTCCAGCTCTATGCGGGCCATAATAATAATATAATATAGTAGTATCAAATACTGCATCATGATAATATATTATTAAATATGTTTGGAGTGATCGTTTTGAGGATATATCGAGTTGCTACCTTTGGTAAATATAAAATATAATATAATATAAAGATTTCTTAGTTTTACACATTTTATTCAATGTGGACGAATTGAAAAAAAAATACTGAAGATGAATGATATATTTTTATTATTTTCACTGCGTTTTCAATTAGACATTTAAGAATCATCTTAAAAATATTACATCAAGTGGAGAATTAACGATTTAACAATGTGAAGAAGTGCATAACTGTACTGCAGCACAAAAGAGCACAAAACAAGTTATAGTTATTCAACCAACCAATAAAAAAACGCACCTACTTATTAACCTGCAGATAAGTCGAACATAATAATCGCGTAGTTACTAAATTACCTATATAAATTATATTATGATAGGTATCGCACAAGACAGAACGAAACGCATATTATAACTACACCGCAGCAGCACCCCAGATTTGTACGGATATTGTCTCGAATATTATTATATTAACTTTAATATACGAGGTGTACAAATATTCTTATAATTATTATAACATTTTTACAACTATTATAATATATAATACTACACTTTACAACTATACACTACTACAACAGTTATGAAAAATATTGGTGTTGAATACTACTACTACTACTTAGCTGCTACTACAACAACACTACTAACAGCATCCGATAATAATATTAGGATGTGTATATAATAAATTAGGTATATAATATAATATGTACATACGTTGATCTTTCCAAAATGGCTTCAGTCTCTTTCAATCTGTAAAAACCGAATATTAAAACATTGGTAATATTTTACTTTGTCTGACTGCAGAAAAAATGACTTTATTTTCTTTACACGCACAAGGTGATGGGTGGTTAGGTGGGACGAGGGTAGGTCAGTTTGAGGTCGCGAGCGGGTTTGACACTGGAGGCGTGACGTGTACCTACCTACCTATATAATATAGTAGCGCACCAGCGAGCGTATTGACTATACCGCCGGGCCGGATGTATAACCCCACGGCCCTCACCCTCTCGACCGGAAACGTACTCGCGGTGAAGTATTCCGGAAAGTGTTCTGTGTGGAGTGGCTGGGAAGAAACTACGATTCGCGCACGGCCTAGTTCTGCAGTTTAAATACGAGCAAAAATCTCTGTTTATGTTGTTTCACCCGGCGCTCGCGGGTGTGTACCTATATCGGCAATCCGCTTTGTCGGAAATAAAATCACAGTGAACTCGTCGATGAAAACAATAGTACTGGGTAATAGTAATAAATGAAACTTCAGACCGTTCGATTTTCATCTCTCGAGTTCTTACGATGTGACTTCCACGGTGGGGTGATGACAACGATTATATTAATCGACCGCGTACAAAACGCACCATCGCAACGATTGCATATATAGCTACCTACCTACGTTTGCGTAGATGAGTTTGCGCATAGAATCGCAATATCGAAAAATATCACACACACAACTACACTTAAATTTAATTATTTTTTTTATTATTGTACTCCGAAAGGTTTTTTGGATAGAATACTGTGTATTGATGTTAACGAGTTCGATTCGCAGAGGTGGACCAAACTACACCGCCGACGCCAGTACTCTGATTAATAATATTATTTTAGGAAATTTGAATTTAAAATTTCTAGTCTTATTTAGGTTTTTTGTTGTCTAGATGTATGATTTAATCATAATATTATACTATTTTGAAGTTGATGCTCTTGTCACAATACCAAAGAATTTTATATAATATAATATATAACATATGAATGTATATTATATATTTATTTGAAAGCATATAGTTACGTCCATCACAAAGTATACTGCGACGTTGTAAAGCCACGCCAAACGTCACTTATAACGTCACTATATAACAGCTGGGTTACCACCCGGGGTCTTTTGGTGACGTGTTTTGTCCTCGCTTCTCCCCTCACGAACTATATGCTCCAATTATTATACTAGCATGCTATCAATTAATTAATAGTTTATCTTGATAGAAAAAAATTGAGTTATCATTATTTATTTATTCGTATGAGTTAGTTCGAAAACAAAACAATATAAAATATAAATTAAATGTTTATTTTTAAGAAACTACAAAACGAGGTCCGTTGTTCAGGAGAAAAAAATTATAATCATTACGTTATAGCCTTATAAGTATTTTTTTAAAGTAAAATAGATTTTTATTATCTCAAATAATGCGCTTGGTTATTTGAAATAATATCTGTATAACACTAAATTATTTAGTTCATTAAAAATTAATCCGAAATTATACAATGATAAAAGTACTTATTAGTAGTTTATTATTAAATTAGTTTATTTATTTATTAATTTTTTAGTAGTAACATCATTATGTACCTATAATATAAAAACGAAATTGTTGTCATACCAAAAAAAAATTTTAATATTTTAAATTATTTATTGTATTTTTTTTTCTGTTCAATTTCAAACACAATGTTACTAAACATGTTAGACATAATATTTGAATGATATTATTATGTATGTTTTGTATTTAATTTTTTTTTTTTTTTTTTTGTAACCAGTTATTGAAATTATTGATGGGCATTATTATACAGTTAAACTTTCTTAAGAAATTAATATTTTTGGCTTTCGTCAAGTAAACAATGGTAGGTCTATTTGAATAATTTATTATGATGTAATATGTGATACACAGTTTATTGCAGTAGGTATAGAAAACTATTGAAATTTATAAAATGTATATGACTAATAGTGACTATATATTTGTAATTACTAATATTCAATGATTGATGGAAGAAAAATGTATCTCGTGAAAATATAGTAAACATAATTTTAAAATTTTAAACCAATCTAAATTTATTTACCATGAAGTAAAATAAATTCACGGAGAATTGTTTTTGTATCAATTATTGTCACATTAACAATCATGATTTTGAGTTCAATAAGACATTTTTGAAAACAGAAAATTGATTTTTGTGGCATTCATGTTAAATCCGGTTCGAAATGAACATGAACCAAGTGTAATTTTCGTTCACTGTTCGTAATATACTTAAGGTAGGGCTGATGGTATTTTCGGTATATCGTAAATACCGGTATACCTAAATACCGATATGGTACGGTATACCGAAATAATAAATAAAATCTAACTAGTATCGATATTTTTTACTTTTATTGTTTCACATTATATATTTTATTATATACTATAACATATAATATTATAATTTATAATATTGCCATTGATACTCGAAAACGGCACTAAAACCGTTCATTCGGTTTTTTACGGTGTACCGTTTACCAAAATAATTTTGAAATACCAGTATACCGAAAATACCGTCAGCCCTAACGATACCATATCGGTATTTAGGTATACCGAATCATTTCAGTTTTTCGGTATACTGTTTCAAACCGGTATTGAAATCAATACCGTAATACCGAAAATTATTTTCAATACCGTCAGCCCTAACTTAAGGGATTAGTATAGTATATTAAGTTAGTACTGTGGTTTTGTACGTATTAGGTCGTTTAATTATTGTTAATATTACATAATACACGGTTGTGTATTAATTATTATTCTTTACAGCCCACGAACCATATATTGTTGTGCATTTAGGTGCAAAAAAATCAATCGATAATTTAGCTCTAAATAATAATTTATTGTATTATCCTTGTAATATATTTTGATATTGTGTAAATTATAATTAAAACAATACAATTCAATAAATTCAACGATTAGGTACAATTATTTTAATAATGATGATCCATCCCTTGATAGTAAGTATATTTCTGCCATTAACTTACTAGGTACCTATGATAAATGAGTAATTATATTAAATTTGTTTAAGCAATAAATAACATAAAGTTATAATTAATTGTTGCATGTACACAAATTTAAAAAATAAATGCCTTGTATACACCTATATTATATTTGATTATACCATAATATTTAAATTGGATTATAGAAATTATGTTTTCATTCATAAGAGTTCAAGCAGATACAACAAGTGAAAAGAAATAATTGGAAATAATCAATACAAAAAGTATTCGACTGAAAAAATGTAATAATGTATATTATGTTTTGTTGTGTACAAATATGAGCAATTATTGAAGTATACTTGATTGTTTAATAACAATGACAATTTATGAATTGTATTAGAATAAATTATAGAAATATTATTTTAAATGTTATAATAATGTTTATATTAGTCAACTTTATTAGGCTATTGTGCTAAAATCAATTTCGTTTTGTAGATATTTCCTGAACAAGTTAAAATAATAATGTTTTAGGTCTATGTTATTAATTGATTAATTAATCATGTTACAAATAGTTAGGTATACACTTGTATATCATACAGTTTAACCATGAAAATACAAATTACTTAATCAAAATAAAATAAATTTCACCTATATGAAACAAAAAACATTTAGTTTTCGTTCATGTGAACTCTAATTTATTTGAAGGAGCTGGTTCACATATTTTGAAATTTTAGACCTAATCAGTCAAACCTACTCATTATTTTTATTCATAGCTAGTTTTCATACTTATAATAATATATAATGTATAATGTATAATTTGTATAACTAAGATACCTATGTTGATATTAGTATGTATTATTAATAATATAACTTATCATCAGGTACACTGCGTGTGAAAATATTTGAAGGCTTGCAAAAACAGATTCTAAAGAAAATAATGCTCATGCTCGTTCTGTTTTAATTAATAATAATAATAATTCAATTCATAAAAAAAGAACATTTCGTTAAATTTATATTTTTTAAATGTATAGAATACTTCAGAGGTTTTTCAGTTAAATTTATTTTGGTATCGTGGTATTTGTATTTTTAATAACGATAATACAAATCGAAATCATTATTATTATTCAGGTCGTAGTTTATGATTGTGAATACTGTATACCACTACCTATACAATATACACAATAATACTTATAAATGTTTAAAAGTATATTGATGTTGTTGTTTTTTTTTTTAAATATATCATACGATTTTTAATTATACATCGACAGCAATTATTATACATTTTTATAACTAGTCAGAGTTGATCAACATTTTTTACTATTGAATGGAAGCAGATTTTAATTTATAGTACACAAACTATCTGTTTTCTAAATATTATTGGGTACATCAATAAAATATGATAGCCATATGAATATCCGAGTAAAGGCCGTGTGCTAGAATCGTGGCTGGTGTAGTTAGGGTTGCATAACTACTGCAAAAAGGTGCGATGGATGCGTGATAATAATAATATAAAAAAAATGTCGTATTATTGTATTTATTCAAAACGTCGAGCAGGTGTGCTCAGTAAGCTTGCTGCCAGAGGATTGCAGTTTTTCCTACTTTTTTTATATTACAAAAAAAACCCCGGCGGTACGTCAAACCTACGAAGCGTTTGCACAGGTATTGATCGGCTTTCGCCGCCAAACAATGCCATCTGGTTGAATAATAATGTACGCTGTTCAATGGTCTACTTCCCCACTAGATGGTACCTCTGAATTTTTTGAGCAAATCCGTTCCATAGATGGCACCACAGTGATAGTTATAACGCAATGTACATAATATTTTTTACGTATTTTCAGAGGACCACAAGTTACATTCGGTTTAAATAACATATGGTTGCCGTGAAGGTAAATAAATTGTACTTTTTTTCTATTTGGAAAATAATATTATGCACCTAATTGTTTCCGATCAATCATAAAACGTTGGTATTTATTTTAAAATAATAATCGATTGCTCATAATGCCTAATTGTAAAATAAAAAATACAAAAATTTAAAAATCAATCAAAATGAAATAGGCAACTATAATATAATATACGTTATAATTGTATCAATGAAAATATTAAAAACTATTTTTATTTTTTTATTATAATAAAAAAATTTACGTGAGTACGTAATTGTTCATAAAAATTGATTAAACAGAACATAATGTATTTATACGCTGGGCGTACTTGATTGTTTTAGTGGAATGTAATCTCGAAAGTCACACAAGCTTGTGTTTTCAATACAATTATTAAGCTATAGTTTAATAATACATTTAATCTATTAGTATTGAAATATTAATTGGTGACTAATTAATATTATATTATTTTCAGTGATCAGAATACGTGATTTGAATATTGATACTGAAAACTAATTAAATTAAAATTTAATAATTTAATAATTTGAAATTATTTGCTATTAAGAGGACGTGATACCTGTATGTGTTGTCTCCGTCTTACAAGTGCGTAACATAGCAAATTTTACGCTCAGCAATACATGTGTAACTCCGTTAATTTAAAAATTAGAGTGAATTTACCTCTTATAAAATATAAACGTAAGATTATTAAATAGGCAACCTCATAGGCTTTTCAATATATTTTAATTTTAAAGCGAGTTATGAGTATTTTAAGATGTACTAACAGTTTACAATTTTTCAATACTTACAACTCGCGTTAAAATTAAAATATAATAAGAAGCCCATTATTTTGCCTAGATAATAATTTTACCTTTAGATTTTATAAAAGATCTATTCACTCTAATGTTTAAACTAACAGAGTTACACGCGTTCTGCTGAGCGTAAAATTTGCTATTTTACGTACTCGTAAGACAGAGACAGCACATGCGGGGATCACGTCCTCTTAAATATTTTCTATAAACAACAGCTACACTACGTTTTCACGTGCCCATGAATTCTGGTGATAACAATATGGCTATTGTATATATATACATAATTGATAAAATGCATTTTAAAAATCTAAAGACGTATGTAGTCCAAATGTTTGAAAAACCTTTTTTGAAAATAATAATATTACGTTTATGAAACACTATTATAAATAATCGAGGAAATTGTCCTAGTTTCTATGGGTTTATTAAAATGTCAAAAATAATGAAAAACGTTTTTCTACTCGGCAGGGAATCAATAACCCAATAAGGTCATGGCTCTACGGAAGTTTTTTCACTATTTTCTATAATAAATCAACTTTTAAAAATTATATATTTTGAATATTATACTCTCTATCCATACGATATTCTTCAGAAAAGGTTTCATTATTTGCAACAGCCAAACAACTGGGCATGTGCACAGATCATGTTTTTAGTTGTTATTGAATTTTAAAAAATAGTCAATTGATTGTGTATACAAACTAGGAATAGACGGTTGACTTTAAATTATTCATAATATCTATTTAATTATATCTTTGATAAAAATGAATCAAAACTACTTTGATATGAATATAAACATAAAATTATATAAATATATATTTGCTAAAGTGGTTTTCTTTTACAGGAATTCGATGAATAGGAAGTATCTGATGTATTATGATTAAAATACATTTAAAATTAATAAATAAATTAAAATAATAGCTTTTCGTGATTTTTTTTTATTAAAACTTAAAACATTAATATTATATAAGAATGAGTGGAATAAGTAATTACAATTTTACCAATAACAGTTATGTAGGTAGGTATATAAGCTATAATAACCAAACATCAAACAATAAGGTATTAATAAAATTGAAAAGATTAATTTTAAGATAAAAATATAATAGTAAAAATACTTAAATAAGTTAATGTCAGAAACACTTTTAAAACTATAGTAATCAATAATATTATGCTTCTGAACTTTTGTTGTTTACTTTTAATGGTCAAAAGTATTAAAAACATTATTTAAAACTAATAATAAACACCAAACGTGATTTTTTTTTTTGACACATTAAAAGTTTTTAGTTGAAAATTGCTAAGTGTAAAATATTTTATTTTGGTTTCATATCAAAATCTAACGTAAGTACCTACATTTAAAATAATTTGAGTTTCTAAACATTTAATTTAATTAGTTTTTATATCTGGAGCATGTTGGATAATTATTATTTATAATAAATCGGGGTAAACTATAGTTTAAATTTAAACATGTCGCAAACAATTCCTGTCACCTCTATAATCATTGGAATTCATTTTATAAAGCATTATGTTACTGTCATGATTTAATATCAAGGCATATTCGATTTAAGTGCTAAAATATAGGTACGATAATGTGTTAAGTACTTGAGGATTTTAATACACTCGTAAATTGATGACTTATAATATTTAATAGGCAGATAAATATGTACTTGGAATCATTATATTAATGAATAGGTGATAAAACTTTCGTTGTTACATAAGCAATAAAACGCTTTGGTTTATAGTTTTTTGTAAGAAAATACATTTGAGATTTTAAAATTATATGTTTCTTTTAATATCGATATTAGATGAGGTGAAACGGTAAGAATCAAATTATAAATTTAAATTGCATGTACATCTATATTTACTATTTATCCTGATGATTAGCAAGTGTTTAATTTTCGATTTAATCTATATATTTACCTACTCTTTTACTATTGAAATTTGAAGAGTGTATAATATGTGAAATAATATATTAAATAATTATTATATCGAGGGACGGAGTATCTGAGCGGTCTAAGGCATCGGTTGCGACGCAGCCGGCGCCGGTTCGATTCCTTGGTAACGGGCGGCATTTTTCTTCGGGCAAGTCACGGTGTCCGGGGAACAAGTGCGCCATCCCCCACCCGGGCATGGCAGATACCTACGGGTGCCCAATCAAAAATTCTGCCAAACGTAAATACTCACGTGTAAAAACCTACCACTTCACAACCCTACCACCACCACAATACAACCCTACTAACAGCTAATGGCCATAGATGCTAGGCTTAAGGATCAATAAAAAAAAAAAATATTATATAATTTCTACAGCTCTAATATTTTTTTCTACAAAAAATTCTATATAATAACGATTTATTATTTTGTTATATTATTTATCTGATTATCACTTGTGGTCCCAGGAAAAAATTGTATTAATATAAAAACAGTATTTACCTTTCACTGGCAATGGACGAGTTCCTGGACATGGACTTTGGCGACACTTCGAAATCGGAGTCAGACCTGTACAGGAACGACTCCCGACGCTGTGGCAAATTTTGTAGCACCAGACCAGCTGACGGGGATGTGCCTCCACCGTCCAGTGGTGATCTACCAGGACTTGTGCCAGCTCCATTTTCCACATCAAAACTAAAATATATAATTTAAAACGTTACAACGAGTAAATACAATAATACTATTTTAAAAATATATATTTATATATTTTATTCAATGGTCTGTTATTGAATTTCATAATATAAAATATAGTAATAGGCACTATTACACCTATTACATTAAACACCAATCAAATAAATATGCACGATTGGAAAGTTCTATTATGATTAACGAATAGTTAAATATTTTATTGTTATTTTAATATAGTGGTCAATAATATTGTGTTTTATTGTTTTAAATGCATCGACAGCAAAATCGATTTGACGAAACCCTGTGTAAATACACGTCCATCTATATTTTCACTGTTTGGTAATTTTATGTGATTGCACTACAAACACGCAGGATATTAAACATAAACACGTTTAAAATACATAAATATTTACTTTCTTTACTGAGTTAAAGAAAGGAAAAAGAACAAATATGAAAGGCTCTCCGTAGAATAGGTTATATGTCAACAATATGCCAACTGCCCTTTTAAACCTTATTCATTTATAATATTACATTGCTGAAACATTTTCAAAATCTATGTCATTTATACACACACTATTATGCAGCAAATACAGTCAAAGCTCTACATAAATTTACTTAAAAGGGTACGGTGGAATCTCTAAGGAATATAAAACACTTTTGAAGTTTTGTCTGTTCTTTTGGAATACATGTTTGGTAAAATTTCAAAAACATATACAAACTCAGGAATTTTGTGATTTTTCTAAGAATTATGCACAACCTTCAATTTTATTTTGGTTTAATTATTCAATAAATTTAACACTCATGAGAATTTTTTGATAGCATAAACTTTTTTTATAATTTACATTAATGTATTTTGAAACTAAATCAATCATTTTTGATAAACGATATTTTAATTCCAATATAATTGTGTGCCTCATAATAATAGTGATATCTCCATAATAAACTTAAACAAATATTTAGCAATACCTCATACATTTTTCCATTCGTTTTTGAAATTGCCAAGTATACATATAGTTATTAAATATGACAGTAAAAATTAATAACGTCAGTTATTGATTGTTTAAAGAACGTCAGATAAAGATACGCTTTTATATTTTTTATTATTATTATGATTATTATATTTAGCTTTAGTTGACGTACCTAACAAAAAAATATTGATTCGGCTTTGTTCATCACTAAAGAACAGATTTTCTTGAAGAATAGAGAAACCATATGTATAAAAAATATATAAAAAGAGCTTAAAGGCTAATGGAAATGATGAATTTAAGAAAATGATAAAAATTACAGTATAAGGATAAAGGACTAAGCACTGAACAATAAGCTAAATATATTATAAATATAATTTGATGTATATGTATTAATAAAAATAATTAATTAATTTACACTAATTCTATATTATTATATCACTTAGGTAATTGAAATTGTTTGAAAGTATGTGCAACATACATACATACATACATACATACATACATACATACATACATAAATACATACATACATACATACATTCGAATAATATACGATTTTAATTAACTTTCAATTATTTATACATTAAAAATGACCAAAATATGACCTGTAAAGCTACAAAAGTATAAATTTGTTATACTACATGTCTAATGTAGGACAGTATTCATAAAAAAGGTAATGTAAACATGGTAAAAAGTGGCATAATGATTTTGGAACTATCAAAAACGGCGTACAGTTGACGGTTTGAGTGTAAGCAAACATAAATTATTTGAGTGTGCAAAATTTCTTTGATGTACTTTAGTGTCTAGAATGGGTAAGTTATATACTCGTTGCAGGGAGGGCTAGAATTTTAGGATCAAAAATGAATTGAAATATTTTGTATAAAAAGAAACATCAAGATATCTCCATGTTAAATATTTGTAGTAATATGCTCGTCGTTCATAGTGAGTACCTATCTAAAGTATAATGTATCTATATTATATATATTATTTGAGTTTGTTAACTAAAAGTATGATGACTATTTACACCTTTAAAATAGAATTTATGAAGTTATATAAATATAGATGATGTAACTACTGAGAGGGAGGGGGTGATTTTTTATAAAACAATTCACAAAAAATGTGCTTCATATGCACATACGCTTATATAAAACATAATATAGATTGGGCGTACCAAATTGTAAAATAAAAATATAGATATTGATTCAAAAGCTTACATTTTTTAGTCGCTTTTGCATGACTTATTCTTATCGAATTTATTACAATAAACATCGTTTAGAAACATGTCTTCATAAAAGTATATTATATAGATAAGTGTCGTAACAAACATCGTGTCACATAGGTACCACCACTTTCTAACCAGGTGCAAACGTAAACAGATGCTAAAAAAAATCAAAAATACATGCATAATAATATAATATGTGTCTATCTGAGAATGGAAATACGTGCACCCATTTTCAATATTGCATGTCTCGTATAATTCTGTAATATTATATGTTATCTTCACATAATTCAAATTTAAACGAATTGGAATTTATGAAAAATCGATCCCATACATTTGAAGGACTTACGCACACGCGTGCGTATTGGAAAAATATTTTATTTTTATGTTTCATCCAAAACAGAAACACATATAATATTTAAGGAATTTTATATTATTTTATCATACACTATGTTTATAATATGAAAAACAAAAAATGAATTTATAATACTTTACGATAAATGATTTCAAAACACTTTATAATTACGTGTACACTACATTATTATTATATAACCCACAAAGCTAAAATGAAAGTAACACACATTTTCACATCTGTATACAGACTTGAGTTTATGTTTTGTATATATAGGCGCAGAAAATACACAAGGACTTTTACGAAAACCTCGTTTCGGCATGCTCCCTTTAATTAAACGAAATTATACGTCCATGTCTGTTATTCGAGACAAGAATTATACAGTACCAGGCTTTATTAAAGGTTAAAGCCAAATTAGGAAACAAAAAAAAAACACAACCAAAATCGTATTATTCTAGACGCTAAAATTAGGTCCTTATAGTTTTGCACTTCTATCTTATCTTTTCTATACGATTTTCATATATTAAATGTTAATAAAAATATAATGCGTTAGCTATTTTTTTTACGTTTAAAAATTATTTTTATTTCGGACATCTCTGGTCATCGGTAGCAGACAAATGAGTAATATTTTTGGATCAATATTTATAAACATTTTATTAGTTTTTCTTGCGATATTAAAAATATTTTAGATTTTGAATGAAACGATGAATGTATTGATTTTACAATGATGTGTGTTTTTTAGATTCTGAGCGGAGCGATGAATGTATTGGTTTTACAATGATGTGTGTTTTTTTTTATTTTTTTTTTTGTCTCTTTCATCACCTTTTAGGACAGTAAAAGTGCTTAGATTTTCTTCAATAGTAACTTTTCTGATAGGAAAGTGAATCTAGTTGAAACTTTGGGGAGTCAAAAGTAAAAATTTCTCAGTAGTTTTCATAGGCGACGTGAAAAACAAAAGAAAAATTAAGGAAAAACGGGAATTTTTACGCAAAATCTGTGTTCGAGAAAATCAATTTTGGTTTTTGGTGTAACTCTAAAACAAATGAGCGTAGATACATGACATTTTGACTGAATGTTTATATTAGCATTTTCTATACACCATAACATTTTCCAAATATTTTAATTTATTTTGAGCTGTTTACGGACATTTTCAGTTACCATTTTTTTTAGTTTTCTTTTCTATAAATATCAATACAATTTTATTTGTTGGGTAAAAAAGCTTGAAAATTTAATAGAAGGCTCCTAGGTTATTTTTTTAAAGGTAAATGAAAAAAATTAAACCTAACCTACTGTACAGCAGAGCTACATCCACTAACCATCTTTTTAGACATTATTTGTACAGAATACTATCAGATTCCAAAATACTGTATAGAGGCATCTCAATACAAGTATACATTTTGTATATTATTAATATTAAATTATTTTTTCTTTTATAATACATTTAAGGAGGATTTAAAAAATAATTTTTTTCATTATTTTTTGACATTTTTCTAACCTGATGACGAATATTTACAAAAACAAAATCAACAATCAAATTATAATCAAATTTTCCAATAAAATTATATAATAGCTGTCAGTTGATAGATTAAGTATAACCATCTACTGGCTACCATGCTAGGAATTTCAATATAATATGTGTGCATTAGCAATTTAAAATTCCTCTAATGTGTTACATTGAAGTTTAGATTTTAATTAAACATATCCCATTAGATCAGTCGTGATGTAAAAGGACAGCTTTAGGACATCTGCAATATGATTAAAATCTGTTGAAATATAGGATAAATAAAAAAAATTAATTTTAATTCACTGAAATCTCATTTTAATTAAAAATAATTGTTTATTAGATACATACGTTTTTAAATATATGTACAATTATATTAATATTTGATAATATAGTTTTTTGTATGATTAAGCCTGTTATATTACTTCAGATTGTTTTTTTGTATTGTGAATTTCTATATATCTAATATACTTTAACTGACGGTTATTATACAATACAATTAACACAGTATTCCAAACTTTATTATTATTTTTTTTTTTTTTTGTAGGATCTGTCTGTAATAAATTGAGTTTATTTTTCTTTGAACATTAATTTTGGTAATTTTATATTCTACGAAATAATGATGCTATGTTTTCTCAATATAAAACAGTCAAAAATGTATACCTCGGACCTCTGTTGAACATAAAACGATTTATACCTAGCAAAATGTGTTAAGTATAAACAATGTGATTGGCAACTTTTTGGGAATAGTTATTAAATTATATGTTTCCGCTGAATGCATGTAATATTAACAAAAAAATGGAGTCCGGAAGATGTGAAAGAAAAAAATGTAAAGAAAAAAAGGCTTTTAAAAGCTGCTTTAATGAGAGTAGAATTCTCTTAATGGATTTGAAATGGGTGTGGAGAAGAAGAAAAAAGGACGAATATTTTACGACCCCCCTTTTTTTTTCACCACATCCTTGTCCGAAATTCCCCCAGCAGAAGGTTCAATTTTTTCCATTATTTTACCATAAAAGCAACTTTTCATTATTTCCCCCGGAAACAAGAGAAGATGTGTCTGTTCAAAAGAAATGAACTAAACATTTTTGTTCGAGTGTTTTTTTTATTTTGCAAGTAGAGTTTAGCTTCGCTATAGTCCGTTTGCGAGAATCCTTAGCTAATGTACACACTACATATTTAATTTAGTGAACTTAATAATCAAATATCATACTTATAAATCGTATGCTTGGGACACAGTTTTGCCGAATTAAGTTTTTCAACTATTAATGCAAAAATATAAATGTATTTAAAGCGTGAAAAAAAATCAATAAAACTTTTTATAATTTATAATTTATGTCGCTTCATAGAGTTTAAAGATTATAAAAGTTAAATTATGTCCTATACTCCAGTGCATTTAAATTCATTATTTATATGGGAAAATAAATGAGTTATAAATAAATAAAAAATGAAAAGTCCATGTGCTAAAGGTATATTAGGTGTCGAATTTACCTCGTCATTGAGTAAGGAAACTGTAATGAATATAATATAAAATTGTAAAAATCATTGTATACAAATAATAACGATTCTGACCGGAGAGGGCCCATATTATGTCTTTAATAACATAACACGTAATTTTCACGAATTTCATCAACATTTGAAATTAAAATGCACATAAACAATTGATGTGGATTAACGCTAAACTTTTTTTTTTTATTGTTGTAAGAGAAACGTATGAGAATCCATGATATAATATACAATTCTCAAACCTCATATAGGTATAAAAATAAAAATAACGAATGCATTTATAACTAGAAAATAGTTGATACATATAATATTTTCGTGACCCTCACAAATTTGAAATTCAAATGCTTATAAAAAAAATCGTGACTGTGTATTTTCAGTATTTTCAAGTTGTTGTCATGT
Source organism: Sitobion miscanthi (assembly GCA_008086715.1). Lineage (NCBI taxonomy): Eukaryota > Metazoa > Arthropoda > Insecta > Hemiptera > Aphididae > Sitobion > Sitobion miscanthi. Next base: position 67,816,624 of record CM017797.1, on the reverse strand, counting down.
GAATTAAATTTTATTATTGTATACTAAATTCAATAATAATATTATTAAACATTGATTAAAAATTATTTTATGCCACAATTAAAAAATATATTTTAGGGATTTTAAATCACCTATTAGAAATGTTGTAATACTTTTTTTTAAACAAAATCATTTGATTACCTATTAATTTTTAAAAAGAATATTATAATATTTTTCATAGACATACGACATATATTTTTATATTATTAGTTTACTCTTGTTTATCCTAAAATAGTTAATTATTAAAAATAATTTTTTTCTTCCTGGTATTGTGTAATATTATGTATATATATATATATATATATATAGGTTAGGTTATATATATATTTGAATATATATATATACAAATACTATTACATTTTATTTTTATATCTATTTAGTTAAGTATTAATTTTATGCATTTTTAAGCTATATTTATCGTTTTCAGTCTTCATTTATGATGCTTTTACGCTAAACTCTAAAGAAAGTTTAAAGCTGGAAAATACTAAGATTAAAAAGACTTATGAGTTTCTATTAAAATTCTAAAAGTTTGTTGTACTGTTTAATTATTTTCAGATAATTAAATTTATTAATATTCTGTAAGTTATAATACAAATTATAATTAAACAGTATGCCTATTGAACACTATTATAGTTAGTATTATAGTTATGTTAACAATAAGTAAATGCGTAATTTTAAATATGAAATATAACTATAATATATGCACTTACATAATATTAATACTCAAATTATACTTCAAAATCTAGTTCACAATTACTATTGATAGTTATAAAATTTAAAAATGTAACCGAAACATTTTTTTTCAATAAAAAACATTGTTGGTGACCTAATTAAATAATATGTGACATTCGGGTATGATAGTTATTTTCACGGCTAATCAGATGAATACAGTTTTCATTAACTCATTAAATGATATAACATATTTGCCTTAATCTTTATGAGAAATTTGGTGCGTTTTAATATAAATTAAGGTTTACACAAAGTACCTACATGTAGTGAACTGCTAATTGAAATATTAATATTGATTTTTTTAATTAGACACAAGCACACAACGTATAAAGATTACCTATCAAGAATAATAAATTTAAATAAAGATATTATTTTGAACCCAGGATTTGTTTTTATATTATTTACATTTTTAAAGTCTTAATAATATTGAAATTTAAATTTTACATCATTGTTTCATTAAATGTGTAAATATTTTGTTTCACATAGGTATTTCATTTATAACTTATAGCAGTCTTATGACTAGACATACCATGAACGCATGAACGGTTTCACATTATGAAATTACGAACGAAAACTTTAAAGAATCTTTATTATTTAATAATACATTAAAATGGTATCTATAGTATTAAATAAGTATCAATAATAAAATAATTTAACAGATATTTTATCATTATTTCAAATATCATGCTTTCAAGTTGTATAAAAAAAATAACGCGGATGATATTTTTATTTAACTCATCAAATCTAGGTATAATAAGGCTTGTTTTAAAGATTATAATATTAACTAAAATAAAAAAATTCAAACTAGGTAATAAATCAGAAACGAAAAATGTGTACCTACGTAAAAATATATAAAACGTAGACGTTTATGATGTGATATTTGTTTATAACAAAATTGTGAGTTATCAACTATCATTAATAATATCTATTGGCGATAGCGTTAACCCAAATATTTATGATATCCATAAGTAAATTTTGTACCTACATAAGGTATGGGGATAAGCAAAAACGAGATGATTTAGATAATATCTATCCATATTATGGATCGAGACTTTGACTATTCTCATTTAGTGATATTTCGTCGAACAGAGTGAACTATCTTTGGCATAATTAATGGATTGAATTCTTATAGTATTAATCGCCGTATAATAAAATAATACGACAATATTATTCTATTAATATTATATTAAATTTATTAACAGACTGTCAAAACTGATAACGATAAAGAGAAAATTAATAAGTAGGTACCTATATAGGTACGTTTTACATGGAAATGTTTACTAAATGTCATGGTAAAAATATAAACTATATTAATGCGCGTATTGCGAATTTAATAAATTCAATAATATATCTGACAGTTATATTTAGTTATAACTTTATAAAAAAAAATTTCAATTCATCTCGCATGAAAACAACCTATATTAATTAAGCATTTTGGATGATATATTTTTAGAATCAATGTTGTATACTATCATATTTTATGTCTGTTGGAAGCATAGAAAAATATTTATAAACTATGCACAAAAAGTCCACTATGTAAATTGAAAAAATCAAATATATTTTGTGAATTACGCGTGAGTTATGGTGATTATAGTACCTATTTTACGAATATAAATTAAGTACTACAGTTTACAAAATATGATGTAACAAAACGGTTATTATAATGAATGGATATATTTTACTTTTTGAAAAATTAATTCTCACGAAACTCAATCGCTTTTATGGTAATTTAAATGTAAATTTCAAATGATTAAATTAAATTCTTAAATGGTATATCGTTATAATATGCTCATAACTTTCACAAAAGTCAATGATTTAAAAATAAAAACAAAAAAATCACTCGCAATTTAGTTTTTACCTACTTACACGAATATCCAGAACACAGGTTTTTCATGAAAATTGTACACACTTTTCGTGTGGACTCCAAACACCATCTGAATAATGTTGCTAAGACATCTCACACTTACACCATTGTACGATAATTATATGTTTCAAATGAATACGCGAGTGTAACAAACAGACATGTCCAATATTTCTGAAATTTACTTTTCCATGAAATCGTTTTCGTGGAACAAAAGTCTTTGTTTTGATACAAAAACAATACGAATCCGATTATTTTCTTCTAAGTCACATAGGTACATCCTGTAAATTATTTTCTGTGGGAATAAAATATGGGATAACGAATTTCGATATGGCTGCACTGAGGCCTGAGCATTTTCATAATATGGAGCTGACGTCTGGTTGTTGCGCGGCTGCACGTCTTCAAATGCTGTGCTAGTTATGATTAATGGAAATGTTTTGTTGACAGGTTTCGCTAATAGTTTCTAATAAATTATACTGATCCCCCGTATTGTAATAGGTAACCTATAGTAGCTTTAAATTACTATGAAAATGAAATCGGACACGAGCGAACTGGACACATTATAATATGTGTGACACGGCAAAATGGTATGTATTATATTATTATTCACTGTATCTATACGAACAACATAGATAGTTACTCGTAAACCATAATGGTATACCTAATTAATATTATCATCACACTTTAATAAATTACTGAACAATTTGACGGTCGTTCAGTAGGTATATGTATATTGTCGTCGTTGACGTAGGTAGTATTTTACAAGTTTAATAATGTAATATAATATTATTAACGCCGTCAGAAGGATAGGTTTGAGAACGGCCCCAAACGCACATAATGACGCGTAATTCAATAATCGATAGTTTCTATAATTCGATCAAAGAAACCGGTGGTTTGTGAAAAATATTAAATAATTTGTTAATCACGTGATAACTGAGATGCGAATCGCGTTGGTCATAACTTATAAGATTAGATCAAGCAGAATATATATTTGTTGTTATTGAAAATTGTAAGTTTCTCGAAAAACTCTAATCTAATTTTTTTACATCTTTATGACGCGTATGTCGTGAATATCAAAAGTTTTTTTAAGCACAGTATTATATTTTTTAAATATTATTCAGTCAGAAGCAAAAAATTTTTCTAAAAATCAAGAAAAAATCGTCGATTTTCGCCAAACCTATCCTACACATACGTAATTGGCGGTTTCGAATTCAAAGAGCCACATTATCATGTGTGTGTATACGTGCACTCGTGTTTTGTCCGTATAAATTAAAAACGCACAGCGATCGGAATTCGACCCCTCTCGCTGGAGGGGCACGTTTTCAGCGTGTACATATCGTAAGGTATTTTGGCCCGGTTTTCCCTACAACAGCTATCCGTTTACCTGCCCATGCATACATACATAATATAATATGTGTGCGAGCTATAATAATATAACGGCCATTAAAACCGTGTGCCAACGAGATCGAAATTCGATAACTTAGCGGGTTAATTCGATGCAGCACGCCGGTCATTAATAACATTACGCCCGGAGGAAAACTTGGACGTACATAATATATTATTATACAAGTTATGTGTGTAGTTTGTTTTTAGGACCCTCCGAATCGACATTCGGTCGAACAACGAATCCCGCTCGGTAGATCGTTGAATATTTAAATATCATATATTCACTCATTTCGTTTTAACCGCGAAAAACGGTGGTGAGGGAGGGGGTAAAAAATAAACGAACGCATAATATTTTTCGAAAAAAAAAAATTATTTCCATTCTAGCGCGTACCATGTTACACCGTGCCACGCCAATATAATATTTTTTTATATTATTATTATTATTTTTTTTCCAATATATATATTTTATAATCACTTTTTTTCAGGTCGATCACGTTCCAAATCGAATCCGCCGCAGATGGTACCTATATACGCGTCTAGGCTCGGTGTTATTATTAACTTTTCAATTTTTTGCGTGGTTGTTGAGTAGGTATTCTGTTATTTTACATTTCGACGGATTATGACGTATCTGTGTTGTTATATTAAAAGTAAATATACACGCTATACATACATAATAATATAATATACAGAGGTTTACCTCCTACTATTGATTATTCGAGAAGTCGCCCGAACTTCGAGGGTAGGTGCGCCTGCATATACAATATACATAGATTTTTGTCAGTTTTATAAATGGTTTGGTGCATAAGCCTTGTCAGTGTGTTTCGACGGGGAGACCGTAATTTGTTTTGACGGTATAAGGAAAAAGCTTGTTTAATTGTCGTTTCTGATGTTAAAAATAAACATTGGGTGTTAAAACGTTTCCGAATAAATCCATATGACTACTGTTGCAGTCGAAGGGAAGAAATAATCATTAAACTATACTCGTTCACGTTTGAAATGTCAATTTACAATGTGTACGTATATAATATTACATCACATCAGTGCAGTACACAATAAGGTTTAAATTCTAAACTCGACTTGCATATGCCATTGGAAATACATTTTCGTAAACCTATTGAGAGTTTTGTTGAGTTATTATTTATATCATTGTTTTTCATTCGTTCTTGGAGGAAAGAATGAACGTTTCGTTAAATTAAAAAAAAAATAATAATAACAACCCGCTTGGAGTCGAATTAACTTTAGTGGACTTGCACACATATACAGGTGATTTGAACGGGCGTGCCCATATTTTATAATAAAAGTCTTCCTAAATATGCCCCGCATTAATACTTTTATTAATATGAAAATAAACTGTAGGTATTTATAAAACACGGTTATTTTTTATTTGTTTTTATATTTTAGAACATTTTTAGGACATTCATCGTCATTATTGACATCATAGTAAACCTATTTAATATAATAACAAAATATATACCTATAAATATTATAAATATAAATCGTTATAATGAAAATAATTTAGAGAATATAATATCGTCTTGAGGTGGCCGGTGACAAGTCGATATGAAAAAATAAGACGTGCCAGATTTTCTTGCGAAAAATCATGAAGATTATATTAAGATAATGGCATCATACAATCCAGAACCCACTTAATATTCTATAAAATAATATTATAATATAATATGAAAAAATTCACGAAAAAAAAAAACCATCTGAGATTTCAGTTGTCTCCGTGTGAGGTTTCACACTCGTTTAGAGCATACGACCCTTTGGCAGAGAAATATAATAATATAATAATCATAATAATATACACGCTGCTACTGTAGACACCGTTGGCACGTCGTCGTCGTCGTCGTATTGAAATTTGCACGAACTCAGCGACCGGATATTATAATGACACGTCGTGAATTCTCGGCGTTAACACTTCGCACTCACACACATAATATTACATAATATACATAACGTAGGATGGAAATATTGTGAGGTCGGTGTCGTCGGAGATTGGGGGGAGGGCGGTCGTTGGTGTGGCGGCGGATGCAGATGGTGAAGGTGGGGCGCCCGAAGTCGGGGAGGAAGAAAACGGTTCTAGGAATTTTGCTCCGACATAAATTACGTTTCCGGTTGATAGGCACGTCAATATCCGGGCAGACGTCGAACGATTCAGCGAGGCGGCGGCGGCAGACGGCCGGGGTATAATTAATCCGCGAAATAATTTCAACGTTTACAGGGAGGTCCGAGAGACCACGGACGAGAGAGTCGCGGCTTAGAATATATACGCGCGACGACCGTATTATGTACGCGGGTCTAGGTAGGTATTATATGGACGGCCTATCCACCTCTTCTGCTCAAAATATATTATAACGTGGATGTGGCGAGGCCTGCTAGGAGGAAGTTCGTATATATAAGCACACGCACGACTCGCCACCCGGATCCTGTGTGTGTGTGTGTGTGTGTGGGGGGGGGGGAGGGGGAGTTGGTCCAAATAGGGTCGAGGAGCTGTGGGTCGGCATCCGCCCGCCGACTGCAGATTGAGTTTTCCGATCAATTTGCTAATTCATATTGCGACTATATGTTGTTATTATTATTATTATTATATTGACGCGCGATAATAATATTGCTTCTACAGCCAATATTGTTATTACGGGCCGCAAACTACGCTCCGTTTTCAATAGAACTTCTAAATATTTGAATATAGTCGAACGTCCTGCGAGTTCACACAATAATGTTATTATTACGCTGTAATAGTATAATATAGTATAATAATTCAGTGTATATCGGTTATAACGACTTTCGAGGGACTGGGGAAGTTCGTTGTTATATGCGGTAGGACGTAGCAAAAGTAACTAGTTTGGAAATCATATGAACAGTAATGTTACACCGACATAAGTTCTTTTAATCGAAAGTTATACGTGTCCGTTTAATAATGAAAATTAGGTGATAAATAATAAAAACAAATAATGATAAGCAACAGTGGCGTAGTTACGGGGGGGGGGGGGGTGTAAGGGGTTTCCGCCCCCCTACACAAAAAAAAACAAATCTTTTATATATTGGTTAGAATTTTAAATAATAGATAAATAATACTAGTACAAATTAACATGCGTAATATTATTAATTATTATTACTATATACTAGTTATAGAAATTATAGTTTCTACAGCATTATCCTAATTATTATTACTTACGTGATAAAATGATGCCTATCAGATTACTGATAAATTAGTGATAAATAAAATATGTTATACACTTATACGCGATCACGTAACAATAATAATTTATTATGATATTGTACACACAGGGTTATCAATTTCTTCATTATAGCGTTTTTGCAATAACCTTATTATATAACTGAAACTTTAGTTTTTAATATTAAAATAGTAAAAGAAAATATTTGGGACTGGCATAATATTTTAGTCACTTTATCGGAACCAACGTAATAGCCGATGTCGTTATAATCGATTTTCACATTTATTAGGTATAATATACTACTGAACCGCGTCCGTCGTAATGAAATGATTGGATTCTCGGACAGGATGATTCACGAATTGAAATTCAATCAAGTAGTTTTAATCTTAAAATTATTATATTATTACAACAAATTACCACAAATAATTTATGTGATAAGAATAAGTATTTTATTATTATGTGTAAACATTTTTTTATACAATAACTACTAAAAAAAAATATATTACATATTATATTTTATATTTTGAATATAATAACTATAGCTAATGTCTTCTAAATCAATAATCAGAAACTTGCCAGAAATTTAACTTCTATATCATATCAAAGTTATTAAATAAATTATGTGTTTACAGTAAAAAAATAAATAAATTTTCAAATGAAAAAAATTGGTTTTATCACCATTGACTGTTTTTATACGTTTTAAAAATCTAAGTATTTGAAAATATGGTTTTCAAGTATAAGCTTACTTGAAAATTCTAAAAATCAAAATTGTAATACACGCATAAAATTGTAAGAAAAATTGGGATGATCATGCTTGGTGATCACTTTGTATTATATTATGTATTATTACCCTATACAAGGTTGTCAATACTCCCACTCAACATTCCCGTTTTAACTTTTAACAGTCGACATTCGGTTATTTAATGTATATATATATATAGACATTGAACTGCTTATACGATGGAGTCGTTTTGAGAACATATAATATATTATTTACGATACAATATATAATATATATCATGGTAGATACGAAACGTCAAAACATTTCATGACGCCATATAATATAGACGGTCTTGAATTAAATGGCTCTCTAAAGTGCACCAGAAGTCAATCTAATACGTTTGGATGTAGGTACCTATGTTATTAATATTATGAATGGCTTCGTACGCGTTTCGGGCGCCCAACCTGCTGATATGAATCTGCGCGTATTCATTGGTTATATGATAATAATAATAAAACGTAGGTATACGGTATGCGTCATGGTTTGTGATCCGTAATGTGATTACTATGAAAAGCGAATTATATCTATAGTAATAATATTAGTAGAAGAGTTTAATTTCTTTTTCGATATTCTCCCCGAAATGTAAACACCAGGTGTTTGTGAACATAATAATATAAACACAAAGCGAAGAAACACAAAAATGTGAGTGACCTTTTGTTTTGGGTTTTTTGACATTATCATACTGTGTACCTACCCTACATATTTATACATCGTGTTATGTACATAAAATAGTTAAGTTTGTTTGTGTTTCAACTTAGAACATCTAGATAGTTTCAATGAACGAGTTGAAAAGTTGTTGAACGTATATCTAGGGACATATGGTAGATATATATAAAAAAACAATGGTTCTACATGGAGACTGCATTTCCGCCTAGACTAGAATGTAGATAATATCATCAGACGTCATTGTCCATTATAATCACGTTAATGCCAAAGTTTATGACCGCTGACAATTGGGTAGGTTTGTTGAAAGTTTGCTGGTGACCTACAGGTGTAGGTCATGTTGCACTTGGGAATTCAAGCTAAGTGACGAAAAATCCCGGGGATTAGTATTAATAATTAAAAAGTTTAATTTACAAAATAATGCTCCAGTTCATATTATAATATGTACGTATTGCCTAAGGACCTATCTAAATATAATAATTATGCAACAGAGATATTCTATATAATTGCGTAATACCACCAATTAATATTTTAATATTAATAATATTATACAGTTATGATAATGAATTATATAAAAATATATCAATAAAAAATATGAATAAGAAATATTTGAAGAATGCTTAATTGATCAGTGTTCACAAAATATATATGTATTACTATATTATAAAATAATTTGAATAATAAATTCGATGAATAGCCTAAACTTTTAAATTATTAAAATGAAATGTTTCCATTATAGACGTATGTTAAAATCATTAGTCAACACATCAATGCATGTCAAATATGTTAAATATTTGATAAATAGGTAACATAATAAATGATACGCAAGCCTATTTAACAAGTTTCAATGTATCCATAAGCAGTTATAATTTTGGCGTACTCTCACAAATATTTATAAATTAAAAATTAGCACATAATTTGTTACACCCCATGAAAATTTTATTTTTTTGTTACGTTCGAAATGTATGTTTATTTTACGATACAATATCGGTAATTTAATTATATACGAGTATAAATGGAAGAAGTCTAATTAGTAATGTACTCGTTCAAATGTTGAACAATTTTCCAAGTTTATGGATGATCTACTTAAAGATGAATTACAAATAATAGAAATAAAATATTATACAAGTATGGTAAATACTATAAAAATATATGTCACTTTTAAATAATTGTAACACGTTATAATAGAACGATTATAATTATTCACATTTTAGATTCTGAGCGAAGCGATGAATGTATTGATTTTATAATGATGTGTGTTTTTTTTTTATATTTTTTTTTTTTTGTGTCCGTCATCACCTTATAGGACAGTAAAAATGCTTGGATTTTCTTCAACAAAAACTTTTCTGATATAAAAGTGAATCTAGAAAGAAATTTGGAGGGTCAAAAGTAAAAATTTCTCAGTAGTTTACAAACGCGACATGAAAAACAAAAGAAAAATTAAGGAAAAACTGGAATTTTTACGCAAAATCTGTTTTCGAGAAAATCGATTTTGATTTTTGGTGCAACTCGAAAACAAATGACCTTAGATACTTGAAAATTTCACTGAATGTTTTAATTAGCATTTTCTATACACGATAAAATTTTGAAAATAATTTCACTCTTTTTGAGCTGTTTACGGACATTGTCAGTTTTCAATTTTTTTTAGTTTTTTTTTCTATAAATATCAATACAATCTTATTTGTTGGGTAAAAAAGCGTGCAAATTTAATATAAGGCAACTAATATATCGTTCTAATAGAAGTTGAAAAATATTAAGAAATACATAGGCACATGTTTTTTTTATAAGCATTTTAAGTTCAAATTTTGACAACATTTATCAAATTTATAATTTAATAATTATTTTGTAGTTAAAAATGTATAAAATGTTCAACTTTTATAGCTAAGGATTGAAAATTTAAAACAAGGTTCCACGTAAATAGGTTATATATAAATTACTTTATTCACAATAATATCATCAAATATACTTGGTAATATCATAGGCTGACTGACCGTTTTCGCCTAGAATCGTTTTTTTATACAATGATATTATATCATCGAATTCAAATTTAACACCATTCATAGCAGTGACCCACTTGTAACCTACTATACAGCAGAGTAACATCAACTTACCCACTTTTTTAAAATTAAACTCGAAATAAACAGTCATCAGAATATTATTATTCAGAATTTAGTATAAATGGCGGAAACAGTCATTATTTTCAGCATTGAAGACATTTTAAAATAAACTACTTGGTTATTATAAAATATAAATGATTAAAAAAATATCACAATGTTTATGCTGTGATTTTAAAATTTAATTTAATTTTTTGATAGTTCATTATATTAATATAATATGATAAAATGTTACATTAATAAAAACATCACATTTTTATCGTTCGGCGAATTTTTCAATAATAATATATACCATAATGTAAATTAGATAATCTACCCGCATTATTATATAACATAAAACAAAGCATACCTGCTGAATAAAAGGGTATATTTTAAAAATATAACTTTATTAGATTTTGAAATGATGCACGTTTAAATTTTTTTCCAAGATATTAATCATGTATAATATGATTTCTGTGCGCTTATAATAATAATTTGTAAAACATATATATCGAAATAAATGGCCGATAATCCACTATAAAATATTGAGCCAATAATATTAGAGTATTTCTGTGTGGGAGGTATTATAGGAACCTACTCGGTTTTGAGATGAAAGTGGAACATCGATATTCGCGTATAACTTTTAAAGAAGAAAAAGTTTTGTAAAAAATAAAATGATGGAAGCACAGTGAAAATGTTTATGATGGGAAATCGACGGAGGCAGCTATTATAACTTTTGCATCTTTAAAACGACAAGTAAATGACATTTTAGGACATTACTTTTAATGTTGAGTTACTTCTATATATAAACTACGAGATTGAGAGTATACTGCATCATAATAACGAAATATTTTATCAAAGTCATTAAGCATAAGTATTATAATCAATATTATGAACCTTTTGAGATGTTTCTGAGTACCTAGGTACTCATTTTTAAAATAATATTTGAACATAATAAAAATAATAATATTATATTATGTTTTTAATTAAATTTATGATTGAATAGTCCTAAACTATACAGTTTATCCCAAATAAGACTTACAAACAATATAGGTAAGTTTGAAACTATAGAACAATAGATGAACGATAAATGTTTCATAAAAAACAATTTAATTTTATTAAAATATTTAAAATTGAATTATAAATAACATTACAAAGACTACAACTGAATCTATATCAACTAAACGAGGACACCATGCGCTGAGGCAATAATAGAAAATAAATGTAATATTAAAGTAAAAATAATATCCAAAATCGATTGTAGGGATATAAGGTGGTTTGAAGCATTCGACCTACTCAAAAATGTGTTCCCAGAAAAAATAACATACAAACACAGAACAAGCTATTACTGTAATACCAAAAGCTTTTTTACTTTGTTCAGAATCTAAAATAAGTTAGAAAAAAACAATGCTAAAGTAGATTGTGTGTGTACAAATAAAACATAAAACATAAATATTGATTTCTTTTGCGTTACGACCTAACTATATTTTTATATATCATATTATATTCATCTAATGTGCAATATTATATTGTACAGATACTTTTAGTATTATTGTAACTAGTTATTTTTGTATATGTGTACTATTATAAAATTATTGTTTATAAGTAAAAGGGTAACAATAATTACATAATTTTTACGCATACCTAACTATAACCTAAAAAAGGTGGGTAAGTGGATGTCGCTCTGCTGTGCAGTAGGTTACAAGTGGGCCACTGTAATGGATGGTGTTAAATTTGAATTCAATGATATAATATCATTGTAAAAGAAAAACGATTCTGAGCGAAAACAGTCAGTCAGCCTATGATATTACCAAGTATATTTGATGATATTATTGTGAATAAAGTAATTTATATATAAATTATTTACGTGGAACTTTGTTTTCAATTTTCAATCCTTAGCTATAAAAAATGAATATTTTATAAATGTTTAACTACAAAATTATTATTAAATTTTAAATGTGATACATTTTGACAAAAATTGAACATTAAATGCTTATAAAAAAAAATTGTACCTATGTATTTTTAATATTTTCCAACTGCTATTGTAAAAATAGATCAGGAGCCTCGTATTAAATTTTTACACTTTTTGGCCCAACAGAAAAAAACTTTATTGATATTTATAGAAAAAAAACTAAAAAAATTGAAATCTGAAAATGCCCGTAAACAGCTCAAAAAGAGTTAAAGTATTGCATGGTGTATAGGAAATGCTAATATAAACATTCAGTGAAATTTTCATGCATCTACAGTTATTCGTTTTTAATTACAACAAACTAAAGAAATCACTATATGGGAAATCGAGTGAATATCCAATGTTGTAAAAATTTTAATTTTAAATGCTTATAAAAATTTAATTTGACTTTCATATAAACATTTTTTTTTGATAAAGGTAGATAATCTTATAAGAAATCTTGTATTACACTCTCAAATCTTAGATTTAAAAAGAAAAATTTTTACGAATTCTTAACTCAAAATAATTTGCTAATTTTCGTAATTTTTCCATAGTTTGTCAATTTATGAACTTTAAATGCTGATAAAAAAAAAACTGTGACTAAGGATTTTTAATATTTTTCATCTGTTTTTGAAACAATATACTAGGAGCCTTCTATTAAATGTTCATGCTTTTTAACCAACAAATAAAATTGTTTAGATATTTTTAGAAAAAAAACTAAAAAAAAAATGGAAAATGAAAATGTCCCTAAACAGTTCAAAATAAATCAAAATATTTTGAAAACTTTAACGTGTATATAAAATTAAAATATAAACAACCATTGAAAATTTCATGTATCTACGGTCATTTGTTTTAAAGTTACAACAAAAACCAAATTTAATTTTGTGAAAAATCGATTTTGCGTAAAGTCCCGTTTTTCCTTAATTTTTCTTTTGTTTTTCTAGGCGCTTTTGAAAATTACTGGGAATTTTAAATTTTGACCTCCCAATGCACCGACGATATTCACTTTCCAATCGAAAAAGATACTGAAGTTGAAAATCGAAGCATTATTTCGACTACTTATCGCGTACACAGACGCAAAAAAAAATAAAAAAAAAATATAAAAAAAAAATTTAAAAACACACATCATTGTAAAATCAATACATTCATCGTTCTACTCAGAATCTAAAAACAGAACTTAATCAGTTTGACACATTTCTAACATTAAGAAAAAATATAAATTGAAACTGATTGGACTATATATATATACCTACTACAGATAAACAGGTGATACGATTTCTATACAATCAATATGCACAGCTGAATATAATACTATTTCGAAGCACGGTCGCGTTAAAAGCATTAATAGCTCATAAGAAACCATCGCCATTGAGAAAATACAATTATCTGTAAAAACGTTTTGCACTTATTCAATAATCGAACAATTTTTTTTTCAATTGTATAATTACCTTATTTATAGTCGTTGATTTTTCACATGTATAGCACTACTGTACACACTTATACTTTATCTATTGGGAATATACAATAAATAATAATGAAAAAAATACTAACTCTTATTTAATGCCTCTGCATCCCCTATTCAACACCAAACTACATAATGTGTTTAGAATAAATCAAGTCCTGATATAGTAATTAATTTTAGACGACGATAGAAATTGTGTGTGAATGTCATTATACCGTATTACATTTACGTACCAAACTTACCATTAAATAAATTACTACTTAACACACAATGTGTAAGCAAACTAAAATGTATTTATAAGTGCCACTATCAATAATTAAGCGTCTTTGTAAAACACATTCAACGTGTTATAAATGTGTATACTTCAATGACATTATTATTACTATATCGTAGGGTTAGTATTATTTATATAACTACATATAATATAATATTACAGTGAAACTCTCATTGAACGAAATATTGTTGGAGATCAAACTAAATTAGAACCAGATGTAATTAATAGGATTTAACGAAATTCTCTAAAATATATTATTTTTTTGTTACCAAGAGAGTTTTGAAATATGGATGTTTCACACTATATAATAACAAAAGAACATTCAATAATTTAGCATCGTCAATGATCCAGATTAGTATAAATTATACAATATACATTGTGTAACTTACCTTAATCTAAATCATAATATTATTATCAGGTTTCTCGACTTGTGCGTAAAATAGATTTAAAAAAAAAATCATATATAGTATTTTTCAAAAACATAATGTCATATAATATATTATGTTAAGTTGAAAGAGAACTACATGATATAAAAGGTATAAAAAAATTAAATTTGTAATAAAAATGTATTTTATAGAAAAATTAGAAATACAGTATATAAAAGTTTTCACAATTTGTATTCTTTAAAATTGTATATATTATATAATAATAATATATTTAACTTCTTTGAATTGGTTTAAGAAATATGTGTTTTAACAATATAACAGAATAAAAATGTATATAAACATTTAAAACTAAATTCAAACTTTGTAAAATTAATTCCAATAAAATGTGAATGCATCTTTTTTGAGAATGCTATGCATAGTTATTTTTGACCTGTGTCATGTTATCATTGTCTGAATTATTGAAAATGTTATTTTTACGTGACACGAAACTAGATTCAAAAAAAGTTCAAACTAATTTTGTTAACATGATACGTCTGTCTGGTACTCCTGTATAATTAATGCTCATAGAATTTTATTGAAATAATAATGTTGAATTAAATTAGATAGTTTCTATGTACAATTATTCTGTATTATTAGCTTTTACATACTAAAGTCATGTTTTATAATACTGTATATACTATGCACATACCACACGATTTCAAATCAAACATAACATTGCAAAGTAAAATTGGCTCTGGAAAAATTATAACAATCCAAATATTTCAATTAAGTTTGTGATTGTGTTATATAAAAAATAAATGAATATGATGTATAAAATCACAGTTATAATAGGCAAAAATCATTATAGTTATTATGAAAAATCTTATATTTTCCTCAGCAACGCTTGTGCCATCGTTGTGGTTCGATACATAAAAAGAATCATAGTCGTAGATAAGTGATGATTTTTATGTGTTTGAATAATAAAAAATACTATGGTAACACGGCGTTCTGAATAGGCAATTTAGCTACACCACTGTCGTGAGTACATTTTTCCGGTACGGAATAGTAACTAAATAAACGATTTAATTTCCTATTACAGTAAGAATATTATACATAAATTATATTATGTAAATATTATATTCTAAATAACAAGTTTATAACCACGTAAAACAAATTTAAATTTTCTCATTTCAAGCACCTAATTATTACTAAAATAATGTAACATACAGCGTATAGCTGTTTTATACTTATATATCATCACGATAATGTGGAATTAAATATTTGTTTTTTATAAAATCCATAAGTTTTATTGTTTCATTTAAGTCACGAGAAAAACTATTATTGATTAAACTACACCTGAGACTATACAAACAGTTCGATAAAAAGTATTAATTATTTAGAATACCTATACAACATGTAGATAATGTTTGGTTAGCAAATATTTAATTATTCATGAATATTAACGTATAATTTTGAGTATCGAAGAAAATTTCGAAAAAATAATATTATAATACTATTTTTATAAAACCATTTTATTCATTTTTTTACTGATGTGAATATACGTGACCTACTAAATTTATGTGATCTTCCAAAAATAAAAATGGTTATGAACAAACTATAATCAATCAAAGTGTTCTTTACATTTTCTTTATAAAATGAATAAATAACATTGTTTATATTTAAAACGGACTAACCATCATATTTGTTGATTAAATTAAGTGTTATTTTTAAGTATATTTAAAAAAAAATTATTATGACATAAGCGAATAAAAAAATGTAAATTCAATCAAATATATACTAGCACATTTAAATAAATTATAAGTATGACGTTGAACGACAAATAAATATCTACACTAAAATGCAATACATAATAATTTTAAAAAAAATCTTCTCCGTTGTGCGCATTCAACTGTAAAATGTTTTTATCAAAAAATAATTTCTAAATTCTTATATTTCTCAACAAAAAAATTGTTCAACAAACAAAAATGTTTTTTCTTGCATTTATATTATTAATATCACTTTGATATTTTGTACGTCCTTTTTATTCTTCGAGAGACACATGACGTACAGGAAATATCCACCAATTTAATATATTTTTACTTATGGTTGTTTTTTCAATGGTTCACATACTCACAACTACAACCACTACTACTACTACTACTACTACTACTATAAAAAAAACAATTTGTTATCATGAATCTAGTTTAATGTTTGTAAACTAATAAAAGACTATGGACAAATAGTCAAACCATAGAATTTGCTAAAAGCTCATTACAAGATTTCCTGCGAATAACAAGAACGGTTTTAGGTGATTTACGGTGCGTAAAATTTACATTTAGAGAAGTTTGAATATTATTATACTTTATGTTCAGTCGCGTATCTTTATCATCCTGACGTACACCGTACACTATGTTTATAAGTACCTGTGAGCGGGATAAGAATATAAATAAATAACAACATTTTGCGTGACAAACATATATGGGCGCAGGGAGCGCACGTTTCTTATAATCTTCCGAAATCGTTCAACGATTCGTAAAAGTAATAATTTAGAAAAAACCCATCTGATGGTAATATATTATTATACGTTTATAATATTATATCGACTTAATTGCATGCGCACACGCGTTTGAGCGATAAAAAATACCTAATAAATCGTGAAAGAAAATATACGTAATAAAAGGTAATTTTTTTAACGTGACGACACTCGTTTTATCAGTCAATGTTTGTAATTTAAATGAACAAAAATTTTTATAGTATTTTTTGAAATTCATCATAGCTAAATCATTATAATATTATAACAATATACATTTAAGAAATTGAATTCTAACTTTTGTTTTTTTTTAAACTATTACCTCGCCGCATCAATCCCATTTATTATGATTATTAATAATATTATTATTTTTATTTTAATATCAATTTCGTGTTTGAGGCAAAGTCGTTGTATCATAACCGATTAAATATACCGTCGTTGATTTGGTCGTGGATAACACCCCTGCGCCGCCTCTATACTTTTATTATTATAATTAATCGACGAAACGTTTCATTCGTTTTTACAGCTGTCCGATGTCGACCGGCACCAGTCGTATACGTTCATACTATATATATATATATATTATAATATTATTGTGTGTACCTACGTATATTTTATTATAATATTACCTGTGACAGCGATGAGGGACCCGCGGCGGAGCTCCGACTAATGAAGCCAGAAACGAGTGGCCAGAGCAGGTACGACGGGACAATTCTATATAGCTACCTACACCTAATAATAATGCAATTAGCCCGCGAGGATGAATTAATAAAAGCAGTGTACACCCGACGAACCCAAAACAATGGATCCATTAGCGGCGAGATGCGTTTGACGCTAGTATTTTATTACACGTCATTCTATTCTATTTTTGTTTTTATTTTACGAAAATAATAATACCGTAAGTCGAAAGTCCGATATGAATTTTCGAAAAACACTCGTCGTAATAATACGATAAACCGTATAACGATATAACATACACTCTCACACATACTCACACACTTACTCACACGGTACACATATTATAGAGCATATACTATTACAGCGATTATTGTTTTATATATCGTCGATCGTTTTCACCACACCAACTTTATTAATAATAATAATATAATATGAAGGAAAGATACAGGTCATTAAAACTACACACACACACTTACACTCCAAACCAATACCCGATATATATAGATATAATGTACAAGGACGACGTTTAACGCATAATGGTCCGTCATCGTATAAAAGTGTGTGCGAGATGTCTTCTTATTTTGGAAGACTGCAGTGTGTTTTCCCCTTACCTAAATAATATATTATTTAATGTCAAGTGGTTTTGGAACACAATAAGGTGATTATTTTTTATCACTAAACAGTCGTTTTTTCGATGAATTCACAAGTATTTAAAAATATTTGCTTACGTTAATTTATCGTACTACATTCTATCTTCACAAATTTAAAAAAAATAATAATATTCCTTACTATTTTTTTATCATTTTAGTTTTTAGAGCTTGGCCAGTAGACGATTAACACAACCGACATTTTGTAGAGTATCTTCATGCTACTCTACAAGTAGAGAAATTAAACGGTATAGTAAATACTTAAGTATTGGGGGTCAGTATTCAATTTTAAGAAATCATATTCCCGGAAAAAAGTGCAATTCGGAGTGGGGGTTTTTGTTGACTAATTTTTTTTTCAAAAACACATACATTTTTCAGATAAATAATTTATACTCCATATAAAGTATAAACTTTGAATTTTGATGTCATGTTGTGAAGATCAACCATATCTGAGATCGGTTTAAAATGCCATCGTTCATTGGCACCGGCATGAAAAACTTTAAGAACAGGTTGGTCACGATGGGGTGCCAGTTTAAAACGCGAAACGTAATAACCACAAAAAACAGGAAATTCTACCAGTAGATAATGTAATATAATATTATTTTCATTGAAAGTCCGTCAAGTGTATGCCATGATTATTCTTCGTGATTTCAACATTCTCGTTTTTCACAAAGCTCACCATGGTGCATTTTGTCATTTTTCTCGTTAACTACCAGAGGAAGATTGCCATAGCTCACTGTGTATGCGCGTAATGTATATATGACGATACCATTTTACTATTATTGTAGATATCAACTGTGACAAACCGAACAACATTTGCAACGGACCGTTATCGTGTATATTATTATGGTTCATCTAAGCGAGAAAAATCTGGGTCAAACGAAACGGAGACCGCACCGACAATAATGACCACAAGGTTTTTTTTCTCGTCCTCTCGATCGTTTTATCCGCGATCGAAAATAATAATGATGTAATCACGGTCGGACTCGGAGGTAGCTTCTTTCTACCGTCGTCCATTGTTTCTGCGTGACATTCAATAGCTGTGTGTACACGATATATTTTCACGAACTTATAGTACGATTGCCGTGCATTGTGATACGACGTGTAGAACAAAACATTATATATTGTCGGTACAATAATATACGACGTACAGTTCCGCGGCGGATCACGGTCCATTAAAGTTATAAACCCATAGAATTATTTCGAACAATTATTACGTGCATATAACTCTGGTACTCATACATTATATTCTAATAAAACGACCGATATTGTAAATCCACACGCGCAATGAAAACGATTTCGTGAGGTTTTCATCCACCCTCCTTCATGCGATAGGTACGCATGCGTTGTCATGCATACACAAGTTTATTTCTGTTAAAAGATAATATTTAACTACGTGCGAGTACACAGCCACCAGAAAACGGTTTGTCTGTTTGTTTTCAATAGGACGT
This sequence comes from Sitobion miscanthi, assembly GCA_008086715.1. Taxonomy (NCBI): domain Eukaryota; kingdom Metazoa; phylum Arthropoda; class Insecta; order Hemiptera; family Aphididae; genus Sitobion; species Sitobion miscanthi. The sequence continues at coordinate 67,796,559 of CM017797.1, read as the reverse complement.
GAGTGTGTTCGACATGGGTATATATTATTGTGAGTTGTCTTGTGTACGTGAGGTATGTACCTATCTATCAATTCGTTCAAACTATTAAAACTGCATTATATATTATATTGCTTCAAACGCAATATATAATAAATAACAATATATCGTATTACAACCACGATATGATATAACACGATATTACATAATGTTATTTCAATAATATAGACCACTACATAGCCTTGCGCTGTTGTTGTAGGTGGAAGAGTGACTAATCTTGTTCACGAAATGAGTTATGCGTTATGACCAACTATAGGTTAATGCGCTGGAGGTTTCCGAAACAGAATTCAATCGAAAATTCTCCTAGGGAGATGACCCCTTGGTCGTTATATACGGGCTTTTCAGAATTAAGTGTACCCGGAGGAAATATCTGTTGATTTATTTATTGGCAAAAGTAGGATAATGCGAGAGCTGCAAGTGTACCAACCTTGTCGTATTTATGAAGCGACACGCGTTAAATACACAAATGATTATTTGGATACACATTATTAATATATCAACTCAATTTGACTTAATTCACTCGCAAATTTCAAGATTAAAAGTTTCTAATCAAAAGCTGTATAAAATTATTAAATATTAAAATAATTTTATAGTTTAACATACTTGAACATTTTTCCGTAAGTAGCTAGATGATGCCGATAAAAGCGAGATTTAGGATTATGATACTGACTTTCGTAGAATATTATGATATTTGAAAATTTAAGCTAATATAGAATTTTCATTTAGTTTTAAATTCTGCGAGAAATTGATATTATCTAAAAACGATTTCAACTTTGTACCAATATTTTAAAATGCGAGTGGCGCAAGTAATAATTTATAATTAAATATAAAAAGTAAATAGGTATAGTATCTGAGATCTTATCGACTCAAATAGGTATAAAATATATTGAACACAGACATGGCACATCTTAGTGGTGATTTTTAATTTGAAATATGTAAACAATAGAAATATTATATAATAATCACTTGAAACGTATAACAAATACTTATTGAAAACGTAGAAATCGTGATTATTACCGTTAGTTCAGAAAAAAAATTTAAAAACATCATTTTTTGTTTTTATCATTTTATTTTGCATGATAAAAGTTATTAAAGAAGTCGTAAATAAGTAAATAAAAATATGTGTTTCACGGTAAATATATATATATATATAGAAAAGTACAACAAACTTTATACGGAATCAAAATAAATTGAAAACATTTTTTTTCTCTTGCCTCTTTGTGTGCATGCAATACGTATTTAATGTAGGAGTAAATCATTTCGTCATTAGTTTTTGAGATGTAAAATAAAAATATATATTTTTGAGCATGTAAATCAAGATTTTTCTACCATTACAAAGTCTACAAATAACCGAAAAATAGCATAGCCGATTGTAAAATAACGAATTCACCAAGTTTTATGTCATGATATAATCATGATTTTATATTCCATGAAAAATATAAACTGTATTTTTTTTGTTGATAGTTATAACTTAAAATGATATTATTATGAAGAGTAAGTTAATTTCGTATCAATTAAAATACAGTACATATCATAATATACGAAATTACTTCGTAGCTGAATTTAATAAAAATCTATGTTGTTTTCAAATTATTATTATAACAGATGCGTATAACAATATTAACGTCAATAGATTTATGCAGCAGACATTTAGTAATTTTTAATTGATGTTATAGAATAAATTATAAATAATTAACGTAAATACAATATAAATGATTTTAACATAACATTGTTTTAGTATAAATTCTCGCGTATATATCAAAGTCACGGAAGATATGATTCCAACAACTTATCATAACAACTTTATGTATCTTACAAAATCGAGATGTTTTAACAGTGGCATTCCGGTATTTTGGTTGGGGAGCAAAATTGTTTCATTGTCAATAAAGCTTTAAAATAATACAATGTTGCTCGTTTAGCAGTTTGAAACTATCGAAAATACATACTTTATTTTTTTTTTATAAGCATTCAAAGATTAAATTTTTACTAAACTTCCCAATTAATTTGTAGTTACATATGCATACAGTTTTTAATTTTAATACTCAATACTTAATAATGCAATATAAGTTTAATCCTTATAGTCTTTATAGTAATTAAAAAATATTTTTTTTTTAGTCATTTGGAGTTCATATATTGGTAGCCCAAAATTATATATTTAAAAAAAATAATAATATTTTCTTCTCTCAACGATTTCAGCTATTTTTTTTAAATTCAAAACAAAAAGTACTTATGTATTATTTATAGTCACTTGTGAATTTTCTTCATTTGGTATATTTTATTATATATTATTATTGTACTTAATACTTATCTCCTAACTTTCTAATATACGGTTAATGATATAATTGAAATACATTTTTTGTTTTACTTATCATAAGCCATACGTATTATGTGTTTCCATATATTCCAGCAATCAAAGGAACTTACCTGTAACAAAAAGAAAAAATCTGATTATTATTCGATACTACATTTTAACACTAACAGTAAAATACATTTGTTATATTTATTAAATTAAAACTACCGTCTATAACTGTGATTGTGCAATCATTTAAATGATACATTTCGTTGATTGTAATACATTTGATATACATTTTTAGTACATCTATGGTAAATATAAATAAAATAAGATTTTATTTGTATTCTACATTTTATATACAATTATGAACATTAAAGTACATTGGTTATGATGAGTAAAAATACCAATAATTGAATAAATTAATTACAATTGCTATGTTCAACAATATATACATATTATATTTAATATGTAAACATTAACTAATGTTATTAGTAAAGTAAATTGGTTGCTTTTAAAGTTATTTCTAAATACAAATAATAAATTTTCTTTGGTCAATTTTAGCTATTTACTTAAGTTGAAAACTTATTTTGAAAATTAAATTAAACGTTACTGTCATTATATTATGTTTAATAAATTATCTGCAAGGCAAAAGGTATATAGTATAAAAGAAAATATAATGCCATCAAAATGTTTGTATACCGTTAATTAAGTTAATAATGTTATAATATAGTATAAATATTTTACCTACGTTATTATTGTCGTTATTAATGCAATTGAAACACGACACAATTAAGCGTTACATATTTATTCGGTAATAGTCATACTTGAAATAATTTCAAACTAATTGACATTTGTACACCAAAGAGCACTACAAAGACAATTTGTCGAGTACTCAAGCAAACGGTTTTGCAACGCTATACATTTGTGCCTTAAGTACAAAACATGTGTTGGGTGAAAAATACAGTCTATATTATTACAAATATATAATCTTATAAAAATATAAAATCAATAACTATCTAGTTACTTAAATATGTAAAATCAATAAGTTAGATTTAAAAAAAAAAAAACAGTATGTGATTTTCGATTTTATAATACTTTCTATACCTACCTACAGCTTAAGTGTAAGTTAACAATACAGTCACGTTTGTTATACACGTACGTGAACGACATGAACCACATAGGGATGCTATAAGTGCACTCGACCGCGAATTAATATTGATGAATACCGAGTTAAAACAACTAGCCAACCACCGATCATAATAATGTGATGATGACCAAAGACTGTTGTTTTAATGATAACAATAATAATATTATAACCATATAGTTTTTGTGAATACAAAATTACTAATCATATCAGTAAAACGATAAGTACCGTAATTCTGTATGAAGACACTATAATTATTCGAACGTGGTTAGTGATGACGGTATTATTTCTCTTAAAAACTTCACTAAACATATTAAATGTAACAAAGATTTTTATAATTTATTAATATTGGTCTAATACCTAAGTATGATTAATTATTAGAGAAACCGTATCCATTATAAATCTTTATCAAAGTTAATAGATGAGAACACGTTTAATCGTGTTGTAAAGAAAAAATAAATATTTATTTAATAAATTACGTATCATTTTAGAAATACAATTGATGTAACAAATATTTGTACTATTTATAACGAGACTTACGATGGTAAAATAAATTATCAATTAACTTTATCATTAATTACAAAACATGTTTCTAATATTTGTTGATTTGCTGGGCTATATTATTTAAACACGACACTTTATTGATACACTGAACTATTGTAAACACATTATATTACGTATAACATGTGAAAAACACATTATTTAACCAGCAAAGCGATCATTATAATAAAAGTTAATGTTCTTTTATGTAGAATAATGAATTTTTAAAATGGCACTGTAAATATTGGTGTGTATTATAATGTATAATCCATGAAAATGTGTTTGTTGAAAGTATACGAGTGTTAATGAAATATAAAAAAAAATAAATTCGAAAAAGGATGTGATTTTCGTTTGGTTTTATGTGTACCTACATTTTATAGGTACCTTCACTCAGTACACTGTATACATGGACAGTGAGTTGCGTGATTAGGTGACATCAATATTGCGGACGACAAGGCTACAAACGCCTAACCAGTGTCAAGTATTTACTGATGCAAACTGGGACATGCAAATTCAATGGTTCTCATATAACGGTTTTTTTTTCTTTTTTTAATTACAACGGCAATTGCCTGAATCTAAATATCTAAAAAAAAATATGGGTCAACGTGACATTTGCATTTAAATACTGATCAACACAATAGATAGAACAATATAGCGCTTTTATAATTTTAAAGAGGGCAAATCGAGAAAAGGATAAAAAAAATGTCAGACTACTCCATTAAAATATTTATCAGACCACCTACCCACGCAAATCAATCCGACTTTACTTGTGATCATATTTTGTGGAAAAGTCTGAAGTGGATGTTTTTAAATAAGCTATTGAATATAACATTGAACTATTGAAGTAGTATTAAAACATTAGAGCCAATTATACACATGCACCATTGTTCGGTATTATACGTTTTGTTAAATCTTAAGGTCATTTAAAGGGACAAGAATCCATATAATATTCGACAATCATTACAGAAATTTACAGTTATACCATCTTAAAAAAATAATAATATTTAACTTTAAGTATTAAATATTATAATATAATATATGATAATGTTCGGTTATCAAATAAGTGAATACAATTTCATCTAACTTAATTAAATAATTAATAAAGCATTTTCCAGATTTCAAAAATATTTCCTAGTTAATGTCAACAAATATATTTTGATATAGGCATAATATATAATGAGGAAAATGAGGTTTCAATTTTCCTTTATTAATAGACACGGTGGGCTTAAAATTTACAATGTATTAGCTACAATTTGAATTAACACAACGTTAATGCAATTTAAATTTAGGTTAATTTGTATTAATCCCGACTAATTCGCACATATTGTGTCCAAAACATTAAGTCGTTAGTTTTTTTAGAATGGCTTAATTATTTCCGAGCTGACTTATTGACATTTCAATGTGATATATTATTATATTTGCAATAGTCATATAATATACTTGAATAATATTTAATTTTGGGTTTACTATTTAGATTACAATATAACAGGTATATTTTTTGTAAGCACTGGAAAGAGACCCTAAGGTATAGAAGAAGTTTGTTTGAGTTAGATGCAATTTATATTCACTTATTCACTTGTACAGACAGAGTGCAACAGAAATATGTGACTAATGAAATTGATTTATATGTAATAACTTTTGTTCTAACCGTTATCAAATAGATTTTTTTATATATATCTAAAAAATAATCATATTGTAATATCTAAATTTACAAAAAAATGTTTAAAAAACTGATAAGAGCAAAAGTATTATTAATGGTTATAATTCACATTATTGTATTATACAGAGTGTATTTTATGTCATTGTACGCGGGTTTTTTAAACGATTTCGGATCGATGACATGGAATTTCGTTAAAATGAAAAAATACGTGTTTCTTTATTTTTAACACGCAGGTGTACCAATAGCAAAATCAAATAGCAACTACTATATTTTTTAATGGATTATGGTAAAGCATTTTTTCCTGAAAATTTTGATATTCAAATCATCAATTTTGGTTCTCTAATTTATTAACTATGGTCCTCTAAAGTTTAGTAAGATCTGCATTAATACTTTTAATTGAAATAATTGGTATAGGCTTAATTTACAAGAGCTAAGTACATTTTTTCTTATAATTAACTTTTATTACTTGAAATTTGAACCATACGTTCCCTATATTGGTAGGTATCGCATGCAATGTATTAATTTAGCAGTTGAAATTCTTTAAGAATTATTTAATAGCCGTGATTTAAAATAAACTATTTGCAAGATATTTTGATAAATAGTCAATCTCAATATAGGTTTGTAACCTAACTAGTTTGTAACCTAACTTAAGCATACTTTTAATCTAAGTTAATTACAGATTTTTAATATTATTATAACAAGAATCAAAAACCATTAGGTACCTACTACCTTAATCCTTAGCCGCCTAATAAAGAATCCAAATTAATGCTATTGTAAAAAAAGTATGATAGGAAAAGTACGAAATAAAATTTTAATTTTAAATGTCCAAAACTAAAAAAAAGAGGGGTTTTGAATTTCAACTCATAAATTTATACTTTGCATGCGATACCTACCAATAAGTATAACCTATATTGTTCAAATTTCAAGTTTACCCCACTACAAGAAAAGCACCACAAAAAATTGCACTTTTTTTCACTACACAATTTTTTTTAACCCCCATACTATATCTTATACCTAAGACATTAATGTCAACAATCGAATACCATTTACCAATTTACCATTATTACTTTAGCCACCTAATAAAGAATCCAAATTTATGATATTGTAAGAAAAGTAACTGTGAATTAATTAATTACGATTACTTAGAATAACAAATTAAAATAATAATATTGATTTTGATGATTATATGTTAAAATAAAACTAATGAACTATGTTTGCCAACAAATTTGTTGATGTTTTTTTTTTTTTTTTTGAGTGCCATTGGATTACCGATTAAACTACTTAAGTGTATAAAAAAGGTAGTTATAAGAAAAAATTATTTAGATCTTGTAAATTAAACCTATACCAATTATTTCAACTAAACATATTAATTCAGATCTTACTAAACTATAGAGGACCATAGTTAATAAACTAGCGAACCAAAATTGATGATTTGACTATCAACATTTTCAGAAAAAAAATGTAGTAGTAGCCATTTGAAAAAATAAAGTTGATTTTGCTATTGGTACACCTGCGTGTTTAAAAATGTTGAAACTGTTATAAAAAAATTTCCCGTTAAAAATAAGGAAACAAGTCTTTTTTGTTTTAACGAAATCCTATGTGATCGATCCATAATTGTTAAAAAACCCCGCGTACAATGACATAAGATACATCCTGTATAATAAATATGTTAAGACGATGAAAGCATTAAACCAATCTATTTAGTTTTGAAATAATTGCTTAATTGACATAATTTGATATTATATATTTAATTGCTAAAACCATTTTCAACTGACAGCACCTAAAACATAATTAATTGTATTTTACCAAATTATAATATATTCTAATATTTGGTATCTTATTATTGGTTTTATACTAATAATGTCGAAAATTTCTGATGGAAAACCATAAACAGGTACTTATATGTATTCTAAATATTTTAAGTTTTAATAATTATCTGCTAGACGTACCTATGTTCCTACGTAGTATATATTATACACAATAATATACCAACTAAGGTCACAAAGGACTGTCAACCGTTTTGTAGACCAACGAAACGTGACAGCTCTTTGTCATAATTATCGTATAGTTCTGATACAATCGGACAGGTGTCTAACAGGATTTCATAATAATAACGTGATATGATAATAATTACTATTATATTATGCTACGGAAGGTCGTTAAAGCTACGTGGAAGGAGATTGCTAGTTTCTGTATAAATTTCACTTCAAAATCCGCATAACAGGCGAAATTATTCATCGGAGCTGATTAAATGCAGCATTTGGAATTTTAAATGAACCTTAATTGTAATCAATAAATGGCCACTCATTTCAATCTCCGTCCATCTATATGATAAATTACAAAAAGGCTTTCAGTGCACAATGAGAAAATCATCTACAGAACTCTTTATGGAAAATGAAAACTGTTGGGATGAAGAAAACGAAAATCTTGCGTAGGTAATAATTTAAATTTTATTATTTTCAATGGACGCTGTCCAATTATTAACAATTTAAACCATGAACTATACTACACTAAACTTGAAAAACTAGTAGTTCATGGTTTAAACGCTATTTGCTGTAGTTTTATACAGAGGATTAGATCGTATTATTAAAAATGTAATATGAAAAATACAAACAAATGTACTTTGGCTAGGCCATTTTCTCTCTAAATTTGAAATACGATAATAAATCAATCTAGTTTGAAAAAGTTCTTTTCTTAAAATCAGTTCACAGAATTCCTTTTTACAGTTTTACTAAATTGTCTTAAATACTGCTTAGTTCAATTTACCAAAATATTCATCATTCCAGTTCGATTTTCAATCAATTTATTAGCTGTCTAAAAATTAAATTTGACTATTTTGTTAACTTTTGGTAGTAAAACTTCTATCAAAATATACACAATAATTTAACAAAAAAAAAAAAATGTATATATTAAATTATTTATACGATCATGGCTAAAACTGAAAATTAAAATTGTATGGAATAGGTAGATTATTTTAAATACAATTATAAATCAGTTTTCATTATTTAATTGCTTTTTGATATTCTCTAAAAATAAATAACGTTAAATCATAGTAACAGCTGGATGGAACATTCGCACTGTCATTGAAGTCGAATCAGTAATTTTCCACACATCATTATAATAATATAGAATTTTAATATATAAAATGATACATTTTTAATTTAAATAAAGTTTTTTTTTTACCTTTTTTTATATGAAAATTAAATATTTTTTAAACTATTATCTTAGGTGTAATTAACCGCAAATATTCAAGAATGAACCTATAACTAAGTATAATGACGTATATCATATTATAATGATGTGTTTCATGCATATTTACAATAATTATTATTATATCATTCAAAATTTGATACAAATTTGTCGAAGAAATATATATTTAACGATAATAATATTCATTATATTATTTTATACTACTGGAAATACTTTTTTTTTAACATAACAATAGCGATGTTATTGATTTATAAAATATAATATAATGGAACAAAAAATGCTGATGTCGAGAGTAAGTACAACTAAATGTGTCAGGCAGCTTTTCAAAAATAAGATACTAGATTAATGAGCACGATACGTCTGGTGTGTAATTCGTACGCCTAGCAAAAAGAGCATTATTATAGAAAACTCGAAAAAATAAAATTCCGAGAAAAAGGCTTTGTAATCGTTGGTGGTTGGATGAGACTTCATAATACGAGTGTTTCCATGAACGAGGATATCCGCGAAACTTAGACGGCACCAAAAGTATTGAAGACATAACAAATAGAAAATTCAAAAGGCTTAAAGAAGCAGAACACTATATGGTCTCAATGGCACATTGAAGCTGAGAAAAAAAGAGAAATATATTAAGGAAATGAAAATATATCCTGTCTTTTTTTTTATTATTATTATTATTTCACTTTGGAGATGAATAAAAGAAATGCTTAAATATTGCCATACATTTCTGGTATGGGTTCTAGCTAGGTATGAATACGTTTATAATGTATAACCGAGATATATCCCACACCCACCCTGTGGCATTACATAAGTCTAAAAAAAAAAATAATAGTTTTTCTTCAAAATCAAAAGGTTGTTTTATACGTGGGAATGCTGATTTTTTTTTTAATAAAAATAATACTGCTTAGTTGACGGCTATACTTTTTTTTATCCTTACAAGTGCACTAAAGTGCAATTCAAATTTGTTAATAACAATAGCCGTACGTTAGCCAGAACCAAGAGCATTTTGCGGTTAGTGCATTATTCGCAAGTAATCATTATGCTTGGTTTGGATTGGCTCAATCGTGAATATTTTGTAGCTAAGTATTTTCTAAAAGTTCTCGTTTAAATTCTAATAATCAGCAATTTTATGTCATATTATATAGGATTTAAAATAGTTGGTTTAAATACTTTGAAATATATAACAATAATTATATGGTATTTGAAATAAGACTTGTATCGTAATGAAAATGACGTATATAGATCAGCTATAAAGTTCATCTTATTTACTGAAAATATTTAAGTTTATGTACACGGTAGCTATATAATTTAAATAAATCTTTTCTTGTATATAATAATTGATAAATTGATTTTCTTCCTAAAGAAATCAAACTATTTATAGTCTTCATTAACATAGTGATCAAAAATTAAATTATACGTAAATGAATTTGTCAGCTCAAGTGCTTCAAATATTCCATATTTTATTTTACCCTAGTTCTTCTATCACCTACATTTTAAGTCACTCGATAATTAAATGACTTCACTAAAAATAAATATATTATAACGAGGGAGTATTATACAAAACAAAAACCACTAAAAAATATCTAAATTCTATCTCCACACAATTCAATTTTAAAACAAATAGGTAATCAGATTTTAGAAAATAATTAATGTTTTTACTTTTAACGAAGTTTACTGTCTTATACGTATTACGGAAAACAAAAATAAAATAAAATAAATAAAAGTTCAAAGTAAATAAGAGTGCACCAAAGTTGAAATGAAAATAACACAGATATTTTAAAGAGCCCGAGAAGTAATATGTGATATAAACAAATAAACTTTTAACATTTCCCAGGAATCAAAATAAATAGATTAAGGTAGAAAAAAATATAATTATAATACTATTACGAATGGTAATATATAATTTTATAAGTTTTAAAAAAAATCTTTTTTTAGCATTACCTAAGTTATTATGATATCCTAAGCCTAATATTTCCTTGGAAATACCAATGTTAGAAATACTACCAGTTTTTATTTTATATTTAAAACTACTATTATGTTATACTTGCAGATTATACAAATTAATTTTGACTAGAGTGGTTTAAGCGTTAATAATTATTAAAATCACCATACTGCTTATATTATTAATATTGAATTCGTAAATAGTATGTGAAATCTGTTTAAAATAATTGTTCGTATACTTTTTTCCCATTAAATAACATTTACTTTTATTTTATTACGGAAAAAAAACACTGTTTGCTTACGAAGATTTATTTCATAGTTCGTGAAAAACCGTACGGCGAGGATAACAAACAAATATAAAAAAAAAGCTGGGTCAGTGGATGTCGCTCTTCTGTACAGTAGGTTACAAGTGGGTCACTGTAATGGATGGTGTTAAATTTGAATTCAATGATATAATATCATTGTATAAAAAAAAGATTCTGAGCGAAAACGGTTAGTCAGACTTTGATGTTACTAAGTATATATTTGATGATATTATTGTGCATCAAGTAATTTATATATAACCTATTTACGTGGAGTCTTGTTTTCAATTTTTAATCCTTAGCTATAAAAGTTGAACATTTTATAAATTTTTAATTACAAAATAATGATTAAATTATAAATTTTATAAATTTTGACGAAATTTTAACTTTAAATGCTTATAAAAAAAATTGTGCTTATGTATTTTTAATATTTTTCAACTGCTATTGTAAAAATATATCAGGAGCCTTGCATTAAATGTTCACGTTTTTTTTTCCCAACAAATAAAATTTCATTGATATTTATAGAAAAAAAAACTGAAAAAATTGAAAACTGACAATGTCCGTAAACAGCTCAAAAAGAGTCAAAATATTTGGAAAATTTTATGGTGTATAGAAAATGAAAATATAAACAACCAGTGAAAATGTCATGTATCCCCGGTCATTTGTTTTAAAGTTACAACAAAAACCAAATTCAATTTTGTGAAAAATCGATTTTGCGTAAAAAGTCCCGGTTTTCCTAAATTTTTCTTTTGTTTTTCTTGGCGCTTTTGAAAATTACTGGGAATTTTAAATTTTGACCTCCCCAATACACCAACGATATTCACTTTCCAATCGAAAAAGATACTGAAGTTGAAAATCGAAGTATTATTTCGACTACTTATCGTGTACACAGACACAAAAAAAAAACTAAAAAAAAAAATATAAAAACACACATCATTGTAAAATCAATACATTCATCGTTCCACTCAGAATCTAAAATCAGACGGTTTTGGAGATGATACCTATACGTCATATACTCATGGAGGCGTTTTATGCGGCCTCTAGAGGATTCGACATAATATTATAATAATATTAATATGCGAACATTATATTATACGTTTGTGTCTATGAAATGCATGCACAACTCGAAGGTGCACATTACACCCGCCGAGGGTTTGTGTATAATAACCATGACTGACTTCACCCCCCTCCCTGACCCACCCGCCCACCATCCCCCACCACTCACCCACCGACCCTTCACGCGGCTGTCCTACCTACGAGCGAGTCACCCTGTTAACGGATCAATAACGAGGGACCCCCTCCGCTCGAAACGCATCATGGATCCCGCACCAACGCATTGAAATTTTACCGACGTCCGTTTTATCTAGCGCACAAACGGTTTTCAATCTACTCACGCTATCTTTTAACACACACACACACACGCACGCCCCATGTAAATATAACATACCTACACGTAAATATGGATTTAGGTTATTTCAGAAACACGCGCCGGTGTGAAGGGAAAGTTAAACCTAAGAGCCGAGAGAGAGTAATAGGAATTGAAAAGGTCGACGGTTTCCCGTCGTCGGCGGATTACGGACGGGCAAGGTCTTACCCCCGGCAGGCAAACGCGTGTACCCACTCCACGTAAACCCCGACGACGGAATGACATTTTTTTCATTTTTTTTTTTTTATTTTTTTCATCTTTCCCGATCCCGCACCACCCCCGGCCGTCACTATACCCTCCCCCAACCAAGTCGTCGCGGTACATATTCTCCGTCTACTCCCTTCCACCGCGCCATATCTGCTGCAAGATAAGATTGTCAAAAAACGGACTCAGGTGGATTTTCCAAATACTCCCGAGCATACACTATCGTGAGGTAAAAATAAAGTCACATATATTTCTCTATCCCCGCACACCGCCGCTGAAATTCGTTCATTCTTTCCACGCGCACAGCGTGCGGATGTGGAGCTGATGTGCACGCGTGTATGTTTATTATAGAAAGTGCTTTCCACTGAGAGTCGCTGGTATTTTTCCGAATCGCCGTGTAATCGCATCATTGCTTGTTAGTCGAGCCGACCCGGATTTCAGAGAAAATCTCCTTCGTCGTCAACCACACTGCCATGGTAGGTATGGCTGCACGATGAGATATGGCATAAAATACGAATAGACGTTTCTATATTACACAAACACATATATAGATACACGCAATACTTATATACGAAGACATCAGACAGTCGCAAACCGTCTGCGGTTCAGTCGCACTTAATAATATAGCCTAATCGAATCTTATTACATAGTTTTCGGCGAATGTTATTAATAAATTAACTCAGCGCTCGAGACGTAATCATGTTTTACTCGTCGTGATTGAATTATAAACCATTTTAAGGATACAATTTACAGTAGGTAAATAGATAGAGGTAGGTAACGCCGTACACCCACATAACGCTTCTTATTATGTAGTTTGAATTCTGTTTGAGAAACAGTCTTTTGATCGAAATGAGATATCATTCTATTTCACATATCTATGAAAACTTAAAGTTTTTCAATAAATTAAAAACGTGGCTTGAAATATATTTGAAATTAGAGGCTTTGATAATACATAACAGACATGAAAATATAAATTTCATTTAAAAGAAATAAAAACTAAATTTTTATTATACTGTACTATTAATTATACAGCCTCGTAATATTATGGTACCACCTGTCGTTTTAAAAAAGTACCCATATTAAAATTTGCCGATTTTAAAATTAAAACTAAAATATATTATGTACTTTCTATCTATGCTAAATCCAATCAAATCGATTTCCATAAATTATAATTTACAGTTCTATAGAGTATGTGCTATTTAGACAATTATTAAATCGACAAAAAGTATTAAAACAAAAGTACATTTTCAATAGACAACGGTTGGAATTCAAATGTTCTAGGTACTTAAATATTATACACAGAATAATTTGTAATAAAATTAGACTTAAATGGTTTTATCCCGGTAACAATTTGTTTTTTAATTCTTTAAAATAAGAGCCGTATAAGCTTTATAATCTACCATTTATCCCAATTTTTCTCGTATAAATTCGTTTATATTGAAATTGAATTAATTACATTGTAACAAATTGGCAGGATTTTAAATTAATTTATGCAGCCCAATCACAAGACTAGTAGCACTTCTCTATAAACCCTCTAAGCATATATAATTAATTATTATTAAAACGTGTTTTCCAAAAGGTATTTGCTATATTGTATGCTTTTATTTTTTATTACATGCAGATAACAATTAATGTATTCTTATGAATTCATATGTTAGATTTTTTTTTTAAATTGTCCAAGTATATTTTGTAATTGTTTTTATAACGTTTTAAAATAAAAGAAATAACTATAGGTACAATAATTAAAGTACATTTTTACTTGAATATAAAAATAATAGGTAGGAATGTACTTAATATTTATGGAATGTTATCTTAACTCTTATTAAACATGTAAAAACATGAATACCGGCAATAAAGAAAAATCTACAATGATTCTCAATTATACTTTTCTGCGTTAAAATAGTTTAAATATACTATATAATATGTAACATTTAAGGTAGAGAAAAAGGCTTGAAAAAAAGTGAAAATTTTAAATGCGACTAACAACAATTAATTAACTGAGATAATCCAGCCGAAACGTTCTATAGTTCATAACTTCATGTTAAATAAATATAATTCATTCAGTTGGTCATCAAAAAAAAAATAAAATTGAACAAACATAATATAATTTGTTACTAATAATATAAAAACATTGGTCTAAATAACCAAATACAAATTAAACGTCAAACTGTGTTTGTATATTATTATCTTACTACTCGAGTTATTATAAAAATTGAATGCGAAAGTATGAAGGCTTTTCGATCACTATTTCATATCATTATATTAAGTATTCATATGGCTATACCATACTGATATTATATTACCACCTCAGTTGCATACGATATTAAACCACGCCCCATGAATACAAAATAGGTGCTTATTTCGCATTGCAATATAAAAATGTAACAACACGTCGAGCGGAAAAACAATTATCATACTAATTTATATTATACTTTAAACACATAAGGAACAACGATATAAAAATTGAACTAGGTATACAGAGTACGCATACAGATAAACATTATTTTGCAAATAATTCATTGGTGTGTAACAATCTTATTGGAAAAACTCTTTCTGCGCAGGGACGATAAAAATCTTAAAAAGTTTAATGCAAAAATGTCTGTCGATTGAACGACAATAATATTATATTTTTTTGATGAAAGCCATTGTTAAAATATACGGGAAAGAAACACTAATGGAATGAAAAGCACATGATAATTTAATATAGTATTTATTAGTAGCGTGACTAGAAGGTAGATCTAATATTATATATTAATTATTAGTTTTAACGTATTTTTGCATTGAAATAAACGATATAGATATATAATATAATATATATTATTAAACTTACAAATTAAAATTAATGTAAAAATAAATAAATAATATATTAAAATGGTTCTGTTTTACCGTTTTAATTATTTCAAAATGGCTATAAAAAGAAGAAGTTTGAGAATATCTCTTTGTTTATTAAAAACAAATCTGACATTGATGTTCTTTAAACATAAACATTGGTTTTGTATATTTTATAGTACATGTAATAAAGATAATGTTTTTTTTTTTTTTTTTTGAATCTTTTAGGCATTATTGAAAATTTGAAACCTTTACATTTTTGTACCAATAACGAAAGAGTTTGTCTATCCCAAAGGATATCG
Organism: Sitobion miscanthi; assembly: GCA_008086715.1. Taxonomy (NCBI): domain Eukaryota; kingdom Metazoa; phylum Arthropoda; class Insecta; order Hemiptera; family Aphididae; genus Sitobion; species Sitobion miscanthi. Next base: position 67,780,675 of record CM017797.1, on the reverse strand, counting down.
TGTTGAAAGGGGAAAAACCGACTGAAAGAAATGACGTGAAGCTTTTCCTTACCACTAAAAATGCTTTTTTGCTTAACCCTTTATTCTGTTCTAGAAAGGAGCTTAAGTCTTATACAATGAAAGTCTATTACCATTACTGTGATAAATTTAATATTTATCCATTTTCACCTGTCATTCTATCTATAAATTGTTACTTATAAAAGACAGGAGATCATGAATATAAGAAAACAACGTGACAGAAGTATCAACGCTTTTACCCGATCATAATATAATATTATATAGTGAGTGATAATATGAGTGCAAGTTAGGAGACATATTTTATATTGAAGGTAAAATATATACAAAAATGTTTTTATATAGTAAAAAATAAAATAAATATTACTAAAACATTGTATCAAAACAAAATTGACGAATAATATAAATTACGAAAATTATAAGTTAACTAAATGTAGTATAATGTAAATGTAACGTGATTTGAAACTGACCAAAAGCTTAAATATATTATGCGAATTATGCGATCATCGAGTTTTATGCATAATTTTCTATTTTTATTCACTAAACAATATATCAATCCATTACAATATTATTGATTGCTGTGCCATTTATTTGAATTCCATATTTGAAATGCACGACTGTTTCATTAGTATAACTATTGTGGTGGAGGGGGTAGAGAAAAAATGTTATTTCAATAATAACTCATAATGTCAAACACGACATAATGTAGGTACATATACGTAATGCATATTTATGGTTTTAAGACAGTTTCGTCTGTGTTATTATTTTGTGATCAATAAGCTCTACGTCAACGCATTTTCGAGTGATTATTTTTATACTTGTTTTAGTTGATAATGATCAGCAGTAGATAGTATAGTGAAAGCTGTTTTATGGAAATCTTATTCCAAAAACTTTGAAATTCTACGTAAAGTTTTTACGTGTCGCATGGAGAATAGTAGGATAAAGGACGAAGGACGAACAACCGTGTCACCTGAAAGTTTTTAGATACACAACAGAATACATTTATTGAATGAAAGAAAAGTTAATTCATCAGATTTTGCATTAGAACAACAAATAATGTAGGTGCCAAACAAACCACCTTACTATTTCCATTTTTATGATAAAGTCAAAATGTTAACTTTACGATTCTAATACTTTTATGAAATGTGTACAAATTAAATGTATTATTAATTTTTCAGATGTATTTGCATAAAAATATTTTAAATATTTTTCATTATATTATCATTATGATTTCTAATAAGCAATAGCTTAACTTCATACACAAACGTGTATAGTTTGGAAACTTTAAGAGTGACTGTCTTAATCAGAAAATGATATACGTTTTAACTGATTACCATCGGTCGTCTAATATATATACTATACAAATCATGGAGTATTATCATAAACTCATAACATTAACTGAATTTAAAATTGAAACTTTTTGCGATTATTATAATAAATAAATTTCAGTATATTATTCTATCGAAATGCCAAAGTTGTTTGGACAAATTCACGTAACACTGCCCACAGACCAAAAAATAAAACGGTTGTTTTGTTGTATTAATATTGTTTGTTCGTGTAATAATGTGATATTATAGTAAACATTAATATTTTTTGTTGTCGTTCAAACGTAACTCGCGTTGTATAGCTCTAGAATGCTTTTACTCTCCGACTATATCATAACGACGGCAAAAATAATAATAAAAAAAAGAACCACAGGGAACAGAAATAAAAAAAAAAAGTGAAAACATTACGACATTTCTATTAATATGATGTGGACATAATAATAATATAACGTGTGTGCATTGTGAAAACGTGTGCTCGTAACTATCGTGGTTCATAATGAATTGTTTTCGTAGACCCTTGTCAGTGTGCAGACCCGCGCGTCGGGCCTACACATCATTCGAGAGGAGTATAACAGCATAATAATTTACTTTGTTATCGTTATTGTTATCTTTAAACGCTGGTTTTGTACCACTGCGGCTGCAGTGATGTGTAGTCATATTCGACCTACGCACGTGCGGATTAAACGAATAAAAGCTTCCACCCTCGGCTCACAACGAAGGACGGCAAATTACAATAGTATTGTTATTACGGCGTCGTGTGTTCTGTGCGCAGTGTATATAATATAATATTACAATAATGTCGTATTGTATATTATTATTATTTTCAATCAGCTTCAGCAGAAGTTTATTAATAACATTCCAATATTCCTTATTCGTGCGAGTTGCTTAATTAAAATCGTATCTATTTCCGCTGCGCGCAGACTATACGTATATAATACAGCCGCAGAACAATAAAGAATTAAACGACACTCGATCAGCAGCTGATCGGACCACAGCTGTAGCTGTTGTATCCCTGGGGGGTATGAAGTGTGAAACTGCAAAAGTTGACACCTTACCTAGGTATCCGTAACTCTATGGGATGTTGGAAACGAGCGTATCCCTGTTTGTTATTCGAAACAACGAAAACGGAAACACCAGACTCACCGATTGGCGAGTATATTGGTAGCATAACGTTATCTATTGTTTCATCACAGTAATTTCATACAAACAACAATAAATTTATGAAGTGTTTCAATATTATACGTCATGATAAATAATATATTATTCTGTGATTATTATTGTGTTAAATAATAATAATATACTACTAGTTATTCAATTAACAACGATATCACAGGTATTATATTATTGTTAATATAATATGTCAGCGCGGTAACAATGGTCACGCTCCTTCGATACCAGCTGACTTTTCGTGCTCAAGGCTACTGTCACATGATTTCGATATAAAGCAAACAGTGTCTATGGTCTGCTACATCGGTGTGCGCGTACAGTCGTAAACCTAAAAATTGATGACACTCCATCCTACCCACACGTCTTGGCGACCAAGTAAACGAGAGAGAAACAACATAAAATTTAGTAAATCTTGGATAAATTACATAACAGCGTTTACTGTGAGGTATCCATAGGTGTGCCGCGAAATGTCATGATTATTAATAAACGCTTAAGTAAAATTTCGATAATAAGTTAAAATATATTAAAGTGAAACCAGTTCCAAATTTCTCACTAGGACATAGTTTCACATAATCGTAATGTAATGTCTCTGTTTTTCCATATATCAATCAATTAAATATTTGTAATAAATTAAAACATTATTTTACATGAGTTTTTCTAGCCTAAATACACACACCATTTTAAATTACTTGCTAGTAATTTACTGATTTGCTACTTTTTTGGTATTAATATGATGAAGCCTTATATCCTAATATTAAAAATATACACCAAACATATGCAGCATAAGTCAGTGTCAAGTGTGCCACGGATAAAAATGATTATGACTAGCAGTGGCGCCGAAGTCCAAAATTTTACCCATGACATTAGACACCTCCACATAAAATGTTGACACCCAACGACCCAACTATTTCTTATAATTACCTTAACGTATACCAAGTATAGTTTTTATGTTGTCTATTCAACAAATTTTCATAAAATTACTATAGAATGACTACTGAAATCACCTATGACAATATTTTCATAGGTAAATTTGGCGCCAATGTGACAAGTGTGTCGTGAAGGAAAAAGGTTGGGAAACGCTGAATTACGACATTATTTTGAATTCGATTTCCATCATCGACCTTAATATTATTAAATATATATTTACATAATTTAATATATTATAATATTAGGTTTCTCCATTAGTTTACAAGTCTACGGTGCATACGATACGGTGTTCGCTATGAAATATTGTCGTGGCCGTATTGTATATTGTAACTATTGTTGAACCATGCGAAGAATAACATTCAGGTACAGTGTTTTAATATTTTCAATGCTATTCCGTCAGCGCTTGAGATTACGACTGCTATGAAGACCAAAATTACCGATAATATACATATTATTATTACTATCGTACCGCAGTAAAGAACCTTCCAACTATTGTACAATGCGAATTATTTTTTTTCAAGCTCACGTGGAACGCATTATAAATCATTTGCAATGCACGAGTATACATAATACATGGACAAGAAATTAGGACAACACTAAAGCGCTGAGTACTTCTCGAAAGTACCATTATAATACCTCATCAATTCTGTACCTATTGTTTTTGCATTACCTAATACCTACATATCATACATTTATGGTATGCTATTTGTATTGAGGGGAATTTCCGAACGTGGTTCATTTGATTGAAAAACGATTTCATGGAAATGGAATATTTTTGTATTCAATACGTTTAATTTTCATACTAATTAGCCTCATGAAAACTTTAATCTACTATAAGTCATAATATATTTATACCACGTTTAGTTATTGCAATACTAAAATAATTATATTTAAACTATTATCTAGGGTCAAGACAGAAATAGGATTCAATTGGTTTATTCATTTTTGGAAAAGAATTTGTTTTTAGTAAGTACCTAATATAAGTACGAATATACAATATTTGGCTTGAATATTTTAGATATTCTTCAAATATTTTTGAGGTTATCCGTTACATTATAACTAGAAATAATATGGTGGTAAAATATATTTTTTAATGATCTTTTATTTTAATTAAGTATTCTTAATTTACGAATTATTTATAACCACAAATATTCGCTTGAAGGCCATTCATTTATCCTAAAAATTGAGCTCACGTATAATTAATGCACGCAGATATTTAAATGCGTAATGAATATCAAAACACATTTAAAACCAAATCGGAAGAGGGTCAATAGCAAAAATTAAATTTTGTTTTGTTATCAGATAAAATATAGTAATTTACATAAAAGGTCAGTAAAAATTAAAACATTTTTGAGTTTTGAAGCTCAAATAAAACACCGCTTTAAAAAAAAAAAAAAAATAATATTTTTCTCAGTATACTGAAGTGTACAACAACTGTTATATTTATATTTTAAACTCACACAACCTCTTTTTAGTACGATAATTTTCTTTAATTTTTCAATTTCTTTAATTATAATTAAACTGTATTCAGTTTAAACGTATCTTATAGCATCCATAAATATGAAAATTATCTACCAAATTTAAAATTATTCTGTGTGAATAATTTTTGTGCAAAAGTTGTGTTCGTATTTTTTTTTAATAATGTCTCGTGTATCTTAAATCTAAATCTGATAAATAAATTTAGTTTTTTTCTTTTTTAAGTTACAATAAAGAATACTAATGAAGTCTAGAAATACAATATTTCTGGCTAGTAGCAATCATAATAATATTGTTATCCCTCGTCGCATCAAAGTTTTTAGTTGGACGTACACACTATCTGCCGGTTTTTTCATATTAAAAACGAGATATACCACACACCTCAAAAATGAACATCGATCTTATCGTCGTCGAATATTAAAATTACGATGGTACTGTTTTTTAGTTTACTTCTTCTACCCTGAAGATTTTTTTTCACATTTAAAGTAGAATAGAATTTGTACTTTGTGTTCACAATGATCACCAGCTATGAAACAGAGTACCTATATGCATATATGCATATCTAGTTTAATTAAGTTTTTTTATTTTATCGACACTAATTCAAAATTCGCTTTAATAATTAGGAACATATTTCACCAATAAGTAATTACAGAAATTATAATCATTATTACCATGGAATAATAAATAAATAAATAATAATATTGACCCTATTAAAAAATGAAAATCAATCGACCAACTAAAATTATGTATGTATCTGATAATACATTGGATTTCATGTTAATTTGATTGAAATAAAACACAACTAATATTCCACATATAGCTATTGAGTTAATTTGGAGTTAATTAGATATATGAAACACAATATTTTGACACATAGAGATATTCTTGACAGGAAAAATATTGTAAGCATACGATCTGCCAATCCCAAAAAAATGTAAATGCAAGTTTCTATAGTAGTATAGTAGTAGAAAAGGGTGTGGTTGGAAAAGTATTGGCGTATAAAGTGCTTAGGTACAATGATATTATGATCAAACATCATTGTACTAAACAAACTTAAATACAATAGATCAATGCAAATAACGCGGGCAGATTGTCGTACGCTTAAAACTGATAGTCAGCGATAATTCATCACTGACAAAAGGTACGATCCGTATCGTACAATCACGTGTAATAAGAAATCGACATGTAATTTTAACGGTAAGACGTAAGACGCGTGTGGCTTTCTTACATGCCACCTAAGAGAAGGGGCGACCGAAAAAAGTCTCTGCTGTCGAAGGAAAAGCCAGTCCTTTGAAGCGCAAAACCTTTGATAAATCCGCCTGCCACTCTCTGGCCGTCATGACCGTGTCGTCTTTTTCGAGACAGCACTCCAACCACATAAACAACAACCCATCTCGGCCCTGTATCGAGTCCTGCGTGCTACATTTGGTTTCCATTATTTTTACAAGCAGTATACTCGGTACGTTTTTTTTATTCAACTCGAGTGAGTTTTTCGTATCACCTGTAATTATGCTTTAACATTATAGACTATAAGAGTCTACGACCTTGTAGATAAGACACGTATATTTTTACCTAAAATTGTATTGTTCTATGTATTTGATCGATTTTCTAATGCATGACCTATAGAGAACAAATCGTGCATCACGAGGAAGGAAATATCATATTTTTAATATTTGTATCTGATAACTTTATCCACCATTTTAAGTGCATTATTTAGGTTTTAAGAAAACTTCCATAAGCTTGAATCATCTAATTTTTACGTTATCACATAGTTTATTTGTATGCTTTAAGATTAACTTCCACGCATTTGAGTATAAATTCAAATAATAGTTAAATAATAGTATGACATTTGTGTGATATATCCAGGTTAACATAAATTTTTTATAATTTCAATTAACTTTATTTTTCTTCAATCACAATTCGTTAGATTTAAAACCACTTCAAAACAATATTGTATCCCAACAAAATATTTTTACGACAAAAAAATTGTAAATTAATTATATACAATTCTGGCGTATAAAAAATATATAATGTATTGTATATCATTATATTATGCATGCAGGGAGAGACATCTGTAATATTTCAGTATACCTATTGATCGGCTACATTATACTTCGATTACGATAGATAGTTTTAGTGTAAGCTAATGAGTTTCTACATTTACATAAATGAACATAATATACTTAAACAAACTTGAGTTCAATTTTTTTTTTTCATTTCAATAAATACGAAAAAGTTATAAAAGTTCGAGTCTGGGTCAAAATTATGATAAAAGAGAAATTAAAAATTTCAACGAGTTAAGCGAGCTATAGTGAATAATATGACACCTTAACAAAGCTGAATATTTTTAGAATGATAATAATATAATATTATCATGAATGGCCAACAAAATAGTAAAATCCATGTTAGAAATGGTGAATTATGTATAATAATATATATAACATTAAAGTATAAAAGTTATTTTTCTAATCGTATCTCTATCGTATATTATTCAACATTTATTTACAGAAAAATTATATATTATTTCAAAAACACCACTGGTTTGTTTCAAGTTATATAACTATTGTATCAAATAAATAAATATTTAATAAAACTGAATAAAATGAAAACCACTATTATAGGTATGTGGTAAAACTTATTTTCAGTATCAGAAATTAAATGGGGGAAAGATAAAACTTTAGAAATGTTCCATTGTGGAACACTTTAACGGCATAAAAAATGGCTTAAAAATGTTTGACAGTTGTAATAAATAAATGACACACGCATTTCAAAAACAGAAATAAAATAACTTTAAAAAAATCGAATGTTACACATTTGGGCGTATAATATGTTTATTTAATACACTGAACAGTGTCGAGAATAAAAAACAACTGGCAACATAGCTTTAATACCTTCACGATCACGTTAACCCAGAAACGGTAAAATTAAATTGTGTTTTTGAATCGTTATTAATGTTTTTCAGCATATAAAACCTATAACATATTATAGGAAAATATACGAAAACTAATAATAAAATAAGATAAAAAAAACAGGTTACGTATAATATGGGTACAAAAATGAAATATGTATTTATATTTAAACGTGACGACGCACGATAGGACGTTCATTGACACATCAATAATTCAAAACATTATAACAAACTCTGCCAAGTTGAAACTTTTAAGCAGACTTCTAAGTAAGATATTAGGTATATTACCCTAACTCACTTATGTGAACCTCACCACATTATTATTTAGCAACATTGCATAAAATAATTGCATTGTACCGATTTACGAAGCGTTAATATATATTATATTATGATAAATAATAACAAAATGTTTGTTCAGTGTGAGTATAGTATAATAGTTAATACTTTATAAAATAATATTGTTATAAGCTTTACAGTATAAATTATAAATATAAAGTATTCATACAAAGTTAAATTTCATACTAATCTATCTTTAATAATACATTTAAGTACAAATATCTCATCAGACAGGATCAAATATTAACCAAATTCCTATACGCAATATTCTATATTCCCCAGGGATATTTGGTCGGAGTATTAGAAACACGTCCTGAACGACCAGCTCACATATGCCATATTGCGTTCATTTTACTATCGTCCATAAGGTCCAAAACTTAAATTATACTTACCAAAAATAATTACTTTGGATTTAAATCTGAAAAAATGTCAACTAGTGTTAAATTTGTATGGGATTCGTTTAGATTTTCTGTGTCAGATTATAATACTGCAACAATCAGATAATCGTAATAATAATATAAGATCAATGCCTGAAAAATATTTATATCTCGAAAATTAGCTAAGTATGTTTTATAAATTGCAAAGACTTTATAATGTCCCACAAAAAAATATATCTCAAATCATTATAAAAAAATGATCATGGTCTACAGGCTACGTATGAAGTTATTTTTTCAAACGGTCTTCACGCCTTGAAAACTAAAATTAAATATTTAAGGCAGATATATTTTATATAATACAGAAGGTTACAGTTTAAAGTTTATCTTTTACGTGTTTTCGACACACATAGTTACTGAGTTTTAAATACAGTACGTCTAAATTATGAATACCGATAAGCAAAAAAATAGTGATAATAATAATTGAAAAACAAAATCTAAGGTAATATAATATCACTGCGCTATATAATGGTCTCTGCTGCAGATTGTGGCTTTTAATAAACAAACTGAAATTAAGTACCATGCAAAAAGTAATATACCATCACGATTTATAAAATATATAAACTATATTATGTTATAACATCAATAGGTATTGAAAAATCAATGTTCACCACGTGCTTTATAACTCTGCAAATTATTATTATTACTATAATATACGTATTGGTATAATTTTACCGTGTTTTGGGTTTACTCAGGAAATTTTCAAATCTAAAACCGTACAGTATTCTGTTATAATACTATTATTATAACAGAATACTAGACGAACAACATAATTATTATGACGTGTACAATGATAACTATTGAATTGCATTGTACCTATAATATGATATGGTTAAGCGTTGCATATCTATATAAAACGACCTCGCCCGATGGTGATCATTACATTACACTGATTTCGGCGGGATAACATATTATATATTGTTTTCATTTGAAATATGATACACGGTAGTTAAAAAAACATGACCAGTGTGTAGATACAAAATTAGGTCGCCGCTGTAACAATATATTATCGTTGCATATCCATTTATAAACCTTGACATGGAAATTTACTTGGGTTATTATTATTATTATTTTTTTATCGTGGAATTACAGTGATTAACTCTGATATCGATTCACCAAAGGTTTCAAAAGATTTTCCATTAACAAAACAATATCCGAAAAACTATATTATTATTATTGTGTCTCACGGCGGCGCGCCTAATCATAATAATAATAATATGTAATTAAAAGATACATTGTTTATCCATTTTGATTTATTACGCACAACGCGCTATAATATTATACGCACAAAATAAATGTATAACAGTTAAAATCAAAATACAGTATGTGCAGTTTGCATATTATTTTATAGTAGTAAAATTGTAATTTAATGTTTTATACATTGTTTGTTGAAACCTTTCTATAATAATACACGGAAATAAATTATACCCTTATAAAATATATACATGTATTATACATTTTACATTTTGGAAGACTGGAATTGGTATTTTAGATTTAAAATCATACATAATTCAACTCCTTTATCTCCTAACCTTACCTCCGATTATAAGATTTACAGTTTGGTCATCAAAATGAAAAGTACAAAATATTAAACTTTAAAATGTATGGATAGTAAAATTTGAATAAAATACAAATTATATTATGCAAACACTTTATACCCAGAATGAAAATTAAAAACTATACGTAAACAATATTATGATAGACTTAACTAGAATGGTTCAAAAAAAATGATTGATGGATAGTTTTTATGTTTAGTTTAAATGTATTAAAACAAAAATAAATAATAATAATAAAAAAAAGAAAATCTTTATATAACTTAAAGGCTTAAACTGAAATTTAAAAACAGTAAAAAATAATACGCAATTTTTTTTGGGGAATCATTGCATTGGTTCTCAGGGGAGCTTTGACAACTTTATGATACGCATATCATATCCCTAAAGTCCATTTTTTAGTGTCATTTTAATACCTTCGTAATCACCGGGTCAACATCTAAGTTTATTACGTTTTAGATTTTTATTATACTCAGTAATACGGAAGTGTGGTTTAAAAAATATATACAGGTACTACGCAATGCTTGTTGTTTTGACACACTGTTTATTTTATACATATAAAACACGTCAATATGATTGTAAATAATACATTGAAAAACAAGTTTTATTAATATTAAATTAAATTGGAATAACTTTTTTCAACATAACGCGTAAAATAAAATTCTACGTCACAACGATGGTCTCCTCATCGTCGAATAAAATCAATAAATAATGAAAACATCCAAAAGTTGATAAACTAAAAAAAAAATTGTTTGTATGACATTGTATAAAAAAAATGTAATTTCTAGTCAGAAAAAAAAACAAAAATTGTTCATAAATTAAAATCATCGAAAAAAAATATAAAGTAAAAAATATGACATTATTACACAACTGATAATGCAAATTCAACTTTACCTAAACACTGTTTTCCAGGTAAATAGAAATACTCGATTAGATAAAAATAATATTACATCAATATTATAAAATACACTAAACGTGAAAAGGTCTATTAAGTCTAGTCATTTAATTTTGAATAGAGTCGAAGGATGATATTTTAATGTCAATACTGCCCTCCGAGTATAATATTATTACTAAGTTGAAAGTATATAGGTTCATAATTAATCTGTAATTTTCAAGAAGAAAATGTCTCATTTCCGTATTGACTTCCATAGTTCCATTCTTCACGGACAATAAGAATTAATGCTACGACAATCGTTAATTCATACTTTTATAGTTATAAATACTACGCGGTCATTGGTCGAAAAACTGTCGAAACTGCAGACGAGTTACCCACGGTACCATCTGCCAAAGTATGCCGCGGTATTAATATGTAAGTTTACGGAGTCATACACCAGTTAGTAGAATAATATTACAGCCATATTCGATTGTTTCCACTGCTGACCAGAGTATAATACAATAATTATGCGCTTCAACGGCTAAGCTGAGGTCGTATTATTTTCGATTATCGAAATAATATTAACGAAGATTGTTCCACAATTTGCACAACACGGGCAACGTGGCGCATTATGACCGGTATTACGAAAGCCAACAATCCGAAAAATGTGTATATTATTTCAAGTCCTATTTTATGGGCGATTTATTTTGGGGGTTCGAAATCCCAGGACATCGCGACTTTCAACAGACGTTTTATACGTATACAGAATGATTCACCGAACATGCTCACCACCATTTTTTTCCTTTGATAATTAATTTATTCAAATTTCGGTTTTTCGGAACTTTTTTATATTATACTCATGGGCTATATTGTAGGGACTATTAATAAATTATGAGTGTCCTGTGGAGCTACAAACTTATTTTTTCAACTAAGCAACACCATATTTTAAATTTAAATTTTTGAGGATATTTTTTTTTAATAATGTTGATGTACGAACTTGTTTGTAGATCAAAATTTGTATGAATATTTTTCATACCATTTACGGAGTATCTTGTGGTGATACCAACTTCTCTTTTTCAAAGATTTTAATGTATTAAAGAAAATTTATAGAGAGTATTTTTTAGTTATTTAACTTTGTATAATAAGGATTAAAGGTTCTATATTATAATGGATTTGGAATACATGGAGGCCATAATGATTTATACGTGTTAGTAATTAATATTCATCAATCAAAAATGTATAATTTCTTATTAATTTGTAAAAATTCTCTAAGTATAATAAATACTAAATCTCCTATATAACATCTATTTTATACTTTTGTAGAACCATTTTTAAGGACTTTTAAAGACTCGTTAGAATTTCGATTTAGATACATAAACATTTTCAAAAGAACCATCTCATTATCTATTAATTTATAGTAAAAATAGGTTATTTTCTACTAGAAAATACGAAATTTTTTACCACCGCAAGGCCGTACTTAGATGGTATAAAAAAATCTAAATCCCTTCAAATATGGTTGTTAAGTTTAATTGAAAATTCCAAAAACCAAAATTTAAATAAATTCATTGTAGAAGAAAAATAATAGATATGAGCATAATGCTTGGCGAAACACGACTCAGTAAAGTATTGCGGAGAGACTGTTAAGCGTGGCGTATTGAAAAGTTTAATATTTTATCGAAATCACGACACCGAATACAATATTATTAGTATTGACATTGGTTATCTTTTGATTCGGGTAAGCGGACAAACGAAAACGAAGATCCCCTCGACGACTGCAGTTTATATGGATGCGAGCCCCTCTCATACAAACAATAATGTTGTCGATGCGAAATACGATCTCGCCAAATGTCAATTGCGATTTTCCAGTTGATTTTTCCATTCATTGACGAGATTTGTCGGTACACTAGTTTTCCGGGAATCGCATTAGTACAGAGCAAAGAAAACTACGCCGAACCGACGATCGATTCTGTGTCCGTCACAGTCTGGGTGATAATAATAATAATTAATAATATAGTAATATCTTGTAGTTACTGTAATCATTGGAATATATGTTTTTTGTCTCTCTATTAATAAACACGTAACATTTTCCATACACGTTAAGTGAAATATGCATACAGGACAGCGTGCTTTCGATTTATTAAGTATTTATTGTTTTGTGTGGCTGAGACCTGAATTGTTAAAAAAAAACCTAATAACCCTTTTTTTTCAAAAATAAGAAAACCCTAATGAGAATAAATATTTAAATAATATTATTGGAATCTTGGATTAAATGTAAGTCAGTTATAAATGAAAAATAAAGATATTATGACCTATGAATTTAAAAAATTTAAAATTTTATAATGTTCAGAATTTATATAACTATAAGCTTATTTTTATAATAATATCAATCATAAATTATAATAATCAATTCAATTAAGTCAGCATAGTCAACTGTAAACCGATCACTAAAATTATTACCTATGCCGGTTTAAACTTAATCACATTATTCACATTAAATAACTTGGTTCAAGACTTCTTGCATTTGCCGGATTTTTTATATATCAATAGTTATTGAATATTCTAGGTAAGGTATTGATTTTGTAAAATTATATACAAAGTATAACTTACCATACTTATGCATATTTCGTTATATATTACAATAATCATTACAACACATTTCAGCAATTTGTACAATTTATATTATATCGTACGCATTAGGTAGTATATATTTTCATATACATACCGTTACCCACGTTTTTCCCCCGTACATTAAGCTGCATATTGTAGAGCATTTTTTTATTTTAGATTTTATAATAAGTTCAGACTTATAGGTATAAAAAATAATAAAATATGCACTTCAATTTTTGCAGCCATAATATAATATTACATAATATTCTGTACAAAAAATACCAGATCACACGCCCCGTCGATAAGCGGCGATCTGTGAAAATATGGGTTTAATTAATAATATTTTAAATTATGAGCTACCATTCATATTTAAATTATGCATTTTGTACAGCAGTTGCCACTTTCCGATTTGCTCTCCGATACACCATTTTATTCAACATTAATCAGTTAGAAATAATAGAAATAAAATAGCATGGCACTAAACCTTAAACCATGCGATAATATGCATTAAAAACGTTTGGAATCTAATTATTCCTTTTAGTGTTAAATGGATTTATAGCTTCCACCGTTACTGTCTTTTAATGGTACCACAAACAATTAATGTGCAAATGATATAAGTCTGTGTGACAAACGCGCGGTGATCGAGGTGTTTCAACTGTCATTTTCTAAAATGTGGACATTTTTTCCTTTATAGATTCACGCATACATTTCAGACTGCTAGGAACCTGGGACGTCTCATTTAATATAATTAAATTCGTATAAGAAGAAATTCTATTTCAAATATAAAAAAATATTACACAATATAAGTATCACAAGAATTGGACCAAAAAACCATATTATGTTTCAAACCTAAAGGGGTTCAACTGCAAGGTAAGTGCAATTATGGGGATATCACCCGTAAAAAATAATGAATGCAATTGATACACGTGGGTCTAAAATCAGTGTCGTATCTAGGGGGAAGTGGGGCGGTGTGGTGATGAGCAGTGGTTTTTGCGCCTCATCTCGGCGAAAGACGCTTGAAAGTTTAAATATTTAATTTAATTTAATATAATAACTATAAAAACCGTGCTCTTCAATACTGCAGCAGATTGTACTTATATCTGTGTACATATAGTTGGTTGATGCAAAAACTTTAAAATATTTTCCATTATTTTTGGGGGAGGGGCCGTGTAATAGTTATAGTGCGCTCTAATATTATTATGTATGCCCCCGGTGACAAAATAAAACCTAAGCACTAATTCAGCTAAAATTCAACTTTCTCAATTTCAAGCGCAACTGTTACATGCCCGATGATAAGGCGATAATACTGTTTACCTTTTGGCCCTTCTCGGTTTGGGCGGTAACCGTATCCGGTACAGACGTGTGTGCGTTTTGCTGCTTGACCGGCGCCTGGTATATGCCAGCGGCGGTAGCGGCATGTCTTCCGGCATGGATGCCAAGACGGTGGCTATGTACTCCTCCTCGTCCGGGTCCACGGGTGGCCGGGACGACGGCGGCGGCCGGTCATCGGACACGGACCGCGACGGAGGAGGCGGCGGCGACGGCGGCGGCACTTGCTTGGCCACCGGCGGAGGCGCTGCTGCCGTGTTGTTTTCGCGGTCCATCGTACGGGTGTCGGTGGTTGCGGTACCGGTAGCCGTGCGGTAATTACCGGACACCGTCACTTCCCGCAACCACTCGCGCAGACGGGCCCGGTACACTGTTAGCGCGGCCAACATGTTGTCGACGGCGTGGCCGCATGGCCGCACGGATCGCGGCGCGTCACCACGGTGGGCGGGCGGGCGGAGCGGTCGCGGCGCCGGCGCGGGCGGCACCGGTTCGGACGATCGCGCCGCGTCACCACGTCACGACCGCTGAGCGATGTACGATTAATCGGATATCGCGACTTGTCGTCTTGAACAAAAAATACAATAACAAACCTCAAATGATTTCCGCGCACGCGCAGTCCGTCAAAACCTCGTAAGCTACCATTCCCCCAGCCCTAAATTTCCACTAAAGTAATATTATAACATAGTTATGGCACAGTTAAAACATATATATACCAATGAATTCAAAGTTACCTCAAAAGTTACTTATACTGTGGGCAAAAATTTCACTATTTATATTTTAAAAAACTGAAAATACTGGGAGTAATTTACCATATTTTTTTTAATACAAAAAAAAATATTAGCTAATAAATAAAATTATAATATATCATAACATTATTAGATTAAAAAAACTTATTTTTCATTATAAAGTCACCAAAAGAACATTTTTTAGAGAACAGTGATAGCAATGTGGTGTCTTTTAGTTATTGCTAAATGGCCATTATAAAAATAATATAACCTACCCTCTGGGTACAAATTAGTACCCAGGATTGGGATACCTCAGAATATTTGAAACGCAATAATTTACTACGAGTAAATATAAATGTATACCTGAAACTTCGGGTGCAATTTACAATAATTTTATTATTGACTTCCTTCGTCTGACGCACTTATTTACGTTTTTCCATAATATTGCATACCTATAATAGCTATGTAATATTATCGTCATCATGACTGGGGGGAAATAGATATGGAAATAGGTATGGAAATAGATCCCACCATGGCTACTTTTTTTTGTGCTAAATGTATTACTCCCCACGGTCCCCCCATTGTGCAACTAATTTGTATATCCTCCCCCCCCCCCCTATGAAGAATCCTGAGAACGCCACTGAGCATTACGATCGCGACATAATACCGACCACCAACCGCGGTGAACTAGATAATATTATACCGAGTAATTTAATATTAAATACCTACACGACAATCGTGATGCAATTAGAAAAATCGTTTTGACATTAAAATGTGGCGTACAAATAATATTATATTATTATAACTATGGCCGTATTGTTACACATGCTCAGTGACGAAGGCGAAAACCCTTTGAACCGCCACTAATTGATTGAAACTCCCTACGCATGTTATGTATAGTATTTAAAAAATATTTATAATATTTGTTCAGTATGCTCGTTTAGCAAACAAAATAGTTGCATGGCTTACGTTTTCGCACAATAATATTTTTATTATTTTATAGTAATTATTAATTTTATTTTTATTCTTGAGGATAATTTGACTGTTCAGTATTGCAGTAGGCGTATAAACGATATTTTCTCATGGTGAGCTAATATTCTGATTATGAAGTTTGATATACTTTTTTGAAATATTTATAAACACCTTAGTAATTTATTTATGTACTAAAAGAAATAATATATTTCACCAAACGCAAACATGACATTATTATTACATTTTTTAACGGTTAAGTCCTATGTAATATAAAAAATTCTTACACAAATTGTTTTTTTTCAACATACCACAGTAAAACGAAATAACATATTAATGATATTCAAATTAATTACATTTTGAATTGATCATATTTATAACTCATTCATGGTCGAAAAAAAAATGCAACTCAAGAAATCATTTAACGTTAATTTATGTATAATATTAAATAATATAATTTTAATTGAATAGAAAAAACGTACATTTATATATGGTACAGCATTATAAATTGATAAATAAATTACAGATTAATGATATGCTGTTTTGAACTAATTGAGCAAAACTTTGACTATTCGAAAATAATTATATTCTTATACCTACGTCGAAGTTGTTGAACGTGTCAATTAATTTTAATCTAATGGATTTTCTAACAATTAAAGTGTCATGAATTTAAATTGATAATATTATAAGGAAATGAAAATCAAATATATAAATGTAATTATTACATAAAAACCATTGAAACCTATTTATATTTAAAAAAGTTTTTTACCCCTAAATTGAAATTATATTGTTTCATTTTTGGTACTTATTTCTACAAAAATAAATAAATATGTTTTCTTTTAACTGAATCTTTGGTCAATTAATAAGATAACTATTGATAATTCTCTAACCGAAATTTAAATTAAACATATATAGACATCAATGCATGAGATTAAGTATCAATTAAATCCGTATGGTTAAAAAGTAAAAAAAATAATAACTTTTAAATTTGATCAAACATTTTTTTTTGTTTTACTAGAACATATGATATAACTTTTATAAAATATATGATATTCCTCAACTTAAAAAATCTATATAACATTAACGAATATTATCACATTTTTATAAATGAATACCAAATAAAATGGATTTCGTTTACCTAACACGGTTTATGTTAATATTAGCCATAGTTTGCATATTATGCATTATTAACATTACTATCCATACTGTATTATAATAATACACTAAAATTATACTTTAGAAGAGTTTAATTAGGTTTTTAATTTCAAATATTTTAACATTTTACATCCACTGTTGGGATCAAAAACATTGTCAACTTTATATTAATATAAATAATAATGTACAGAAACTATTTACTACTTATGTTTACTGTCAAAAATATATTCAATGCAATTTTATCGTTAAACAATACATTTCCGTAAGATTGAGCTAAAAAAAAATCAAATATATTGAATTTTAATTATTCATTGTCTGATTATTTATTTTGCGTATTCATTTATTACAGTTCAGTGTGAAATAATTTATGACATACTTCAAATAATGATGAGCGTGATAGAAATTCGATAACCCTGCAGATTTAAAATTTTGAA
Source organism: Sitobion miscanthi (assembly GCA_008086715.1). NCBI lineage: Eukaryota > Metazoa > Arthropoda > Insecta > Hemiptera > Aphididae > Sitobion > Sitobion miscanthi. The sequence goes on along the minus strand of CM017797.1, from coordinate 67,762,444 downwards.
GAATATAGGTACCAAGACACTTATAACCTCGTTCCCCTAAAAAGACGAATGTTATTACCACCTTTATACGATAACTGAAAAGGAAAAAGAATTACTATAAATATATATATTTTTTATAAGAAAGTACCGTATCGACGATAGCGAATCAATAATATTCGCCATTTTGACAAATGCTTTTTCACTCGGAAGTAGGAGTTTAAGTTTTCTCAACTTTTAGTTTTATCGAAAAGTTTTGTTTGAAAAAAAAAAAAAAACATTGGTTAACACTACCTCAGTTCATTGATATTTAGAAACTATGATTCTTTAGGAAAAACTACACATATTATAATAAAATTCCTAAATTCAAAACGCCTTAATCTTCAGTATATGTAATTAGGTCACAATCTATTTTTATGAAAAAAAAAAAAATTAAAACAGAATTATTGTAAATTATAAAATCTAATGAAAGGCTATTAAATTAATTATGTAATAAAAACAGTAATTTTTAAAGTTTTTACTATGTATAGATTAATAAAATGTATGTCTCTGAGCATTAACTATCATATATTTACAGATGATATCGATTTTATAACCATCACAGTGATAGATATTGTAATTTAAATAGAATTTAAATAAAAATACGTAAGTAATTGATGATTAACATAATTTTGCATGTTCTTACAATACCTGGGATATATTCTAATATAATATATATTATATACAACAATAATTATAATTGCAATAGGTAAACAGTAATAACCTATTTAGCGATCATTGTTTAGCTATTTATTTTACCATTAAAATAAATGCTAACACGATATTATCGGTTTATTTAAACTGTATACCGGAATAATAGACGTTACGTTTGTTTTTACAAACAATTTTTGATAATGAAATATAACTATCATTTTATCAATTTTTATTATTATTTATTTGCAATTGTTTGCAGTTATTGTTAAGCTTAATGAAAACAATATTGATTAAATGCATTGTAGGGATTTGTTTAAAATAATATTATTGACGTATTTTTATATGTATTCATTTTAAAAACCTTCTCCAACATCCCTAAAGTAAAATCCCACTCCCCACCTCTTACACTCCTTAATTAGTTAATATACACATCACAATATCTTCTGTTAATCCATACCATATTAAATTAACTAATTCTTAATTGTATGAAAAAAACTTGCAATATAAATATGTAATATGTTGACACATTTAAAATTTAATAAATGGAACAAAATTTTAATATAATGTCAAGAATGTATAGCCTATATAATGTTATATACATTTTGTTACCGACATTTGGATTTGTTTAACTTTACGTGATACGTTGAACTTGGATAAAATAAGAAAATTAATATTTTTCATAGCATACTGCAGGTTGTATTATTGCTCAAAAATACATAATAATTCTATATTTAAATATTATGTATTTCCAATAAAATGATATTTTATTTAATGCAATAATTCTAATGCTAAAGGTAGGTACGTTTTGTGTAAGATAAAAAATTGTAATTATATGTACTTTAATAAATTGAATTACATCTACATTAATTAATTGGCAAACATTAATGGAACAAATGTTGGCCATTTCCGTCATCCATTACTATATACTTTGGTAATAATACTATCGATGGTCATCACAAGTTGGATTTATGTTTCACGTCAACGAATTTCACCAGATGTCCAGATGCACCTGATACAGAGGTAAATTTATCAGCAGCGGCCTGCTGTGTGTACGAATGAAATTAACCTAATCGACAATATTTTCCTGATATTTTCCAACAGACGTACACTCGGCAGGTATCCTTTATTCATTTAATACGATTTCCCACGGTACTGTATTGTTCACGCTAATCGTGTAGATTAGACGGTGAAGAGCAAAATTACTTAAGTGAAAAACCGTAAAAAAAAAATCTCCCAACTACATTTTATATAGATATTCTATATGAAATGTAAGTATATATATGTACACTATTGGTGGCATTTCCACCATTCTCTTTCGATCCGTAAATCCATTTTGTGTCCAATGCAGCCCTTTTGTTCAAAGACTATCTGCGGGCCCGTTATGTCTTCCACAAAACGTATTCTTTGTTCAAAATGGTCATCGTCCCCATAGGGAGGAAACATCGGACGTACAAGAAAGCCAATTCATTTATCACACACCATGACGTCGTCGCGCACAGGACGAATTGGCTCATCGATTTCACCCGCAGTACTATATTATTATATATTGGTATAGGGGTAGATATATTATGTATAACATTATGTTTCACCGAAGGTGACCGATTTATGTATAAACAGTATTATACCGATTTTATAGAAACTCAATAAACCATCAGTGATTTCAATAATAAATAATTGACACACTTACTCAACGATAAACATAATAATATGACGAGGAGAATTACAACGTTTTAAATATATTAACCGCGGTAATACGATACCTATGTTTACCAAAGGTTATAGTATTTCCCTTATAAACCGGAATCTTGATTATAATTATTTACTAATAAAATAATAATAATATATATATTTATATTATAAACTATATATATAGAGTAATAGCAATATTGTGTCTATCTATACTCTATATACATTAGTAGATTGGAGTGGATAAGTAAAACAAATATTTAATTTAGAGGTAATATACTACATAATATCAAAACTGTTTGATAGGATTAAAAATTTATTTTATTTTTTATAAACGGTATGATGGTATGTATTATATGATACATATATATGAGTTATTTTGGTTTTGTGGTAGTAGATTTTGTGACCAAAAGGCGGATTCAGGTATGTAATAATAAGTATTAATGGATTTGTATACAATATTTTTGAAAAATTACCTCGTTATTTGTTTTACGAAACAAAATAAACTCATTAAATTATTAATTTAATATGTATTAACTCAAAACAGTCTTCAAACGTATTGAACATTTATTTATTTATTTTTTATTTTCAGTGAATGTAAAATAAAATATGAAAGATGTCAAAAAAAACTAATAATTTATAATACATATTGTACATATTAAATATTAATGTATGTAACTATTGTTGAAATACGCGAAATAATTATCATTTATAGAATATTAAAATAAATATTAATAAAAATTTACCAAAAAGTGATGTATTTAAATCTATACCTATATAAAAATAATATAATTTATCAATGTTGTAATAAATATGTATTGTTATAATTTAAATCTTTATTCAAGTGTCATTAAGAAAACATCAAAAGAAATATTTTATTTCATCAGAAAAGTGATAGAAACAGTTTGTCAAGTTCATATTTTCTTTTGGATATGCGTAGGTATTCTTAAAAACGTTTTAGTGTTTTTCATCTTAAAAAATACATTTGAATAATTAAAGTTTTTTTTCTTCAAGGAGAAAATAATATATTAAATTCTCAAAATTCTCAATGTTAAATATTTTAAATTTCTTCTTACAAGTTAAAAAAAAAAAACAAAATATAATTTATTTCAATACTATGGACATGAATTTTATTATGCTGTATTATTATTTTGTATGATTATATAATATTTTATATTATTTTATTATTTCTACCCTTTCATTAGTACATTACCAACTTTGTTTGGGGTTTTTTTAAATTTATTTTACTTTGTTGTCTAATAAATGCATTAGAAAACATCAAACTTCATCGACATCTTGTTACAGATACCTATATATTTATTTATGGCTAATAAAGTTATCATACCCGTCACATTTAGAATTTAATATGAATTAATGTAAAATCGTTTTCTTATAAATCGACTTTGGACATTTTTTTTATAATCGTTCACTCATTTTTTCAATACCGGAAATTTAAAATAATATGATATGAATATATTTTGTTTTAAATTTTAAATATTGAGAATTGACGGCAGTAAATATTTATGTTGCATATTCTCGATTAATACTATTTTAGAACGAAAGTTAAAATATCTTCGAGTGATAAAATAATATATTAATTATAAAGTGTGCATACAAGAATTTTGTACAAATGTACATATTAATATTATAGCCTTTTGATGAATTCACAAACAATCATTACAAGCTCATTCTCCTTTGATACATGCACGAATTATGTCCGAAGGTGAATTTATTCATTTATGATAAATTATAAAGACTATATAGTGTTTAGTAACAAGGAACTAAATATAATAATATATATATATATATACATAGAAAACTTGTTTAGAATTAACGAGTTATTAAATAAGTCTGAAGATTAATATTGTTCGTTATATCTTTTCATACATAATACTTAAAGTTATTAATTAGGACATTACGTGTGTTATATGAAAACGCTTCTTATGCAATGCGATTACTGGAAAAACTATACCAATGTAAACATAAAATCTATTATGTGTTATCTAAAAAAAAAAAACAAATGCACAACAATTCACATTTATCATAATAATTAATTGATTTAACTTTGGGTAAATTTACACTTGCATTATTTTTTTTGTTAAAACAACGGCTGAAAACACATAACATTAAAGCAAATTGTAACGAGACCGAACAACAGAACTTAGCAAATAATACGCAGGCATCGTCATGAGGTCCATATTTCACTTCGATGACAACCATTTGGTGGTGTCGGACGTTTAATATGAAGGAATTGAAAAAAATACAATTTGTACAAGTCAAGAATATGTAATCATTGAAATTACCATAAATATGTAACTCTATTTTATGTATATCTAATCTATTCACACCAACAATAATTTGATAAGTAGAAATCAATTAATGTATAATGTATTGAAATTAAATTAAACATTTTATAATGTATACAACTTCAACAAGTTTCTCGTTGACGATATTCTGAAATTGTATGAATGCGTATTACTTCGGGAGTTTGATAAATAGTTGTTAAAACACAAATAATTGAAAACATGTAAATGCATAGGTACCTACTAACTGCGCGGAATTTAATTTAAAATAACTACAACGTAATTTTGTAAAATCAATTTGTGTAAGTGTGACACAATGCTATGCATAAAATAAAAAATATTTTAAATCATAAACTTTACTTAGAAGTGAAGAATCAATAAAAAAAAACATTGTTGAATACTTATGAATACATGCATAAGAAGGTACGTACAAAACATACTACTTTTATATTTTACTAACGAATACGTAAGAACATTTATAAAACGAATTTAAACGGGCAAATTTTAATTCGTTAAATGCACAATACAATTGTATAGAATGAACCTTTTCAACAAAAAAGTTACGCTTAAAAAAACATTGTTGGTACATGACAATTATTTCACTGAAGAATAGTAAAAAATAAAAACTTTTATTTTAATAAAATATTTAAAAGTCTTTCATTAGATAATTATTATTAATCATAATTTTAATTAAATCAAATATTATGTTCAAACGTAAAAAATATGAGTATAATATTACTGCTAACGTCTATTGCTTAAAAAATACGTTTAGGTTTAATGTTTTTGTTAATTGTGTAATTCTTCAGAAATAATATATATGTGTTAATTAAATACATAAAGTCATTTCTTTATGCTTCATTATAGTTTAAATGCGAACTTTGCATATTTTACGTCACTAGTATTATTTATAAAAAGTTATTTGCATAATTTTATGTTAATGCAATTAAAATAAAGTAATAAGAAAAAACCACTCTGTGTAAACTGCGAAGTAAAAGTTATCCTATCACGGACTTTTAAACTTGCATGATAGGTAACTATAATTTTAAACATATTTTAAACTATTTGTTGAACTCTATTTGTATTTTAAATTTGTATGTTATATTCGTAGTAACTGTAAGCTTGTAATCAAAAGATTATTTTCTTGACATTTTATTTAAAACAAAATACGTAAGATATTCAAATTAACTTTCGTTAGTTAAAATGTCAAGTTATTGTGGACTTGATGAAAAATTAATTTTCAAAAAAATGAAATCGTTGACTGCACCGATAATGTATTGGCATTAATCAATTTTTAAATTCATCACCATACGCAAATAGTATAAAGATTATATTATAATATAATTATAGCCAATAGCCAATACAGTGGATAAATGCAGTATTTAAAAAATAATATGACTCTAAGCATTAAAATTGTATAAGGATACATCGAATGTAAAAAAGTAAATCATTAATAATAATTTTTCAATTCTGTTTTTCTTGAATGTTTATTTTAATCTAAAATCAAATTATAAAACCCTCAACGAAAGAAAATTTAAGAAAATACGCAGCTTGCAATGTTTGGTAGTTTTGTCCTACCAGAAAATATTTATAATCAACATTGAATTAAATTTGGTCAACATACAATGCTTTCTTTTATACAAAAACTGACAGTCAACCAAATAATAAATACGATTGGAGAAACGTTAAAAATCAAATAAACGAACAGGGACATACATCGTATAACAACCTAGTGCTTTAAAAAACTCATAGTCGACAAATTCAATTTAGTTTTTTTTATTCACAATGGTTTTTAAAATACGGTTTTACAAAATATAACATCCGAATTTCAGATTCTTATTATGAACGAATAAACGTTTATACATTGGAATAAAATAATCAGAGTCGTTTAAAATGTTTACATTTTTTTTCTTCGGAGTAAACAATAATCGAACAGATTTTAATTTTACATAATTTCACATAAAGCTATGATAATGAAGGGAGTTTAAATAAAGATTTAAGTACGTAATTTAGTATCTGAGAGGACTCTTACAGGTTTTACAACGTACAATATGCTCTGAATTTATAGTATTTTTTTAAAAAAAAACCATTATTGAAAAAATATAAGTTTTAAAGTCGAAGTACCACACTCAACATGTATATATTATTATTATAAATATATAACTATATACTTTAAATAATTGTAATCAATGGTTATTTCTGATTAAACAATGGTTTCTTAACATTTTGATATTAGTAAAGACCTATAGATTATAGTTATAGAAGAAAAATATTATGTAATTTGCATTTTAAAACAGTAGTTCATATTATGTCATTTGTACATAACTGAATGTGCATACAGTATAGTCTACAACTTACTGTAATAATGGTTTATTCGTTAAATAGCATACTAAATAGGTACTTACTTAATTTTATAAAAATATTAACTTATATCTATTTACTTTAAAATGCAATTGTCGTCTTTTTTGCCGAAATAAAATGTACGAATAAAAGGGTACATCATAGATTGTTTTATATTTAAGATACTAAGTACATTATATTTTAATATACCATACACTTCAATAACAATTTGATTGAAAGACAATGTAAATATAAAATGACAACATCTGTTATGCACTTAATTAATTATAACAACACTTTTAAGGATCAATAATAGGTATAGTACTATATTGAGTAAAATAATTTAATTCAGTTACATTTTAGTTTTAATAATAGATTAGGTAATAAAGTACTTGTGTATACGAAAAGGCGATAGACAAAATACCACATTTTGATTCCATATTTTATTTTATGCGATGCTAAATTTTTTATTTATAAAGAAAAATAATCGGATGAACTATTTTGGGTGTGTACAAATATAAATACCGTGTAACTTAAAATAAGTAGAGTTTCAAATAGTTTCCTAATCGAATTTAATCTATTGATATAAATTAATCAAATGAGGATCGACGATAGTAATTATTTACAATAAGAATTAACCTTTTTCACGGCGTGCCAAACGGGCTATTTGACCGACAGCGTATGTGTGTACGGTGTACGCCAACTCATTTTTACTCATCTATTGACCTGATTAAAGTGTGTTCGATTCGGTAACGGATGATCATCGTTATTTTCGAACGAGCGCTGCTTCGAATTAAATGAATATTATAAAACATATTCGACGAAAATTCGTTTCACAAGACATGTGAAAACTACGGCGTGGGGATCGGATTCGACGAGGTTTTGACGAACGGCGACTATGCAATATTTGCACAAAATAAAAATACATACATACATACTATAGTAATATCACGGCATGTATAATATATTATACAAAAACGACAGACGTTTTCGCGTAGAGTGATTTTGATTCTATGCGATTTTGAAAAATCGAAATTTGAAATTTTTTTTTTTGAAAAAACTGGTAAATACTTGTGTAGAGTACCGGTGTGCGTCGGTGACAGATGGATAGATGGACTGATAGGGAGAAAAAAACGGAAACGTACAGAGACGGATATCGTGATGAGAGGACGTGTATCACCGGAGTCCAAGTTACGGCTGCGGCGCGACGACGACGGCGACTACGACTACGACACGACGGCGGCGACCGCGGCGATAACACGACGGCACACGACGAGTGGTGTACGACAACAGACGTTTCGGGCGGCGCGGCGGCGACGGGGAGTTACCTGTTGTTACGCGGCGCGGCCGACTGTGCAGCGGCGGTAGCGGCGACGCACACGGCAGACGTGGCCTCCGAGCGCGCCTCAACAACAAAAAAAAAATAAAATAAAAGGAAGACAGACAGAGAGATAGAAAATAATATATTATAATATAAAGAATATTATTTACCGTATACAGACCATAAAATATAATATATACTTGTACATAAATATATGATAAACAATACATAACACTAATGTTTTTTTTTTTTAAATATTTCTTTTACATAACATTTTAAATCGTTACCGCAATAACAGCTGTAGTACTTTTGAAGAAAAAATTATTTTTACTCTTTTGAATGACCATTTGTTACATAATATGTCATAAAATATTATTTAATTTCATATTCCATAGGAAAACATTATTTGGATAGTATTTCGATCTATAAAAATCAAATTTTGGATGTTATATGTATTGTCGTTAAAAATATAAAAAAATTATAGCAATATGGATAATGGTGAAAAATAAGTATGTAACGTTAAACGGACCACCCGGTCAAATATTATATGTGTAAGCATATGTTTAAAATAAATATAAAATATATAATATGTTACCTATACGTCTATAATAATAATAATAATAATATAGGTATCACCGTGGAAATCTGCGCGTCCATCGACTCCTGGGCGCATGCGCACCGATCGCATTTCGGCCAACTGTTGCGGCCTATACACTTTTCCTCACCGCCACTGCTAATATTCAAACCCCTACAACCCTCCTCCACCCAACCACGACTTGCACTTGGCACCCGGCCGTGTAGTGGTACGCCAGTCGAGCGTCGTACGTTTGTTCGCAGCCGACAAAATATATAAAGAAAAAAATCCCGAATAAATATAGGTAAGTCACCTCTTCTTTAATGATATGCGGGGGTAAACGAAAAACCGAAAAAGTATATTCTTCCCTGTATGATAATAATAATATGAATATAGTTGTAGGTTTCAATGGTGTACTTCATCATTGAGAACGGCCATTGTAATGTTATATTATGTAATAATAATACTGTACATAGTATTAAATTTGAATTCAACAATAGATCTTTTCATGTGAAAAAAGATTTCCAGCGGAGACAGTATCTCTTTCCAAGGAAATAGTAATACAGCGGTATGTTGAATTAATCTTTGACAAGTGAATATCGCGTATTATATAATATTATATTATCATGTATTATTGATTAGTAATGATGAACGTCATAATATAATTCAATATTATGAATTTCGTTTAACGGTGTTTACCGGGTTCGGTATATAAATTAAATTGAGCACAGAAAATAATAATATACGTATTGGAAAAACTTGCAATACTCAGCTATGATTAATGTTTTTAAATATAACATCATAATATCTTAAATTGTAATAAAAAATCATTACTTTTTTCCTTTTAATTAAATTTGATCAATATCAGTACTCAACAAGCCTATAAAAACTCAAACTATTGCATTTTTGTATTTTTTTTTTAAATTTCTTTACAAGTATGACTTGTGAGATACCTCGTAAAATGTTTAAGGGTTTTTATTGTATATTCGAATCGTTTGAGTTTTGACGTTTTGGCAATATCCAATTTCAGTGATATTTTTTCTAAGATTTTTGATAACAACTGTAAAGAAACTTAATTTGTTGAACCATTATAGTTTAACTTATTTTTATTTTATTTGTATTTTAATTTATAATCAAAGCTAATTCAATCAACCTATATTCTATAATATTTGATACGTTTTTGCTTTACATGCAATGGCAATGATTGGAAAATCTATGGCATTACAATTATTATTATTTTAATATTTTTCATTGTATCATCTTCCTTTTTGTTTCAGATAAATAATTTAAAATATTAAAATAATCAGTTGTATTTAAAGAACTTTATTGATATAAATTCAACCAAAACTGTCATGTATAAATCCTTTGTTTAAGTCCGCTTTAGTAATTTAAAAAAATTAAATACAAACTCTAATTAAAAAAAAAATCAATAATTCATAAAAATAATTGTTGGACACACAATTTATCATAGTTTATATTTTTAAAACTCATCGTAAAGTACAATATTAATTCAAAAAACAGTATATTAGGAAAAAATAAGTACATTTTTTTCAGCATAATTAATATGATATAGTACATTAAATATTATATCATAAATATATTATTGATGTATAAAATATTATCATGATAACTAATAATAATTATAAAAATTATATATATTATACATAATAAAATTATACTAAATAACCATGCTTTGTAATTTTTTTAGCATCATAAATTTAATAAATACACTAGGTAAATACATTAAAATCGGTATTATATTGTCAAAATGACAATAGAGCATTTTTCGACGTGAATTCAAATAATTTACTTTCGGGCAGGATCGCTAATAATACAAGGGGAACTTATAACATTATTTGATATTTGAAAAAACTGGCTATTAATATGTGATAAAGGGGATGATAATAATATGATAATATTATTATATGGGAAATAATACAATACGTATGTATCATTATCGTATGTATTAAGATTCTACAGCAATCTGTTGTACAGGTTTTCCTATAAATTTCGGTATTAGATAATATAAACTATTATATCAATAAGCTGTTATAGTGTTAATAATATTACGTTGTAAAAATTTTAAAATATATAAGTTTCTTTAAATTATTATATGGTAGTGAGTTTGATTAGTATTATTGTATCCTTACGTAAATACGTTGAAGGAAATTCAGTCTATTCATAAATTATTATTTTGTAAAACAAAAACGTCCATGGCAACAACTTATACTCAAAACATTTCTATAACATCGTTCCGGTAACACGGCGTCCTGGATAGGCAATTTAGCTACTTAATTATACAAATAATTATAATATTAAGAAATTAGAAATCTTCAATTATATTTTTACAAAAATATGCAAATAAAACCCATAATTCATATGAGGTGTATTTTATTTTGTATATATATTTTATGCGTATTATGAACATCAATATGTATTTTTAACATTTTAAGGGTATTGTTATTTTATTAAGTTATTATAATTTGACATCATTAAATTTAGTTATATAATATTATGATAATAATTTAAACTAATTTAAAACAATAACTATAAAATAATATATTGATGAGTAAATTGCAATCAGACTGAGTATGTAAATCAAAATAATATTAGGTCTCAAATTGATTTAAATTGCAAATCAAATAAATACGTTTTAATGTTCATCGTTATAATAATATGCTTTCGCGTCTAACAACTAAGTCAAAAACTAAACCGAGACAATTATTTTTGATGAAGGTTTATGGTATGATTTCAAATATTATTATTTCGAATAACTGCAGGCCTTAGGTGGAAATAAATATTAAACGTTTAAACGAGTGCCTTACGGTCAAGAAAACGGACAGGACTTGATCGATGTACCCGCAAAGGTTATTGATCGTTCTTTTTTTGACAGTTTGACAAGTTCCGTATTAAAGTAGTTTTACGTATGTCCAAAATCCGGTACATATATGTATATAATATATTATGTTATAATATGTACCTCAAATAGTCTTAAATATTTATTAAATTAAAATAAATGTTGAAAACTTGTGTTTATTCTATTGTATTAGTTGTCAGTTCATAAAAAGTTATTATAATACTTAAATCGATACTTTAGCACATAAATGCAATATTATTTGTGACACTAATAAAATATAATCACTAGAAATTCTAGTCATGCCAAATCTTACATTTTTTAAAATACAAAATATACAGTGACTATATATAATTTGAATAAACAATGCACATGTTACATATTAATTAATATTTCAGAATATTATTATTATTGTTATAACATAAAGGTATTATTTTATGATAAAAAAAAATAAAAATTAATACATTGAGTTTTTTTTCATGAGTTTTTTGAATGGATTCAAAAAAACCAGATGGAAATGCTACAATTATTCAACAACCTACAATAAATGATATTATATGATATTTCCAAGTATATTTGATGATATTATTGTGCATAAAGTAATTTATATATAACCTATTTACGTGGAACCTTGTTTTAAATTTTCAATCTTTAGCTATAAAAGTTAAACATTTTATAAATTTTTAACTACAAAATAATTATTAATTTATAAATTTGATAAATTTTTTCGAAATTTAAACTTTAAATGCTTATAAAAAAAAATTGTGTCTATGTATTTTTAATATTTTTCAACTGCTATTGTAAAAATATATCAGGAGCCTTGTATTACATTTTTACACTTTTTGGCCCAACAAAAAAAAATTTAATTGATATTTATAGAAAAAAAAACTAAAAAAATTGAAAACTGACAATGTCCGTAAACAGCTCACAAAGAGTCAAATTATTTTCAAAATTGTATGATATATAGAAAATGCTAATAGAAACATTCAGTGAAATTTTCAAGTATATAAAGCTATACGTTTTTTAATTACAACAAAATAAGAAAATCGTTACATGGGAAATCGAGTGAATATAAAATGATGTAAAAATATGAACTTCAAACGCTCATAAAAATTTAATTTGACTTTCTTGTAGACATTTATTTTTTGATAAAGGTAGACAAACTTATGGATAATCTTGTATTACATTTTAAAATCTTAGATTTAAAAAGAAAAATTTTTATGAATTCTCAACTCAAAATAATTTGCTAATTTTCGTAATTTTTCCATATTTTGTCAAGATTTGAACTTAAAATGCTTATAAATAAAAACCGTGGCTAAGGATTTTTAATTTTTTTCATCTACCTTTGAAACAATAACCTAGGAGCCTTCTATTAAATTTTCAAGCTTTTTTACCCAACAAATAAAATTTTATTGATATTTATAGAAAGAACTAAAAAAAATGGTAACTGAAAATGTCCGTAAACAGCTCAAAATAAATCAAATATTTAGAAAATGTTATGTGTATAGAAAATGCTAATATAAACATTCAGTCAAAATGTCATGTATCTACGCTCATTTGTTTTAGAGTTACACCAAAAACCAAAATTGATTTTCTCGAACACAGATTTTGCGTAAAAATTCTCGTTTTTCCTTAATTTTTCTTTTGTTTTTCACGTCGCCTATGAAAACTACTGGGAAATTTTTACTTTTGACTCCCCAAAGTACCAACTAGATTCACTTTCCTATCAGAAAAGTTACTATTGAAGAAAATCGAAGCACTTTTACTGTCCTAAAAGGTGATGACAGACACAAAAAAATAAATAAAAAAAAACACACATCATTGTAAAACCAATTCATTCAACGCTCCGCTCAGAATCTAAAATAAAATTGTCATAGTCGAAGTATAATTTTATTATTATCTTATATTAAATATAATTAAACATAAATTAATACAAGTTTAATATTTTAGAACATTTATTTTTCAGAAAAATATTAATGTGGCATTTTTTTAGGATATATTACATGTGTTATCGACTATAAATTATTCACTGTAATTATTATATTCTGTAAACTTATTATTATCATAATAAATACTTTAAATAATTTAATTTTAGAATTTAATACCTAGTCAAAATTAAATAAATATATCGTAAATAATATGAATTTATAGATTGATCGCAAAAAAAGTACGCGAGGAAACTGATTGCATATACAACAGTAAGTTCACTATGTGAAAGACCGAAATTGAGTTAATTAATAAACCTATTGCTTTTGTGCCAACTACTGTAATTTACCTAATTTTAAACATAAAATCACAAATGAACTTCAAAGCATCAGAAGTGGGATTCCTATTCAGATTATTTCAACAAGCTGGGAAACTGTTAAAATTAATTAATACTTGTATTTGTCACTGTCTTTTGGAAATTGGTCTTAACGACCACCTGATCTTTTGTATGTCACTCATATACAAATAACTTTTGGACTGGTCATTGGTATCAACATAACTAATAATCTCTATTTGGCACTCAAAGAATGCATAAAGAATAAATTTATAAAGAGTATAATAATTATTTGCTATTTAAACAAAACTGATTTCATAAATTTTGTCTATAATATTAGCATTATTACAATCCAATATTAATTGTACAGTGTAAATAGAACTAAACAAAATAAATATGTTCTCCCTAATCAATAAATTGGTATATTATTAATTGGAAAATAGATTAGATGTATAAAATGTAAACTTCTATAATTTAACATGTATGTAAAATTAAATTAATTACAATATTTACAATAAGGTAGATAAAAAAAAATTAAGTTACGGTTATTATTATTATTTCAACGGTTCAATAACCAAACTGTGGCTTGTATATGATGTTCAAAACCGAAAATTATCGTAAATTAACTCTTATCATATTTTTTTAATAGTTTTTATACATCATACTTGGAATTTATCTGGTGTTATTCGTTATTGAAATTCTTATTAAGTAAATAAAAATCAAAATTAATTCAAATTAAAGCCTTTAAGGGTACAAATGATTAATAAATTACCCATTTATCTATAAATAATATGTAAAGACAAGTTCAATTTTTTTAAATTGTATATATGTATAAAGAGAGACGACATAATAATACTAACTATTATTAAGTCATTTAATATAAATTTATAAATTCTTGATGCAAAGCAATATTATTTATTGTCTGTAAAATAAATAACCCATACAATATATTAATAGTAGTGTGAAAATTATGTATCTATACGATTCAATAGCAATATTGAAAACACATTATTATTAGGTATCGGTCAAATATGAGCCTACTGAAACTAAACAGAGGTCAGACTATATTCAAGTATTGAATAGACTTACAAATACGTACTGAATAAATATAATTATAATAGTCAGGTGTATATTATATTTATTACTATGTCATTTGTTGGTAATTCAACTTTAGGGTATTCCCTAAGTACCTTATTAATTATTATACTTTTTTACCCATATTTTTCAACAAATCAATAGCGAGTCCAAACAACGGATAATTTGTATAAGTGAGTTTTATTAAGTTATTAACTATGATTGTTCAAAAGTTAGATTAATAACGACAATTCGAAAAATCAACGGCAATATGAATAGGCAAAACTAGTTCGTCCGTGTGTTGTTGAAAATTAATATTGATCAAATAATATTAAAATGTTATAGTTTATGTCATGAACTCATATGAGTCATGACTCATATTATTATACATTTAGGTACGAAATTACATATTATATTATATTATTATGTTTTATAGTATGGAATAACATACGTCAGAGTATATACTTTTTTTTATAAATAATATTATGTGTGTATGTTTTATTTTAACAAATTGCATTACATGATTATACATACATTACTCTATACCACAAATACGTACATGGATATACATATTTATTTAATATATGACATCTGCAATGTAATAAAATATATTTCATGTTATGTTTTAATATAATACAAATTATAAGCTACAAATGCTGATAAAATAACAAATAGAAGGTAGAGATACGTTTCAAAAAAAAAAAAAAATTACATTCCATGGTATAGCGACGTCAACGCACAAATTGCCTTTAAATTGCGTGTACAGTATACCACCTACAATAATGATTTCAAAGCGTATAATATAAATATGAAGTTTGCGTTTTATGAATTTTAATCTCGGTGAAAACTCTCTTAAAATGTATTATTATTTGTAAAGACTTGTTTGAATACTAATTATTTATTAATTAAATAAATTGAATACAAAGAATGAAGCGTGTATGTCAAAAGGTTTAATACCTATCTAAAAGATGACCGGGTATGCGTATGTTAATTGTTAATATGTCAAGTGGTGCTGGTTACTTATAATTGAGTTAAAGAGAGAAACAGAAAGGGAAAGAGATTAAGAAGTGGTAAATTAATGTATTTAATTAATCCTTTTGGTATTTGCACAAACGATGTAGAGAATTAAATATAAATGTTCTGTGTT
This sequence comes from Sitobion miscanthi, assembly GCA_008086715.1. Classification (NCBI taxonomy): domain Eukaryota; kingdom Metazoa; phylum Arthropoda; class Insecta; order Hemiptera; family Aphididae; genus Sitobion; species Sitobion miscanthi. The sequence continues at coordinate 67,746,219 of CM017797.1, read as the reverse complement.
TGAAGTGGAGACCACATATGGCTTTTGGACGTAGATCTCACCAGGGGTCTTTTTCAGTGACAAGGGGTACTGGGAAGTATATTTTTAAGTGCGTGTCTGTACGCCAAATAATATGTCTCTCTCTTTCATATATAGGAAGTTTAATAATAACGATAATAATAATAATAATAATATCTGAAACGTTAGATATATTATACACGTCTAATATATATGTTGAACGGTTAAGTTCATATTTCAATATGCGCTCACTCTGGAAGGGACTTTAAGCTCGACGTATAATAATATATATTATACTATAAAGGACAAAAAGTCTTTAAAAAGATAAAACGTGTATTAAGACTGCGTTGTATAATATTTTAGAGTAGTTCAAAATTTGTTTTACAATTGATGGTTGTTTACTGGATAAAATATGTTCGAATATAATTTTTTTTAAACTAATACTATGCCAACTAATTGAATATTTTAAATTAATTTTACATTACCGATGTAATAAATTTTCGTTATATTCACACTGAAGGGAACATACTTGTAAAATTACTTAATAGGACATACCTACATCATATTATACATATAACAATACCTCAGTCTTGCAACATTTGCTTCCATGAGACTCACACAAAAATACACATAATATATACAGGATGATTCACAAAGCACAATCATAAAAATTTTTCATTTAAAAAATGTATTTATTCAAATTCTGAAATGTGGAATTTCCAAGTATACTTAAGTACTTTTTTTCAAATTATTAGATTTGTATATAATTTAATGAGTGTTCTGTGGTCAGAAGTGCCAAGTTATTATTTTAAAATGAAAATCATCCTTTTTCTTGCCAACTGTTAAGCACGGGGCTTTCGATATATCTAAATCGAAATTTGAACAGTAGTCTTTCGTATATTTTACTTAGTGTACTAAGGATGATAAATAATTTAAATAATTATAAAATAGATTTGGAAGATATTATGGTGGTTACATTTTTCTACAAATACGAATTTTGATTTAGACACATTTAATATTTCCCAAGAACTTGCTTAAATATTTCCAGAAAAAAAAGTTGAGTTCGCCAAATGGCGTTCCTTAAATGGTATAAAAAATTTAAATATTTAAAAACATTGTGTTTTATTAATATGGTTAAAAAATATCAGAATTTGAACAAATACATTATCAAATGATAAAATTGGTGAATTGAAAACCAAGCCATGGTTTATCCCTCTGTTTTTTTTATATTATACTCTACACATATTATATACAAACATCAAAGTATATGCGATTCAATTTACGTTCCCAATATATTTGTTCGTGTTTAGCTAGCGATGTATTCGTATCCGAGCAACGCCCATACAAGTGTTCAATTACGAGATTAACATTTTGGATAGTAATATTTTACGTTACAAATAAATAGGTATAAAAGAAGCAAGCAATAACTATTATGACAAATCATAAGCACGCATACGGAATATTAAAAAAATGTAAATCGGATTACATTTTATTTCCCTATTCATTTTACAAAATCTAGGCCTACTTGGTTCAAATTGTACTTGTTTGTTTAAACGAATAATATCTATTTTAACAATAATCATAGTATGTGGGCACAAGCATATTATTATTTTAACTACTTAATACAATGAATCCGGAATATGAGCTAGATTTTATTTTCAATGATATATTTCAATATGAAAAATGTTTTATATTTTTCTGTTCGAACTAAAGAAGATTTCGTATTAAAATACCATATGAATTAGGAACATAATAGATGTATACCAAATTGACTTTTTCTAGACAGATTGATTAATTATTGATATATCTTACCATATGTTATGTTAATTGATTCTTTAGCTATTATAATATTATGACTGCATAACCATAGTGAACTCACCTACAAAAATAAAACACAATTTTATCAAAACAATGAATTTTTAATGCATTTATTACTTTATCAACAATTATGTGTTATGTTTATTGCATAATATAATATTCTACAGGACTAATACCCTTGAGTTTTTGTTGGTTAATTTAAATTATTAAAGACACTTTTGTATCAACTTGAAAACATTTCGTCGACTTTATATCCCAATCCGACACATAGTAATATAAAATATTTTGAGGTCAAGTAATATTTACAATTATATAAATAATCTATTATATATATTTCAATATTTATTTTCGTCCATTAAACCTTACACTATTTAACGACAACATTTCAAATTATTTCAAGCATAAATATCAACAATTCGATCTGCATTTCGGCTATCTCTATAGATAATATTTATTAAGATATCAGTGCCAACAGTGAATTCGGCTAAAAATTATTTACAAACCAAAATTGTATTATTAAAACAGTTTTTACACGTTTTTCATAAAGTCCATTCTTATTTAGATCAACTTAAAAAGAAAATGCCATATTATCTATCACTTTTATATTTATATTATAGTAGCCAAAACCAAGTGTGAATTTCCTACAGCAAATACATTACGAATAAACTCAAATTTTCAAATTAATTTTTCAGAATTTATTATAAATTATAAATGATCTATTATTTTATTCTGTTTTATTTTTTATTTGTTTGTATTACCTATTTGTATTTTAATTTTATTGATCAAATTATAATTGTATAACTTATTACATTGGCACGATGAATCAAAGTATTAAAGTATTTAGAAATATATGTATATTAAATACCATATTTGGTGTATTAAAATGTATATGTTTGATGAGTCAGTTTGGTTTTGTGACTTATCTAAATAGTGTAAATAATAAATTACTAATTATTGATGTAGTCACTACTGAATTGTATCAAGTTATAAAATTTAATATTGACAATAAATAAAATATAGTATTATACTAGCGACATCTAGTGAAACAAAATATATTATTTCGAAAATATTATTCTACATCGAGTAGAAAGGATAAAATAAGTAAAATAATTTATTATTGAGTATTTATATTTTAAATTATTTTATCATGATTAAAAAATGTTTTCTATATTATTACCATCATACAAACACCTGCAATAATACATTTCAAGTACAGAAAAACAAAACCGCATATTATAGAGGTTTGGACATCACTCGTTTTGATACAAAAATGTCAACACTGACAACATGGAGCTTCAGTGATTATAATATAATGTATTAGTTTAAAATTTGAAAGTTAAAGACGATTTATTATGAAAAAACCGTTTTCATGGATAGATTATAAAATGTCAAATATTGTTATTAAACTCATCTTAGTGTTGAATAAGTGTTTTTGGAATATGAAAAAAAAATTATTGATAACAAAAACAACTTAATATAATTCAATATATTGTATTCAAAATTCAATATATAATCCAAAAAAATGTATGAATTTTTAGTTATTTTTTTTCACGTCTATATTATATTAATTATCCGATAGGTACACGATGATTAAATTATTATAATACTCTTAAAACTAGTACAATTAATTCTATTACTGCTCTTGGATTGTTAGTTGTGGACTAGGCACAAGAATGTATATTATAGGTTCTCATTATAATTTATCTTTAGGCTTATCTACTTTTTAGCAGTTTTTCAATAGTTTTACACAACATCTAAACAAACTAAATTAAATGTAACGCGATTTAAAACAAAGTTCTTCAAGTACCTACCTACCATCTAGGTAAAATACAATATGTAAAAAGTTGTGACATTACATTTTAGGAGCACTATTTCTATCCAGAAGTTTTGCTAATGCCTTATATCCAGAAGTTGTACTAGAAGTTTGCATATACAACCGATTAATATAACAAAAGTTAAGAAACACACATTATTTGAGCATGTTAGATTTCTTGATTATACCTACTATCGCGTTATCAAAGATAATATTATAACATTGTAATACTTATAATTTAGTACAGCAATAGTAATTTACAATAATAATTTATGTAAATTAATATTAGGTAAAATTATTGTAGATAGGATTTTTAACCTTTATATTGATAACCACTAAACACCACAACAAATTGTAAAGACAGAGTTACTTGTATAAGTATTTTATAATTAGTATACAGTAGGTACCTACTTATAAAATATAATATTGAAAAACAAAATGCGTTATTTGTTTTGTTTGATCTAAAATTTATAATTTTAATTATATTTTTTGAACACAATGCAAGTTTGAATTATATATAATATTATATATAATAGCCATATAGGTACTGAAAAGATATTCATATAATTATATTAATATAATATTGTATTCAACGTATAATTATGTTTAGGATTATGAAATATATTATTATTTAAAGCATTTATTAATTTAATATTAGTGTTGAATATTTTGTAACAGATTGTGAAATATTATAATATTACAATAATATGAAATATTTCAAAAAACTATCGTTCTCCAAAGTTGTCTACACCATCTACCGTTTATAAGTAACACCACTACAGTAACACGCCATCTACCGAACGTTTCATCTTTTTTGTACACAGTTTGACCACTAGGTAGAAGGCACAGTATGTATATTTCGAGTGAACTTTACTTACCGCCAAAAAGCACTTACCCACATTATACGTATTTTGAACATTTAATCGAATATATAATATTATATTATTGTTACGTAAAATAACTACGTCTACTCAACAGGTTGTCCTCGTCCATTCCCATCCACATATGTACTCCTAAGTCATTAACCCTTTTGCAGTACTCTGCAGGAAACTTGAATAACTTAATATTCTCAATGAAAATTAATGATTTGTTTTTTTCCCATTCATACTTACAAACACAATCATTATTTTAGCTAAATACATTGTGCTACTTAAAACATAATAATTCAGAATCCAATTTGTGTATATTTTTAATTCAATTTCAAAGCTTTTATATAATATTTTATCTGAGTGCGTTTCATACAATAACAAAATTATTATTAATATTATCTATTGCGTACCTATTTAATTAATTTAATAACATCAAACGCTGCTACTTAAAAATATTATCGTGGTATCGTTCTGAAAAAAATAGCGAAATGATATTGTATAATTTTTTATCAGTGCATACATCTGCACATCAGTGAAATACGCTGTAAGTAAACAATTGCATTACGTAAAACCAGTGTAGTGTTTAAACCATATAGGTAGCCAAACAATTAGACACACAATTATTACATTCCTGCTGAAATCCGATTATACCAACAACGTAATAAAATTAAATACTAATTTAACATCAGCATAAATAATAAATGTTTTCTGTGGAATCAGTATAATTAATTTATTATACTATAATATGTATTTAAATTTTTAAGTAATAAACATATATTTATATGGTAGGTATTCTCTGCGCAATTGATATTTTATTGTATTGAATAAAATAAAATACCACAAGACTTATGCCGCTAACATAATGCAATAAAATAATCTTCATTGAGTAGGTAGGCAATTTTTTTATAATCCAAGATTCGACCGTAAGTCTACGTTTTGTGTAAGTATTAAAAGAAATACTCCATGTAATATTCTCAATGTATGCATAATATCAATGCAGTGATTTACCCTACTTATAATTTATTATGCTATTTAATATAAAAGTATAAACGTATTTAAGTCTGCAACGAATATTTTCACAAACATAATATCATGCAACGTTAAGTTAAGCGGGTCGTTTATTTTCTGTCTCTGACCCATCCAAACATAGACAAGACCCATTAACAAATCTTTTTTTTTTCATGTAATTTTAGAGTAAATTCAGTCATTACAAAAATTATTACAATTATTATTATTATAATAATATTTTTGAGAGTACCTTTGACGTATTGATTTCTCTAAATATTGTCTTAAAACAATTTAATATCCATATAAATGCAACAAACTTGTTTTTATTTTTAGAGTAAAATAATAGGTACCAAATACAATATACCATATTATAATGAACCAATATTTTATCAAATTCTCAAAAATATTATTACTATAATTTTTGTCATATGCTATTTTATTCTAAGATTACTCCATAGTATAAAAAAAAGATTTTACAGTCAGAGAAGAAACAAAAAAAAATGTAATATTGTGTTGACATCTTTTTAGGTCTGATTATAAAACTCACACTTTATTTATGTATAGGTCAACTGTTTTACAACAATATAAATATATAATTATTCTAAAAGTGCATAAATATAACAAACATAATATTATAATTAAACCTAAGTTATAAATAGCATTAAAATCAAAAAAATATATTGAAACAATTTACGCTAAAAATTATATTATCATGATTAATAATATTAATATTAGCATTAACATATTTTGCATATTAGCATTAGATATTAGTACGTTAGTATCTTAGTTTAAATCTGCAGAAAAAAAAACGAATTATAAATTTTCTGAAGAATAAATATTAAATTTTATTTTCAACGTATCGACAGACATTTCAAATCTGAAATACGGTTTGTCACCGATGTGATGTAAAATAATATTAAAGAAACAAAATATATGTATTATTTCAAGTGTGCACACACGAATATTGCATGGAATACAATACTGAATACATATTAAAGATTTCGAAATTCCAAGAAAAGAAAAAATAATAAGTGGAACAAAACAAAATATATATCATATTAATATAAGATATTGATATCGTGCGTGAAATGGTTCTTGTTCAAGTATGTGTGTCTACGATTATCTACAATACTGGTGGATTGAACGAACTGAACGAATGTATTATTAATAACATTCACTAAACCTAATAATATAATAGCTTTCCGTTGTGGTTACGAAGATAATTTTAGTGATTTTAAACTCAAAATAATATTAAAAAATATGTAAAGATATTATGTCCTACAAAACGTTACTTTTCAAACTACCAAATAACGAGATTGGTGACTCGTTTTTAACTAAGCCGGATAACTATAATATATTCAGTAATTTATTTTATGTTCGTCATTTCACACAAAAATACATGTTATTATATTATAATACGCGTTAATACACAACCCTGTTAATATTTTAATGACTTCTGAAAATAATCAACCTTTTAATAATAAACTATTCAAATAAATTATTATATAAACCAATAGGGTACTTTTGTTTTCCTAATAAAAATTGTTTATATTATAATAAATAATAATATGGTATCCGCTCTCACTAACCGCATTTGGTAATTTATATAAATTGTATCTTTTCTATTTCTATTTCTTTTTTAGTTTCAATTAATTATAATTGAATTTCTTTTTATGTAACATTTTATTTTATCTACTTGCACTCAACATTTAAATATATTACATAACTGTTATTAATATAACCTATCTAATATCTCACATATTTTGGACATGCATTGGTGTGAATTTAAAAATAAATATGAAAATATTATAACCCGAAAATTGGATTAATCATCGATGTACTTTTATATAATGCTACCCGTCGAGACAGTCGTTCACAAGAACAATCATAATAATATGTCACCGCAAAAATTATTAATAGTATATTATTCAAATCAGGTACCTACACGTACGAAGGTAATCGGTCGGTGACAAATTTATTTTAGATTCAACAGTTGTAGTAATTTCGATCACAATAGAAAACACGTACGGTAGGTACTGTATCAATAAATCTGCAGTTATTGTTGTGAATATGTACAGTATCTACACGCGAATACGAGTAAAAACTATTATTTATTTTACCTTACATTTGTGTTGAATCGTAATAATTGTCATGCGCAGAACGCACGCATACAAAATGTGGACGTTAGGTATATTATTATAATACACACATTTAATAGGGAAATGAGATTGATTATTCATAAGTGCATCAATAAAATCGTACAGTATAATATTATTATTCAAATCTACAACTAATATAATATCGAAGTGGGCGGGAAGGTAATAACGTGTTATTTTAAATTATTTCGGTAAAAACATTTTTTGATTTCCTACACGTTGCAGTGTTGGTGCAATGGTGCAAATGTTACGCGTTGTGTATATTTGGGTACTTTTACCAACCAAGCAATTTGGTCCAAGCTGTGCTACGCTTTAGTGAATTAGATGTTACACATAATATATAATACAAATACAATTGAAATTCGATTAGTTTATATATTTTCTTTTTCCACATTATATTAGAAAGCAAATGAAAAGCTCGTTTAAAATGTTCGTCCCTAAAAATAACTTTAGCCAATTTATTTAATTTTTAAGGTTGTATTAGAATACAAATCAGATACAAACAAAAATATCAATTTTTTCACTACGTTTTCTTTGTCATATATCATATCTAACAAACATTTAATCGGATTTGATTAGTATAATATAATATTTAGTATACAATTTAATTGTTAAATTCTAGATCGGATCTGTTTATAGTTTTTAATATCAAGTTTGAAAATAAATACTTACCTAATTATCATTACAATGAAAAGTAGTACAATATGATATTCGGACCAATATAATAATACAATTTTCAAAGAGTACATAATATGAGACGGTATAGGTTAATATATTTTTGTATAACATGTATAATTGCCGAATACTTAGTTTTATGTTTATATTTTATATAAACAAAGCTTTATTTATATTTCCATACAATTTTGATCTAATGCTTACTTTAGAATACGTAGGAATTTAAATTAGATTTACGGTAACTAAATATCTGCATAAATTATCATAATACTCTATTTTTGTTCAATTATATCTTGGTTGAGAACTACATTTAGGTAACATCTGGAATCGCTTCTCTGTGAATTTTAAATAATCAAACGGCAAGGCACAATTCTCAAATGTTTTAACCATTTTTGTACATCTATATATTTTTGAAAGTTTTGAACACGAAGTATCATGTAAAAATACAAAACAATAACTTTTGGGCATTTGACAACCGTAATAATTCATTTCTGAGATAAAACATAAATAATAATATTTTATTTCAAATTTTAGACGTCATTTATTACTAATTACAATACTTTTCTGTAAAAATAAATTTGATAATACCAATAATTATCGAACGCACGTTATAATAATATGATATGCAATTTTTGCAATATGTAATAATTAAAATACATATTCGTCGACCTATATCATGGACGATTCGTACTAGAATATCCACGCATTAAACATATACACTATATTATTGTTATTATTATTATTATTATTACTATTGTAATGATTTTCAAATGAGCACAACACACCGCCATACATACCTAACAGCGTTGAAAAGTTGCGCACAATGAAAAGGAGAACACAACAATAACGTAAATTTATATCACGAACAAAGGACTAAAATGCGAACCATTCGGAGTGACCGTCCACACGCGCTAATCTGAATCGCACGCTCGCGAACAGATGATTAGTTCCTTTGTCCCGAATAATCGGTCACTGTGTAGTAAGTGAGCACCTGAGACTCGTAAACGTTCACACGATATGGGTGCAGCATTGTATACAACAGGTATTAATTACAGCAACTACCGATTGTAAATTGCGACACATTAATATTGTGACGACAGTTGATTAAACTGTGCATTTTTTTTTATTTTCCCTTAGACGCGGAGGTACCCTGAGCGAGTCACCCCACAGGATTTATACCCCCCCCCCCCCTACAACTCGACAGGGTCGGTGCTTAGGTCTTTACACTGGCAGCCACTCTGTACGCCCTGTGGACTCCTATCGTGTAATGGCGTGTGTAAAGTGTGTAAAAAAAATGTAGACGTTCTGTAGGATGACCAAGATTAATATAATATTATAATATTATATGGAATATGACTTTTATTAATTTCAATATAATATATCCTATATATTTCAACCCTACCTCTGTGCTAACATATTCCGTTGATCAACAACGCTGTGTAACCTATAAATATAGTGGTTGAACATCGCTTTAATACGAATTAATCAGTTTTGAATTATTAACGCATCGGCTATGAAATCATCGAGAATATTGTACGTCATCCAATCATCCGAACTCGTTCTGATTTCGAAATCCAATAAAAGTGTTAATACAAATATTAGTTCAGTCGATATAATCATATATTTTATCGAATATTTTTTCCGAACTTATATTGATGTTCTATACATATTATTTGTCTCTATAGCCGTAATTCCGACTAACTTTCTTATACCCTTAAAAGTTATTATTATTTCTACCTTCTGGTAGTTTTTGGATTTTAATTATTTTGATCTCATTTATTAAAATATTAAGTCCATTGTCGAAGGATTTGAATTTATAAAATAGGTACTGTTATTCCGCGTTCTCCGATTTTATTGGAAAAAGAAAACATTTGCAATCTGTATTTTATATAGGTATAAAAGTTTCAAAAAAAGAAAAAAAGGGACATTATAAGACATGATTTATATCAACAGATGATGAAGGCTTTACAACACTTGGACGGTAAGAACTTTAAAACCGGAGTTCAATTCCGTAACCAAGTATCTTAAAACTTGTTTATATTACTTTCTAAAGGGTCACGTTTTTTATACTATTGTGCCTAAACTGTGTCAAAACTGTATTGTATTTAGTTCATCGTTTCCCTTATTTATACTTTAGGATACAAATCTGCCGAGTAAATATTTTAAAACCAATAGTGCTTCTTGATCTATTTTTCGTAAACTGAGAAGTGGTGCAATAAGCATTGTTTCACTATTTTAAATAATCAGAGTTAAATGTATTACATTTATTATTGGTTTAGGGTTGTTTTTAAGACATTTTTATCGCCACGATTAACTAGTTCGGATATGATAATTAGAATTTCTCTTTTAAATTAGGCATTTACAATTCTTAAAATTAACATAAATTATTAAAATAAACAATTTCAACAAAAAATAGTAATAATAACGGGCATGCAACTAGAGTTCAAAATTTAAATACTTAACATGCTGAACGAAGGAAAAAACCATTAGTATACTAAACATTCCACAAAAAATCAAAGTACTAATCACTTTTTCAATTTAATTATCCTACTTCCATCGCATTACTGATATTTAAAGAAATCGTAAATATGGTACTTTATTCGTACTATATATCTGATTGTTTGTTATCATTTTTTTGATCCTATCATATTGTTTCACATATATATTTATGGATCGCATTTGTAATTCCAATTTAATATATTGCAATTTAAATTATTATAAGCCTTTAATCGAATATATTCAGGATTATATTTTATAAGATGATAATATTGAAAATCTCTTACAGTCTATATCGGAAACATTTAGTATTATAATTAAATTATTTTTGTCCGATTAACAAGTTCTTAAAAATTGAACATCGACAAACATTAGCATATCTAACTTACATAGATCTTACTCATAACATTTCGATTCTATAAAATTTGAAATTAACGCATATTATTTAATATATATACCTACGCGTAATTGTAAAAAAAAAAATATTTAATAAAAACGATTGAGAAGTATTCATATTGAATACAAATTTCTATACTCTGTAAAATGAAAACTAATCACCCGTTTATAACTTTATAAGTAATCTCCTCATTTTATTTTAGTCTTATTTTTTTTTCATACAATTTATTTAAATACAGTTTTAAATTATAAAAATAATCATATTAAGTATTGAAAAAATTAACAGTTATAGTTTTCTGTTGGGCTCATAAACCTTAAAAAAAACTAACCCTAAACACTTTTTTTTAGTGAATGTGTCGAAGTAATAAAATTATAATTTTATGGTGTGTTCCATCATTTCAAAGTTAACCTTTGAAGTGACGGATATACAAAGAAAGAGATTTTACATATAAAAAGCACCTTGACATAATTTCATTTTAAAAAACTTTTTTTTTGGTTAAATTATTTACATAACTATTAATCAAAAATGTATAATATGTGAAATTAAATGTATTATTATTAACACACATTAACCAACATTTATAGTATTATTACTTATTAGATATGAACTTTGTAATTAACGATACAATAAGATATTACTTTTTAGCCACTTATTGCTAATTATATAATTTAAACTGTTGCAGTTAAATATAGTCAATTAATGTTTGTACAATGTATTATGCGATGTCAAAGAAAGACTAAAATAACAGTTTTTCTTCCAATATACATCCTTAAGGGCGTCGGAGCCGGTGCAATTTTAGTATAAAAACATGTCTTACATAAACAAATCTCATACCCTGTAAAATAGTCGGATTACGTTAATTTTTATTTTTATTGAATAGAAGTGAACATTTTGCTGGTTAAATTATAGCTCGTTTTTCAAAATTATAATTATAGAAGCTATAATATACGCATTCGAATAATGCACTGCAATATTTGATATTTTAAGAACGTATTTTTCTAGCACTATTTAAAGTAGAATAAAAATTTGATCCGATCTGAAAAAATATCTCGTCTTTCAAATAAAAAAAAAAATATGATATGTTAATGAGGTGTAAGAGTTTTTCCTGTGAAGCCATTTCTATTGATATAATACACCGTATCAACCCCCATTCCCTAAATATGTAGCAGGCACTAGATTAGTAGGAAAGTATTATAATTGTAGCAACTAAAATATGAAATATAATTTTCAAGTTTTATAGAAATTTGGAATATTGGAAAAACCGGCACCGACACGTTTAAGAAAATTAATATTGTCAAAATCAATACTACTTGCATCAAGCGTTATACAGCCTACCTACATCATATACCAATTACATTGAAAAAAGTTAGACCGTACTCAAACATGGTTTCAGTTCGATGCGTATTCCCCCTACAACAGCTAATAGGTAGGTAATATAGTCGTATAAATACGGTCATAGTAGGTCGTAGTAGTACGGTGGATCATATTATACACAGGATTCACCATGCGTCCTCACCTCCATTTTTCCTTAAATAATACATTTATTAAAATTATTGTTTTTAGAATTATTAAGTTGACTTATAAAAACTAATTAAGTTCTTCGCCATACTTTCGAATAGAAAGAGTGTCGTGTGGGGATGCAAACTTATTTTGTATTTTGGCAACCACCTTTTTTTATTGTAAATTGTAAATTTTTGAAGAAGTGATTTTTTTAAAATATTTTTATTCATGGAAATTGAAATTTAAACAAGTTGTTTCTGAGTTAGTTACAAGTATTAAAGTTCATTATAGTAAACGTCATAAAATACCGGTTTCGAAATATTAGTGGGTGGTTGATTGATGATTGATTAAAAATTATAACATGAACATTTATATTTCATTAAAATGTTATAATTTATGATAATTTTCCGATCATAATAAGTAGATTCTAGTAGTCTAGTTAGACTAAATATTACATATTATATTAAATATTTGATTTAAAACCATTATAAAGCAGTAAAAGGATATTATACTTACTAGGTACTTAGTACCTACATACAGCTTAATAATTTAGAGACTAATCGTTTAATTACTTATTTAAATGTGAAACATTTACAAAAAAAATAAATATCAGATTAAGTATTTACAGTAAAAAAGGTTAATTCTAATTTGAAAAATAGATTTGCTTCTTCACACACCTTATAAAATGGTATCAAAAACTATATTGATCTGAAAGTATGGTCTTAAATAGTGAACATAAATATTCCAAAAATCCGATTTTTGACTGAGCCTGTAATAATATGATGAACTTATGTTTTGATTATTTGGGTTTTGATGACGTGTTCGTGCTGTTGTATAAAATTGAAGATTGTCAAAGATACCTTTATCATAATATGTTGTAATTTTAGTTTAATTAAATTGAACGTCGTGTTTGACTAAAATATAAATGTCGTTATAGCTGTACTATTAATGATATACAAAATATGTCAATCTCAAACACTGGTATAATGTTATTATTACCTATTAAATTATTAATTTATAATACAAGCGATACATAATATCAGCTGCAGCACAAACGGGTACGAAACATTATCATTTTAAACACTGTAATCCAAAAATGTGGGACCGCCACATATTAAACATATTATAGTTGACAGACTTTGTATGCACCACGGGTAATTTCACATGCGTAGTAAGCAAGGAACGTGCTGATAGAGGGTCAAAATGTGGAAAACGTGACGCTTTTATGGGAGCGTTTTTAGAATTACGGCCACATAACTTGTTAGTTTAATCCTATTAATAAGTCCCTGCGTTCTATCCTGACCGTATTTCTTACACTGCTTGGATAAACGTCTCGTCACTCTATCCATAAAGCTACATTCTAGCGATCCATATATAGTGATCTTATGGATTTTAAAGTTTCTTTGAAAAATTAAGGCTTATGACTTTTGATTTGCAGTAATAATGTTACTATTCACTCAAATAAATTTATTAAAATGGTCGGAACGTAACAAAATTATTCAGAAATACAATATTATATTTGAATAACAGAAAAACTGAAAAAATTGAATTTATTAATTATATATAATATTATATTGTGAATTAGTTTAAATTCGTTGTCAAATTATTTTAGTTAAAAAAAAAAAGTAGACACCTTTCAAGGTTTGACATAACAAAAATGTAATTTATTCGACACTAGTTTGTCAGCGAATGTATTGAACAAAATTAATGGATGTAAGAATTAAATGAATGCTTTTAAATACCAAGCTTGCCTATTTTTTTTTTTTTTTTTTTTAATGAAAAACGTTATTACCAATCAAGTGTTTTAAATAGCAAATTTATTTGAATGAATTTAAAATGCTTCAATTGCTAAGTGCACTTTGTAATAAAAAAAACGGCAACTAACTCCGTTTAACCATTAAAATATAATTGATATATTATTATTATAATATAGATAACAATATTTTAGAATATTACCTGTTTAACTTTACTGTTACGTTTGATTATTAATTGAGTAGGTACTCACCTAAAACAAACAAAAATATAAATTATAAACTTGAATTATATTGTAGTTCATATGTGTTAAGCATAATGATCATGATTGGATGGATATCATAATGTTATCTGAATATTATATTCATATAAAAACTCAACAAGTTTAACAATACAATCGTAATTTATAAATGTATAATATGAATTAATGTAAGATTTGAAATTATTAAATTTTTTATAACTTATACTATAATATTCCTTTATTATGACCATGATCTACGCGTTGTCTAAAATTATTAATACACTTTTTATAATATTACGAACGTACTCAGAATAAAATAAAATTATCCAAATTATAATTATTTTATTTCAAAAACAGTAAGTAAAATTTAATGTTTATTGGTTTATTTAATGTAAAACATGTCTTATGGAATACTAAAAAATTTTTTTTTAGTATCATAGTATTACTAAATTCTAATGTAGTGTAGAGGAACGTTTTCAGTCTTTGCCCCGTGAAAAAATCAAATCCTAAGTATTGGTTGTATAATTCGTGTTTCCTTTATTATAAATCATAATGCAAACGAGTATAGAAATATAAATATATAATATTATGTTTTATAAGTTATAACAGTTTATTGTTTTTTTTTTTTTAATGTTATGTGATGATGAAACCGATGGAGTTGAAACATGTCTACAAGTTTTCCCTAGAGATTCCCCGTGTTCCTTTGCGAACCATCATACAACTATGTGGATTGTAGGTACAAGGCTATATCCACGGAATGCGTTTACAAATATGCCACAGAGTCAATATCTTAGAATGAAAAATCACACAATTTTGCAGTGGATGAATATATAGAAAGTACACAGAGAGGTGTAGGGAAACTTTGTGTTTCTCCAAACTAGGGGCTTGAATAGCGATGGTTGTGACTTCACGAGGGTTTTGGCTGGTATTGGCCACAATGCAGGATATAAGTTGAAGTCCTCAGTAGATAAATTGTTTTAGGAAATATGGTGTGACGTCGATAGCTGGATCAAATAATTGTTAATGCATGTCAGAGATAATATTAGTTAGTTTTTTTAAACTAGCTTGATATCTTAAAGACTATAATCAGTGGTCTTTATTCGAGTGTTCATTATGAAGTGTGTAGATCCTGAGTCCCATCTTCAAAAAAAAAAAAAAAACAGTTATCCAACAAGTAGCTTCTGATTGTGCATTAGCTGCTATTATTATTATAATTTTTTTTTTTTTTGAAAATTAAGAATCACATCTGTTCTTTATATTATGGTTCTCTAGACAGTAGACATCCACTATCGTCTATAATCAAGTATTATCCCAGTCAAACTATATATTATTTGATTTTATAGCTAAGTGGCTGATACAAACTTCCTACTTTTTTTTTTGAAACTCATGTTATACATGCAAAGTATAAAACTGTTAAGTGTTCCAATATTTTAAATAATAAAAGAGAGGCTAAAATGTAACTTGTGAAATGTAAAGTAATGTAAGTCATATTATCTGGTAGTCATACTTCTTTCCACTTTTCATTATATTTCATTTTAATTTATAAAATTTTACTTAAATAGCCAGGTGCTTAAAACAATTATTACAATAATAATTTAAGCTAAAATAACATAGTCCTCTAAAATTGATATTATTTTTATACTCAATGACTAATGAGTACTAAGTCTAAACTATTTACAACTAAAAGTATTTAATTATCAAAATAAGTTGTTTCTCTCTCTTAAAAAAGTAAGTTAGTATAATTTTTAGGAAATTGCAAAACTAGTTTTAAGAACTAAAAATAAATAATTAAGTTGGATGAAAACTTTTTTGATTGCATTTACTCATTTGCTGTTTTCAATTTAAACTGGTTAAAACAAATCACTATGAAAATAACATAATTTTACACGTGTTTTAGAACGTTTTAATTATTTATATTTAAAAATTAATTAATTTATTCATACCTAAGTAAAGGAGCGTTATGAATCTGTTTACATGTCAAAATATTTTAAACAATAGCATATAATCTGTTAAAATGTAATTTACTGTAAGGCATTTGAATTACCTAGGGTATCCACTTCAACGATTTACTCGTTTAACTATAATAACGCATTTAAATGGCATAGTACTAAAGAACACACGCTTAGTTTATATTGTTAAATAATGTTAACCGTAATATAACAATGTATTATAAATATCAGTTGGTATATTGAATGAATACGGGAAAAATTAATATAAGAACATAAAAATATTTTATATCATAACAATAATAATTAACATTATAATTTTATGATCGACAATCGATGTTAGTATATTATATATTATAATGTCGTGATAATAATTGTATAATAATATACAAAATCGTTATAAATCCATCATTCATTCATGAAATAATTTTTTTAACTGAATGTTATGACAATGTATGCCATTCAAAACTAGAAAAAAATCTCATCATTCAATTTATTGAATTAATAAAAATTATAAATTGTACCTATAGTCCTATGTTTAAAAAACAATTATTAATTGATAGAACTGAAAATAAGAAAAATGTATTGTTGAGGTCATACAATATCAGGTTTAATGGCTTGTCATATAACAGGCACATATAAAAATATGTTGATACATTTAAACCCTGTGTTTGAGCGTTTAATATGTTTTATAATATAATAATTTTGTTCACTCTGTCACCTTATGCTTATGTCTATATATCTCTATAATTAAAATATGAATGATACTACCACTATAAGTAAAATTAATTACTTTAATAAATTCTAAACTTTGATGTTTAAATAGGATGGAAATATTACCGTCCATAATCAATTTTGTTTTTACTCTACCTTATTAACCTTCCTTCGGCTTGTTATAATATTAAAGTTTTTAATATTGTATAAAATCAGGTGTATTGTTAAAATTTAATTTGATACATCGCTATTTTTGGAATAAATAAATTAAATGTATTATAAAAGCAAGTGTTATTGTTCATAAATTGAATGTATTTGCAATTTGAACAGACAATAAAAATACCTTTTTAAAAAAAAACAACTAAAACAACTACTAAGAAATACCAAAAATTAATTAAAAATACAAATATATTTTAACCGCTAAACTGCTTCAAATTAAATGTATTAAATGCATTTTAAAACAATTTCTTTTCTTTTGTGTTTACCCAGGGAATGTGAATAATTTAAATAAAAACCATTTTTGTATCCCTTAAAATAAATCAATACAAATCAGTAAATCAATAATATAAAAAAGCATGAAGAGAAATAAACTCTAGTATCATTTCAGTGAATCAAAAACCCTAACATAGTTTATATATTTCATATCATTATAATACATATTTATTTTTGGTATCTTTGTTTTTCCTTTTGGCAGGTACCTAATATAAACATTTACTTTTGTTACAAAATAATTTTAAAAAAATTGTATCAACTTTATAGACGTCAACAATTAGAAACATGTTGTAAAAGATAAAAAAAAACATTTTTAAAGATAATATTTGAAGACTGAATATATCGAGTGATGGTATATTTCAAGAAATTGTTTATAAATATAAAAGAATCTTCTAAAAAATGTTATTAAGTTCTACTCTCATTGTAAAAAAATACTTAAAAATAGTAAAAACAATACATTTTACAAAATTTTTTTTTGGCAGTATACGTTGATGGAAGAATATTAATTTTTACGAATCGGAAACGCTAACCAAATTTAGATTGTATCCGTCTTTCTGTACGATATTACGTAGTGCACAGATCCCAAGAGTGTAGCTAATAGGTATAGAACGCACACAAACCACAAATTTCACTCAGGTTCCCCTACTGTCCCTAAAGACACGGACAACATTAACCGATTTCAGTGTTTTAAGAAATGTGAGAGGATGTTTATATCACCGCCTGTATACGGCTTAACATTTCTATATACATTTTCTTTTTTCCCGTGACAGATCGGTTTTTTAAAAGCTGACCGACTACAGACACAAATAAATCATCGTCAAAACGCGACGTTTTTCAATTTATTTTTTTTTCCCCCGGAAAAAAGTCCTTAACTAACAACGTATCAGATTCGACCCGTCGCGTCGGTTTGAGTACCTACGACATCTGGACTCTGTGAAACGGGGCTGGCATAGAGATTACGGCAATAGACAACATTATTTTTTTCCAGCCATTACAACAATTATTATCATTTGTGCATGTCAGTTTTTACGTGTCCCAACTATTTCACATTGATATGTACACGATTCAATAGTGGCCGGATATTTATTTGTTTTTCATTTCCGAGGGTTTTAAATAATGTCAAGAAATACAAAACGCATTTAGGTAATATTACAGGTTCGTCCGTAAACGCGTAAAATATTTGAAAATTTTAGTTAAGCAGGTACACAGATACTTTGACTGAAAGAACTTGGAAAGTTTTCATATGTAAGATTGGAAATAGAGTCTAACTATGTAGCTCTGTTATCAAAAGGAATAATGGCCTCTGTCTTTCGTCCTGATGTTTAGTGCAAATGCTTTGTGTCGACTTTTTTGATTTTTTTATGGTAAATCAGAATTTATCAAAACCGAGAAATTATCTATATTATATGTAACTATATATTTTGGTTTGATATAATAATATGGCGTCTTCACGTCAATTTTGAAGACGTAGTAATAATTGAATTACTCAGATGCACGTAAGGTGAACAGTTTATTATGAGACCAGAACTATAATATAAGGAAGTGCTATATAGCCCTATGAAGTTTAAATTTAAATTAATTTTTCATAAGAATATTACATTGTAAAAAAAAATATTTGTAATTCTATAGGTATAGACTAAATAATGAAATTTTAAATTATTTTAATACCATAACTTGTGTTTTAAATGTTTTACTCGTAAATTTTCCATTGTTAAAATAATTATTTTTTCTATCACTTGGATGTGTATAAATAAATCACATTACTGCACTTATAGCCCATAGGCTTGACATAAATTTACTATAAAGAGAAGATTTTTCAAATAAATTTCATTCGAGTTATGTAAATTTCCCTTTTTTTTCTTTTGACCACCGACGTCTGCATAATGTAGGTAATTTTAATTTGTTTGGTTTTAATACTATGTAGTAACAGAGTAAAATAGTAGACTAGCATCTAATTTTTCTAAAGACCACTTTAATAGCATTAATCTTGAATAGATTTAATGTACTTTTACTATAAGACGTATTTTTCTAACGAAAATAATACAACTAAAAGTTTTTGTTATCTCAAAAAAAACTACTATTGTACGCACAAAGGAAATTTAAAAATAAATACGCATCTAACTTTAAAAACTACCACGTAAAAATAAACTGCGATGATGATTTTGTTGAATGACAAAAAGTATGTATGGTGCCTTGTTAGTAAAACGAATGAATTCCGTGTCTCAACATTCGAAAGAAAAATATACACTCCAAAAGCAGAAAGTAAAATGATATTATTTCTATGTATACCGAGAAAATGCTATAGTCATGATCAAATACCTCAAGTTCTGTCTTAAGTACATATTTGTTTACTACACATTAAGATAAAATTATATTTTATTGAAAACTTGTTACGTACGACGTACCCTAAATAATATGTATGTACAATATTATGTGAAAAAACCAAGTAATAAAAACAAAATACATTTAAAACACAAATGCTCTACACGTTATTTCAATCATAAAAACGGTGTTGTTTTACAATAATTAGTATGTAAAAATGTAATCAAATAAAATTTTTAACATCACAAAGGAAGGTTCAAAAATATTTGTTTTAAACTACAAATATTTTTTAGAGAAAATAATAATGATTTTATATGCCTATTTCAACAGCATATTAATTTATTCAAATTACGATTTAATATTTGTTTAACGTCATTAAAACGATAATAGTTTGACATAATCTGCATAAAATAATATGACAAATAAAAATATAAAAAAATATGCAAAATCTGTAAAATATGTACATAAACAGTCACATTAAATCGTGTGATTTTAGTTTATTTGTATGTAAATCATATCGTTTGTTTTTAAATATTGATGTATTTTAATATTTAATGTACACGATGATATGAAGTCATATCAATAATAAAATCAATACAAATTAAAAAAGCTAAATTATTTATTGTTACTTTGGTTAGAATAAACCAAGTAAAATATTATATTAGTTTAACAATTTAGGAGCACCGGACTATTTTTCCTGACTTCAATAGTTCATTTAATGTTACATTGAATGTTCCATTTCCTAATAAAATTTAATTAAACATGCAACTGACCTAGATAAAATTGTGTTCAACATAATATTATACTATACAAACGACGATATCAGTAATATATAATAATATGATATGATAAAATGCAATATATAATATTATCCAATCTAAAAAAGAATAATAATTTTATTCATCATAATAATAATATGATAAAATGCAAAAGTATGTGATCCAAACGTCACAATAATATTATGTTTAGTATCTTTTACGTAGTTCAGGAATCTAAAATGTAAATATAAAAGTTAGCCGAGGTAACGGTGTAACATTTCCCTATACCTACCTTTTTTTATTTCAATTTTTACATAGACAACTTTGGTGAGAATTTTCTAAAAACGTGTACTTAGGTTTACAGAGCTCCTACCGTTCCAGAAAGCTCATAGGAGCGTACGCATTCGTGCACAATAAGCCCTCTAAGGAGGGTTAGTTGAACAAACTGTGGTTTACTGTATAGACTTGGGATTTTAACTTTCGACCCTACAACGCGTACAAGTCAAGTATGCAAGTGCATTATATTATTATGTGCTATAAGCATATTATAATTTTTAATTATTTAAGTTTGATCGCGGCATTATTGTTATCACTTACCATGGTCTAATTTCAGTAAAAATGTGTTTTTTACGATTTTATTTAGGTTTCAGTTGCCATCAGTTGACACTCGTCACTCAGTTTAGTACCAACATGATTCGAATTTGGGATTCAAACAATATACATAATAATATTATATAATATTAAATACCATCGTCGTATATTTTTTTGTTATACCTAACCATCAGACATTAGAACTATTTGTTGATTTGCATTTTTTTCCGATTTGTTTTATTTTTTTATTTTTTTTATTACACCAATTAACGGTTAAATAATTGTATTATAGTTAACTATATTTTAATCAAATGTATTAATATTATACATGAAAGGTTGAACTTTTTTTTATATATTATATTTTCGATCATTAATCTCTTATCTGGAGAGTAATACTTTCGGACACCCGTGACCTCCAATACCAAAGACCATTTTTATCCGACCAAACCGATAATGAAAATAAAATTGAAATCGGTAATCTCCTACACAATTGCAGTCAGCCCTACTCGTATAGTAACTAATGTCTTCTTCGTTCCCTACTTGATTATAATAATGTACTCGATTTAGCTAATTTTATTTTCTGTCCATCTTGTACAGAATCCGTTTTTGAAACTATATGCATCGAAACGTGATATGCAAACCATTCGTAGAATGTGAGAATTGTAAAAAACAACTGATATTGAAATTATAGAGGTGATATAAAGTTTGGGTTACGGTTTTATTAACAATTATGTCATTTACACTCACTTGCCTTTGGAAAATCAATAATTCGTTGGTATACCATTATTTCCATATCAACCTCCGTCTTAATGAACACAACGAAATCAAATTAACAGTAAACAAAATTTCTGCCCGTTTCGCTCGAAACTCAACTGTTTTACTCCACTGTTTTAATTGTCTTGTTCAGTTTTAATTATATTGACTGTAATGAGCATAAGTATATTTATTTTTGTAATCGTTGAGCTGTATCGTTACGCACCGGAGCGACCTCTAATTAAAAAAAATAACTAACGATCTCGTGAAAATAAACATAGTTCTTAAAGTTTAAGGATGTTGGTATTAGGTTGTAATAATATATAATTATCTAAGGTAGTTTTATTTTTCATCAAATATAAAAGACAAATGTCTAAAAGTTCTGTTCAATTATATTATGGTTCTATAAAATATACGTATATATATTTTTTTTCAAAGCCAATTTTGTTCGTAATAATTTTTTCTAGTAGACGGAGCATTCTAAAAGTCTTAAGTAGACTTACCTACTATTTGAAAACGTTATTGTCTGCTCGTTAGCTCACTAAGATTATTTAAATAGTTTTTGTGTGTGCAGAATGAGAAATGTGAGCAAAAGATAAAATGTACTATCCGTAAATACACACATCAAAGTAGGAATCTATTTTGTTCTTTACAAATAATTTATCTACTGAATATAGGTAAACTAAGTTATATTAAAATAAATTGTAAGCAATGACGATAAAACTAAACATAGTGTAAATACAGTTGTTCCTATGTCTTTTCAGCAACTTAATCGAGGAAAATCAAATGACTATATATATGTTTTATAAATAATATCTAACAATGCTATTTTGTGTTTCATTTTTTACTCTAAGTTGAATCAATTTTAAACGGAAAAATAAGTATACAAACACTCTTGCTTTTTTTGCAGACAATCGTGTTTCTTACTTTTCTTTTTTTTGTTTTTATAATAGAAAATGAAACATAAACAGAACCAGACATTATTTTCTTCACAACATATTTTATATTTTTCTATATTTAATAATTGATTTTAAATTTGTGTTGTAATATAAAGTAGAAGTTGTTTTTAAATATTCAAATCAGTCACATTAAATATTTATTCATTAATGCATTGGATACAGTTAAGCAAATGTCAATGAGTAACATGTTATGTTATCGTGTGTAAAATTGTTTAGCTAGATCACTTTGTTGGTTATTGTAGTAGATTCAATGAATCTATGTGAGCACTTATTTTACAATAATAAAATTATTTCAAAATAGTTAACAATAAATTACAAATTATAATTATAATAATGAAAATATTTTTTTTTTTTTTTAGAAAACTGACATAGGTACATCATTCAATTTGAAATAATACCAAAAATTTAAAAAAAATTATATTCATTCAATGGAGTACTTACCTATCTATAATCGACAAAAAAATACTGAATGTACGTTACTGAATGGAAAATAACGAATACAATATAACACCGTGTACATAAAATTCATTGTAAAAGTTTTAATGTTTCGTATTATTAAATACGGCATCTAGGTATGCAAGTAAAGTAAATCCAGTGTTTAGGATAAAAAATTGAATTTAAAATATAATATGTTAACCATTTTTCCGTAATAAATAAAGCTCAAACATGAACAAATCCACCGTATAATGCATTCTAAAGTAATTTTACGGCTCATTGAATACAGAAAAGTCTTATGAAATAAAATGAATTCATTAAATCGACAAAAAAAACGGTCAAGTACGCAAAATATACTTTTATACCAAAAACCAAGTATCGGTAATACTTTGTAGGTAACTATTTAAATTAATTTGTACTTGTATTTTATGAACTGATTAGCTTTCTTATTCGATACCAATTGACCTTAACAGGTAACGGTCTCCAAAGTACAGTAATTCAATTTTAGACGAGCTATTACGATAGTGCGACCTCATAGCAGTTACTGCCGTAGGTATACATTTTAACAGATCCCAGAGTAGTAGAATGATTTAAAAGCCCTCTAGGGAGTTTTAAAACAGAGACACCGTTCTTTCTCTTTTTGAAAATAAAATAGCTACTCAGCTACATGCCAAGTATAGTTTTATAATACCACATGGAATACTACGAAATACAAAACAAAAATATTTCTTGATATTTTTTTTAAAAACGGAAAATGTAATTTTCAAAATATTTGAGTGTACAGGTCAAAACTAATTTGCTGTAGTGTTCTACTTCTAATAGTTTCGGCTCAAGTTTTTCGTATTTGCTTCATAACGAATTTCATTATAGAAGGAAAAAATTTGTATAAGTGAAATAATTTTCGTATAGAATTTTTTCTATAATATCGTTTACAGGAGAAAAACCCACACATATGATCCCTAACTTTTAAGAAAGTAAAATATATTTTGGTATATAGTGGTATAATTCTGTACAAAAGTTTTATTAAATAAACTAAGCCAAAGGCAAGATTATGGTTGGATGATAATGCACTCGGGAGACTTCGAATCAGGTTAGGGTAAAATTCGTTATTGTTTCGTGACTTAAAATTATAATTATAATTATTAATGAATATATTTTTCTTGTTGACATTGGATAGGAAGTACCTATATAATATGAATTGTTTCGTTTCAGATCTGATCGATGCAGAACAGAAGCACAATAAGAGAAATAAAAATAAATAAATATTATGAACTTTTGTATATTTTATATGTAAAATATAATAATATACTCTTCAATAAATGAATGGTTTAATTTTTAAGTGAAATTCTTATGAATTTGATATTTGTTAGATACAATTATTTTATTTAATATAGTAAAAAAAAAGAACCATACATTTTTTCCATGCAAAGGTTTTCAGACATATTGGGTTCTAAAAATATGATGCAGAGGTACCTATAATCCATGCATTGATGATACTATTATACTAATATAAAGCATAGGGTGATTATGGATTTCAATTATGAATATTTATACATTTGTCAGAGTTGGTCGTTGGAGTTTATAAATACTCACAATGGAAAATAATTGCTCGTGGTAAAAATACATCAACGATGGTTTGGCAATAAAGTGAATGAATTCGGCAGTGTCAGCGAGGCGAACACGAAACAACAAACTCAAAAATTTTGTAGGCGTTGTAAAAATATAGCTTAGCATTTTTAGAAACCCTATTAGCAATATTAAACTAATTGTTGGTAAATATTCACACAGCACGTATAAAACGTTTTAAACAAAATATTATTGTTGGGTAAAAATAATATTAAACTTTGATGAAATGCTACTATATAATATATATAATAATGGGCTTCTAATATACGATGGTATTAAAATTGATATCTACATCGAATAAAGTGAGTTAAAGAACATATTTTACGATAGAAAAGAACACTACACACTGCACATTATATCTATACAAATTTGAATACAATATTTATATGTCGTATACAAAGTGGTGAATGATTAATATTTTTGGAGGAAGAATTTAAGAATTTCGGGAAATTTTCCCGAGGCCATCAAAATCCAGAGTAGGCAATCGAAATTTATTCTGAAAAAGTAAAAATTAAAAAAAAAAAATTTTATCAAAATGAACGAAAACCTCATTTGCGTTCGCCGTCGAAATTAATATTAATAATATTCAAAAATTTAAACATCGCAGCCAGATGATTGCGTTTACGTGACCCATACTCGGGACAGTGACGCGGTTAGGTCGAATAATAACCAGCGAGTAAAATAACGGAACTTGCTTACTGTGAGAATATGTCCAAGTCGGAACTTCCGGGAAGCACGAGACGGGGCAACACCATGCCGGGCCGATTCTTCTTGCGTAAACGGCAGGTGGACGTGGCTGCGGAAGTAGAAGTGGACGACGTGGCCGCAGTTGAGTGGGACGCGAACGACGTGGACGACGCCATGGCGGCAGCTGTGGACGACGTGCAAAAGTGCCAAGCGGTATCAGTGGACGCCGACGCCGAGTAGAAGGACGCGGGAGTGGTCGGCGTGTGCGTGTGTGGCGACAGGATGGTCAACCGGCGTTCGCATGACGGCAAGGCGAGCGACAGGTGTGACGGCACGGACGTCCGAGTGGACGCGAACATGCCACGCCGGCGGTCAGCCATCTCAGCGGCGGCAGCCGTGGCCGCAACGTCATCCAGGCCGCTGTCCAGTGACTTGCGGTCGTCCGCGGCCATTATGAAGCTGCTCCGGTGCAGGTGGTGTGATGTGGACGGCGGTTGGGGCGACGGCAGGCACTCCATCGACCGGCTGGTGCCGGTCATCGCGTGGCCGTTGCCGCCCGTGTCCGCCGACAGCCAGCGTCTCCTGTTCTCGCCAGCCGCCGTGATGGCGCCGCCCACTCCACCAACAGCCACGCAACCGCAATTGTTCATCGTCATCGGTCGACGGGCGGCGCACGGTTCCTGGCAACTGTAACCGCGACGCACTACCGCCGACCGTTTTCGCGGTGACCGGTCAGCGTCGGCCGCGGCCACCACCGACGCTGAACGTCCATCCTCGTCCTCTTCAAGCGTCGGTGCCGCGGTCACCACCTTTTGCCGCTGAAGCGGTCTCCAACCGCTACCGCTACCGCTACCGCCCGCCGCCACTTCGATAGCCGGAGATGTCGACTTGTACGCGGACACTGACGACGGTCTGACGTCTTCGCGTTCAGTCACCGGTGCCGAGTGCCACTTGACGGCCGACAGCGAAGCCTTACTGCCGCTGTCGTGACGGATCTTCTGGTCCTCCACACTCTTCGAACCAGCCGTTAACAGCGATGGTTTACGGAGACTGCCGCTCGACTTTGGACTTTGGTCGTTTTTTGATGTCATTTTTGAAGTGGCGATGGGCTTTTTTTGTATTTCTTCGCTTATTTTACTCTGCGAACGCGGTGAAGGTTATTCGATGAGCCTAAAATATACAAAAAACGCCATCCGGAACGGCGAAGATGAAATTTCTTTCGATACGCCAATTAATTAGATTCCCCAACCCATCGCTCAAATACGTCCGCCCACATTATATTGTCTTTTTTATCAAAACACAATTTTAGATCCAGAGACTGTGAAGAGGATGACTATTCAGTACATATTAGTAAAAAAATGTAATAATAACGAAAAATATGTCGTAACGTGAAACAGCGAAGGTCTGCATAGATTATTTTGCAACTCACCGATGGGCTTTGGGTGTTTTTCGGAATCATTTTGGCAGTTGTGATAGGTGTTTGGGTTGTCCTTTGATAACGAAGCCTAATTCAATTTATGGACGTTATCGAGGGTGTCAAAGACGAAATAAAATTCTTTCCATACGTTTATTTAGATTCCCCATCTCATACCACATTATGTAACCTTAAAAAAAAATATTAGTTTCAGAGACGGTGGCCTGTCAGATAATTTCTATTCGGTCAAAAAAACACGTCGAGAAACGTCAAGACAAAACAATTATGCTATAAAAACAAAAAAATGAATTATGGAAAAAGGTCGTACATAATATTATAACTCAACACGCTTATTGATATTTTGACGACCCAACCCTGTAGAAAAATATAAACCGGCCATTGGATTTCAAAAGTTAGAATAAACGATGACAGTAACATGATGACACGGCCAGACATCATAAAGGCAATAATAGTGAAAAATACGTCAAAACGTGAAACAACGACGGTTCGCGTAGATTTTTCCCAGATTGCCAATGGGTTTTAGTCGTTTAACCCGCACATATTGTGTCACCTTTCAAAAAAACTTAGTTCTGGACAGTCGAGAGTGTGACCTGTCGAACGATTACTATTGGATCAAAAAACACGTTGAGATATTATGTGAAGACTGTTGAAGACTATTGAAGCATATTATATGCCATAAAAGCAAATTCAAACAACGAGAACGAACTATGAAAAAAGTCATTATAATAATATTATTAATTATTATAACGCTGCCCGGTTATCGATATTCTGACGACCCGACTCTGCGTAGATAAAATAATTATATTATAATATTATACTCGACCACTGGTTTCATCAGTTAGAAGAAACGATGATAGGGATTATGACACGGACTGCAGACCCGAAAAGCTAAAAATATTTTATAAATTTATATTGGACGGTTTTCGTTATTTTG
The DNA here is from genome assembly GCA_008086715.1 of Sitobion miscanthi. Taxonomy (NCBI): domain Eukaryota; kingdom Metazoa; phylum Arthropoda; class Insecta; order Hemiptera; family Aphididae; genus Sitobion; species Sitobion miscanthi. Next base: position 67,717,845 of record CM017797.1, on the reverse strand, counting down.
TTCAGTGGTACACGCGTACGGTCAGTGAACAAACAAAAAACTCATTACAATCGCGAATAAATATATTTTAGTGGCATAATACATCTTCCAGAGACGGAGTCTAATGAAAAAATGTGCACGGCTAGTTGCCTACTACACACGGCATTCTTCCTTTGTCATTTACAAATTTAAGAGTTTATTTACGAAATGTTTCATTTCGTTTAGTACAGCTGATGACTCGACTTGACCCATAAATAATTGCTTTGTACAGACTCGCTAACAAACACGTGGAATCGAATGAGATAACATTGCTGACCGTTAAATGTTATCACATATACTTTTATCTATTTTAATTTAGTTATTAATTGTTGATTATTTTTTTTTAATAAATTCTTATCATGTCTTATAATCTATTATTCAAGTGTATTATATTTACTGCCGATAATAATTTACGAAACATTAAATGTACCTATACAAAATGCATACATGAATAAATTATTGATGCATAGAACAAAAATTTTAATAAATACATTTACGTTAATTAACTGGTAAAATGTGAGTTTTCATTGACATTATCGTGATAATAATAACTTTAAATTTTGTCAATGATGAAAATCTGATATTTCACTGAAAATGCAGATGTATGCAATATATTACGCAATTCGAATATCAAACCATTCGTTTCTCATTTATAAACATTTAAAGTGCATACAAAAAGAACGCAGTAATACCGTTTTATGCATTATTAGTGCTCCGTTACACCGTGCACTGCGTAGGTATACGACTTACATGTATACAAATGAGAAACGAATGGTTCAACGTTCAAAGGTCGATGATAAAAACAAATTTATTTCGTTGACATGAAAATTGATCGAGAGATGAGTGTCGAAAAAACCAAATGTATTTGTAGGTATAATAATATCTAATAACATATTGTGTCAAGTATTACAATATGATACATGTATTTGTAATGATTTAAAATAGTATGTACAATGTACAAAATAAATAAAAATATTAAAAAATCCTTTTGATTTTGATAATATTATGCTTTTTCTTCTTATATTTTTTTTTATTTCAAGACATATTTTCATGTTCTTTTAGAATTTAATTAGCGTTACCTAATCATTAAGTTGTAAAACTTTACAAACGGATGTGAAGGAGCCTTTTTTCCTCTCGCTGTAACTAAACTTTTAACGTCAGTATTTAAGATCTAAACATTTAGTGATAAATATGAGATCCGAATGTGGTAGGCGAAGTACGCTTTTTTTTTAATTACACGCTACCTAATTTGTTTGATGTTTCTGAATTATTTTCGGTAAGTAAAGTAACGGACGCGATAACTCCTTCGACCGCAGGGCATAATTGTACACCGTATATACACTACATAGCCAGCCGCGCATTTCTCGATTGCAAAATATGCGAACGGCCGTGGTCAAATTCTGAAAATTTTAAACTAGGATTTAAAATCGTACGCTCTCACACCGCACCGTAGTATACGATGCCGGTAGTCCTTGCGTATACTACCCTTTTGTCATATTTGTACAGCGCCGCAGATATAATATATGATATTGAAATCCAGGATTTGCTGGCGGCAATGTTAAGAATCCCATGGTAATCCCTAGCCCCGTAGGATGTACCGAGCACACGTTGGCCGTAAAGGGCAAAATGTTGAAGAGTAAATCCCCACGCCAGAACGATGTGTGGTGGTGGCTCGACAAATCTGCAAAGTAAAACGGTGGTGGCGAATATGGTCGACGGCGCAGCGCGGTATGAGTGGTGGGATAGTGGGGGGAGTGTGGGGAGGAGACATTTGAATTGCAAATTTAAAGGGCCCGGTGGGTATTTTTCGTCTCGCGGAGGTTACTGTTACTACAAAGGAACGATCCAATTACCCGTATACACACTTTTGAACAGAAGTTTACGTGTCGGGTGCCCGGATAGATTATTATCGGAAAATCAATTTGAAGCGGAGATATCACTGAACAAAAGCGTAAATAACTCAGTGGGCGTTTTTAATTTATACCAAGGGGGTCACGCTACACACGGAAACTAAGTTTTCGAGCAATAGATAGAACACGTTACGATTTCGCGCAAAAAAGAAAAATGGAAACAATAATAATAGAAACACACCTATATGTACAGTATTTTATGTTAAACGCTATTAATGCACGACTATTTCTATACCTACGACCTACGATAAAATAAAAACACTACGCCGAACAGTATAGTATTATATACTTATATCTATAAAAATAATTGGCACGCGAAGTACCTAAACGAAATAAAATAAAGATTTTTAACGGACACCATACGATGATGGGTATTGAGACTTTCTATGCATTTTTTTCCAACGTTTAACTTTGTATCCACACGACTCAATGAACTAAATAATCATTATTCATTAGTATGAAAACTACTTTGGTCGCTACATTGATGATATTATTTTATGTTTCTATCACATACAAGTAAATGTGTGAATCAGAGTGTGAACTTTGTAAAGAAACTTTTAATGATAGATTTAATGAATTAAAATAATTTCCATTGAAAAACATAACCATAAATTGATCAGAATATCAAGTTATTTAAAATATAAAATTATTATTGATTTTAGATCTAGAACATGGCAATTTTATTTCAAATTAATTTAAAGCATATACTAAGATATTAATTTGATTATTCTTTTTTTTAAAACATCCTTTACATGATGTTTTGAAGCATTAAAAGAACTTAACATGCACAAAAAAAAAGAACAAACTATAGATGAAGAAAATAGATTTAAAATCGCTTCGCTAACCATGGTTCGAATCATAGTGGAATATTATTATACATATGACAAAAATGATAAATCGTCACATTTTGTATAGGAAAACTATGTTATGAAACAAATAGTTTACTATTGTGTAGATTATAAAATGTACCCTGTCATCCTTTAAATTCAAAAGCCATGTTATTTATAACTTTGTACTTAAGCCATAATATTTTATGGGTAATCGTTTAGTAAATAATTTAAAATTTGTTTAGTACTTTTAATGATTGTTGATAGGTGTAAAAAAATTGTAAAAAAAATACCCGAAACCTAATAACAATCATGAAACTATTAACCATCTTACTATTTTCTATAATCTATAACATTTACAACACTGTAGGTAAAATGTATATTATTTTTAATTATGTTACCTACGTATTAGTTAATATAACTGTAGAGTATTTAAGTTTTTTAAAACTACAATTTTCTAAGTTAACATTTAATTTTATTTAAAATGGTCGAGCACAAATTTTACAGAAGTATCATTTTATAAAAACTTTTTACCTAAAAAAAGACACAATTCCACAATCGATAAACATTAAACTAAGTTATCCAACAATTTAAAATATAAGTTTCTAAATTAGCAATAATATAACACGTTCCTAATTATTACGTATAGTGTATAACTAAGGAAATGAAAAATCATTAAAAACAGATTGTTGAAGTAAATTAAAATTAGAAGTAATAATTTACTGCATAATATGATATAAAATATAAAATAATATAAGTGAATTATAAAATATTTACTTCTATACGGAATTATTTTAAAATGAAAGAAATGGATAATAATATAACCAAAACTCATTTTTTGGAATATAATTTAATAAATATAAATCACATCGTTTTGAAAACACCCAAAACAAATTTACCCATTCTGACTTTCTATTAAATAAATGTACACTCGAGTAGATCACTGCAATTTTTCATTGATCATCGAAAGTAAAACGAAAATTGAAAAATTCTTTCTTCGGGCAGTTGGAAATGTTTCATTGCAACATTAATTTTATTTTCATTTTTATTTAAAGGTTTATATCGAGTGACCTCTGAAAAGTATTTCAGATGTCAGAATATAATAAACTTTAAGTTGACGGAAGTAAGATTATGATGATCAGAATGGATAATTGAAACACTTATTACCTAACAAAATATAAAACTTGAATTTTAATTGAATTAAAAATGTGTATTCGATTATTTTTATTTTTGACACAGTTCATTATTATTGTCTTATATCTTTATGGTACAGAGACGTCATATCAATATTCGTTACAAGAAAATATTTCCAAATCATACTTTAACTTTCTAAACAATTAAATCAACATATTATATTCATGTAATTATGAAGTTTAGAAACTTCAACTCGTTGTTATCATTACTAATACATCGAATCGTAGGAGATGAATGTTATGAATTCATGAATAAAAATTAATTTGTAGTAAAATGCAAAATAAACGAGTGCAACTATAGGTTTAAAAAAAACCATTTTAAATGCATGATGATTCGATTATTACTAAATAATAACATTTGCGATGTTTTCAATTGAATAAATTCATACGCTGATAAAACACTTTAAAAATATGAATATTTTTATTTTTATCGAAAAATTCCTAGCTAGATATATAATGTATTTATTGATTTAACTGAAATTGTAAATGAGTTTATTTTTTTTACAGTTGGGTATTCAAATTATTTTCAAAGTAGCTAATATTTATAGTATATATACAATTGATGTTATTTAAATAAGTTTAAACTCGCGTTCGATTTAGAAACATTAAATGTCTCATAATATTATTTACTGTAAGTGGCATGGTGAGTATATCCCAAATTTCCAGTATACAATCAAACTACATACCCACCGAATAAATTTAATTAATGAACTGAATTTTATAATGATTATAATTATTGTAATACTTGAAGAATTCAATTTTACTATGGGTTTTATTTCAATCATAAAATTATATGATAAAGCAAATTAATATATTTGACTCAAAAGCCAAGGCGTACAGGATTTAGGAAGTAAATTTAATTTAACTTGGAAAATTGACTGGCTGAATAGTTCACTTAATACCAATCACCACGCCACTGTGTAGGTTTCATTAATTAATGATTACGTATTTACGTCCTTACTGTACAGTCATAATTAGTAAGAAAAATGTTTGTGTTATTTATAAAAAACATTATAAAATGTTCATGAATTGAACAAAAAAATATTATTATAACTATAACGTATTCAAAATGCGCACAAGAAATAAATTTGGAGATTTGCAAACAAATGTAAAGTTTATTCACGTAAAAAAAAAAACGTCCAGTAATGATATTTTTTAATATAAAAATGCATGTTAAAAATATTCTAGGTTTTTAATGTAATTATATTATTTAAATTTATAATACTTGAGAAACGCGTACCATCTATTAACTTTTTCTTTCTTACACCGCAGTAAAAAATATGGCTTCTTTGAGATGAAAAAATATATGTTAAAATAATATTATTATAATATATAGATAACTATTATAGCGTTCCACAATAATATGACTCATTTTCTCAAATTTCGATTATTTTTTTGTATGTTATTTACCTTTGCATTAAGTCGTATATAAAAAATATTCCAAAAAAAAAAAACAAAGCAATAACGTAACAAAGAACTTGAAACCGTAAGCACGACTGTATTTTTAAAGGCTACCACCATATTGTGTTTTACACCGGATTAATGGAGGAAATGAAAAAAAAGGTTAACCCACGTTTCAAAAAAAGATGTATTGTAATTCCAACGGTCCGTTGAAATGTCTGTTTTACACGGCGAACCAGAGGTAAAATGTTTGATATTTTTAGGACACCGAGACCAAAATTTCGAGTTTTGATTCGAATTCACAAAACGAATCAAACATATATAGTAAATAATAGCGATGAAGGTAGGGTGTCATCGTATATAGCAATAACAACGACGCGTCATTTCTATGACCATCGAAAACCGTCGAAAATTCGACAAAATATTGCTATGCCTTCCTCCTACTACTACTCCTCCTCATCCCCGGATCTAAAATTAAAGCCGAGCTCGGACGTCTGGAAAGACGCCAACCAAATCCACCCACCCGCCTCCAACATTTAAAAAAATAATAATAAACAATAATCATAATATTATCATTATAATACGTCAACCAAATAACGCACCGGAACACAGATCGGCGAAAATCGGTCTCGGACTCGACGCGCGCACACGACACCGGAAAATGGAAAACGGAAAATCACGACACGAACTGCGTACGACGGAGGCGGCGGCGGAAAAACGTTCCGAGTGCACCACGCTGGGCCCAATTGAGCCTGTTGCCGCGACGTCGGATCGACTGTAGTCGTATTCGCCAACAATAGTGTTCGAGCGGCGGCGGTGGCGGCGGCGTTGGTGGCCATGATGCCTCGCAAACCCGACGACCCGACGGTTTCCGATCGCCGCCGACAGACGCGACGTTTATGGCAGCTACTACATATCGCATATAGGTATATCATATAATATAATAATAATAATAGTAATGTCTGCGGTACCTGCCACCCCTATTTTTTCCGCGGCTTACGATAATACCAATTTTAGCCACTGCGGCCGATCGACATCCCGAGAGACCGCGTTCGACAAAGTCGAATCGTGTAGAAATTTGAACAGTCGCGAACGCTAGGGAAATTTGTAGAAAAAAATTATGTCAAACGTATCCGAGTCCATGTTGCAAACCGCAGTTGCAGATACGTAAAACATGTGTTCATAGATTTATTCTTCACGGCCAACACCTTATACCTAGGTGTATCGTATATATTATAGTAATAATATTATGTTTGACGTACCTGTCATCCCTAGGTTTCCCGCCACTATAATACATTTTAGCCACCGAGGCTGAACGACCTTCCGAGCGAACGTGGTTCGAAGAAGAACCGTGTACAAATTTGAACAACTATGCAAAATTTTAAAAAGAAATACGTAAACGTATTATACTTGAAAAATAAATTTGAAACTGCCGAATCCGTAACAACTTGCAGTTGTGATATGTAAAATATGTATGTGTCAATTGATTTATTCTTCGCGACGGACCCAATAACTATAGGTACACTATAAAGATATATATACCTACTACAATAGTTATGATAATAATAACAATAATATTAAAACCGTGTTAATGAGGTTTGTAGTGATGACGTTATCATCTATGATTATAACATTTTCAAAGCTTTGAAACCGTCATCATGTTCTAATTAAGTACGAATTATAGTATGTACGTTTACGAATAGTATCGACCCCGGTAAAATGTGTATGAATTAAAAAAGTAATTCACCGATCCTTGGCATAGTTTGTAATTTTTTATATTTAGGTACATTTAATTTTAATGTATAGAATGTACCTTATCCAGTAAACCCGTAATTTAAATTTAATAATATACTCTTTGCACAGGTATAAAAATATACCATAGATACTTACTACCGTAAATAATAATCTGATTGTTATGGATTGAAATACTTTGAATGTGTTTAAAACATTTTATATATCTAGTAATGAACACAATTAGTAGTAAAATCATAAACTGCTGTATTAATCATATTAAATCCACTTTTATGATATTTTAGATATTTCTCCACTTATAAAACATAATTATTTAGATCAATACTTAGCTGATTTTATTTTTTAATGTCATTCGTTATACCTAATCATTTTTAATAATGAATAATTACAATATAAAATATTTAATATATCATTCCACGTCTTGAAACAATATACTTTTAAGCACGACTTTAGTTTTTACAAGTTATTAACAGTTTGAATTATAACTGTTTTAAAATTTATAGATTTTACAATATATTTTTACAAATACCTAATATAATTATAATTAAAAAATAATTTTATTGATATTAGAGTACTTTTATATTGAACATTCTATGCAAATATTATTTCTTCATTATTAATAAAAAATAATAAAACTATCAATTTCCATTACGTAACAGGGTGTTACTTCTGTTTTTTAAATGAATGCCCTACTTGTTCCTATTGTAAATTATTTTTTTGACAACGTATCAGAATCAAAATGTGTACAAGTAGTTGTCGAGTTATTTAGCTTTGTGTACCTAGTAAGGATAATAGATCCACGATAATGGGTCTGTAAGATGTTGGGGCTATGGTTATTTAAAAATGTTGGTGAATAATATAAATGGATCAACATAAAAAGTTTGTACAAATGGCTCAAGTAAAATAAATACTAGATCTAATATTACATATACATACATACTATATACATAAAACATTTTTTTTAAATGATTTTTAAAAACTATTTTCCTTAGTTAATACAGACATTTAAATATCTGAGAAACAACTCGTTCAAATTTTGAATAAGGTTCATCAACATTTTCTAAACATTTTTCCACTAAATAATTTACAGTAAAAGTGCGGTGGGGGAGGTACTCATTTGGAAAAAAAATGGTCTTTGAGTATATTAAAAAAATTCCGAAAGTAAAAGTTTAAATAAATTCATCATTAAAGGAAAAAACAGAGGGGGGGTTGAGCATGGTTGGTGAATCAACCTTATAATATGAAAAAAAACATATTTACTTACAAAGTTTATGAATACAGACAATTTGCTATACTGTCAAAAATAGTTAAGATCGAATATAAACCAAGAAGTATGAATATAGGTAGTATAAACATATTAATTTCAAATGTGTTATGCCTCGTTGTTTAAGTACCAATAAGGTATATCTAGTTCCAAGCTCTTAAAAGTTATTAAGAAATTATTTTAATCTGATGATTTTAATTTTGTACGGCCAGTTAAAATAAAAAAAATCTTATCGAAACAAATAATTGATGCTTAGAATACAATCATCATACATTTTAATTTCTCTAAGTTCATTAGAAATAAAACAGATTACCCTACACAATTTTATAAAATGCTCATAGAATTTACCAATAATATTTTTTTTTTCATAAAATAAAAATATGTACAAGTATTGAAATAATATTACGTTTCTTGTACTTAGTACTGTTAATTTGTCATGATAAAAAAAATTGTTTATGTAAAAAATTGTCTTTGAAAAAAAAATCGATAACGTTATTATATCCCTCTCGTTTATTATTTATAAGCATGCGTCTTATACAGTCCTTTACATAAGGTCTTTCAAATTGCATGAAACAAACATGGTAGGAATTAATTAGGTTATTATGCAATCACTGCCAATTTTGTCCAACAAAAAGTTAAAGACATCGCGTTTTTTAAAGCTACTGCAAAATGAATGTTTGATTCATAACCCATAGGTTAGGTTATACATAGGTTAGGTATACACACAAACTTCAAACTCTGATACCTAGCTTAATATAATTTGTTACATAAGGTTAAAACCATTAACTGTTCAAGGAATTAAATTGCCAAGAATTCTCTTCGTGTATATCTGGTTTTTGAATCATGGTTTTAAGGGTTCTTTAGAGGTATGTTTAGTTTATTTGATTCAATAGGCAATAATAATTAACAAACACGGTTATATTACGTACTAAGGAAATATTCTGAATACTAATTTGAAGATAATTAAATTATAATATTGACATGACTTCAGTGCTTTTTATTTGTAATATATTATTATACTATAAATATTATGCATTCATCATAATAGTGTATAGGGAAGCTTGTGAAACATAACATAATATTTAAGCACAGATTATAAAACAGATTTATCGTTGTACGTATACTATAGTTGTAATATATCTGTACAATATTTTAAATTGAAAATACTGAATAATAAAATATGTCACGTGGAAAAAAAACCGAACAGTAAATTACAGAAAATCACTTTTTTATATACCATTTATAAATTTAATTTAAGAATCAACACAACATGCCATTATAGAATAGATACTAGAATACCGTACTATACCTATATATATATATATTTATAATGACGAATTTATATAATTACATTTTTTATACAAGTTAAAGAGTGTAAAGTGTGATTAATTATTGTTTTGAAAGTGGTTGTTGTTGTTGTTATTATGAAACAATCGTGTATTGTCTAAATTTACACTTAGATGAGTTTGTCTGATTATAGATGGCACTCAGTTTGACATTATATTATGTTTCCTTTAAATAAAGGAAACATAGAATAATGATAATTTAATAATAATAATTTTCATTGTAAGTGTTGTGTTTATTCATGAATAAATATGAGTGAAAAAAAAACGTTTTAATCAAAAAAAAATTGCAACTGTGCGTGTTTTACGGTAAATCAAACTTTTGTCATTTTTATAATATCACACGATGACGTTGTATACAACACTAGCAAACATTGAACGAATGAACGCATAGTAATTATTACATAAATAAATCAATATTCAAACTCAAAAGTCGTTCTTATAGCCAACAGCTAGGCATTTCAACTACCTAGTCAAAAGTAATATATTATGTAGATTTTGCAGTTATGCATATTTGAAGTAGTTGGACGATAAATTGAATACAGACCATGAAATACCACCTTAGATCGACTAAATGGAGACTGTACACCATGACAGCTTGGTAAATTAATGTTGTGTGATTAGTTCTGCGTACATAATATTATTAAACATCATTTATTGTAAATTTCAATTAAATTATAACTAATATAGATTGAACAATATTATAATGTTGAATAGTGCGACATTTAGACGTTAGGCAAAAGAAATAAATGATATTTTGTACACCTAAGAGTGCAGTTACTACTATTGCAATACCTATAATCTATTAACCAAATATGATGATATCACATAAATTGGTGGTTGAAATTTATTAATTTGTATCTATTAGCTATATAGCAAAAAAACTGTGAAATAAACATTTTTAATATCACTAATATTATTGTTCTAAGAAAAGAAAAATGTAAGGTATTCGTTAAAAATGTCTAGCAAGAGTCATTATATTAATATATTTAAAAAAATTAATAGCCTGGCATATAGTCGTGTACAAACTATGAGTTTATATTAGTTGTAACTATATACTTAATACTTTAGGGTTGATTTTCTGTAAATAATATAATATTATAATTTAAATAATTAATTTTCAAATCAGTTTAAAAAAAACAATTGCAATCGATGATTGGGCTTAACCTAAAATATAGTAACTAATGATCAGAAAACACATACTAATGCCGGAAGATTTTGATTTTTTTTATGACTTATATAATATAATACGTCTTTTTTTGGAAAATTGAAATGTAATAAGCTACAAGAGCCATGTTCGCCGTATGGTAGTAGTTTAATCAATATAATTAATTATTAAAGCCAGTTTAAGACTTGGATATTAAAATCATTTAAAAAAGAACTGCAAAATATTTAGACTTATCGGAGGTCATTAATAATGTTTATGAAACGTTAAAAAAAATTAATCAATTTAAAAGTCTTACTCCTAAATATTCGTCTTAATTGGTTTAAATTTATATAGGTTACCTATACACGTAATACAATAAGTAATTACTTTATAGCTATGAAAATAGAATTTGTATTACCTTTGCTGCTAAAGTGCATCCGAAAAATGAATTTTTCTTAAGGATTTTGAGTGTATAAATTATATTTTTAATGGTAGCAAGATGAATTTCAACATGAGTAATCAAAAAATACTTATGAATATTAGACAAACAACAATAATATTTATAGCTAAAACAAAAAGTATAAACAATACTTAAAGATTACAACAACCTACCAAACTTTATCACTTATCAAACAAAACATTTGTTATTTTGTACCTACACTATCTGTAACTTTAAAGATTTATTTTTATAACAGCCATTTTGAAACATAAGAATAATTAAAAAAAAAAAAATAATAGAAAAAATATTCTTACAAGCGCGCAATTAATAATATTAAAAATTATTTTGTATTTTTACTGCACGATTAAAAGTATTCGGTCTAACAGTGATGATTAACTGTTGTTGAAATTGGATTTTGACCGTGATGTGAATATCTAAAGTAAAATCCTGACTGTTTTCATAATTATTTATCGTGTCTTCATCATTTATTTTTTTTTCCGTTACTATTAATACTTAATTTTTTGAATTTAATTTTAAAGGTTTTAAAAGGGGCTACACAAACTTAGGTGTATTAAATGCTTCACAAATAAAAAAAAATCAGGACAGGACACAAATACCAATATTATTGGTGGGTGAGCTAATCTCGGCACAGGTTAAAATTGATGTGTTTTAATATTAAACTTTAAAGCATTGAAAGTTCAACGTGTAGAGTATAGTATATACTATACATAAATAAAACAAAAATAATATTCTAAATAGAGCCCTTTAAAAAATGTGATTTTTGTTTTATTTGTAACTTCCATTGTACGAATTATAAATCTTGGCTAAAATTATTTTATCGTATTATAATACCAGGTATACATTGTATACCAGGTAGCTATATACGCCTTTAATCTTTGGTCAAGCAATACAATAACAATAATTATTCTTTTTTTTTTTAATTTATCCAAATTCTCATAAAAAAAACGTATAAATTATTTGTATTGCAAGACAAAAGTGATAAGAAAGGCGAATAACTTCATAATTCATGGGTAACAAAAAAAGTATGACTGCTTAGCATTTCTTACTTAAAATAAGTATTGAGAGAATAAAAAAAGGGAGTCTTTAAGACATATTTTTTCCTAACAATCGTAAGTATATTTTTTAATACGTTTTTAAAATTGTCTTATTACAACGTTTGGAGTAAAACAGAATATTATCTTGAATTGTACATTTAATAATTTGTCTCTATTTGTTAAGTTAAATTCGTGCTACAGAATGTAACATCCAATAAACATAGCTATAACCTGGTCAACTTAGAGCCTGAGGCCAAACAACGTTCTTTGTGTATATTCTGTGAAAATCAGCTTTCAATTACTGGCTTAACATGTTGTATTTATACAACTCTTATATTACCTTTGAATGAGATAAAACGAAAGAAAGCTCTTAGCGCGAAACAACAAACAGACGAAATGATTTAATAAAAACATGGGTTTCGTTTCGGAAGGGTTTGAGAGGGACGTAGAATACCTTAAGGGTTTAATTATTTATAAGATATATTTGACATGGTATTTACAGGGTATAATACCTATAGAATGATTATGTATTTTTGAAAAATATGAACATCTGCTGTTGTCGGTTAGGTGGCATCAATCTGAACATGGTACAATATCACATCGAAAAAAATATCAAATAGCAGAGAATGAATAGTAATAGTAATAAGTAACATATAAATCAATGACTATCGATTGAATTATAAGAATGTTCAACCTATAATGTTCTATTTCGAGTAATATAATAAAATGCTGTATAGATTATAATATCTGTGACGTTTATTTGTAGGTCCATACAAATCATCGATTATTTTTCTACTTAAATTAAGAACGTATAATGTATGCACTGAAAATGCAAAAAAAAACATTTTTAAAAATGAACTGATTGTAATGCAATAACAACACGTTCAACTCTTTAGTAGTTATACATTTAAATTGAACGGCGTGTTTTTAATTATTTTACTTGTCAAAAAGCATGCTATGCTATGCTTTGCTCCCATATGTCAGAAGAAGAGAAGGTTCTACACGTTGCTAAAATAACTATTTGGTCACCCTACTAATTATTAGCAACATACTATACAATTATGGGCTATTCAATGACGTCACACGTCACAGTTCATTAAATTATAAATGTAACTCATATACGTCATAGACTAAACATACGTTTTTAGAAACATTCAAAAGAAGAGGTAGGTACCGTTTAAGGAACAAACAGAGTTTGCACACATCATCGTTATGCTGCTTCTGGCCCAAAATTAAAAATAACTGTCTTGCGACCAACGTCTAACCTCGTAGTTTATACTAATTAAAAAAGGATATTTTACTGGGTGGAATGTTTTCGTGAAGGTATCAGTGATTTAGCTTATGAACATTAGGCTTGTAAAAAATGTATAATGTACTTGCAACAGTATAGTACACAGTTCAATCAGTTTTAGTGGTGACTATAAATTAGGTACAAATGTTGTTATAATAATAATGTGTATACGCTTTTATTATCATAGTAAGTACACATAACGTTCGGTACGAGAAGCCGGTTTTCGACTTTGCTCCACATTATCATCGATAAACAATCACCGCGCGACTATTTCGAAATCTCCGGAGAGCGAACCGTTATCGGTGTGTCGCCGACGGTGAATGCCCCGCCGCAAGCTAGCCCGAGACAATACTTTTTTGTCGCGAAGTCACCGTTTCTGTCGCTTCTTCTCAGCCGTCTTGGCAATTATTGTTTTTTTTTTCTTTCTCCTATGCCAGAATTTTTTGTTACTTTCGCGAACCGGCGCGCCGTCGTCGTCCCTATTGGCTTTCCGTGTGCGCTAGCCGTCAGTGCTAACTGTTTCGTGTCGTGCCCAAACCGCGTTTTGTGGCCGCCGTGCCAAAACCACCGTTATTCCATTATTTGCTATTCCGCCGTTATCGCCCACCCGGTGTGTGCAGTGCGATCTGCCGTGTTCGTCACGTGCTCACGAGCCTTGCCGTCCGTCGACTGTTTTCGTCCTAGTCGACGTGTGGTGTATCGTCGCAGCCCGGTCAACCTCCTTCACCCCATTATCGTCGTGTCCTCCCGCTATCAATTTCGTCGCCATCAGGTCTTACACAGAATATGATTTATTTGTTTATCTTTTTCCGTTACCCGACGTGATACCATTATTATTATTATTATTTATATTTTTACGTAATTCAATTTTTATTGCCGTTCGTATTGTGAACGTGCCCACATAATTTTACTAACATTAGCGTTTAAGAACAATTTTCTGCAGAACCGTTGCAATAAAATTATTATAATATTGTCACATGAAAACAATTGACTATTTTCCTCTCATCTGTTTTCCCCGCCTTACAGTTCACTACCATTACACAGCAATTCTAATACTCTGAACCAACATAGTTCGAGCGCAGGCAATACCTGACGGCTACAATAGCGCCGTCGAGTTGCACGGCTACCATAATCAGGTTGCCCCCCACACAACGTTTAATAACGAACGGCTGTAGTCTATAATTATTTACAAAACCGTTTTTATTATTTTTATTTTTTGTAACTATAACGTTTGGAGTAAAAGTAAATCTGACATTTAGTAAAACGGTTTTACGTACCTATATACGGATTTTCATAACTATTATTATCTATCAAACATGCATTTAATATTATAATAAGTTTATTGTTGCGTGCATACTATTATGGTTGAGGGATGATTCGTGATAAGGCGTCCACGAAGTATAATAATATAGTAAATGTACTATATAGTATCGCCATGGCCATGGTACGTTATAAAATAGGATATTTATTTTGTATAACCAAGTTTACGGTCTTCTGTATAATACCAAAACCACAAAATCACATAAGAACAATAATTTTACGAGGTTTTAAAAAAACACAAGTTTAGACTGAATTTGATTTATTACTAATAAACTCTCAATAATAATATTTATATCATTAATATTTAATGTTGAATATAACAACTAACTACTTCTAGAATATCATGAATTTAATGATAAAGATATTTATATGTTACAATTTTAGTATAATTCATGTATATAATAAACGGTAAAATGAAGTTACGAAACACCGCACTAATGAATTAGTTTTAATAAGAGTCAATAAGTGTTAGATTAATTTAAGCAAACACAACATCGATTAAGATAAAGAATATATTATACTTTTACAATCGAGCAACTTATAACATTAATACAATGTTTCCGGTATTCGGGCACTCTAAAATGATGTCATTATTTGTATGTTACATAAAATGGGCATTATAGCTAGTGTGTTCAAAAATTAATGTCAATAAATAAATAATAATCATAGTCCTCATCATATCATAAAATAATTAATAGATAATAAGAATTATTTAAGTTGTTTAAATGATTAAGATTTTAAGTGAGATATTAAAATCTATAGTTTAATATGCAATTGCTTAATATGTTTTAAATGCCAAACAATTAAAAAAAAAACAAAATTCAGATTCTCCGCAAAGCATAAAATGTATTGACGATACCTAAAGATTTTCCATTAACATTTTTTCGTGTAGGTAGGTGGGTTAGGTTACACGGAGTGTATGAAAAGTTTTATGAAGTAGCACTTTCAGTGTTAAAAAATGTCTAGATGGCGATATTAAAGAAGCCATTTTTCAAAAGTTCCTGCAGGAGTAACACTAAACTCCGACAACCGAGGAAAAATGTTGATAAGATTTCAACAAGCGCATGCGTTCAGAATGGTTATTCGAGTAGGTGCACACATTTTGAGTTTAACAGCATACTATCAGGCGTCAACGCTAATGTCCAATCCGAGGTTTAGTAGAAAAGAAATGAACGAAATAGAAATTAAAAAAAACGGTCAAACATATAACAATGTGATGAGTGCAAGTCTCTATAGCTGTGCATTTGGTACTATTATAGTATTATGTATATACAGTTAGCCATGAGTTTAAATAATTTTTAACGATTTTTTTTATTTAAAATTTTTCTATATATAAATATTCAGAGTATTTGATGGAATTTTGTAAGTATGTATTTTGTATGCGAAATAATAAGCTTACATTTTATTTTGTATTTTGTATTTTATGGTAGCCTATGAGTTGTATAAAAATGACCAATATCGCATTCTTATGTTAAAAATAACGATTGTATGTAGTCCAGAAATATGAGAAGTATTAACCATAGTAAAATAGTTTATGCACTGTATACTTAGTACAATTTAATTAATAGATCTTTAATCCAGTATTCTAGTAAATCTGCATATATTAATCATTTTGTTTTGTGCGAATTCAGTCATAATATAACATTTCGAATAGTAAATATGAACAAGTACGCTACAATATTATAACATAATTTCCGCTAACTAACAATGTTCGTATTATTCCCAATAATAATACCAATAATTTATCAACAATTTCCCATTTGTATAATCCTAAAGCATAACCTATCGAAGAGTTAGGTCTCCAAACAATATTGTTATATAATATATTATTATAATCAACTAATAGTACTTGTCAAACTATTTATGTTATACGGATATATTTATTAGAATGAAAATATATAGAGTTATATTAATATTGATCAGTGGTTTTAAACTGTTTGAATTACGAGTGTTTACGGTATTATAAAATGATATGCAATACTATAATTCTAAATTCTTACAATTACAAACCATAAATACTAAAAAATATGACTACTATTCTAACTTAAATCAGTGCGATTAATTTCTCACATTTTATATCCTAAACACAAAGTATACAATTGTATTTTTAAAACAAAATAAGAATAACAAATTAATCAATTTTATTAGTTGAACAAAATATTTAAAATATCGTACAATTACATTATGAATGTATGGAACATGGATCAGTCATAATATAAATCGGTCATTTGGATTTATGATTATACATATCTATATTTTCATAATATTTTAATGGTCGTAATATAAATATTTGAGTCGACAACGTTGCCAACTTTTTATTTCTACAACATACAACGTACCAAAAAGTGTACTCGTCGTCTACAATGAGGTTTTAAAACTTTTTCAAATACCACTTAAAACAAAACTATTCAAATTGAAAAATCTGGAAATATTATTATGATTGTTTTGTATGAACTATTTGTATATTATATTATTTCCTTAATCACTGCCGCGTGGTCTTCCACGTACCATTAGTTGTCTAGCACGGCATGTACGATGTATCAAAGTTTGAGGACATATCTGACTTACTTAATTTCAATAAACTGTTAATTTATACGGTATTATGATAATAAATACATTTTGATCTGTTGAATAAATTATAATGTCTAGGTTATGACTTCCACCAAGTAATTTACTTGAGTAATAATGTACATCTTCAACTTACTATTCGTATTATTATTATACCCGTCTTACTAAACAGGAATCCGGGACGTTTAAATTAAAAAATAATAATCAACAAATCAATATTTGTGTATCGTCAGTTGTATAAAATCTGACATAAAAACTGTAACACTTATAATATTGTGTATTAAATATTATATTGTTCATTAATAATGTATTATACTATTTCCTATCGTAATAAATTACTATTATTGTTATATTATATTTAATATTAGATTTTGTATATTTTGTTACGTGTTTAGAAAAAATAAATATTTTGAATGGTTGTACATTAATGACTAGGAGTTAAATTAATATTTTAACTAATTTAAATTAATGTCTACTCCTCAAATATTTATTGTATTAATATTAATAATTATTATACCAAGGATTTGTTGAAAAATATTATTCCGATTTATAAACTAAAATAGTTTAAGCGTCGCCATCTGCCGGTATAAACTTCAACAGTAGTTACGGGTTATTAACCGAACGTTTATGTTACGATTTTTAATACTCTTTTTCTTAATTATAATAAACATGTGACGTAAATTACTTCAAAAAATCATAAAAAGTCAACTAATATAGTATAAAGATCATCAAAACTTTATGTCGTGTATAATTTATTGATAAATGAAAAACAAAAAGTTAAAAACATAATTATTTTATACGTTTTCATCATACGCGTATACATTATTTTAAATAAGGATTAAAAGTTAAAACTAGGTATAAAAATATATTATTATGAAAAACAATTTTGAATAAGTATATTCAGAATGGGCCTTTGACGTAATTTCTCTGATCTTTTACAACAACTAATGGGCTTTTTTCCCGGTAACTCGTATGTATCACAATATGATATTTTTAATGTATTTCAATTTATAATAATAATATTATTATGATAACACGGCGTTTTAGATAGGCTATTTAGCTACACCACTGTCGCCAGATAATTTTGTTCGTAATATCCCAATAATAATAATAATGATATTGTTTTATTAAAATACTTCACAGCACAACTACATAAGGGGAAAAGTCAATACAATTATGTACCAAATTATAGTATATAGCTGATTTTCTTATGTCTGTAACGATAACTGAAAGCAATCTTAGCAAACTGCAGTTAGTTATGGCAAAATTTGAACACAAGACATTTTCAAACCCCCACACACACAGAATTTCACCCTATCAAGGTATCACAGTGAATTTCACAATATTTGCCACGTGCAGTGAATTTGACCATTTTGTGAGGGAAACCCATTTAATTGAATAGATTATTTTTATTTCGATAACGCATATTCGTGTTCGATTGATAGTCTATACGTAACATACTGTAGAATGAATCATCAAGCCAATTGCAAATACAAACATAGTCCTTTCAAATATTTTATGAGTCTTCGTTGTATTAGTTCCATTTTTGCGTATAGATTAAACTGTATATTATATATGATGAATTTATATATTATATTGTTGTGACACATTTGGTTACAAAACAATATATTTTATAATATAAGATAGATATATAGGTAGTTTCATAAATGTATATCATCGAAGTATTGTTGTAAATGTTATATTATTTCCCCCCCGTTTGTTTTGACGTTTACGTTAACCATAATATTTTTTTGTAATTTAATGATATTTGGACAAGTTTTTCTAATAATACCATCGGTTACAGACCATTATTTTATTGAATTTTTTATCGTTTATGTTTACCTACTTCATACAATAATTGATTTTATATAAAGAAGAGACATTTTTTTAAATAAACACGTATACTATATGAAAGCTTCTAATTTGTTTTGTATGAAGGGTTTAACAAACCCCAAAGTTGATATAAAGTTTCTCCCATCAAAACACAGCTGTTACGCATCAGAATAATAGTTTAGACGGTATAATTTTAAAGTCAAATATCAAAGTACCAATTCAGGACATTTGTTGCTTGTTTGACTTTTTGTAACTATTTCGTGCATAGGAATCATTCTGCAAAATTATGCACAGGTATTTAATATTGTAATGACCAGTGTCCGGATTTTATAGCATTTGCTACTTATTATAGGATAGAGATAAAAATAGCGGATTGGGCTATACATTTGTTTTATGCACCAGGGACTCTAAATATGAAATTTTATTTTGCTATTTTTTGCATATTTGAAGAATTATGTATGTGAATATGTATAAGAATGTAAGTGCTATTTTTAAAGTTTTGGTACTATGTTTTGCTAATATTCAACGCTTTATTTTATATTTTTCATAAATCTCATTTATATTGAATGACAAATAGTATTAATTTATGCGAATCAATAAGAAATTTACGAGAACCGAGTAGTGATTCCAAATTCCAATAATATTATAGTTAAAAAAAAATGTTTACTGAAATATTGTCAGTTTTATTTTGTTATTTTATTTTTATTCAAGTTGTATTGAAAATTTAAATTGTATACTATTTTAGTTGAGAAATTAGATTAAGGATTTATTAATTAATACATATTATCTAATTAGTAATTACTAATAAATTACATTATTTATAATATAATTTTAAAAAAAATTATCTATTTTTTTATCTAGATAAACGTATGTGTATTTTTATCTTTATCTAGATAAAAAAAAATTATATTATATTTTATCTTATCTAGATAAATTTTGAATGAATGACAAATAGTCTTAAATTATGCGAATCAATAAAAAAAATTCACACATTTTCCTTTCATAAATAATATGATATTATTTAACATGGCATAATCTATTTTTAAAAAGCCCAGTCAAATATATTATATATTTATACATTTATGATTTATACCTTCTTGTCTGTTATTGTTCCACATAATTGTAGATTCTATAATATACCGTTGTTTGTCGTACGTATTTCAGCGTCAGTCAGTTCTTCGTATCGTTTGATTTCGTTTCATATTCGTTCATTACTCGATTATGTATTACTTGTTTTTCTGTTTTGATATTAAACGTAAAATTCCGAAAGATGCCGAAACACCGAACTATTAGAGATTAAGATATTTTGTGTCCGAGTTTGGCGATGAGGTTTTTTCGACTGACGCAAGTATTCTGTTTTGCAAATTGTGCAAATGTAAGGTTGATATAGTGACAAAAAATTTAACGTTACTCAACATTTAAAAACGGATAAACATTTAAAAGTCATTAAACGAAAGCAAAATAAAATTGAAAAGAAACAGCAGTTACTTACAAATATTGCAGAAAAATGTACTTTTAATATCGATCTATGCAAGACTCTTATTTCTGCAAATATACCACCAAACAAGTTATCCAATGTAAAGTTTCGACAATTTTTAGAAAAATATACTTAATATCATATTCCAGACGAATCAACACTGAGAAAATTGTACGTTGATGATATTTAAAATGAAACTATCGAAAAAATTATAACTCAAGTAGTTAATAACCTCATCTAAGTGAGTATCGATGAAACAACGGACGTTGAAGGACATTTTATTGCTAATGTTACAATCGGTACTCTGGAGATTGAACATTCTGGATCCATGTTTTTACTCCACTCTGAACAATTAGAAAAAAACCAATTTTTTTTACCATTAGTAGAGTTTTCGACAAATCTATGAACAAATTATGGCCAAATAGAGTACAGCACGACAATGTACTATTATTTTTATCAGACGCGGCACCATATATGAAAAAGCTAGAAAATCATTAAAAAAATGTTTACTAAAAAATGATTCATGTCACATGTGCAGCACATAGCTTACATAGAATTGCCGAACAGGTTTGTGGCAACTTAGCACCGTTGACAAAGCAATCGCAAATTATAAAAAAAGTATTTAAGAAAGCATCTACTAGAGTCGAAATATTTAAAATAGAGGCGTATATGTTTACCACCAGATCCCATAATTACAAGATGGTACACGCTGCCATTTATAACTGTGAACATTTGAACACTGTTCACCGTGTTATTGAAAAGCTTGATGAAGATGATGCAGTGAGTATAAAAAAAAAACTAAAAAATACGTAGTTAAACCAGGTCTTGAGAGCAACCTAGCGTATATTAATTCAAACTTCACAATTCTCGTAGAAGGAATAAATAAACTACAAACAAAAGGCCTTTCTTTGATAACAGTGTTAAAAATAATTGAGGATATCGAAAAATCGTTCAAATCATTACGGGGTGAAGTAGGTATAATTGTAAAAAATAAATTTAACACTGTATTTGAAAATAATAATGGCTTGTCAGCATAAAACGCATTTCCAAAATATTGTCGGGTAAAGAGGAAAAAAGCAAATTAGACGGAGATCTTAAAGAATTGACTAGTGACGATATAGTATTTATTAAGTATTCGCCTATTACATCGGTTGATGTTGAACGTTCCTTTTCGACCTACAAGTCATTGTTAACTGATAACCGCCGGAACTTCAAATTTCAAAATTTGGAAAATCACTTAATCATACAGTGTAACTCAGGTAAAATAAATAAAGTATTATTTAATTAATAAATAATAATCACTTGAATTTTATTCTTATTTACTCAGATAATTTTGAATAGTTGCATACAAACAATATCATCATTCAATGTATCAAATTAATCAGTAGATACAAATTTATTTAAACTCTTAACGGAGATTTTAGTTTTTTTTCATAAATATATGATAAATTGAATAAAATTATGATTTGTATTTATTTTTATTTGTTGCTATTTTTGATGTTTTAGGGCATATTTTACGGTTTATTTGGTCATATTATAGCGCATATTTTAGGATTTTGGTGCTATAAAATCCGAACTCTGGTAATGACCATTCACGTTTATAAAAAGTTATAAAACTGGACTATTTATTTTTATTTAATTTTATTATATATATTTATATTACCATAGTGACTATTTATACTATACATGTGTTGTTGGACGTAATGCAAATTATATACCAGAATCGCAGTTTTTTTTTTGAGTTGACCCATCCAAATCTGTTTTTAAATATGAAAATCAAGACTTGTTACGTTTTATTTGTAAATTAATTAATTAAACCATACTCAAAATGTACACCTTATAGGTTTTTAAATTCAACTAAAACTGTCTTTACTATACAAAAAAGTGGAACATCGTAGCGTTGTTTTTTCACAAAATTATCAAACAATTATAAATTATAATGATATTATATACATTGTATGATATTATAATTATATACAAACGGATATTTTAAAGAAAACATTTTATGAGGGAGATTTATTGTTTATAAACTATAGAGTTTAGAATACAGACGCTTAACTCAAAGTTTCTTTTATCCGTTTATCTCGAGTTAAATATTTTATCTAAAAATGTATTATTTTTAATTAGCACGGATACACTGATTTATTTTTAAACAAACAACAGTAGTTACGGTATAACTGAAACACATTTATTAAAGATATTTCGTATTCGAAAATCGTATACAGAGGGATTTCTTCATTTATATTTTCCTATACTCC
Source organism: Sitobion miscanthi (assembly GCA_008086715.1). Lineage (NCBI taxonomy): Eukaryota > Metazoa > Arthropoda > Insecta > Hemiptera > Aphididae > Sitobion > Sitobion miscanthi. The sequence goes on along the minus strand of CM017797.1, from coordinate 67,694,749 downwards.
TCCAATAATATTCAATGGGCACACGTAATTTGTAATTTGTATTCTAAATCAGTTTTCGGTAATCCGTCGTCACATAACACACGTTCAGTTATTATACACATATATATGATACAGAAACCGATTACAAATTCCGAACACAGAATCGAAGCCGCCAAGTCGCTATTATGCAAGGTCGATTCATGTGTATTTTGTAGATACACAAAGCATAGTATACAAAATACACCTATAACACAGTGTTGTAAAATATTTATCCATTGTATTAAGACTTAAGGGTCGTCATTGTAATAACGTCATACGTGCGACCATTTCTATCTTTTGGCAGGCGCAATATCGGTCCCCAGGGTAAATAATAAATAAAAATTTAGTTTGCTAAATATTATCGGGGGTAAAGCTATAACACTTCAACGCATTACATCACTGTATGCGTGGAATATATTATAATATATTGGATACCATTGTTTTAGGCTTTTATTGAATAAACCATTTTCGTGCCATTATGAGCACTATCGAAAATTGTTACTTAGATAGTTGAAAATATCAAATATTAACACTTGTCTAAATGAGAATTGAAAACACAATTATAGGGGTATAATTAAAATAAGAAGAGATAACATTAAATTATTAAGCACGATCTTAAATGGCTTAAAATACATAGTATTATACATTTTTTTAAATAGTTTCCGAGGATGAACTGTACGGTTTTTTTTATTATTATTATAATATAAAATCATTTTAATTTAATTCTAAGTAATAAATTTATATCATAGACCACAATTTGTTAAACTAAACTAACCATATTATGAACTAATAAATACCAATTCATTAAACCGTAAATTCGTCCAATTTTAATATTTAAGTCAAATGATGAAAAGTTATTTTCATCAAATATCGATAATACGATAACATAATTCAAAGCGACCCAAAACCATCGTCGAGGAGAAAAAAAGTAAGTATGTTATTCTTAACAATATTATAATTTTAAATAACATTAGATATAAATTATGATACAGGAACATAATAATAAAAAATCACCGTGTAATTGTATACATAGTAATGCGGAGCACTCTATTGATGTTCTCTGTGTGTACCTATATAGGTAAAGCAAGGAGCAAACTAACCAAACGATTTTTTGGCAAAATAAACATTAGATTGGGCCAAAAAATAAAAATGTTCTATAAGATATCTTCACACTATATACTTCAATAAAACATAATTAACACAAGAAATACATAATATAATTATTTTAGTTATTTGTAAGCAAGCAATTTTTGTATTTTTACATCTTACTTACCAAAAAAAGTTAGTGTTTCACGACCGTATTAATAATTATTCATGTTTTGAGACTTACCTAGAACATAAAATAATATGATGTTATTTAAAAAATTCAATCATAACAATACACTTATATTATTAAAAAACCATACGATTATAGAAATAATATTATAATATAAATGTATAAATGTTTAAAACAATTTAAAAAGATTTAAATATTGTTTTATTCAGTTGAAATGTAAAAAAAAAATGTTACAAGAGTTTTGCTCTAAAACCATAAAAAATATCTTATATATTTTTGGGGAAAATGGTTTTCAGATAACGTATTATTACTATTATTTATATGAACATTTTAGCGTAGGTAGGTATGCCTTTTTAACATTTTAATAATAACATAATTAATATAATAACAAAATATTGATTGAACCTTCAGTATCAAATATTAAAAATCCAATTAATTAAAAAAACATTTTGTTAATAGGTAATTACGTTAATTTAGAATGTTATGAAAATCAACGAAATAAAAATTTCTGATTAACAAAGAAATGTTACACTTATAAAAAGGTTAAAAGTGAATTATTTATGTATAAATATATGTTAATTATCATATAATAAATATGCCTATAATTATAGTGGGTGTGCTTATTATTATTTATTTTAATTTAAAAACAACATTGTCTGATGGAAAATGTTGTCATAACAATATTATAAAATATAATTATTAATACCCAATATATATATATATATATATATATGAAAATTCAAATTTCTTAATAAGAATTTGGATAAAGTAACCTAGGTACCAAATTCAATTTACGAGTTCTCAAAACCAATTTAAAATTCTATAAATTTTCTCTAACAGAAACTTCATCGCTTATAGTACCTAAACACTAACTTAACACCATAAAGATGAAATTTACAATATTGGCTTAACATACGCTCGGGTATTATCCAGTTAATTTTTAGAAATTGTTTTGTTAAAAAATAAATTAAAGCGTTCCAAACAAAACAAGTTTTTTTCGCGTTGCTGACATTCCTAAATCGAGAAAAATTGTTATAGTTACACGCACTTACGATAATAACTGTTTATGCGGAACACTGAATTCACCCGTCCCACACTTTTACGTAAATACAATTTCGGCATTCGATTATTGCCGTTTAACACAAATATATGTAATGGCCACACGCGATAAATGGAATAATTATTATACTTCCCACATAATTGGTTTTGCAAAATATTTGAATATACGTATATTGAATTGCATTATTACCTATATAGTTTAATTATGTAATATACGACGTGTACAACATAATAATATTACACAGATGGTATATTTCTGTTCGTAATGGATGTATTAGAAGTACTCAATGAATTGTTCATATTATTAGATTCCTAAATTGAGATATATTTATCGTATACGTTTTGACACATTGACAATAAATAATTACACAGATTCATAACATATTTAATTTTAATATGGAAATTGATAATAACGTGTGTAATGTCTATAGAAGAAACTGTTCAGTTTAGTTACATTGTAACCAGCAACTGCATTTTAATTATACTATTATGATTTTTAAAACTTTTTTCAAAACTCATTAATATTTAATATTCCAAAGAAGTATTAATTAAACCCATAAAGTTATAATACTAATATTAAATTTAACTTTATTTTGATAATCGGTTCAAAACTATACCCAAGATCAAAATATTTAATTCATAATAACATACACGAATAAATCAGTATGTATTATATACTACCTAAGTAATATACGTAAGTAGGAAATAATTAAATATTTAAATTTAATGAATGTTCAACAAAACAGGGAAGGTAATTTACCTAATTACCTACCTGGTACTCCAAAACAAATATTAAAAATAATATTATCTATTATCGCGTCAGACTAACCGTAACATAACCCACGCGTTGTGGCATATAATTTATTGTAATTATTTATCAATAAAGTAGTCGTGAACAGCAACATAAATTACGTATTTTTTTATGCATGTTTAAAAGAACATAATTCATATATGATATATTATATTATTATATCATCTAGAAACTGGTACACCTATAAATGCATAAAATATGCATAATTTAGGATTGGTTCATAGAAAACCTTTCACCCCTTGACAAACTGCACGTGATTTTGACGTCCGACCAGCTTCGATTAACATATTTTAAATTGATGCAGATTTGTGCAAATTATAAACTATAAAAAACATAAACAGTTTACTGGACATCCCCATACATTGTTATCTCGTTAATTGGTGAACCGTATACCACGTCGTAGTTCTCGAAATTCGATCGATCTATATAGTGCAAAACTACAAACCGATAAACGAATTATATGCTGTCCCAAGTTCAATTTTCACATGACAAAGGCTGCGGTCCAGCCCAAACACTTCCCCCACCAATGCAGCTCTGGTGTAACGCGTGTAGGTAGTTACCGCAAATTATAGTTTATTGTTCGTATATAATATATTATAACGGGAATACCCACGACGGTGTTTGAATTATTATATTAAAAGGCGCACGAAAATCACCAACGCAATTAGCCTCAAAGGCTAACAGACGACTTTGTGCCACTATATAATATACATTGTACCCACGACGTATGCACATAACGCAATCACACACTGCATTATAATACCACATGCATCACTCGTTATATTGTACGTATATATTACAGTGAATAAAAGTTAGACCGTACTCAAACATGGCGTCGGTATACATTGCATGTTCCATCTACAACTACATCCATTAGGTATACGTAGCTAGTATATAGGTGATCATAGAAGTACGGTTGATCAGTATACATATACAGGGTGATTCGCCAAGCACGTTCACCTCCGTTTTTCATTTAATTTATTAGGATTCTGATTTTCAGAATTTTTAAATAACAATATTATTCTCAAAGACCAATTTTTTTTGTACGGGATACGTATCTTGTGAATATACAAACTTCTGTTTATCCCCCGTTTTACTGTCAATCATTTAGTAAATCGTTTTTTTGAAAATTTCGATGTGCCTAGTTCAAAGTTTTAACGGGTAGTTCATCAGTTGTTAAAAGGCCTGTACCTACTTTAGTAAAGATCATAGTTGTAGTCCTTAAAGATGGCTTGACAATAAATGTTATTTTGGATACAGTATCTATTTATTATACTTGGTCGATTTTTACAAACGATTAATGTTGATAGACATTAATGTATCTAATTTATTTAATTAATATTAATTCAAACAACAAATAGTCACTATAGCATCATAATATTATCTTCCGAAACCATTATCGTGAACTTAATGTCCTTAGTACACAATGTTAAAAAACTCAAAAACAATTGACACGTTTTGATTTTGGTACGTCAACATTTAAAAAAAAATAATCTGCAAAATAATTTACAGTAGAAAATATGGGTTTCTTATTTTAAAAAACAGAAGATTGTATGTCCACAGGACAATTCTTAAGTAGTACAAAAAATGTCAACAATTTGAAATATTGTCTTAAAGTATATTTGAAAAATCCAGATATTAGATTTTGAACAACTTCAAAATTTAACAAAAAAGGGTTAAACATGCTTGGTGAATCACTCTGTCTAATAATAAATAATAAACATGAATACCTATTCGGCTATACCTATGTCATATTATTATTGTCTTTGCGCGCGAACAACAAAATCGATAATATTATCATTTATCATGATTTATCGTGTTTCACACGTATATATTCGTTTAGCCAATCTATAGTTGTGCGCCTTTGCGAAGAACAAAATGACTAATAGAGCATAATAATAATAATGATAATAATGATACTAATAATAATATAGGTACCTAATAACAATAATGAATAATACTGACGATGGCATGAACAATCGCGTGTAATATATTATTACGTGCGCCAGGCGCATAGAAATGCAATTTTATAGACACGAATCACCACTAACTGTTGTCAGAGAGCGGGGATGAAAATCTCATAGAAAACGCAATAAATATTATTAGATCTATAAGGGGTCAAAGTCATTAAGAGGGGGGGGAGATAATAAAAATAATAAATTAGGATTTTTTAATAAAGAAAACTCTTTTAACTTTAATAATATAATATTATAATATCAGAATATAAAAGTCTAAAATATACGAGTTATACATTGTTAAGCTATTATGTTTAATATAAATACAATTATATACCTAAATGTAAAATGGAATTGTACAACTTAATATAATGTATAAATCTCACTCCATAGACCATAATTCATAATATATTATCTAAATAATCAAGTTCAACTGCTTAATAATTGTTAGCTAATAACCTTGTAGCTGATGCTTGAACAATAAAAAAAAATATACATATTAATGCATGGGCAGGCAGAATTCAAACCCAATGCGACTTTCCAATTTTCTCGATCCCACCCTCGGAATGCCCATGAGGATGGAAGGAATCAAAGTCCTATACGATATCTGCAGAAACGACGATTGCGATTTTCGCTATTATTTTTCGCTGGCCTTCCGTGTCGGAGTGGCATAAAAAAAAACGATGATAATAATAATAATGATGATAAACGGCGGTGTTCCATCGGAATATTCGCAAATCGCACACGCACGTGGAAACGTCACGAAGAACCCACCGCTTCCGCAAGTATGGAATAATCGAACCAGTAAGATTTAACACAGCCCGTAGCATAATAATATTATTATCTATCCAACTATGAATATAATATTATATAATATATACACATTAAACATATGGGTACACCCGAACGATGCGTACCTATAATGAATGTTATTACGTTAACAATTTATCGACAAATCGGTTTTACTATATTATCGTCTGTACATAATATTGTACGAGCAATAACTATTCCAACTAGGTATTTTATTTCAAAATATCACGGAAAACGCATATACAATATAGATAGGTACGGCAAATAATTATAATATTATCGCGGCCGACGGTAATAATTATATACGTTGTTTTACAGCCTGCAGTGTCGCAGTATCTGGCATATCATTATTATTATTATTATTATTAATTCAATGATCATTACTATAACGCATTATATAATAGATACCTATGTAAATTTATTATTTTTAGAGTATATTATTATTTGTTCGACACAATAATATTATCGTATACAGAGTTGCTCTGTTTTTTAACACAAACTGATTTATTTCACAACCTGTATTACGATGAGGTACAATGAGGTGAGTGAAATACCTTTAAAGAAATTTAGTTGAAACATTTGTATTGATTCAAATCTAATGAAATTGATTATTGGAATAACATCCATGTATACAGTTACATAATATTATTATTCTATAAATAATAACTTACTCAAAATAGTTTCTTACATGGAATATTTTGGTATATAGGTACCATTTTCATTTTATTTTTATTTTCGTCGAAATTTAGGTAGATAATATAGTAAGGCCTAAAAAATATTAGGCATTTAATTTGTCTATATTCTATCGTACCGCACATGGCCTAAGCTTTAAGGCATAGTAGGCGCGTAACTATTATTGGAAATTTATACTTGAAAAATTATCGCAGGTCAAATAAAACTTTATGGTATAGGTAATGGTATATTGGTAATGACTCTTAATCATTTTTTTAAAGTATAGGTCAAACATTTTTTTTGGAAATCTAATTATTGACAGAGACAAACGTGGAGAGATACACTGTACCTATATAGTGTATATTATAGTAGACAGTTCAGCAAAACCCATGCCAGAAAATAATAACAACGCATGTACCTACCTATTATTATGCACATTGCACCGAATATTATAACTACAGAAAAAAATATGTTAACCGAGAAACAGTGGTAGGCGTAAAATACAGTTTACAGCAACTATTAATACGACATACACGCAGGACTATAATGTGGATATAATATAATAATATTATCATCCATGATAAGACCATCGCCCTATAATAACCTATAATTTACAACATACACGATCACGTCTATTCCATTTTCGAATTATTATTATTATTACAACGTCTAATACGCGATGTTCGTTAATCGTGTTTTCGAGTCGATTTCAATAGCACTTACTGAACAATTATTATGATATTGATAATACACCATACCACCCCATAGGTTAATGTATTGAACTATTATGGTTATGAATTACAATAATATAGTGAAGTAACCTACGATTGTATAATAAAGTTTTTAGTAGCTATTGCTGATTGACCGTGCTTGTTTTTCAAACAAACAACACAGTTTTTTTATTGTCTCTTTAAAACGGAAAAGGATGTTTTATAATATACTGTGTATTTTGTAAAAAATTTAAATTTTTCAATACTATAATGGTACCAATAATACACACATAGTATTACGATAAACACAATAAAGCACACACATACTGCAGTAACGACAATATAACTACAAAATTATGATATGTTATTTATTATTACATTGTTACAAAAGAGTTTTTTACGATTTACAAAACTTTTTCAATTTAAAACACACGATTGTAATAATATATATTATAACATATAATTCACATGCTAATTGTAATATTAAAATACGTGAAATAGTAAGATACCTGTGTTTAATATAATATAAGTTATCTAAAAAATGTGGTTAAATATAATGCAATATATCTGTCTAATAACGCGTGATTTAAACAGATGATTAAAAAAAAAAATTAAGAAAAGATGGGTAAGTGGATGTCGCTCTGCTGTACAGTTGGTTACAAGTGAGTCACTGTAATGGATGGTGTTAAATTTGAATTCAATGATATAATATCATTGTATAAGAAAAACGATTCTGAGCGAAAACGGTTAGACTATGATGTTACTAAGTATATTTGATGATATTATTGTGAATAAAGTAATTTATATATAACCTATTTACGTGGAGCCTTGTTTTAAACTTTCAATCTTTAGCTATAAAAGTTAAACATTTTATAAATTTTTAACTACAAAATAATTATTAATTTATAAATTTGATAAATTTTTTCGAAATTTGAACTTTAAATGCTTATAAAAAAAATTGTGTATGTATTTTTAATTTTTTTCAACTACTATATCTAATAACTAATATATCAGAAGCCTTGTATTAAATTTTCACGCTTTTTTACCCAACAAACAAAATTTTATTGATATTTATAGAAAAAAAAACTAAAAAAATTGAAAACTGACAATGTCCGTAAACAGCTCACAAAGAGTCAAATTATTTTCAAAATTTTATGGTGTATAGAAAATGCTAATAGAAACATTCAGTGAAATTTTCAAGTATATAAAGCTATACGTTTTTTAATTACAACAAAATAAGAAAATCGTTGTATGGGAAATCGAGTGAATATCAAATGTTGTAAAAATATGAATTTCAAACGCTCATGAAAATTTAATTTGACTTTCTTGTAGACATTTTTTTTTTGATAAAGGTAGACAAACTTATGGATAATCTTGTTTTAAATTTTCAATCAAATCTTAGATTTAAAAAGAAAAATTTTTATAAATTCTCAACTTAAAATAATTTGCTAATCTTCGTAATTTTTCCGTATTTTGTCAAGATTTGAATTTAAAATGCTTATAAATAAAAACTGTGAGTAAGGATTTTTAATTTTTTTCATCTGCCTTTGAAATAATATACTAGGAGCCTTCTATTGAATTTTCAAGCTTTTTTACTCAACAGATAAAATTTTATTGATATTTATAGAAAAAAAAAACTAAAAAAAATGGAAACTGACAATGTCCGTGAACAGCTCAAAATAAGTTAAAATATTTGGAAAATGTTATGGTGTGTAGAAAATACTATTATAAAGATTCTATTTAAGAGTTGCACCAAAAATCAAAATCGATTTTTTCAAAAACTGTTTTTGCGTAAAAATTCCTGTTTATGTTGTTTTTCCCGACGTTTTTGAAAACTATTGGGAATTTTTAATTTTGGCCTCCCAACGCACCAACTAGATTCACTTTTCCATCAAACAAGATACTGTTGAAGAAAATTGAAGCAGTTTTACTGCCACAAACCGTTATGATAGACACAAAAAAAAAATTTTAAATTTAAAAAATTTAAAAAAAAACACACATCATTGAAAAATCAATACATTCATCGCTTCGCTCAGAATCTAAAATGTCATAATCACATTAAAATGCGGAAATTAATGAAACTGTGTTGTGTGTACGTATTTTTCGAAGCTCAGCTAATGATTCATCTCATTTTCTAATTTTCTAATTTTCTAACTTTCTAGTTATTAATCGCAAAAATGTGCCGTGTATATCATTAAATGCATCGTTAGTTTTCATAAACGTTTACTTCTTTATTGAATGTTTTATCAAAAGAGCAATATACAATAATCTTGGTAGGTAACTATAAACATTATACATAAATTAAAAATACGTATAAACTTTAATTACAACTTAATTATAACTACGTAATTAAAAGTTAATAAGATTAAAGATTAAGAGTAGGATTACTGATTATTTATAACTTGCATCCTAACAAATATTATCAAAAAATTACCGACAGATTACTGTTATAATTGTTATATCTTCGGAACGAAAATAATTTTAATAAAAAATAAACCATTAATAAGCGTATAAATAGGTGTAAAAATGACATATATAAGAGTACCAGAAAGTTAATAAGTATACACTACTTTTACAGATTTTAGAGAAACTGCAATATATTATTTAAAAGATACCTTTTTCAAGAGTTAATTATAAATAAATTACAATTTGCAATTTGTACAAAGATAGTGTGAAACATAAATCTGAAAACAAAAATTTATAAAATGAACATTAAGTATAACATTTAATGAAATATTATATTTAGCAATAGACATTAATAATCCAAATTACAATCAGAAGAATTTAATGATATTATTCTCATAAAAATGGAAAAAACACAGTATAATATTATAATATAATATAATGTATACTTACTAACATAATATTAATAGTAAAATAAATAATAATTGTAGCACGTTATGTCTCTATTATATTTATGACAACTATTCAAATTATAAGCGTTTTTCATGCAAGCATTTTGATGTTTTATCAATATATTTAAACATTTTTATTGGATAAAACTAAAGTTAGTACTCATTATTTGATGCATGATGGAAGTAATAGAGTTATGCGATAAAAAACATTCAAATAAATAAACACAAATTCACCTACCTAAATAATCAATAAACGAAGAAATTAGTATAAAGTAATAACCTACTTACTAAAACACTAAGACATAATATTATATGATTATTATTATAGTGAAGGATAGGTATATGAACGGAAGTACTAAGAAGTAATGAGAGATTGGAATGAATTCGAGAAAATACATGAAAATGTACGGTAGTTAACGGTACCCAAAACCGTAGCTTTATAGATTATTTATGTGTAGGTATGCATGCGGTACATGAAAATAAAATGTATTGGAAGTCTGGTGAATAATTTGGGTTTTTGTGGTTTACACTATCAAAATCAACAAATTAAAGAATTATAAAAGTTTAAATACACATTTATAATATATTAATTACATATTATTTAGAATTTTATATTTCATAATTATGATATCCTGGTACAATTTAACATGAAATAAAGGTAGGATTGGAATTCAAAATTATAATCTTATTTTAAAAATATAGTTTTTTATTCAAATGAGTAAATAATAAGACTGGGTTTGAGTTATATATATTTATCTCTGTTTTTATTTTTACAACTTGAACTAAGAACTTAAATTTATTAAAAACCATAGGGCCGCAAGAAGGAAAGATTGGATGATATAATGACAGTGGATGGGGATCTAAGTAGTGATGTTACTTTTAGATAAGATAGATACTAACACTTAAAAAAATAAGAAGAAAAGAGGATTTTCAGATTTTTAGTGGTAAGTACAGGACAATCAAATAGGACATGTTTAAAGTCTCAAATGGCCCATTTTTGATGAAGTGTACAATAAGAAAAGGAGTTTACTGGTAAGTTATGGGAAGGAAATAGACTGAGATTATGAACTACTCTAAGTCGCGTAAAGGCAACTATTTTGGTGTCTGGGATAATGTTCGAAGTATAAGAAATAGAGAAGAGAGGAAAATACTGCGGAATACCATAAACAAGTACTGCTGAGGTACGTTTAATCATTTGATTTCTTGTATTACTTAAGGAAAGAATAATTTTAATTTCACCAAATATTTTAAATATAATCCGGATAGTATATATTAAATACTGAACCAAAATAAATTATAGTAATATGTCATTTATATAAATTAAGTCCGGGCGCAGTTCTATAAATATGAAATTGGAAGGGTCTACATTTTTTTTTTATTATTACGAAAGATAACGAATATCATTTTATTACGATTTTTTTCACCAAGATAGCATTTATTAGCAATAAAAACCATTATATTTATATTTTTTAATTAACGGATATTCAGACGTATTGAGTATTTATTATGTAGCTACAAATTATATTACAACACGTATTTTAAAGTGGGAAGCTAAGGTTGGGGGGGGGGGGCTTTAGCCCCTAGATCCACGCCGGTTTAAGTTAGAATCACATACCTAATCAGTAATCATATTACCTAAGTATACATATTGCGATGAAAAGTGTTACTAAATTACTATTATTACAATATCTCAGTGTTTGAAATTTCAATAACAAAAATTAGGTATATGCTATTATAAATATATTATATATACTTAGTTTTAGAATAAAATCTTAAATATTTATAATATACATGATACATATATTTTTATTTTTAAATTTATGATCTCGTTATATTAGAGATATTATACCTATTAGCTAGATATCTATAATATCAGACAATATTACTAAAAATTGATTATGAATTAATTTAAAGTATGTATATACATACACGTAATTAATTTACATTTTCATAAGTCCATAATATTCTTTCAAATAAATTTCTTAGCAATCAAATTCAATAATACATTATGTATTATACACCTATTTATATTAAATAACTATCCCCAGATTAATACTGTCATAGCTCATAAGTAATTACATAATACTAGAATAGACATTCAAGAAATAAAATGATTATTACTAATAAATATTATTATTATTTAAGTTAATCGAATATTGATATTTGGATTTTTACTTGTCCTAGTACCTAGTACATTTTATAATGAAGCGATCAGTGTAAAATAAGGATATCAAATATATTTAGGTAGTATAATAATATTATAGTGTGTGTAATGTGTATATTGTTATTTTCCATAATATTATTGTGATAAATAATGTCGTCAAATTATGATTTATATTTCGTCTATGATATTATTACAACAACATAATATTAAAACCTACGTCTACAAATTATTTTAGGATTATTGCATTTTATCAACATGTATATTTAGGAAAACTATAGTCAAGCTCAAATTATTTATCATAAAGATGTGTAATTTATAATACTATAATATCATAAATACTTTTCGTATAAATTAAAATACCCATCATTAAAATATAAGAATATAATTATATAATATATAATCGATAGTAATATTAAAGTGAATCGGGAAAAAAACTATTAATTTGTTATAGAAATTCAAAAAATACAATTTTGTTTTATCGTATATTACTTGACGCCCTGTTTTCTCAAAAAAAAGCGATTCCATCGATAGGTACCTACTAATTTGATTTAGTTTAAAACTACAATTTGATTACCGCAGTTCACGTCCGATGACCACGGTCCATCCACGACGACGGCGTGCGTCTGAATCCTTTTTCTTTACCCTCGCATAACACTGCGGTCCGTCGTCTAACAGATCTTCGTTATTAACCCTGAGATTGGCCATGACACCAGTCGCATCGTAACGTCACACGCGCAGTTTCATGAAATTTATTTTAGAATAAAAACGCAAAACTCTCCGTGGTTCTGATGTATTGCGACAAGAATTTGAACCAAATTATAAACATAGGGATGTGTCAACAGCGTTTCCACGCGGACCGCACGACTATCGGCGCTGTTTTCGGATATACGTCCCCGGTAAAATTTTGTGAGGGAGCCAAACGGGCGTTATATTTTTAAACGAGTGCGAGGCACTACGGTATGACATCCAAAGTGTGGTGGGAAAGAAACGTACACAGATTGCGCGGACAGCTTAATATTAATATTATTAATACATATATATATTTATATATAATTTACTTCATTAGACGAACCAAGCGAACAAAATAGCGTAATAATAATATGCTAAATTAGTGGGGATAGTGTTACAAATTTAACTAGGCCCCCACCATGATTATTTCACCTAAACTCAACAAAATATTATAACGATGTGAATTTTTTTTACTCTACACGTATAAAACCCAGAATTTTTACGATTCAAACAGCTTACAACATGTTACTAATTTAAGGTGTATTGTTTAATTGTAACCCTTAAAAATAATTAACTATACTAATATTAATAAATTAATCAAAAAAATATTGAGCACATTTTTTTATTTACTAATTTATCTCCGTTGTGGGTGTTCACATATTTTTTGAAAATTATAAACTAAATGTTGTACATAGTAAAAATATTTAAATCGATTTTCTTAAAATAAAAAACTTATACAAGACAATAATAACATTTTCATGTCATTCACCAATTTTAAATTTGCTACATGAAATAAATTATTCCAACCAAATCGGACCAAATAATAATACTACAGAAAGATAAATGATGAATCATAGGTACCTAATATTTTAATCCATATATTTATCTATTTATTTATTAATTTACCTATACATCTATAAATATATTTATTTATATTTAGAATAAGTTTGAATATAAACATATACCTATGATCTATTAATCTGTTTTATAATTCTATAACAGGGTTACTATCATTCTATAATAGGGTACTAAAATGGAAAATATTTTATATATTTTTACATGCATCAATCATCAATATTAATGTAAAGATAAATATTCAGTGCCACAATAGTCAATAAGTGAAATAATTTTTGAGCACCAGTATTTTAAAAACGATATTATGCATACAAATTGAAATATTAAAAACAATTTCAAATTTAATAAATGTATAATTTTGATCAATAATAGTTCAATAATAAGCTGTATTTCAAAGTTTTCTTTGTCTAATAAAATATTCACCTGTGTCCACGTATAAAGTACCTACCTATGTATTTCTAATAAAATAAGTAATATTAAGGTGGATTTACCATAATTAGGATAAAGTATTTAAAATTGATCGTAGACATTTCTACATAAGTTTGTTTTTAATTTTTTTAGTACATTTGCTTACCATTAATTCATTCTTGATTCTGATTTTTATTTATATAAAATAAAAAAAAATATATTTTAGTGATAAAAATAATATTATATTCATAGTGAGGCGTATAATGTAATTGGAACATCATAGTTTGAGGAAGACTATTATTTTTTTATTTAATAATAATAATGAATAGTAATAAAATTAATGATTAAGATAGTTATGTCAACGTAAATTATTAAATGTATCTAATATAATATAAATATTATATATAATATATAAATATATATATAATTATAATGTATTAGTTTAAAGTCTATTGATATAAAATACTTTAATACAATCATTTAACTAAAATTATCTCATGCTCCTAAAATGTAATTAGGTATTTTATTAGAATTTTAAATTTTAAATCCAAATATTATAAAAAATTCTAAAGAAATTACTATGCAAATATATGTATACATATTTTATTCACTTTTATTTAAGGTTTCAAAGTCTATATAATAATGCACGCGTAAAATACATTTCCATAAAAAATAAATAATAATAAAAAAGTCGAAACGATATTGAATGTAATACATTTTAATATATTCAAAGATAATTTGAAGATATTTGTATTATTATTTATCTACTCCAATTCTTTTCTTGAATTAATAATTTATTCATAAGTATTTTATGTTCACGCTAACTCAAGTACTATTATGTTTATTTTAAAATCAGTAATCATTTTTCAATTTACAATAACACACAACTAATACGTATTCGATAAAGCTTAAAGTGAGCATTATTGTTCAGCGAGGTACATATTCTTCATTGTACAGTTTTAAAATAATTAGTGGGTAAGGATAAAATATATGATATATTTATATAAAACTATGTAATGTTGAAACATGTCAATGGCTATTAATTATAATATTTTAACACTAAATATAATAGAACATATTATAATATATTTTCTGCAACATTTATAAAAATAAATAATTCTAATTGCAATGCTACATGTGCTAAAATACATAAGATATAAGGTTTTAACTTTTATTTAAGATACTAATAAACGTTTTGTAATTTGTATTATTTAATTTTTAATTTTCCCATTAAATAATTGCTTAGGACGCATCCACAAATGCAATCTATTATAGAAAAATAGAGTTTGGTCATTTAAAATGTAATGACATTTTTGTGCTTATTAAAAATTGCATCTGTAACCAAAATATTATCTTGGACGTATGATTGATTAATTAAATAACATTTAAATATGACCCTCATCAAAACTATCAAAATCTTCACAATTTGTATTTATTAAACTTTCCAAGATTGTAACCAATATCCGAAAGCTAATTAATCATCATGCGTTTACTCAATAATCGAACGACAGTCTGTAATTTACTTTTCAATATCTGATTAGTTATTTTGTATACAATTTTTATAATTTATTTATTATAATAATAATAATAGTATAAAATAAATTATGAATATTATTAAATTATTAAAATGTACATTTAATAAACGTATTGGTCAAAGCCCAAATGTGTAATATGAATTAGGTATATACAGAACAATATATGAACTAAAAAAGTGCATAGAATATGATCAACAAATTAAAATTATGAAAAATGAACAGCTCTCGTTATTTACTATTTAATAAATAAAATCGTAATAAGTAATTTTCTCTAAATATATAAAAATATTTAATTATAGTACAACAATAATATATCATGTCTTATACCTGTAACTATAGATACAAATTTCTTATACGAGTACCTATAATATTATAATAATAATTATGAAACGATTAATATTGTACCAAGTAACTATGTTATTTCATTGCCCAAATATTATAAAAATAGGAATATGTTACCATGTTTGTAGGTATAATGTATTAATGCCTAAAAAAAACCTTGGGTAAATATAATATTCACGGCATAACACGAACACAAATTAATGATCGTTTTATCAGTTCCTTCGCAAAATATTCCATTTTAGTGGAAAAAATATACATATTCAATTTCCCGATCACTGCACATATTTTTTTTTATTTTTAAAATTATTTAACAAAATCAATATTGCATATTAAACCATTTAACTTTTGTGAATACATAAAATACGAACAACTCCACTAATATGTAGTGGATGTCATTATTCTAATCAAAGTTAAAAAAAAAAAAACGATTTTCATTTAGCCATTCAATTTCCAAAGCATAAACTTAAAAAAAAAAAATGTTTATTTATAGAAACTTTTAATTGGTACGTTTGTTTTGTAACCATGATTTAATTTATGTTATTGTTGTATGGTTACAATATTTTATTGTAATAGTAAATAAATAATTACTTTTATATCTGTATCTTTAAATTATACTTATTAATTTAAAGTTAATGGGGAGAGTTGAAATAATAAATTATTATAAACATTTTACCTAAAAATAAACGTGTAATTAATAAAAATATTTTTGTTGTAAGCGGAGCCACAAATTCATTGATTTTAAAATAATATTATTATTATTTTGCTTATTTGAGGGGTTTTTATTCTTATTCTTATTTTATTTGACAATAAACATCAATCAGCTCGAAATGATTATATGTATTTACTTTAAATTGTAAATTGATTCAACATTAAACTGAAATTGAAATTGTATTATAACTTTAATACTGTCTTAGAGTATTTATAAATTGAGGAATAAATCAGTCAAAAAAAAAAAAAAATATAAATCATATTCTTACGAATATTCAAAAAAATATTTATTTTTTTAAAAACATTTATATTATAACACCAAAATAAAAAAAAGAAATAAGTATTTAAAAAAATGCCCATACCTAAGTAAAACTACAGGTTTATAACATAAAATATTGTTAACATGTTGTCATGATCATTAAAAAAGTCACATTAACTATAACCGTCCACAAATTCTCATTTTATAGATTTATTAAATATATATTATTTTTTATTATATGACGTCATCGAATATCAAATCATACTGATGATCAATGAGTGAGACCGATTTAAATAGTATTATATTATACAAATTATTTATTACCTACCATATATATTATTGGTAATTTAAAATTTTAAAATCACTCTGATTTAAATATCTCATTACTAATACGGATTTTATTGTTTTGTTTTGTTTTTTAGGTTACCTTTCTTTGGATCGATGGAACACTTCAAAAGTTATATACAGCGCGTCTCAAGACTTAACACAGCTGGTTTGAAAAGGTCTTTTTTGTGTTCCTCTGCCGTTTTCGAGAAAATGAAGAAGATAGCCGAAGAAATAACACTCGTTTACACAGTAAGACCCAAAACGAACATATTGCTGACATAGCAAATATACCCGGGAAAACACTAAAAAGCTTGCTTATACAGCTATCTTGATTAAAGTTTTTTTTTTATACAACTATTTTGTACACGATTTAAATCCCAAATTATAAAGTATGTATAAAAAAGCATGTTTTTATAATTATATAATTTTTATTAGGGTAAAAATTAAATTTTTAAAAATAATTTCAGGTTAAATTAATAATGGACATATATTGTATTACATCTTATAAAAAGAATGTGAATACCTTGTAAAATATGTGTTTTCATTATAATATTGCAATGACACAACATAATATAATAATATATAATATTGTTTCTAATGTAGTAAATCTATACAATAAAATAAAGTTCACTAAATAAGTTTTAACCTATTTCATAAAAATTCTTACTAGGAATAGTCGTTATTATGACGTGTAAAATAGAAATACGGAACAGCTTGAATTTTTGTAACACAAAAAATAACCATAACCAACCAAATACAAAAATTAAATACGATAAATCAATATAAAATTATTATGATAAACAAAACTACAATATTGAAGAATTCTAGCAAATACACTGCTCTATTCAAGCACAAAACTGTTTTTAGTAATTAATTGTGTATTGTGATTAGGTCACCGTTATATAATATTACTAGAAATGTTTAAAACATGTAGGTGTCGTCTGGCCTACATAGTTATTATTGACGTCAGTATTTAAACAATGGCGTCAATAATATTATGTTGATTGTCTTAAAAGCAAAAATTGTTGAAGGTATTTTCTCAACATTTATAAAGCCTACTGAATGATTGTCGAAAACGAAACAAAATATTTTGTTCATGATAGATAATATTGTAATGTGTGTCATTCATAATAGTTGTGCTGAATTTTTAGGCAATTTCCAAGAGCTTGGGGAATATAATATAATTTATGCTATCCAATTAACAGAGTACCTGTTCGGAAAATTATGTGAGTTATAATTTTGCAAATAGCATCGACTAAACTTAAACGTATTTTAATCGAATGCACAAGTTAAGATCACTAGAGGGAAACATTTTAATATTAACTTGAACAGCCGTTATCCGCACACGCAAAACACGTACAGAGATTTTTTTACTACCGAAATATAAGGTTTCTATAGATGCTCTTTCGTCCTTTTATAATATGCACGCAGTTGGGTAAAAAAGTATATACATGAATATAAATTCTTTTTTTTCTTTTTTAATCCCATGGATGATGCGTTTACATGAGCACACGGGTCCATTACAATTGCAATTTTCTACAGAAAAAAAATCGAGCGCCGTTGATTTTCCTTTTAAACAAAAAGAATCTTGGCATGAACATAATATAATATAATAGAAGGATCTAGCATGGAAAAAAATACAGAATTTAGATTTTGCCATTAGACCGATACAATATGCGATGAATTGAAATTCAGATAACTCAGAATGCCGTCTAACGATCAAAAGAAAATGGTAATTAAAATCAAAGAACTATAATAACTACATTGTCATCAGTTACTTTTATACCAGGTACCTATATCAGTACATAATAAGCACAGATTATATTGAAAAACTATGATTGTTTTTTTCAAATAGTTTCTTACAAAACTCGAACTGAATATTCTAAGAAAATAATATTTTGCTTCGAATAATATGACATTTTAATTGTACCAATGTTGTCATTCAAAAATTAAAAATTAAAAAATGATAACAATAGAGTGATTTTTTAAAAAATATTCATTTATTTTTAATGAATTCAAGTTACTTAAAAAAATATAATTCCAAAAACGTTAGTTATTTTTGATAAAATTAGTGTTTATACCTTCAAGATTGTCTAGTTAGTAATTTTCTAAGGAGGGTTGTATAGGCAAATCATCATACTTGGTGCGATTGAAGTTGTTAGTTGTTTGCAAACTCCAAAGTAAATTAACTTTAGACAGAATTAAGATTTGATATTTCCATCTCAAAATATAAAATTGTTTAAGAGAGCAATTTTAAACTTTTAACTCTAATACATTATTTCGTAATGAATTATTTTTAATGATTGTCAAATTTAAAAGTTAGTAGTTGTTCGTCTGCACTGAATGTTGAAATTTGTTTTTGTTCTTTGTAAAACTTAATGTAAAATAAGAACAATAATGTGAACAATTTAGTTAATAACCAAAAAGTTACAGATAGAACCTTTTGGTTGTTAATATATTTTTTACACTTTGTTAGACCTTTTTTTGTACTGAATTAAATGTATACCAGTATACCTATGTTTTCCAGGAAACAATATTAGGTTAAACAAATATGATGTGCCATAATGTTAAAACCAAAATAAATCGTACTACCTTTATAACTTTATTAGTTATTTTATTCTTATTATTTATTGATAATTCTTTTGGTAAAATATGTCCAATTATATTCACAATATTGTACTACTTAAGATTATTGTATGGTTCACACGATGAATATTTTAATAAAAATCATACGTTTTGGCTATCACTTAATTTTTTTAGAAGCCATTGATATTTTAAAATTATTTCTTTATTTTTACATTTTTACACACCAAGTCCATTACAATATTATATATCACATTAATGATCGAAAACTAGCTAACTATATAAGTACTAAAACATAATAATATGGACATAAATAAATAAAAATAATGAATAGTTTTTAAAATATAGATAAGGGTTAGCATTCTAACACATATTATGAAAGAAATTGACATCATTACAAATTAAATTACGTAACAAAAGTGCATTCATGAGCCGTAGTGCATACGAAGTGTATGCGTTCTCTACACTGTCCCGCAATCAGTATCAGTACAGTATAAGCATTAAGCACACGCATGCAAGTAAAAATTATGAAATTACGACTACGTATTAAATCAATTTTCAAATAGAAAAATGTTTCTGCAGTTCTGCTGCGACAAAATTGTGAGACTTTGGATGGTCCGATTTCAATACTCAAAAATCCTCAAGATTTTTGTTACTATCATCTAGAATTTTGTCATGGCGTTTGCGGAAATATGAATACTGAATTTCCGTCTAAGATATGTGCGAGTAAACATTTTTCAAAATATGTTAATGATCTGTTATAAGAAACATAATTCCCCACAAAAAAAAAAAGAAAACAATTCCCGAGTTCTACTTTGTAGGCGAAAGACATTCTTCACTATATCTGGAAAATTAACGTTATCAATACGAAGCTATATTATCATCAAACCCATTTGGACTTATGGCATGAAATTGTGGCGATGAGCCAGCACATCCAACATCGAACTATAGTTTCAGCATATTGGTTCGACAAGAATGGTATCCATCGTGGTCTGAACATTTGTGAAGGATGATTTAAAAAAGTTTGCCAACAGACATGTGAATAAGATGTAGTCAGACCTGCACACCAACGTAACTGCTAAACGACTTCTCGACAACAACTAGCAAGACATTATACGTCTCAAACACTTGAAGGAATGTGATTTACTTCAAAGGTCTTAGACTGAGGAAAGGGTTAACTCATTGCAGGTAACATGCGTCCATGTAATCATACATTTGTATATTTATATTTTATATGATATTGTTATTGCAATATGAACATAATATTGTGTTATACATTATGTGAATTGCATATTATATTAAAAAAAACTTCGGCCCAAGAGAGTCCACGTAAAAACGCGTTCGTCGTTGCGCATCGGTTCCCTTCCATACGCCGAATCATACCGATCGGAAGCTGATCGGCAACGATCGCTGACAGACGTCGTTGATAATCGTGTATACGTAGCGACAGCAGTAAACACGTTTACGAAATTCGACTAATTTGTTTTTATAACTGGTACTTTGTGTCGTTTACGTTATAAGTTTATAATGTATTTTTATACGAGTTTTTTGCGAGGTTTTTTTATTCAATATGAATAATCATATAACATCCCCAAAACAGTAATTAATTAGCTGTGCTTTTATGAGCCGCTGTATTCACGTTGCTGAGTGGTGGGGATGGCAGTATGGTGGGAGAAAATTCGGCTAGCAGACGTTGCGTACGTCAGTATCGATGCGCGGTTTGCGTATGGACTCTCGTGGGCCGGAGTATATACACATCAATTATGTATCGTATTTATAAATACTTCTGGTCATTTAAACAAACGATGGTAGTCGTATAAAAAAATTTAGAAATTTCGATAAGAAAAACTCCTATAATTTATGTTTCTAAAAAGATGTCAAAGAATCTTGAGATTTCTATAGAATTAAAATTGGATCAATTAAATTGCCTAAGTCTCACAGTTTGGTCACAGCGGAAGTCGATCTAAAACGATGTATTTTTGACAGGCTAGTACCACCTTGAAAAATAATCACACCTCGTACGGTTATTATATCCAAGAACATTTAGCAATAAAACGTTAGTGTTTAGGCGATTTCTATTCCGAATCGGTTATATAGGTAGTATAATTTGATCAAGTGAATTGTTTTTCGGTTAAGAAAATAACGCAAACATCAATGAAACAAAACCATACATTACATGGGTTTCGTGTTATTTTATCACTCCTATTCTGGAGTGCGTATCGACACGATAATAATGATATTACAGTTCCCACGAATTATATAGGTGTGGGCACCTATGTTATTAAATGCGAGCTCGTACGTTATATGAACAAAAGTGTAGTACATAATAATATGCGCGACACGTAATAGATTCTGTGCCCACGTACAAAAGTAAAAACGATAGTAATTATTTCGAACAACGTATTTTTATATTTATTTTTTTCACTAAACAAATACAAAATAAAATATAATATAATAACAACGTATATTAATAATATTATTATTGTATTGACGACGTGATGAACGACGACGACGACGACGACGACGACGTCGTCGGCGGCGGCGGCGGCAGCGATCGCTACGGTGACAGAATCGCGATGACAATAATAATAATATTATTGTAAGGCCTCGGCGGGATTAATGACTGTAATAATACTAATAAAAATATGGCAAATACCACGCGACGCGCGTCGACACCGTTTCGTCGGCGACGACGACGGGTGGAGGGGAAAAACGCCACAGAAAAAATAAAAACCAGACCAGTTATAAAACGAATAATAATAATAACAGCAACGAAAATATTCGGCACGCGTGCGTTTATTATTGTATTTAGGTAGTTTTCGTTGTGGCAATAGCCATCAGCCGCCGCCGTTAATAAAATATTGTCATCCGATCGAACGAGGAGTGTACGTCCCATGCGCAATACGCGAAATACGCGTGTGGGCGATAGTGCATAATATTATAATAAATATTATATTATATTTTTTTTTTCGGACGTTGATGAATTACAATAATATATAATATAATATGGTTGGATAATGATAACTGATTATTATCGTAAATTATTACAGTCGGTGACCGACGGAACGCTGCAGGTCGACATACCAAGGTATATTTTGACGTATTATATAGGCCGTGTTCGATGTGGGTTTGTGGGGTGGCGGGTGGCGCCGCGGTTGGTGGGCGGGTGGGTGACGGATGGCGGGCACGGTGTGCTTCTTGTTCTTCTCCTGACATAGACGTATTATTATAACTCTTGCGTCCCCATTCGATTGCGTAACATTATTTACGAAATCCGGACGGACTGTTAAAATACAATTATTATTTTATTATACAACACCACTGCAGCAGTAAGTTACACGCCACCAGACTTACAAATACATTTTTTGGACGGTATGCGATGGAAAAAGGGAACAAATCAACTTAGCGGTTTTCCGATTTTAACTAGTATTGTAGAAAAAATTAGTACTATAAAAATATTTGAGTCTTACCCACACACCGTACACCTATAAAATTCAGTAATTAAAATAATAAAAAATCACTAACATTGTACATTGTTTCAAAGGAAATAAATGATTTTGTCCTTAACCTTTGCAAGTATAATAATATTATAACACAATGCAGATAGATGTTACAAAAAAGTTAAATTACGTGTTTGGAAAAGTTGGCACCTAACTACCTAAGTAATGTTGTATACGTAAATATGACGTGTAATACAAATAAGTTAAGGTATTGTATACAAATATATTTTATTCTTAAGTGTTTGCTTTGTTTAGTAGTATAATATAGTATATCTGTAATCTGTGACAATAAATTAATTTTGATTTTTGATACTAACTGAGAATATTTAGTATTAATTAATCGTAGCCTAAAAGTTAAAATGCAATATTTCCTTATAATGCAAGTTAAATTTTTCTAAATATTGTCAAATTTTATCAATAACATTTACAGTTTTATTTATTTTTTTTTTAAAATATCACAATGTGTATTTCAGATTTCATAATCCATAGTATTGTAGCTTCGCAGGTACCAGATTGTGGAATTATATCAAACACAGTATATAATAAATCGTATTGATGAAATATAATACATTATATCAAAAAGGTAATCCGATATTTTTTACAATTGATAACGACATTATTTTGTGTAAAAAATTGTCGAGACGTTTTTAAATCATATATAGACTGATGAAAAAAAACTATCTGCCTTAAAGAATGTGATAATTGATAACAATAAAATATTACGAGTTGGTACCACCTTTTATAATAATTATAGGTAGGTAGAGGTACACAGGTATTTTTTAAATGAAATAATGCTCACGCAAAATCGTTACGGCCTTACGTTACATAGGTATGACACTCTACACAATATTCTAATACCTATACGCCTATTATTATTATTATCATTATTTTTTTTTTTACTAGTATCTACTACGGTCCCCCCGCCGATTTTCTTTACCACTTTCACCGCTGCCTATATTATTTTAATAATGGGGTTTCTGGTCGCGGGGTGGGGCACAATAGCCCGGTGCCGCGCCGGCGTCTAACAAGCCGTATTATTGTTGACGTTAAACAATTATGTTGTTTTCGAGCTAATGACGTGAACACTCGGCCACGGTACTATTATAATTCCATTATATATATGCGACGTCTGTACACGTATTATACGCGACGGACGCGTACATGTATTCCTGCATGTGGGTATAACGGCCCGTGATTGTGTGATTTTTTTTTCTTTTTCATTTTTTTTACGTGTTCCGGCATTTCCCGTCGTGTTTATGTGCATTTTTTTATTATTATTATTTTTTTTCACGGGTCTAAAATAATGTCACGTGACTTGAGCGCGTACGCACTATTATATTCTGTTTTATACCTATGTACATTATAAATTATAATATCATGTGTATTTAAGGCCTGCTACGTATATGCCTATAATGGTTATTTATGCGCTTTACGCCCTCAGAGACGCTTTATTATCAGACTGCAAAAATCGTTTTCGTTAAATTAATATCATCATTATGATACTATATATAGGTACTTGAGTTCGTGACTGGCGTGTAGTTCAATGCGCTTACTTATAAATTTGTAAGCTTCGAAATTTAATAATTAATTATGTGCGAAAAACTAACTCAGCAAAAATCACCTGTTGCAAAGCTCTCGTCTAAGAGAAAGGTTAAATTTCATAATAATTATAAGTAAATCAAATTATATAACATTTTGTTTAAGTTTTGAAAATGCAAAAAATAAGATAAGATTATATTGTATACGATAGGAGTTGTTTTTAAACCAATCATCCTGTATAGTGTGTATGCAATCAATAGTCTTATGGTCAAAAAAGCAATACATAATTAAATAATTTGTAAACACCAAGATTAAATGTGTATAGTGTATACCTATAACCGGTCTCATTTAAATATAATTAAATATTCGAGTACCTATAGGATTACACAACAAAGGCTTTGCATAACATTGGCGAATATATCGCTATATTCTAATGTAATATTATATGTGTGGCATGTACCTACTGGCAGCACTTATGTATTATGACTTTTATGTATAATAATATTATATTATATTAAACAGCTTATATTTTATAGGTAATATATATTACTATAATCAAAATTAATAATAATATACGTATCAGCGCTCCACAGGTAAGCAGTGGAATTTAAGTTCAAATTTTTAAATGATATTTTTACTAACATATAATACATCATCTAAGTAGCGGGGTACTTTAAAATATTACAGTTTATTAAAAGCTTAAATAATATTAGCTAACAGTACCTAAGTTTTGTTGTCAAAAAAAATGAAGTAAGTACCTATATCTTTATTGCGTATTATAATACTAGGTAACTACTGTAATACTGTATAGGTACTTCGATACAAAACAACTAATTAAATATAATACATTATGTCACAATATAGTTATGTATAGACTATAATAAATACCTACATTAATAAATATTAAATTATATGTACACTCTTCATAATTTTAAAATAAATACGAAGAAATTGTACGATACATTACACATTCATCGTTACGTGTTTGAAGATACGTCAACATGCGATCTAATTTTAACAAGTTATTTAAACAATTTCGCAAGTTTAAAAACAAAAAATGTGATAATTAATAAAAGCTTGACGTATTACACATAAATATAGTGCGTCAGGGGATCTTGTCAAAAAGGCTTTTTGAATTTTCTCAGCTTTCACGATTTTCAGAAGTGATTAGACATGATGACCTCCTACAATGTTTTTGAACAGAATTAAAAACGCAAAAATTGTTGTTCACCTGCCAAAAACTGTTAAGAAAATACATTCGAGAACTGTAAAAATATATTATAATTAAAACGCTTAATATTCGGAAAAACATGGAGGTGAATGGAAAAATTCAAAATGGATATAGGTACTAGGTAGGTAGTTGGTGTATAATAATATCAAATATCAGAACATTGTTTCATATAGATCTGGGGTAATTAATATTCCTGAACAACGGACCCGTTTACAATATAAATTATAGCCACTGAAGACGTGCCCCACAAATAAATACTTTTGCAGATTATTATTTAATATTTTAATGTTAATTTAAAAATGTATTGTTACAATGAGTAACTTTAAATCAAGAGAATAACTTATATAATATATCTTAATAATCCTATCAAATTTAATATGGACTAACAGAAATAAAATATTTAATAAAGTTAACTCCGTAGACCACCGGGTAATCATCTACGGACCACCGGTTAAGAATCCGGTATCTTAGATAGACTAGCGTCGTAGTCAGTGATGATACGATAACGCAGCATACAGTACAAAATCGTGTCAATACATCACCAAGGATTAGAATCAATTTTAAATATCGATGAAAAAAATGTAAAAAAATGTTCTAAGAAATATAAAAGGAATATTAAAATTAATTTTTTTTAATGACTTTCAAAATTCATATTGAAATTTAAAAAAATTTAAATTAATAATTTATATAAAAATATTGATTGCTTTGAAAATTAAATAGGTAAAAAAAAGATTTAAAATTAAAAAAAAAATCAATTTTTAATTACAACAAGAGACAATTACAGGCGATAAGTCTAAATTATCATATTGCAGACTATTCGTAAGAAATAAGTAATAATATTATCTAAAAGTCAATATTAAGTTTTCTTAGGCCCGTTTCACAGTAGTGCGTATAATGACGTACATCGATTGCACCGAAATTAACTTTTTACCTGTAAGATATCTAACGATTGCGTTGCGTTTCGACTCCGCCTTTTTTAGATATTGATTCCGCTGACTATCAATCCAATGAATATTTTTAATTATTTATTTTAATAATAACAAAATGTAAAAGGCTTACATTTACATGTATGGTAATGTTATTTAATGATATAAAATATGTTTTATTTCATTAGTACACACTATAACTGTAACTATATGATAATAGAATAGATAATAGGTACCCATAATTTGACATTGCATATTTTATTATTTCAATTATATTTATTCAAGTCAAGTCAAAAAAAATACCGGACCCCATGGACCCCCCCCCTCTGGCTACGTCACTGAAACGAGATAAAAATCAAATGTATTATTATTTCAAATTTAAATCGATAAGCAAATTATAAATTAAAATCGAAAAATGTAATTTCGCTTTCAAGCCTTGGACAACCAACCTAGCTAATATAATATTACTAGCTCATATATTGTATTATACAGAGTAATTCGCCAAGCATGCTCACCCCTTTTTTCTTTGATATTTCAGTTTTGTTACAATTCCGATTTCTGGAGTTCTAAATACTATAAAAGCTAAAGACCATATTTTCAAATTGTTGACATATTGACGTATAAATAATGTCCTGTGGAAATACACACTTATATTTATTAAATCAGAACCCCTCCCTCCTTTCTACTCTGAATTATTTAGCAGATAAATATTCTGAAAATGTTGACGTACCATTGATCATTGTAAAAATGGTCCAAATATAATAAATACTAGCTGTAATATTATTTAATTTATCTATATCATTTTATGTTAAAAAATAATTTTTCAGGACTATTTTCCTTAGCATAAACATTTTAATAACCTAACCAAAAAATTATTACTCGTACGAATTTCGTATTAGATGTATCAAAAAAAAATATCCAATCAATATTATTTGCAATAAAAAAAAAAATGGAAGTTCCTATATTTAAAAAAAAAAAACAACAGTAGTTTGCTACTGCAGACAACCGTAGTTGCCAGCAGCGAACGGCGCTTACTTACACATATAATATAGCGTGTGTCGTAAATCCAATTACGGATAAACGATATATTATTATTCTAATACGTCTATACACAGTCTCCCCGTTGCCAGTGCGTTTTAAACCGATACGTATATTATGTGCCGAGCATTATCGAATACGCCCCGGTTAGATGATCCTCGTTTCGTTTCATTTCCTCTGTTTTACCTACGTTATTGCAATACGCACACACACACACACACACACATACACACACACCGTACAATATTTTATTGTCTGTGAGCGCGTCGAACGCACAGACGAAACGGATCCATTTCCCGGCGGCGGCTTGTCGGTTTTCCGGGGATGGGGGGTTGGGTGGGGTTAGGGGAGGGGAGGGTTAAGCGAGAGAGATAAATATAGAGGGAAAAAAGACCGATGATGTCCGTCTCGGCCGCAACGCGAATAATATTCATATAGGACACGTCAAGCGTTATTCACTTCGGTGCGCGGAAAACAAATAACGTAGGATAAACGCACGTGCGCCGCCGATGGCTTCTGTGGGGGGCCCGTCGACCGTGAAACCGTGACGTCACACACGCGGATTCGCCGTCACCACTCCCGACAAACGACTTTTCCGTTGTGCAGGCGGCGACAACCACGACGACGACGTCGACAGCCAGTCGATTCCGCCCGCAACCCGCACGCAAATATTAATTATTCCGTAAATTTTTAATGTCATTGCCATTAAATTGTTATGATACTGTTGTCGTAATTATATTTATGTATATACTATTATACTGCTCATTCTTTATACCGAAATATTATGTCTGAACGAATTTGAATGCGAATATTGTAAACACCACGTAATGCGTACACAACAGTGTGTGTGCAAAAAATATAAAACCACTGTCCGAGAAGCCATCATAAAACAAACTTCTACAGTGTACAAAATGTAAAAACTAAAAATACGCAGGTATAATTAATATGAGTTTAGTTGGGTTATAAACACTCGTTTGGTCGAAACATTCATTAGATAGAAAACACCAAATAATTTTTACGCTTTATTTTTGGATCACTAAATATAATGAGATAAGACGTATTTTAAAATTAATTTAGCTATGAAGCACTACGTATGACTATAATTCATTCACATGTTAAGAAATTAAATAAAGTTTGTTTTCACATTCATATTATGACTTAGTCCTAGAATTCTGACGGTTATTCCGTTGCCTAAGTGGACTTGTGGTTTTAATAATTTTAGATCAAAGCTATATTGTAATATAACATTCTCAAAGTTGTTTATCTTTAATCGCCTTAAACGAAACATAGCAACATGTATGACTATGTTCTTAAATGCAACTTTGTCAATGAAAAATATTTGAGTGCCAAGTTACTATAAGTACACGTAATTATACATGTTATTGAACATCGGCAACAAAAAAAAGTGCCGATGTTCAATAAATAATAATACTGTTTAAATTCGGTATAATATGTATTATTTACATAATATTTGGAATTTTAAGAAAAAACGTGATGGCTTGAATTAAATAATTAAATTGATTATTTTATATTTGAACTCTCAAATAATAACTATGTATAATAATATAAAGTTGGTGTGACTACCGCTGAAATGCACAATAAAAGTCAAAAATCGTTAGATTCAAATTACAAAACGACCCCGTAACGCCAGAAGGAAACCTTAAAACATTTTTAAATAAATGAACGTATGTACCTATAGGCAGTTGTAGCGGTTAGTGCCTAAAACCTATACAGCATATCCAGTGAGAATTTACTAATGTAAAGTTGTTGAGTAATGTATATACGTTTCATTATACTTTCTCAATTTAAAGTAATACAATTTTGTTGAACACTGTTTATAAAATAGTGATACATGCGGAAACCTATTATGTACAAAATGTGAGTGCTTGGTTGTTAGATTATTAAGTTATAGCAGTAATATAATTGTGAATGGTATAATAGTATTATAATATGATATATGTATTAAAACGATCATCGCGAAATACACCCACAAAAATATTATTTTTTCAACGAAAAGTTTTTCAGGAATAATAATATTATGGTTCTAAGTAAAGGCAGCCTAATCTTATTGTAAAACATACGAAACGTTTGACTTACAACATCATTAAAACATAATCCTAAAGTGGCAGTCGGCAGACAAGACGAATTGAATACCTACACAATAGTATAATACGCTAAAGGACTTAATAAGAATTACTGAAAAACAAATTGCGTGCACATCATCTGCAGACGTTAACTAATTCATTAGATTTAATAACGACGTGTTAAAAAGAAAAAATAACAATTTATAATATTTTTTTTTAAGAATTTATCTGTTAAATGTACATGTTTCCCCAATTAAATGATTCTATTACTATGATAAGACAATCGAAATATATTTTTTCAATCATCCTTAACATATATTTATTCAATACCTACATGACCTCGAACCATTATATATTATAATTTACGAACAAAATAATTAATACATATTATTTTATTTTTAAACATTACATGCCAACTAATCCGATACCTCGTTTGCCAATAGTATAATTCACGAACACAACACGAACTGACGCTTAATTAATCAAAACAAAAAAAATATATTTTATTTTCCCTAGAAAAAATAAATCGTTTTCGTAACAAATATATCTGCAACAATAATATGTAATTATGCGAGCCACAATTATTGCAATAATATGTATGATATGAAATTACATTATTTTCTATATATTTTAAAGTCAATACCAAAATATTTCTTTTTTTAAATAATTATTGAAGTATCTAGGTAATTATAAATATTATAATGTTCTATACACCAGTACACCACAATAATAAGCACCTCAAGTTAACATATTTTTCAATATAAGTTTAGCGTATACCTACTTATGTATTAGTCATTAGGTAAGACATATAAATGAACAACCAAACTGAAAACAAAGAGCAAATATTATGACAAACAAACGAAAACTGCTAGATTAATGATATTAACAATTATAAGATTATTTTTGGATCAAATAACAACATAAAATAAATACGTTTTAGAATGAGAACTTAAGAAATAATCTTTGTTTTAAGAAATACGATTTTATGAAAAACGACAAGACTCGTAACTGATTAAACAAACAGTTTTGATGGAGTTAAGTTTTTTCTAACCTATTATCTAACTACAAGTAAATTTGTCTTAACATAACAATCATATAAAATTGATTTATGCCATTTATTTGTAGTTGAGAATGACGCGGAACACCTAACATTAGATTTTGTGACTATAAAATCTTATTTGTAAATAAGTACTTAAGTATATAGGTAGGAACACTATATGACAAATTATATGTGTACTTTTTATATTATTTGCAAAATAAAAAATACTGAAGAAATAAGCAAACATTGTCTAAACAAATCAACCGGATTAGTTAATCTTATTGAACTTTATAGAAAAATGATTTTTTTAATTATATAGGTAAATAATACTTATGACCATTTTGTTAAAGAGTGGAAAATAATATAATATTTAACTGTAACGTGTATAAAAAAGTTGGCTAAAATGAATGGTTGGCGGTCACCAACTAATCTTGATATTGCAATTTGATATTTTTTTTATAAAAACTGATTGAAATATCATGTTTTTACTTATATAAAGATTGGCATAAAAATAATGTTTTATGTAAATATAATATTAAAAAAATTGTATTGGCTTACTTTTTATGTACCTATATCATATCATAAATAATATAAGTAAATATATTATTTTATATTTTACCTTTGGCTAATTAAGAAGTTTATGATTAATTTTAACCCAATCATTCAATTTTTTTATAGTAATAACTTATAAATAAATAATAATAATAAACTAACTCATTTTTTCAATAATAAAGTAGAGTAATTTGGATTACACCTAATTTCGGAAATTATTAATAAATTAAACACTCATATAAAGTAACTATAGAAAATAATATTTTTAGAACAAAAAATGACATATTTAATTATAATTTATTGTGATAGGAAATTAGGATAATCAAACTTTATATTCGTGTATATAATATTTTAAACGGTTAAAAGTTTTCTGATTAAAGTTTCTTCCTTTTTGTAATACGAAAATGTTCTTATATTTTGTATGGTAACAGATGAACAAGTGCAATAGACAATTTTAAATATCATTTTCTGTATATTTTAACCACACTATTATTTTGCAATAATTATCCTCTCAAATATAATTAAATAATATTATTATCTTAAAATGGATTAAAAAAAAATTTTATTTTAAAGGTCAATATTATTCTTGTCGAGATTATGTTAAAATGACAACAGCTGATCCGTCAAGAATATTGATTAGGTAAAAATTAAAAATACATATATAATAGTATTTTAAATTTAAATTTTATAATAACAAAAAATATTTTTTCAATTTTATGATTTTTTAATACTTAGGTACAAATTATAAATCAAAATATTGATATATTAATTTATTACAAAAACATTTCGCGTATATGTCATTTTTGCTATAAATGTTATTAAGTTGACTACCTATTATTTATTAATTTAAAACCATAGAGACAACTGATATCTATAACTGATTATTTATATTATGTATAATAATGAATAGCCTTTAGATAATCAGGGTAGTATTCACTTAACATCGTTACAAATAATGTAAAATATTGTAGGAAAGTTTTCACATGCGTATTTATAGATAAGCGACATATTATAACATAGACAATTGAGTTCTAAATAATTAAAATTATATAGGTAATAATATAATAATATAAACTAATTAATTTTTACAAATATATAAACACGAGTTTACTATGAAAACTCGTTACATTTTATTCCTTAGCCATACGCGATAGGTAAATAATAAATGAATATAAATTACATTTATTATCTAGGTACACATCATATTATTTTAAAATAAATACTTGTATTTTTTTCCGTGTTAAATAACTTTCAAATATAATTTAAATTGAATCATTCATAAATTATTCAAATCTGAATGACTTTAAATAATTAATTAGCCAAATAAAATTACCTATTTAAAAACTTAAAACCGTATAAATATTTTAGATGATAACTTAAAAATATTTTTACGTTACCTACCAGTAATACAGAAACCAAAAAAATATATTTCAATGTTATTTTTATAAGTATGTATCATAATATGCTATATTTATTATTCAAAAATTCAAAAATCTGAAACCATGTCTAACTAAAGTCTAAAAGTAAACGCTGTTGCTAACATGTGTTTTTGTCAATATAAACGAATGAGTAATGAATTAAACTTATAAAAATGTTTTTTATGACAATAACATATTTTGTCTTTTTATATTTGTTAATTATTAAATGTTGATAATTACACATACCATAATAAAAATATAATATTATTTTATTTTATTAGTTTTATTAATATTGTTTTAATTCAAAAACCTATATCTACCTAGTTAAACATAAATCCTTTATGTTAGAAGTATATATAATATATATACCTACGAATGTAACAGTGTTCAATATAAAGTGACTAGTGAGGGTATTAACTTCACAGGTGTATAAAAAAACAATTGGAAAGAAAACAGTTTTATGCAGACAGCGTTACACTTATTTGTACCGTTATCATCGTTTTATAGGTATACAATTAATAGTATATACTTCCTGTACCTACACTTTTCTTGCATGTACATATTTTATACTTGAAAAAAAATTAAAGTGTGTTCGTCTGTAGAAACAAACACAAAAATGTGTTCGTCAAAATGTATTATAAAAATTTGGTAGCAATAAGATTATCTAACAGCATAATATTAAATATGATTATATATTAAATTTGGTAGCCTTATTATTTATTTAAAAATTAAAACCAAACAAAATAAATTAATAACTTGTTTAGACGTTTTAATATGATAATTTTTGATGACAATGTAATAGAGAAAAGACATATTATAATCAAAATATTTTTAGCGAATTGAAATCAGTACAAAAATGAGCGATAACTAAAAAAAACAAAATAGATACCGGTCCGAAATAATAATTTACAAAATACCTCTATTTACTAAAAACAAAACGATAGTAATAATATAGGTACCAATAAAAAATGTCTTACAGTAACTGTTAAATGAAAGATTATTTATCGTCTAATTGTTTGATTACGATGTAGTATGACAATATTAAATACTCCTATAATTGTGTACATTTTATGAGTTAGAAAACATAAAAACTGTTTAGACGATAATATATATGCTATTTGTTTGAAATTACAATCATTTTTATTATTTTTATATTAAGATATTATACACATCAGTAAGGTAAATTTTAGTTTTTAAGCCATTTGTAACGCATTTTGATTGTTTTCAAACAAAATAATTATATTTATCATTTTGTTTGTATAATAATATAAAAACAGATTACCTACACCTGCACGATGGAAATGTCTACAAAATATTTTTCCAAAACTTTTGACATCAAAATAAGAAACAAATAATGTAAAGCTTGTTATAAATCAACATTGCTAGGAGGCCTGTAACCATTAACAACATCATAAATAAATAATATGTCATGCGTCAAGTAAGGTATTATAGGAACAACTGTTTTTGGTAATATACCCTACTATAACCAAGTTTTTATAATAAATTAATTTCTGTTCGTAGAAATACGTATTTATTTTAGGTTCTGAGCACTTGAACTTCAAAAAAAGCATTTTAATACCAACTTAATACAAGATAATATTATGTATATTTTAATTGTATGAAATTTAAATACTCACAAAACAGTTTCAATATTATATATTATCAACAATTGATGATCATTACTAGTAATCTTGGTGTGAGTGAAACTTACCTGAAACAGAATAAATGCAGAATAAATAAAAACAATAAAACACATTTATTAAATTATATTTATATTTAATCTATGTTTGTATTTTATTTAAATTGTCATTTCGATAATAGTATTACTATTTGGTATAATATATCATAATGAGAATATTTTTCTTATCGATGTAAAATTTCTAAGTTATTAAACACTAATGATATATAAATTATATTTAAAATAAGCTATTTAAATCAGAATGACTTAATATTGATATTAAATTTATGCATATAAAAAGCAATTATATGTTATATTATGAAGTAAGACAACTTCATATTTTCTTCGTTGTCAATTAAATGTGTATTGGATGTCCGTAAATATTATAAATATTAATTTTCCATTACACATTTTAAATAATAACTACTAATTGTTGAGTAAACATTATCAAATAATACCGTCACGTTACATATTTTTTAACAACAACCGTGGAATACTTTTAATTATATATTATTTCATATATAAAGTTTTTGTAATTAAAACGAATATTTATTATTATTAACCGTGGTCCATAAATTACACGTGTTATAATATATATTAAAATAATAGGGAATAATTATTAACATTTTTAAATGATATCTCCTATACTCTCATCCTCAAAAAAATATAATTAATTATATAATTATCGATCGACATTCGACACTCGGCAGTATTTTATTTTTTTGCGGCCGTGTCTTAAATGTCTAAATCTAGTAAAATATGGTTTTTGTATCGACTTTAACGTCCAACTAAAACTTGTCTACTATATAGTATACAATATAAGACCTACTTTACCGTATATATAGGTATATATATATATATGGAACATGGACTAAAGTCTATACATTTCAATGCAATTAATAAAAATCTACGACGTAAAAGAAGCGTAGAAGTGATAGAAATTTAATTTTTTTTTTTAAATTTTCGCTCTTGAAAAAAAATACCCACTTAATTGATATTTTTTATTTTATAGGTATTTAACTAGCTATTGCCAGTATTTTAGCACAAATCGATAAACTATATTAATTCTTTTTCAATTTATAAAACAAAAATACCTCACTACTGTAGCCAATTTATAATAAAAATATTCACATTTTTTTAAGCATATTATTATCATCTTACGTAGTTAAACCAAAACAACAAATAAATAAAATCTTATATTATGTATTATTACACGCGCAAAGTTATGTAAATATAAATTGTGCAGTTCGCTGGTAATATTTGGTTCATGTCAAAATGTCTGTTATTCAGAAAACTAAAAATGTCTAATTTCTATATTGAATGGAAAGGTTGTTTTTATTTTATCTTAGATAATTTAAGGTTAGAAAAATTAACAAAATAAAAATATCTTGATTCTGAGAACTACTTACTCAACTTTTACTTTCTTACACGATATCGTATTACGATTAGAGTATAGTCAAATAGACTTCTACATTTTTCCAGTGCACTAACCACGCAGCTTGTAACTTGTAAAATAATCATCGGTAATATTTTTTTATTACCAATACCTATTGAATTACTACCTATAACGTGTAATACATTATTATTTGTTCAGCTAAATTTGAAAATATTTATCGTATTTACACTGCGGGGAATATTATTAGGTACATAATATCAAATATAATGCCTACTGTTTTATAATGTGCCGAATATGTGTGTCTCGAAATAGCTAGGTTTGGAAAAATTCAGCATAATATTTAATAATACATTTTTACCTCGATTTTTACATTACACATTTTTTAGTCTAGTTCAATTTTTCAATAAATAAGTAACCATAATAGGTTAACGTGGGTAGAATAAACGAAGGTACAAATCATAAGTGCTACTAAGAAACAAAACGTCAAAACATACCAACAAAATAAAATCACGCATAGTTACTGATAAAAATATAATAATTATTCGTGGGTTTTAGTTTACATTAAATGTTATAAGTATATAAATGGGAGTTTTGAAAATAGATTATCGAAAACTTTTAAGCAAGTTTTAACACTAGTGGAATAAAAAATAAAATAAAATTGTAATATTATTCAAAATAAATTATTCAGGAAATCGTACAATTTAATCTATAAAGTACAAACTTTTCGGAGCATAAATCATTTTACAAATAATATCTTATACAACAAAAATCTTTCAGAAATTTTAAATTCTTGGCAAAGTGAAAAATCTATTGGTTTTTGAATGATGCGGTTTTTTTAAAGTACTGTTCATGTACACTTCCGGATAAAATAATATGTACTCAATCATTTTTATTTTATGCATATATTATTTATAAATTAGTCAATATCTAATAATATTTAAAATAAATCATTTTTTGAAATTTCTACAGTTTTGTTATGTATAGACACTCTTTCTTGCACTTATCATGTTTTGGAAATTAATAGTTTTTACCTTATAAAACGTGATCTTAGATCAATGACCTTAGAATCAGTCATTCAAGAAAAATCGTAAATAAGTTAATGTTTTTTATGAATATTTATTATTTTTTTAATTGTTTGTATGATTTTATACAAATTTTTTTTTCATCAAAAATGTATTTGGTATTATTTTCAAGTATTTCTTCAATCAAATGAAGGCATATACACTTTTAAATTTATATCATGTTATTCATCGATGTAACACTTGTTTAATAATTGTCTATAACTAATCCATTATTTTCCGATTTTATTTATCAAACGATGATTCACTATATTATTAACCGGCGTACTTGGGGTTTTTCTAGTGCATTCTACTACTTATATGATTCCAAAATTGTTTGTATTGTAGAAACAGTATTTAATAGGTTTTTTAACAAAAATCTCATAAAATTGAAATTATGTAGTCAATATAATATAATTAATATGCATCTGTAATAATTTTTAAAAATATGTTTTTTTTATTGATATTTTATTTAATATTTGAAAAACTATAAATACTTTTTCAGAATCTCACACTTAATTGTTTTACATTATTTTTTTAAACGCTTTCAAGTAGGTACCAAAAAAACAATTTATTACTATACGTAATTTTCAAAAAAATTATATTCAAGTGTTTTTCAACACAATTGTATACCATTTACACGAATCACGGGTCCATATCTTCCATTTTTATAATATTATGGTAAACTACACTCGTATTTAGAGTATTTAGAAAAAAACTAATCGAGAAGAAAAACTATAGTGAGTTTTTAATCTAATTAGTTTTCCTCCACAGTTTCGAGTGCCACGCCTGTGAGCTTTAGTAGGGCATAGACAGAGTTAACAATATTATAACTGCTGTGTAATGGATGCAAGTATATTTTCATTTTATCCTTTGACTCGCAGGGAGACATAAACAGTTAAAACGATTAAGTAGTACTATAGTACGCTCAATGACCGTACACGGTTGACGATGCGTTTTTCTTTCATTAAAATAGGTATATCGTAAGATCATTTAAGAGGCACTGAAATTGCGACTGCAGGCGCTACTCCAATATAGTAATATTAGCAAGGCTTGAAATCGTTTTTAAATATGGATACAATTAATATTCTAAAAAATAAAAAATAAATATCAACATTTATATTGAAATTGAAAAAAATTTATAATCCATAGTAATTTTTATCAAAATAATAGAGTTTTATAATTTGTATATTATACAAATCATTTTGAAAATTTAAAAAAAAACTAAATAGAAATTTAAAATTCAACAATAGCCAATAAAGAATAACATTACAGTTCTATAACATTATTGTTCATCGGTAGGTGCCTACCTAAACTTGATTGTCAGCAGTAATTGTTCGTTTTTTAAGGCCCCAAATACAGGTGTTTTCACGTAGGAAAAAATTCAAATCGTAAAAGTGATAATATGTTAAACCGAAAAAATATAATAATTTTATTTTTTAAAACTGAAAACAGAAAAAACTTATATCGATAACCAGCACTCAGCAGTATTGAAATTAAAGTAGACAAATTTCATTTTGATTTCGAGTCGTGGATATTACAAAGACGAAATGATGAGATGAAGCGAAAAAAATTGCATATATAATTTATAGTATAGCTATAGGTGCGGGTGTGACATGGTCTTCGCTCGCAGAACCTAACGAAGCTGACGGAAACCGTCGTTGTTCTCCCCCTATAATATTATAATATTATACGATCGCTAACATAAAGATGGGTAGTTTCTCCGTGATGGGAGGAGGTGTAAGGACTGGTAGGGGGCGGCTTACCCGCATATCCAAGAGTGTCTACGCCGTGGCGCGGCGCCGACCACGCCGGGCGACAGTAACACCACCGTCCCGCCGCAACCGCCGCCACCGCCGCCGTGGCCGCCTGCCCCGTCCCTGCTGTTATACGTCGCGCGCTGCTTGGACGCCGGCTGCAGCGACGACATCGTGGCCCCGGCCGCCTGAGCGATCGTCTGCTGCAGAGGATGATCGTTGACGGCCAAGCTCACGCGCACCTCGGGCACCTTCAGGGCGGAGGCACCACCGCCCCCGCCACTGACACCGCCGTTCATCTTCACCACGGATCGTCACCACCACATCTACAGCCGAGGCCGCCACCGACTCCGCGGCTGGCCACACCATGCACCGTAAAGAAGACCGATTTATTCGACGACCACAACGACGAAGCACGGATATTATTATTGATAATATAATATGTATAATTATTGAAAAATCGTGGACGTCCGAACAACCGACGATGGCGAAGACGAAGAGACTACGACGACGACGGAGTGATTACGGCGACGTTTGCCGGTCGAGTCGGACGCGGGACCGGTCGCGCGCGATGACGACCGTACGGCGTGCGGAACGTGACTGTGGCGGTGCCGCGCCGCCGCCGACGGGTCGAGAGCGCGCGCGAAAAGTCTCCGTCGGCGTCCCACTCCGCCGCCGCAACCGACGATGACGGTCATCAGCCGACGACGCCGCCGCCGCCGTGCGTTTGAAACCGTATAATATACGTGTCCGGCCCCCGCCGCCCCATAACAGTGTTTTTATTATTATTGTTGTTATTATTACGTTTTCCTGAGGTTTGTTTTGATACGACACGTACCGAACTGGTAGGCGGTGACTACGAAGGAAATTTTTTTCGCCAAAGTCTCGTGTGTAGGTATTATACCGGCTAGGTGCAGTAGTAAAACTCGGCACGAGGACTTAAAAAAACAGCGCGTATTTATCCATTTTTAGTTTTTGTTTTTTTTTAAATATAAAAACCACGCGTTGCTTTTATTAAAACATATTATTATTACCCAACATACTGCGTCTGCATCTACATACGAATTATTTATTAATATATAGGTAGGTATAACGTTTTTTTAAAAAATATTTATCTCGTTATTTAAAGCAAAAATATTCAAAAAATCCAAAATTTGAACTTCGAACTTCTTCCGTGTACAAGAAAGACTTCAAACATAGAGTTTTTATCCACTTTGCAGAAAAAAATCGTCTTATTTCAGACGAAAATAAAATTTGTCGTTCAAATCCGTCGTATGTGTACCTCAGAAAGTGACGCGACGTCGCGTTATAGTGTATTTTTTTTTTCACAGCACGAAATTCTGGCTGCTTCCGTTCCCCTTAATATTTTTTTATTATTCTTTCGTTTCGTTTCGTCCGACGAGTGATGACCGACGTCGTCACCGTCGCCGCCGCCACGTTCGACCTTGCCTCGATCGCGCCCGGCGATTTACGAAAAAAAAAATACAGTTTTTTTAATATCCTCTTACGCCTTCGAACTTAGGGAGGGGTGATGACGACGGTAGAGTGGGGGGAGACGACCGACGGAATCGCAATAATTGCTGTTAATATACTATAATAATATAACGCATTATGTATAATATTTTTGTAATATATTATTATATTATTATCGTACGACGGTGCATAAAATAATAATACTATTACCATTGAGTATATTACGTTATCGGAGTACCTACTACAACGGTATGCAGTTATAGGTAGGTATTACTCGGAAGCGGACCAGTGGCGGCTAACAGACTGCGACAAGAGCTGATGTTTATGTTCTTATATTATTCTATCCGGACGTCGTATACAATACGATAATAGACGTCGATAATATTATTGCGGTCGGGATAAGATTTTTTAATTATATTAAATTTGACTGTCATCGTCGTCGTGTTGGTTATACTATTTCTGCTTTACCGCGTAGTTACATATTAGTACATGATATTACACCAGGTACCTATAATATGTATACCACGATGACATAAAATGGGTGTATGGTAATCAGTGCAATTAGTCCACTACTATCAAAAACCGGGAAAGTAACTCTGCTGTATAGTTCTAAGCGTGTAGAGTGTACTTCGTCATCAATTATGTCGCTGTAATGGATGTGTTAAATTGACGTCCAAATGATTATTATTTGCATACGCGAATAACGATTCCAATCCTACCTATATTTCTAATTATATTTTATAATAATATATTTTTATTTTTTTTTTATATAATATACCGTACATTACTTACTATTTGTAAATAATTTTTTAATTGCATATTTTAATTATTATAGTATAAGTGATTAACTGTTATTAACTTAAAAGTCAATACAGATGTACCGTATACCGA
Organism: Sitobion miscanthi; assembly: GCA_008086715.1. Classification (NCBI taxonomy): domain Eukaryota; kingdom Metazoa; phylum Arthropoda; class Insecta; order Hemiptera; family Aphididae; genus Sitobion; species Sitobion miscanthi. Next base: position 67,653,093 of record CM017797.1, on the reverse strand, counting down.
TGTATTAGATTTGTGCTTTAATTAATAAATATTAATTAAAGATATTAAGTAATATCTTAAACCTATACTTAAACAGAAACCATCCCCAAAGTAGAACCTTGCTCCACAAAGTGTTGAATGTTGATAGACAAAGATAAATAAATAAATAATTAAATAATAAAGACGATGAACGCAAATCATTATAATATATTCATAACTCCGTTTAGTATCTAAAATATCAATCGAAAACAAACGACAAGTATCTCATTAAAATTCACTTTTATGTAGTCATTTTTTCCCAAAAAAGTGTGAAAAACTCGTTTTTTTTTTAATTATTATAGTTCCGTTGTTTTTTTACCGCGGGCCACGTGTTAACATATACAGCCAACAAATCCAGAGACATTATAAAACGCTTAAAAATTAATTTACGAACGACATTAAAATTCTTTGAACGTTTTTGATGGATAATCATTTTTTTTGATTTGTTTTGTTTTTAAAAACTATCTCGAGTAGTCGAGTGTATTGATAATATCATGTATAATATATAGCTGTTTATCTATTGGGATGTATCCAATATTGAAACATAGGGTGGTTGTGTCACTGAATAGTAGGTGGAAGGTTACACAAAAAAAAATAAATGTCACTATTTTTTTTTCTCGTTTAATAATTCAAATGCCAATAATTTATTTTTTAACCTTGAGTTTAACCATTTTTCGAATAAAATAAAATATTATAACAATACAGATACAAATATAATTGTCACCCCAGTTCGACTTCAATACGCGGTTACTGGCAAAACATAAAATACAACATTTTTAAATAAAAACTTATTTATTCACTTTGTTATATTTTACACACTTGAAACATATTATAGAACTTTCCTACTTTTCTCTGAGAAACAATACCACTGAATTTTTACAAGCAAACCAATGTTATAACTTATAATAATTACTACCTATATTAGGTATAATATATGTTATATTATATTCTTAAAGTTTTTTTATGGGTTCAAAATTAAAATTAACACATTTCATCAATGAAAAAATATATATCCCACAAATTACCACAGTTCGTTTAGTTACGTATTTAAAATGTAATTTATAAGTTATACAAGTAATTTTTCCAAGTAACCTATTGGGGCATCAAATATTTAATAATCATAAATATATTTTAAATTGATGTTTATAAGCGTTTTTCATGGTAAAACAAATAAAAAGAAACTTTAGTCCTGAGATTCTTAGACATTCTCCATTTTAAAACAAAAGAGAAGAAAGGTAATATATAGATGTATAACAAAAAAAATAAATAAAAATCTTGTACCGACTAATATGATTTTGTTTTACTTTTTATACATTTCATATTATGTAATATTATAATTATGATGATTAAAAACGTTTTTTTTTTTTGCTAAAGACAAAAATTTAAAACATTCATTTATCTTTTGATATTAAGTTTATGATTGAACAAAGACAAAACTGTACGCTATAAATACGAGTATATATATTGTACATTATAATTTTAAAACGACAGGATTAAAACTTAATATTGTTCATAAAACGCAAATGACAAATTTTGAATTAAATTTAACTAGTTTTTGTTTCAGTATATACTATACCTAAAATAAAACTGGGAAAGTATGTCTGCTGTATAGTAGGTTCGAGTGTTGATACCTTGCCATTAGCTAGGTAGGACACAGTGATGGATGAGTTAAATTTGAATTCAATGATAAATCACTGCATACGAAAAACGATTTTGAGCGGAGATAGGTGTGTCGTCTTCTATTTCTAACGATATTTTAAAATGTATTTATCTATTAGTAAATAGTACCTATAATACGGTAGGTTGAAATATCTTTTGATAAAATCATCGCAATATTATTATCATTAGGAACCAAAAAAATTAGAGTTATAATATTATATCGTTTATCGTTTATTATATAATAATTATCGTTACTAATTTAAATGTCAATACCGACATGTAGTAGAATTATGTAAATTGGTTCGTACAATACTAATATAAATACCTTAAATTCGTTTACCAATAATTGAGTTTGGAACATAATGATATATGCTCAAATATATATATATATAAATATTACCTCATAGTAAAAAATTCCAAGTCCCTATATTGTTAATATTTTTTTGAATTACAACGAAATAACTGTTTGAGGAGAAATCGTTATTTAATATTGAATTTTGTAACACATTTTCAAGCTTAAGGTAGGTTATGGTATCTACCTATAAAAATACAAATGTTATTAATTTCGAACAACAAAATAATTTTCATATGTTCGTGATTTTGCCATATTTTGCCATAGTTAAAATAAGATTATTAAAAATGTCTGTACGAACAAATATATTGTGTTAAATATATTGTATATTGTGATTATTGTGTTCCATAATATTAGGAACTTTGTATTTAAAATGTTTACAAAATAAATTGTTTTTTATGAATTCGAAAAAAACATAAGTAAGTAAATTGAATTTTTCAAATATTTGTGAATAGCTAAAAAAAATTTCAAATTTCAAATTTATATGGATATTTTTTTTTAAATTTCCCATACAAAATCAATTTTTTCAAAAACTTACTAGTGTGCGCAAATATTATATATACGTTTTTTTTTTTAGTTGTTTAGAAATATTTTGAATAGTTGTGGGAAATGTTTTATTAACAATGTACCAACTAGATTCAATTATACAATCTAACACATCACTCAACTCTGAATCTATAACATGATAATCTAATTTAAATGAATCTCCTATTGATAATTTAGTTTAATACAATTGTGTTATGCCCTTCAAAATATACTAATAAATAATTATGGATGCATTAATCATATTATTAAGATAACCGTATGCATGACTAATAATAATTGGTTTTTCGCTTATTAAAATACGCGTATCATAAAACCATACCAACTACATTATTATTATAAATTGTTTCATATTTTTAAATCGTTTAATTGACAGTTAAATTTTTCGTAAATATTTGTAATGACTAATAAACATGTTCAGTACTATCTTATGGACATTGGACACGAATAAATTGAAATTAGTAATAATTTAAATTTTGGTAGTAATTTAACCATTTTATTTATTTTTTTACATACCTAAGAAAAGTTATTTTGAATTACTAAGAAAATATGTATTTCAACATAATTAAAGGTACATTGTTTTAATATGGCGTTTATTTTAGTTAATTTACTTAGAATAAAATAAATTGTTGAACTGTTATTAAACTGTTGTTAAACTGAACAGGGCCCAACAACCTCGGCCACAAAGATAACACTATATAAGCATTCGGAATATAAATAAATCATGTCGGTGGACCCTTAGTGAGTTTTCAAACTTTTTACATAAACATTGCAACAATGAATACTGAAATAACCATGTATTCCATAACTGATCATGAAGCCTTGGATTTCGACCATTAAATCCGTGCCAAAATTCGGTTCGTTTAAAAACAAATTGTCATAATATTTTATATTCTTATCGTAATTATTAAAAGTGCAAACTCCAAATACAATCGGCTCGCACTATCAGTCAACTACCGTGTTGATATTTATGCCTAGTAATTCGTTGGGAACTAGACCAATGACCTCGTTCAACAATGAAACGGCAACCGTAATCGATCTTCAGATATATTATAATAAAATAAAAGACTATTATCATTTATGTTATTATTATGTCGTATCTATAGGCAATTCATGTTATTGTATTCATGTCGTTCAAATCAGCGGTTTATCAAAAATACTATGTTGATTTTAGTATGTACTTAAAAATCAAAATAATATAATTACGAAAAGCTAACGGTTTATTTTGCAGCTATATAGTCGTGTAATAACATTTCACTATATCGCATCTTTTTGAAATATCTTCCAACCACAAAACAAATATCTCTTTCATATTTATTGATTTATCTATCTATAACTAGTCAAATTTACTTTTATTTAACCACGAATCTATTATACATTATGATGATATAAGTAAATATTACTATTAATTTACGTGTGATTTTGAAAATTTTATCTTCGTTAATATACGTAAAAGCTATTCAAATTCTCTACTGCCCAATTTAACTGAAACAATAATATTATTATATTAATTGTATTAAATATATTTCTGTACAGTCTGAGTAATCACTTCGAACAATATTTTGAATGGACAGAAGTCACTGAATGGGTACAACAGAGCAACATAGTGATCAACAACTCTTAATAGGTAGTGTTAAATTATTTTATTTTCAAATGATTGAAAAAATATATAGGTAATATAATTTAAACAATATAAATAAAAAATGTAACAATCTATACGCACTAAGAAGGTACTAAATAATTCATAATAATTTCTTCTTTGTCGAATATACAAAGTTTAAATAAGTTGAAAAACAATTTAGTTAATATTTATTTAATGTAATTAGGTATATCTGAAATTTAAATAAGCTACGGTAGGTATATTTGAATTATTTTTTTAAATGTATTTTATGATAATAACAATCTGTACAAAGAAGCAGATTCAATAAAAAAATTTGGTGAACGAAAATACATAAATTGGCTATTATGTTAGAACTTTGAAAATTGTAATCAGTGGTTGGATTAATATGATTATAATTTTTTTTTCATTTGAATTTCTTTTTACCGAAAACAATTTTAATAATTATTGGTATTTGTTTATGTGTTTTTTAGTTATTATCTTTGAAGTATAAATAATGTAATTAAATTTACGTGTTGAGACATTAAAAATATGATCTATTGGATATACTATTAGAACTATGTTTGGTACATAGAAGTGAAGTTATTTAATAAAATGAAAAATATTAAAAAGATACCTAATACACGTTTTAAGCTTAACCGAGCATGTATTGTATTCATTTTTTGTTTTATAGTCGTGCATCGTGATATAAAAATAATAATACTACCTATTAAAAATCATATTTAATATCGACAACTTTTAAGTTTTAAAGTTAGATATTTGTATAGATAAACTTTTTTTGTGTTCAAATAATATGTATCATGTATAAAGATAATCAATGACCTATAAGTAAATTATTTTAAAATCCGTTAAATCCATTAAATGTAATTTAAAGCTAAAATGCAATAACCCCGACATGCTATTAATTATTATAAGATACGATATATTATGGGAAAACATTTCATTTTTTCTCAGAAAAGTACAGTTTTCAGGTTCAGTATACATTATTAGTTGATAAACCCAAATTCTATACATTTTTAATATTTATAAAAAAAATTAAAAATTTATACTTTTGTTGACCTAAAAATTAAATTTATTTTAATACATTTTTATTAAAATTTAATATTGCGCTTCAAATATATATTACATTAATTTCTTATATTTATATTATTTGTCTATACGCTGTTAGAAATATTTCGTATAATGTCGTTAACAATTGTTAAAATGTTTTTTTCAGGTTAAGTGCAAATCGTTTATCTGGTTCTAGTAAATAATGGATAATATATTAATATTATCGTTAAAATATTATTTTTTATTAGCTAGGTTATTATTTGTATCGACAATGGCGATTGTATAACGGTTAAATGTATACACTTGATACAGATGATGATGGTGCTATTATTGTTTTATATTAGGTACCTAGTGATTTTTCGTATACATAATATTGTTTTGCAAACCATAATATGTAAGTGTACACATCGTTGATAGAGACAACATCAAATTTTGTCAAATTTTGATGAGTCAAAAACCCGAAAAGTATAAAAAAACACAATAACCTTGAAATCCTTATAAACTCGTTAATCTCGACAACAAAATATGTCTTGCCCTTGGACTTCTATCGAAATTTTACTGTACATCCAATGCGTTTAAATCAAGATTACAATAATATTTGTTTATTTCTAAAGGAAGTTGCTCAATATGTACGTTATATACATAAAGTGGGTGTTGTGGGACGTAGGTTTTACAAACAATTCAAATAGAAACGTTATGTACGAGACACTAACAAAAATATTAAAACACATTATTCTATTCGATTATTTCAAATTGGAAATATTAGTTTTTTACCGTGTTTGAAAATGTGATCATATTATTTAAGTGTAATATTATGCGGTAAAAACAATTTGTAACTTTTTTCTAAACATCGTTTTTGTACACATAACGCGTAATTTTATTCGGTATAAATCTTATAAAATATTATGAATATGTCATCAAGTTGGCAAATACAGTTTTTACTTGTTCGAAAATGAGTTAAGCCGATTTTCATACAACAGTAGGTAAGAAATTATACTATATAATATTATACTGGGTATTATAGTATGAGTAGTTCTATTATATAGTTGAGACCCAGTTCAAATGTTAACCATGAATTTACTAGTAAGTAGTCAAATTGAAGAATACAATATTATACAATCCAAATGATTTAAATAATTTATTCATTACCATTTACAGTTCAACAACATTTTTAAAGTGCCTATATAATATGCGTACTTCGATCATAAAAATAGTATTTAATCCAACGCACTATACGTTTTTATAGATTGTTTTCAGTCCAACATTTATGACTAACGTAGGTATACCTACTATCGTGTATATAACATTTTTTTTAATTCCTAACTCGATTTTGATTTGGACGTATATGTAAAAATAAATACCTTAAATTTATATTGAAATCATTTTAATAATTCACAAATTGAATCCCATTGGCACTAAATTCGTTTTGTATTATAATAAAATTTTGTATGGTGAAATGTATTTTTAAAATTTCGTTGTTTGATGTGAACGTGATAAAAAAATAAGGTTATAAAATCGAAGACCCTTGCATCAATGGTGTAGTCGTGTTTACACGCATTGGGTTACGTGAGGTACATAATGGTCACAGCACAGTTTTCAGCATAACCGCATTTAACTTAAAAATGCACTCGTGGAGCATTGTTAGCCGCCTCGTGTGATCAAAATTTAAATTCGATGTTTTGAAAAAGCTATTTATCTATTTTTAATTTTTCTATTTCTCGAAAAAAAAAATTTAAATGTGCTAATGCAATACCGTGCCGTATACATATTATGCCGTGTCATATAAATTGGCCATAAAATCAACTTACAACGAATAATTTTTATGATGACATGACATAAAAATATACAAAGATGAAAACAAAAACAATAACCTACCAGTATATAAACACGTATTTTATATATTATTGTATTGCATATACTCATATTTTGATGGTAAACTTTTCGAAAAACACCTGTAAACATTATTTTCAATTTTCTCTGTTGTTTTTTTGGTTTTCTGTTGAAATGGGTACTCTTTATATTACTTACTTAATAAAATATATATAAATGACGTAGAAATATAAACAAATTCTATAGTGTTGAATGCATTATTTGTCAGGCTTTGAAAAAGTATGTGTTCGGTTTTTATTCTATCCGAATGATAATCAACATTAAAACGTAAGTATAATCGTCTTATAATTTCTATCGATTTTGTCAATGGAATGTCGTGTATATCTATCAAATTTGAGAAATCATTAAATCAAGGCGTCTAACATAATATATCATTCGTTCGTGTCTTATCGAATCGACTGCCGACTTGTTATAAATTATGACTCTCCATTTACGAAACGCTGTTAAGTTTACAATTTTACTACGGCCGATAATACGCACAACCTTGGCAATCGTTAAAAATAATAAAACAATTACAATTCATTCGCACTTCAACTATGCATTTATTAAAAAACCCAACAATAATGACTATCATCAGTATTATTATTATCTGGTTATATTATATTTTTCACACGATTATATTAAACACCCATATTATTATACTATGTAGTAGCAGTCTGAGGTTCAAAATGAAGATGATTATATATATAGTTGTACGTAACCACCGACGCGGAAACAATCAATTATTAATGTGTACCTGCCTATCTAGAAATAGCAATATTAATAACTTACTTTTTATTAGTAGTCTGTGAAAAATAATAATATGATATTATTATAATATATGAAACAATTAGGTAATACGGAATATTATATAGTTATTATAGTGATAGTTAATATTATATAGTTACGATATTGGAAATTAGACTGAAATTAAATGTTCATAATGTATGCAATAAGTAGTACCTAGATATAGCCTGCGGATGTTGTGAACTTTCATTTTATTTATTCAGTTATCAATTTATAAATTCGTTATTTTTAATACAAATTGTTTGTACTCGTAACAAAAAATAATACCTCACTATTTAAGTACATTTATTTTGGCTCGTTTATTTTGGCTTTACAATTTGATATTTGTACGTTTTTACGTTTCAGTTAATTAGCTTTGATTTTTTTGTTTAATTCATTTTTGCTTTGATTTAAGCTTTGATAACTACCGTATTATACATATTATTTTAATTAAAATCTCCAAAGGAAATATCGTTTTGTATACCGTATAAAGGTTTTACGGTCACTGTACTTTTGTTCATATTTAATATCTAATTATAAACATATTAAAACAAGTGCACATACAAAAATAAATACTTCATATAATTGTATATAGATATTATAAAATTATAGAATTATAAAATGAGTTGGTTAGTTCCTTATATTTTAGATTCTGTGTGGAACGATGAATGTATTGATTTTACAATGATGTGTGTTTTTTTAGATTCTGAGCAAAGCGATGAATGTATTGGTTTTACAATGATGTGTGTTATTTTTTATTTTTAGTTTGTGTCTGTCATCACCTTTTAGGATAGTAAAAGTGCTTGGATTTTCTTCAACAGTAACTTTTCTGATAAGAAAGTGAATCTAGTTGGTACTTTGGGGGATTCAAAAGCAAAAATTTCCCAGTAGTTTTTAAAAGCGACGTGAAAAACAAAAGAGAAATTTAGGAAAAACGGGAATTTTTACGCAAAATCTGTTTTCGAGAAAATCGATTTTGGTTTTTGGTGTAACTCTAAAACGAATGAACCTATATACATGAAACTTTCACTGGTTGTTTATAATTGAATTGCCTATACACCATAAAATTTTCCAAATATTTTGACTTATTTTGAGCTGTTTACGGACATTGTGAGTTTCCATTTTTTTTAGTTTTTTTTTTCTATAAATATCAATAAAATTTTATCTGTTGGGTAAAAAAGCTTGAAAATTCAATAGAAGGCTCCTAGTATATTATTTCAAAGGCAGATGAAAAAAATTAAAAATCCTTAGTCACAGTTTTTATTTATAAGCATTTAAAGTTCAAATCTTGACAAAATACGGAAAAATCACGAAAATTAGCAAATTATTTGAGTTGAGAATTCATAAAAATTTTTCTTTTTAAATCTAAGATTTGAAAATGTAATACAAGATTATCCATAAGTTTGTCTACCTTTATCAAAAAAAAAAAAAATGTCTACAAGAAAGTCAAATTAAATTTTTATGAGCGTTTGAAATTCATATTTTTACAACATTTGATATTCACTCGATTTCTCATGTAACGATTTTCTTATTTTATTGTAATTAAAAAACGAATGACTGTAGATACTTGAAAATTTCACTGAATGTTTATATTAGCATTGTCTATACACGATAAAATTTTGAAAATAATTTGACTCTTTGTCAGTTTTCAATTTTTTTAGTTTTTTTTTCTATAAATATCAATAAAATTTTATTTGCTTGATTAAAAAGCGTGAAAATTTAATACAAGGCTCCTGATATATTTTTACAACAGCAGTTGAAAAATATTAAAAATACATAGACACAATTTTTTTTTATAAGCACTTAAATTTCAAATTTCGAACAATTTATCAAATTTATAAATTAATAATTATTTTGTAGTTAAAAATTTATAAAATGTTTAACTTTTATAGCTAAAGATTGAAAATTTAGACCAAGGCTCCACGTAAATAGATTATATATAAATTACTTTATGCACAATAATATCATAAAGTATACTTAGTAACATCATAGTCTAACCGTTTTCGCTCAGAATCGTTTTTCTTATACAATGATATTATATCATTGAATTCAAATTTAACACCATCCATTACAGTAACTCACTTGTAACCTACTGTACAGCAGAGCGACATCCACTTACCCACCTTTTTTTAAATTATATCTATATATTTTTTAATTAATCAACATATCGTGTAATTATGGATTATGTTTACAAAGTAATTGTTATATTTGTGTTAGGTTGTACACAGTATATGTTTTAATTCATTTAAAATTACTGTTTGTTTTATTAGGGTTTTTCATGTTGACATACTATTTTATTAAATTAATAATATATTTTAATTTTATAAAATACTTATCCATTAAATAAATATTGTTTACAAAAAGTAAATATTTCAAGGTATAATATTAGAAGTACTTATGACATTTTAATGTTTCGGAATATATTTGGTGAGACGGATTTTTGACAAATTCTTAAGAACCATAAGTAATTTTCCTAAAATCTTGGTTAAAAATAGTTTAAAAATTAATGGTACAACATTAGTTATAATCTGTGTTTGCATATATTATTATAGAAGTATGAAAATCACCGATGCACTTACATATGTAACGGCGACATCAGAGAATATTTTGAAGGGCTTTAATGATTTATTAGTTATTTTCGTTAAATTTAGCTCGTTTTATTAAACCCACTCAACGACTTAACTTTGAACGTTAATGCTGACATTACATAAATAAACAACTTTTTGAACCAAAAGTAATCCATAAAAATGTTACCTACATTGTCTGTTAAGCGTTCTTTATTAAACAGATCTGTTAAATTATAATATTTATTATGTTATAACATATAATTATGGCCTGAAATTTATTTTACAATAATTCGGTACATAAAAATATAAAATCGATAATATGAGTTAGGTAGGTAGTAAATTTATTTTTAACTTTTTTCTAATGTAAGATATACCGTGTAAAGTCTATAGTTAAAAATATATACATATTATTATTATATACCTATAATATTATTATTATTGTCAAAACAAATTCATTGTCAGGTAATACATTTGTGTTAAGTTTTTGAACATAATAATATATAATATGTATAATTGCATAATTACAATATGTTTTTGAGCTGGGTACAGATATTTTATTTTTCTTACCAAATTTTGTATCCAACAAATTTTGTCAAATAAACGTTTTCGTTCTCATGGTTACTTATTAAAAAAACATATATAATATGATTCATTGATTTTTTGCGTAAAGGAAAAATATCGAGTGGCGTGCTATGGATTTTTTCATAGGATTTTATCTGTTCCTATAATTTTTAATCGCAAGTAATAACTGCTACCGACTGTACGAACATTTATAACGCAATAACTTATATTTAAATAAAATAATAAATATTTATATTATAATCATGTGTAACCAGCAATAAAAATTAATTTCGTCTCGCATCACACGCATGTGGTCACGTACACAAATTATGAATTCCCAACCAGACAAAATCACCACTATAAAATCAATTTAATTTTAGCATAAATGTCAAACATCGATTAACTCAACTTTAGAATATACAAAACACTAAAAACTTTTGAAAAAAAATAGATAGGTATAAATCAGACCATGGCGTCTCAGCCAACACTTTGTCGTAACGAATAAAATATAAATAAATAATAACCTTAGTAGTTTATTTTTATATAATAATAATCAGCGAATTCTTGTTATAAGCTAAAAAATTTCGGTTATTTTATAAATGTAACGCTTTATATAATATATCTCAGTCTATCAATAATCTAAAATTTTCTGTTTATCGCGCACGGTATACGGTGGATACCTTCTCTACCTCATAGGGGAAATTAATGGGAGATTTTTGAACCGTTGTCTCATAAGTCACTCTCTAGAGGATCAAACATAAAACTAGGAGTAAAGGCGAATAGCGGGAGTAGGGTAAAAATATATAGGTAAAGGTAAAGGTTTTATTCTTAAAAAAACATTTTCACAGACTTTATGGAGAGTATGTATAGGTATATACATATACAAAACAGAATAAAATAGAAAACACTGGAAAAATGTTTAAATAATTTTTTTTTTTTTTGAAAACCCATTATACAGATGTACCATCGGTGAAATTTTTGGTTTTCTGTTAAATATATTACAATATGGTGAGTTATTGTTTTTTTAAAAAAAGTTTGTGCTTTATATATTATCTAACTATACAAATGTGTTAATGGCCTATATGAGTATCTACATTTATTATATGAACATTTTGAGGGCTAATTGTTTTTGACATAATATTATATTATATGACAACGTGAATTTCGTAATAACAATATGCAAATCCAGTGTATTATTTAGTTACTAAAGTCACACTCAGACTTAAAATTACACATAAATTAGAAACAACTAACATAACAGAATTAACAAAAGTTTGATCTAATAAATATATCACAAAATAATTATCACTATGTAGGTATATCCATTTAAAAGTATAATATTTTAGTCATTAGGTAAATATTTTGTTTAATTATACGAGGTACATTCATTTTATAGAGTAGAAAATATGTATTACTATAATTACGAGTAAGTAACTTAACTTAGGTCGCACGTTTAGTTTAAATCTTTATAGATGAAGCGTTAGCAAACAAAACTCGTTTATTATTACCTCCCTCTCTTTAGCTTATACGTTTGTTCACATTAATTTTTGGCTGTTTGTGATTTCGTTCTAGACAAAATATAATATTTAACCCGGCGTACTAATTGTTTTCTTCAACAACTTACTGTTCGGTGAAATGTTTTCCTCGAACCAGTAAAAAAAAGGCGTAGTAATAATAGCGTACATTGTAAACTATACAAATAATAATAATAATAATAATATGTTTACCGGCGATTTTATTTTATTACGAGCGTGCGTAGTCAGTATAACATCTACCCATCTGTGTATATAATAATATATAGGTTGCTTATTTTTACAGCACCCTCGGGGTAACACAAAAACAAAAATATCTATATGGGTACACACACATGTGTGTAACGGCGTAGACGTAAGCGTTTTATCAAAACCAATTCACGTATAACGTTCAAAGTACATAATATATATAGGAGTATATAACATATTATACACATATATATATATATATATATATATATATATATATATATGTATATACACACACGAGTATGTAATATGGTGATCCTTTTATGGTGAAAGGCTATATTTCAAAAAACAATATTTTTAAATTTTACGAACAAAATAAACATAACTATATGGTAATCATAGAAAATGTACAGTATACAGTGTTGTTACATGTTAGACTTAAAAAAAAACTAATTTCAAAATTTTTTTTGTCATTTCCTTTCCGTATTATTTACGACAAAACGATCACTCTGCTGTAAACACCGTATAGGTAAGTATAATATAATAATAATATGTCGTATCGGACGTATCCGTTGGTTTGTCGTAACCGTATCACATGCTACATCATGCGTATGATGATGATTATAATATAATATTTTGCGTCAAGCCTATTATTACTCAACAAATATTACACACAATACCTACACAAGGTATTATTATTAGATTCATTATTCGAGTATAAAAAACTGTTTCGGGCCGAGACTAAGCTGAAGTAGGAGGGGTACACACGTAATAAAGTATAATAATATATCAGGGGCTGCAAAACGGTTGATCTTGGACGGTTTAAAAGTCAAATAATATTCTGGATATTATAACTTATGAAAAAAAAATTATTAAAAAGTCGAAATTATGCGGCAAGGGCATGTTATACGGCAAAAATCATCTGGCAGTGAAAGGGTTAAAAATCAATCCCCCTTTGTTAGAACTTATATCATCATACATTTGTTTGCGTAAACAGTTACAAACATATTATTTCCAATTAGCCCGTTCGGGTAAAATGAAATTTTCTCGCATGAAACTTATAAAAGTAGAATACCGAGCTTTAAACTCGTTGATGTTTATTTAGAATTGCGTCTTCGTTTAACGTCAACGACTATTCCCCAAATTATGATCAACTGGCCAGCGGTATGCAATGACGCGCTTCTACGTCCAACCGTATACGATGATAATTTGTTTCGAAATTATTTAGACATTAAGATATGTGAAACGCTTTATTTTTATAAAACTTTACACATTAATGTTATTGTGTATTTATAGAAATATATTTATTATTTTATTTTATTCATGTTAGTTATAAATACTTAAAAATAAAAATACATTTGTTTTACGCGAGTGTTGATCCTAAAGTGTATATAATAATATATAGGTTGCTTATTTTTACAGCACCCTCGGGGTAACACAAAAACAAAAATATCTATATGGGTACACACACATGTGTGTAACGGCGTAGACGTAAGCGTTTTATCAAAACCAATTCACGTATAACGTTCAAAGTACATAATATATATAGGAGTATATAACATATTATACACATATATATATATATATATATATATATATATATATATATGTATATACACACACGAGTATGTAATATGGTGATCCTTTTATGGTGAAAGGCTATATTTCAAAAAACAATATTTTTAAATTTTACGAACAAAATAAACATAACTATATGGTAATCATAGAAAATGTACAGTATACAGTGTTGTTACATGTTAGACTTAAAAAAAAACTAATTTCAAAATTTTTTTTGTCATTTCCTTTCCGTATTATTTACGACAAAACGATCACTCTGCTGTAAACACCGTATAGGTAAGTATAATATAATAATAATATGTCGTATCGGACGTATCCGTCGGTTTGTCGTAACCGTATCACATGCTACATCATGCGTATGATGATGATTATAATATAATATTTTGCGTCAAGCCTATTATTACACAACAAATATTACACACAATACCTACACAAGGTATTATTATTAGATTCATTATTCGAGTATAAAAAACTGTTTCGGGCCGAGACTAAGCTGAAGTAGGAGGGGTACACACGTAATAAAGTATAATAATATATATTATCAGGGGCTGCAAAACGGTTGATCTTGGACGGTTTAAAAGTCAAATAATATTCTGGATATTATAATTTATGAAAAAAAAATTATTAAAAAGTCGAAATTATGCGGCAAGGGCATGTTATACGGCAAAAATCATCTGGCAGTGAAAGGGTTAAAAATCAATCCCCCTTTGTTAGAACTTATATCATCATACATTTGTTTGCGTAAACAGTTACAAACATATTATTTCCGATTAGCCCGTTCGGGTAAAATGAAATTTTCTCGCATGAAACTTATACAAGTAGAATACCGAGCTTTAAACTCGTTGATGTTTATTTAGAATTGCGTCTTCGTTTAACGTCAACGACTATTCCCCAAATTATGATCAACTGGCCAGCGGTATGCAATGACGCGCTTCTACGTTCAACCGTATACGATGATAATTTGTTTCGAAATTATTTAGACATTAAGATATGTGAAACGCTTTATTTTTATAAAACTTTACATATTAATGTTATTGTGTATTTATAGAAATATATTTATTATTTTATTTTATTCATGTTAGTTATAAATACTTAAAAATAAAAATACATTTGTTTTACGCGAGTGTTGATCCTAAAGTGTATATAATATATATATATATACAATATTCTAAATACAATTTAATCAAAATAAGTTTCACCATACCCCTGATGACAAAAAAACAGATATGATTTAAAACTGATATAATATACTAATAAATATAATATATATACCTAATTTTCAGTACATTTTAACTATAATCATGGTTGATTGGTAAAGTCGTGAATGTAGTTACATAGTATTAAGTTATGACTTCCAGATTTAATATTATGCATTAGCATTATACGACATCGGCGGTGGTTCTTGGAAAGGTACTGCTGCGGCTATCCCGGGTGGTTGTACATAGTAAGTACCCGTTAATTAGAAATGGATTTGTGGTTAAGACAATTATCGTTATAAATAAAAACTATAAATTCCCTAACAAAACAATTACCTATTATTTAGTTATATTAGTTATTATTACATAATATGTTTAATAAAGTGATATTAAACTATTTAGAGCACACGCATATTTTAAGCGTCGCATAATCATTTGACGGGTTTACTAGAGACTCGGTCGACAACAAGATAACTGTTTGTTTTCTCATCGAAGAATAATTGTGTTTCCGACGACATATTATTATTGTTGTACGTGGTACAACGCACGCACCGCACATAAGTCTGTAAAATATATTTCCGAAAAATCTGTCACAACTGAGCAACTGTTGGCAATCGGTCAAATACCTAGACTCGTAAACGTACATAAATAATAACATATGAACTCCCCCGACAGTATTCTTGGATTCGATTTGCGTTTATGAATTATTATTATATTCCGTCCGTTTCGCATAATATTTTATAAATTCATGTAAAAATATAAAATATAATTTTATTTGAACGAGAATTAATCGGTATCTCGGTCTTCATAATAATATTATTACTATGTAGAGTTTTAGAAAAAAAAATCCAGCAAATTTCCAAGCCAAAATGTAAATATAACGTGTACGAGTGTAATAATAATAATAATAATAATAATAATAATATAATAATTCTATTTAGGCAGCGCCGCAACCGATTGGCAAATCGTAACATATTTCACATGATCACGTCATGTCATCTAATCATATTGATGTTGAAGACTCATAATATTATAAATTGTCAGGCACATAATATTTGGATCTGTAATATTGGTACATTTATTCAGTTCCATATAGCCAGGAAATCTGTGTCCCGTGTCGAATTGCATTATAATAAATTTAATTTTCTGTCGTTCGATCGAACGAAAGTAAAAATTCAAACTATTCAAATCGTTATACAAACGCGTATGGGTAATACGAGTAGATATACGACTTGGTCCAATCGTTTCTTAAAGTTTTAAAGTCAAAGACGATATCTTGTGTCTTACCTGGGATTACACGAGAGCGCTGGAACCGTCGTCTACTTCGTGACAACTTTGCACACCACAGTCGTCTCGTATTTCAAAATCGATAAATTTGTTTAAAATATATATATATTATTTTTTTAGATTCTGAGTGGAACGATGAATGTATTGATTTTACATTGATGTGTGTTTTTATATTTTTTTTTTTTTTTGTGTCCTTGAGTTGAGAATTCATAAAAATTTTTCTTTTTAAATCTAAGATTTGAAAATGTAATACAAGATTATCCATAAGTTTGTCTACCTTTATCAAAAAAAAAAAAAAAATGTCTACAAGAAAGTCAAATTAAATTTTTATGAGCGTTTGAAATTCATATTTTTACAACATTTGATATTCACTCGATTTCTCATGTAACGATTTTCTTATTTTATTGTAATTAAAAAACGAATGACTGTAGATACTTGAAAATTTCACTGAATGTTTATATTAGCATTGTCTATACACGATAAAATTTTGAAAATAATTTGACTCTTTGTCAGTTTTCAATTTTTTTAGTTTTTTTTTCTATAAATATCAATAAAATTTTATTTGCTGGGTAAAAAAGCGTGAAAATTTAATACAAGGCTCCTGATATATTTTTACAATAGCAGTTGAAAAAAATTAAAAATACATAGACACAATTCTTTTTTTATAAGCATTTAAAGTTCAAATTTCGAAAAAATTTATCAAATTTATAAATTAATAATTATTTTGTAGTTAAAAATTTATAAAATGTTTAACTTTTATAGCTAAAGATTGAAAATTTAAAACAAGGCTCCACGTAATTAGGTTATATATAAATTACTTTATGCACAATAATATCATCAAATATACTTAGTAACATCATAGTCTAACCGTTTTCGCTCAGAATCGTTTTTCTTATACAATGATATTATATCATTGAATTCAAATTTAACACCATCCATTACAGTGACTCACTTGTAACCTACTGTACAGCAGAGCGAAAACTACTTACCCACCTTTTTTTCGATAAAATTTCTCTCAAATAATAAAAAAAAAGAAAGAAAGATTATTTTTGTTATGATTCTCGTTTTGGTTCCGCGCCATTAAACTACTAGGAGGTACTCGACCACATAAAAAGTACCCATCACTTTAAGTTTATTAGTAGTCATTATGACTAATGTAGAGTATATAGTACTTAGAAATGAATACTATAAATCATTTACACGACCGACCTCGCGTTATAAATCTTTTACAATTAAAATAAATTATATTAAATTAGCAAAGAGCTAGTTTGATATACAGTAATATTTTAAGCAGCTGCAAACAAACTAAGCATCGTGGATACTTTATATTGCGTTCCTATAATATTAAATTTTTATTTGAATTATATTGAATTACATTTTATCTTTAGTAATCAGTATTAAGTTTTAACCTTAAAATATAACATTCCATTCCGATTCTTATTAAGGTTTCCAAGTACATGTATAATATAGTAATGATATAGGTATGTTTAATACTTGTACTATAGTAGTATTGTATTGGTGTATAAAAATTATGAACCATTTACGATTTCGGTATTAATGTATAGTCATTGCCCCTATTTAAAAAGCAACTACCGTTTTATCAAAGTCATTTACTTGTATTGTTATATTTTATTTTCCCACTGTCTTTGCTAATTGCTTTCTTCGCAGAGGCCACAATCCGAAAAATAAAAAATAAAAACAATCCCATTACTCACTCCGAAATGATAATGTAGAAAAAAAAAAATAATAATAAAAATAAATAAATAATAATATCGAAATTATGAAATGGTTGCCGGCCAAGGAGAAGAGAACAGAGGAGTCGTATAGCTTTCAAAATGCCATAGACATTATAAATGGTTTCCAACTAAAGATAAAGTGCTATTCATCTCGCATAAAATTTTAAAATATAAATTATAGTTTCTATAATTCTATGGCTTTTGCTGTTATGGTGATTATATATTTGTGAGTCATGTTGTATTTTTTTTCTGTAAATTTCTCTCTACAATCGTTTCATATAGACAAAAACCGTATTAAATATACAAACTACCATATCGAACATAATACAATATCATCAATTTCTCATTACACATTATAATTTTTCATTTGAAGAAAAAGCAAAACTATCAATGAAAAACTAAACCCAAAACGAACTTTGAAATAAAAAATGCAAAAGATTCAAACCAATTTCAAAGTAAATTCAATATTAAAAAAAACAAGAATCTAATGGTAGGTAATCTGTTATCATTCTTTAAAAAATATACAGGTTCAAAAACAGAACAATTCGTTTCAGCTAATACATACAATTATAAGTTAACAATGTATAATAATATGCCATGTTAATTGTTATTTATCACTACGAACAAGCAAGAAAGTGCATGGACTATGGTGATTCCATGTCGCACATTATAGTTATCAGCAGTACCGTATACAGGGATTTAATATGGCTAGGGGAGGGGTTCATCCATTCATCATAGTCAAAATAAAAATATTATTATAATATTATAATGTTAGTAATTTTAAATTTAAATGTTTGTAAATACATTCACATACTTTCCATGTTTTAAGGGTTCGGGTGATTGAACTCCCTCCTACCATGCCGACGGGTCCATTGTCATTACTAATGACTCATTAGTATATGGATAACTTATGGTCGTGCAGTCTTATTCCCGCGATGTTACATACAATCAAAATGAGGATTAACTATAACTTCAACGCGTGTATTACAATATCATATACTATGACGTGTGGTATTACATGAGAATTTTTAATATTTTAATAGGTGTATACGAGACTTTGCTTCGCGAAAAGTTTCCGGTGCTCAGATAACGGTCGTGAAAAATCTACCCGGCATTATAACAGTAATGCGGAGACAGGGGAAAAACGCGAGAGCATCAGTCGACCCGACGTGATCAATGTTTTTTTTCCCCCTGTTTTTGGAGGAATAGAAAAAATACGATGTGAGATATTATTATGATAATGCGTTTGCGCGCGTGTGTGTCAGTATAATATATTTTTTTATGTACACGTGCACGTGCACGGTGATACGACGTTGGCGTACGTGTTGTGTGTGATGTAGGTACGCGAGTTTGGAAAGAGCAGGATTTCGCGATGACGGGCACGTCGTCGTCGCGTATCCTACCTGGATTAAAAAAAAATACTGTTTATAAAATCGACTTTTGCGCCTACAACTCGCCCAAGTATTACTGTATATGAGTATATTTTTTCCTACAATTGTATATCATATTACCTATATTTTTATATACAATGATCCTCTTACTTTCAAAATTTGCCTTTATTACACCACGCTCGTTCGTTTTCAACATTGAATGCGCAAGGTTTCATATGATAGCATTTTTGAACTGACGATCAAATGGACGAAATTTAAAATAAGAACCGTCTCCTTGTCCGTTGTGAACGTAATATATTGAGGATTAATTCAGGGACGGATCCAGAGAGAGGCAATTGGGGTGATCGCCCTCCTCCGGTTCCCGTCTGAGATTTGTTTTGGCGTATTTATTTCAAGGGTAAATAGGGATTTGTTTAATTAATTTAATTGTTCTGTGAAAAGTAACATATGTATGTACCTAAATAAATACTTTAAAAAGGACTAACCTATATCAATATTAATATTTTTTATTTTATCTTTATCATATTGTGTGGCGTTATTTCAGTTTTTATTAGGGGGGGTAAAAGTTATGACCAACCCTAATGGGTAGCGGGGTAGGTAACTTAAAAAACAACTACTTGCAAGCACATATTAATATATTATGTTCCTTTTCCTTTATAAAATGTATACATGCATACATATGTCATACCAATTTTCAGGCACGTCCACAAATGCGTCTGAACTCGACTTATGTATTTTTTGAATTATATAATATCTCAAATACAACATATAAACACCTCGATAAACGCACTTCAAGAAGGAAGACATAAAATCGAGTTATCAAGGTTTTCCAGTTATCAAGACTCAACTATAATAATATTATCAGCAAAAATTATTAATACTCTCGCAACTCTATTATAAAAATTGCGCAGTCCGAACAATAATGACCGACATTACGTGTTAATCGATATTATCTTATATACATTTGGTTTATATAGTTTTACAGCCGCTATTCAATACCTTTGTTTGGTTGTATTTTAAAACCATTAGTAGGTACCAATACATTTTGCATTTTGATATATCACCATTTTAATGTAGTATACTACAGCTATAATAGGTTTATACGGTTGTGTTATTATAAAATATGTATTTTCGTTGGTTGAAATATAACTATATTCGTAAAATAATTAACCGGCCCAGAAAAAAGAAACACACGTAGATTCGTTTTTTCCAGTAGCTACACTTCATTTTAAAGATTTTATTTTAGATACATCTTTTTTTATAGATATTGCATTTCGCAATCACACGATTACGAGCACACGGCGTTGAAAATAGGCCATCAATAGTGCACAACTGTCATCGGTCTATTTTTTTTGGGATTGTATATGGCAACAGGTGTGATAATTGAAGCCGGACGAATCAAAATAGATCTTCGGGACGTCATAAAACACGAAATTCGATAAATGGATTGTTCGACAATGAACGACTATCGGCGTGTAGATAACCCATCTGCCACTATATGGAATTTTAATATTTCCAACCGAAAAGTATAATATTATTTCCATTAACCTTTACCAATAATGACGATGAACTACTAATATTAACTGATAGTGAACTTATTATCCAACAACATGGATTAGTCCAAAAATTATTACCATAAGAAGCTCGATAACATTAATAAATCCGTTAATAAAGAAACAATTTAGAAGCCACATTTTGTGAATATTGACATTATTATAGTATTATATTTAGCGTCGTTCGATTGGGATTAAAATATACTGTAAACGAAAGTCTGTTGATTACATATAATATAATATTATTAACGTTAGGTACCTATAATAATTTATTTATTATCTATTATATTTTGAATTTAAACTTCTAACTGAACTCATAACTTTAACGGTAGAACTTTCGAGTAACACGATGAATTAATTAAAAATGCTATCTACTTACTTACGAACGACACGACAGTTAATTATGTTCGATTATATTATTATATGGTGATTCGTCAAGCATGCTCACCTCCGTTTTTGTCTTAATAACGAATTTATTCTATATTTTTGCATTTTTAAGTTAATATTATTTTACTCAAGCAGCATATTTCCATATTATGTACTTAAATTTTTTTATGACATATTTTTTGCAACAGTGTTATGTAAATACGAATTTATTTTTTGCAAATAAAAACTTCTGTTTTACTGTAAATAATTGTTAGTCAGATTATTTTTTTTTAATGTTGATGTATGAAAACATACATTTTAACTATTGATTTCAAATTTATAACAAATAAAATACTAAGGTGATAATTAAAGTCCATGATAAATTTTATTATAACATACTCAAATATGTATGATAACCCTAAAGCATTATGATTTTTTGAAAATGTAAATAGTTAATAATATTAATTAATTAGCACTGTGTGTTAAATTAAAATGTATTTTAAATAAATTATCTGATTATAATACAATTTGTACTAGACTGAATTAATAATTTATATAGGTATTAAGAAGATTACATCCAAAATGGAAAAATCAAAATTCGAAAGAGTTTTTTTTTTTAGTTACTTATTGATTTATTTATACTAAGGATAATAAGTCTATTATAATGAATTTAGAAGATATGGTGCTATGGTATTTATTTGAATATCTTAGTAATTTATATAAATCCATCAATATTTATAATTTTTAAAAATGGCCCAAGTATTATTAATACTAGATTCAATATTTCACATATTTTTCTAAAACTTTTTTTAAGGACTATTATCCTTAAAACAAAATATATTTTAATAACTAAAAAACTACTGGTTTTAATTTTTAGTTAGGTAAATGGGTTATGTTCATTAAAATGTTCAAAAATATGATCCATTAGATATTTTACAGTAAAAATGAGTGTTTTCATTGGGAAAAAAAATAAGTTTACCTCGCCGCAGCACACTAGTTAAGAAGTTCTTACAAAAAATTAAAAGAAATATTGAAAGTATGCTCTTTACTCTTTAAGTATAGCTAATTAGAAATTTCCAATATTTTAATAAATTCATAAATAACTGACAAATTGGAGGGAGTATGCTTGGAGAATCACACAGTAAACCTAAAAAATTTTAAAAATCAGAATTTTAATAAATGCGTTATTCAAGAAAAAAAGTAGAAGGGGCGTGCTTGGAAAATCATTCTGTATAATATGGTAATTTATTATAATAATATATCGTAATACATACAAATATACAATGCATATTACATGTACGTTTAAAAAGAAATCTTAGGATGGTACCAGGCGATAATCTCCTAATACTTATAATAATAAACACTTAGCAAAAAATTAGAAAAATGATAAAAAGTCTGTCTGTTTTTATTACAATTTCCCAGTCAACAGCAAATTTATTATAATAAGTGCCTAAGGAAAAATTCAGGTACTACTTAAATGCTTTTTTTTATGAAGCTCTCTCGGTTGAATCTAAATTAAGTGGTTCTATGCGAAATAATTAACTTTTAACGCAATAAGTCCAAATAGGTCATATTATATACACAGCAGAGCTGTTGGTCCTATATGACGTCCACGGAGACAAGACTAAGGTGTAGAGGTGAAGTTTTTTACGAACGAGAAGTATACATCGATTTTTGTAGCTGTTACTTTTACATCCACAACGGCGAAAAGAAGTAATTTATATTAGCGACTATAAAAAAAAGAGTTACACCTCAGTTCGTCCCTAAACGTAATAGTGGAGGTATATACAAGTACAATATTTCGGAATACACCCACCCGTTGGTCAGTGATCAAACATACCTCTGATTTGAATTATTGCGTAATGGACCGACCGTAGTTATGTGTGATCATAGTAATATATTTTATACGCGATGTTGCGTTAAGTTTCAAAGTAAATTCTACGTTTTCATGAATTATAGTGAAGTTTTACGACGGGTGCAGGACCGAAGGTAAATATTCGTTTTATTATTTCTAACTTTTAGTATAAAATACATAATATCACATTATTGTAATAGTAGTAAAATAGTGTCTATAATAAATAATAATAGGTAATTATAGGTGTATATTCCGTATACAAATGCGTTATGAGGATGCTATACCCGCATGCGTTGTCTCCGTCTTAAAAATGTACAACATAGAAAAAAAATGATTTGCACGGGATAGAACCACTCCCTCGGTATTTATAGTAGATCTACCAAAACTCCACAAAACATAGAAAACAACTTTATCTATGTAGTAGCGTTTTCATTATTTGGATGACAAAAATAAAATTAAAGTTTTCAGTTTGAGACCATTAGGATTTTTTTTGGTTTTTTTCATTTAATTATTTAAAACTATTGATAAACGCTTTCAAAAAAATAAAAACGATACGACACAGGTAAAGTTGTGCCCTATGCGTTGTGGAATTTTGATAGTTCTACTATAAATAAGCGTGTACCAGGTAAATATATAATATTATACAAGCTAGATAATCATAATAAATTATTATTTATTTTTCTGATATTTCAATCCATCACCGCGTGAGCTGAATTCTGGTTAAGTGCATTGTGATCAGCTACCCGAGTGTGAATACTACTACACAAAATAAATAATCAAGAGGGGGGGGGGATGTAGAATTTCTTTTCTCGTCGTGAAGAAGAATGCAAACGTTTTTTTAATGGGTTTTTTCTCAGTCACCCTTAATTTTATATTCTTAGCGGAGCGATGGATGTATTGGTTTTACAATGATGTGCGTCAACTTGTTTGTGATATCTGTGTACACGTCGTTGAATAGAAGAAAAAAAAATGATTCAATCTTAAACTACAATAACGATTCCTGGCAGCAAATAGGACTTAGTTGGTACTTTAAATATTTGGGCGGTCAAATGTAAAAATAATCGGTAATAACCAAAAAAACTTAATGGTAAAACGGGCATTTTTACGCGAAACTAGTTTACAACAAAATCAATTTTGTTTTTTTGGCATATTTTAAAATGGGATATTTGTAGACATTATTGACCGTTGTGATTTTTTCGTTTAAATTTTGACAAAATACTCAACATTTGATATTCAAACGAAAAAACATGATTTCAGTTATTTTTATGTAGATTATTGGGAATAGAAACATTTCTTTAATGCTATAACTATATTATAATTTACCTCCCCTATATTATTTATGTACATTTTAATAGTATATTGTGTGGCAAGGGCGGGAAGTGAGCTATTTCAGTCGCGGGCGAGGGCCGAATTTCGTCCAAGACTGAAATTGCCCTTCCGCACGAGCCACGCATACTATTTTTTGTCACGCCTCTGCATTCATCGATCACGACAAAGGTAATGCAGATATCTACGTAACAACTGGACTATAATTATACGACAACAATGTTTCATGAAAGAAACAATTTGGTTTTATTTATTTTAAGCGTCACGCATGGAGGTTATAATATGATTATAAGATGTAACCAAAAGTTCATTTTGTAAGGACCGTCCATACCGCGGTATAGATTTCATTGTCTCTTTGTGCAGGGTATACGCGCGTGAAATGTGCGTGCAGCACTTTTGGGGATTTCCACTTTACCGCCCGCTGGACGGAAAATGGACGCTTTCCGACGCGTCAACCGCCATCGAAAATCAAACTTTCGGTGCGGGCGCGACAAAAATGTTTTGATTATTTTTATATGAACGTCGATAAAAGCTTATAAGTAAAAAAAAAAAAGCCGCTAGTTATATCGAATTAACTATTCTGATATGATATTGTTTGCGATTGGGTTTTGGAAAAAATTACATCATGTAGAAAAATTAGGTTTCTAAACATATTGCATGATTTTACATTCCTTATAATATTATTCCTTATTCCTTATTTCCTTTTATTATAGGTACCTACCTTATATTATTCCCGGTGTATTCGTCCGTCCGTTTCGAAGTCCGCAGTTGACGGTGCACAGTTACGATTGTCGATTTGTTTGCGAAATAGATCGATGTTAATATCAATAAACACAATTATACAATGTTACGAAAAAAATAATATTTAACTTATTTAGGTTTCTAAAAATAAGTATAATATTACGCGAAATGTTCGATACGGAAGACGTCGCGCACACACTAACACATACACACACAAACACACACACACACACACACGCGATTGCTCGCAGGTGCACCATGACCATTGATGAGTTTTATAATATTAGCTATGGTGCACCACTGCCGCCGAGTGCAGGTGTTGTCGTCAACACAGCTGTTTGTGTCTCGACCAACCAGAGCCTCATCAGCGACGGCGAACTTTCATCGCGTCCGCGTGCGCGACGTACGCCGGCCGTTGCGTCCTCGTCGCCTTTCGCGTCGTTTTTTCCGTTACCGGTACGAAAACCACCGCGTTTTTCTACGTTCGTCGGCTTCTATAATATTACGAAAGTCGAACGATTGTGAACCGGTTTGTCGTCGTCGTCAACGCATCCGCGATTTCGCGCCGTTTACGCCCGTGTCGTTTTTCGATCGCGTTCGGTCCTACCGTCAGCGTCGACACGCCGTTCACCGACTTACCGCGGAAAGCGCCATAGTGTGTGCGTACGTGTTCGGTCGTTTATGCGCCATCCAATCGTATCATGTGATGGAGTCTGTCGTCCGTGTTCACTGCAGACCGCCGAGTACCCGGTCGAACCATATAATCTTTTTCCTATGGGTCGAACCGTTAGGGCGTAAGAATTGCTCGACCGTAACGTCTCGGTAAATCGACGCCACATTCGCCGCGTATCTACACGAACTAAGTTCGACTAATGTTGGTTCATGGTCGTGTATTGTGCTCCTACACACGCGCGACATCGACAACATTTCGCTCCACTCAGCCTTTTAATCGACGTCGTACACCGTCAACTTCCCCTGTAGACGACATCAGCTTTGCCATCAGCTTCGGACGATCGTCGCGGGTTGCCGACGACTACACCAGGTCGAACAGGTCGTACAAATATTTGTATTATTTTTGTTTATTTTTCGCTTTGGCGATATTATCAATATTGTAATCAAATATTTACCATTACGAATTGTCCGCCGTTCGGACCCACAACAAATATCGACTTTATTTGTCTATGCAATTTGGTCATATTATTACGATTTACTATAGTACCATTGTGTAAATTCTCTCGTCCTTTCTCACCTAAACCTGCAGTCCACTTTAAAAGGTTCGTGTGTGCAACATTATGTTATGTAGGTAACAGTGTTTTTTTCTTCAAATTGTACATACCTATTGTAATCTTATTTATAGTCTATTGTTTAAAATACGTTTAGAAACAGAGATTCAGCACGCTCGCCAGAGTTGGCTTTTCTAAATATGGCTTTTAAAATAAACTTTAGCTTGACAAATATTGTAGTATTAAATTAATAAGAAAAGTAATAATAATAATAATAATAATACAAGATATAATTATGTTGTGATTTACATTTTTTCCTGCAACGTTTGTATATGAAACGCGATCTGGTGGTTTAATTTCGAATGCCGAGAAGTTTTATATGAATAGATCAGGAAGTTAAATTCAAAAAATATATTGTTTAATAAATCCCTATAATTGTATTATGCTTTGGAATGTTCCAATGATATTAACAACACGCGTTGTCGTTATTACGAATTCGTCTTCAAAAAGTAAGAAATTCATATTACACCTTCAACATAATATTGGTATGTACTTAATACATTATATTATCATGAAACTTTTATTTTTAAAAAGTACTGAAACATTAAACGAAAACGTTAAATCAAACGTACACGAGTATACGATGAACTTTTAAAACAATATTTCAATCGTTTATAGCGCACTGAAAATGTCAATACTTTTGAGAACAACTCATTTTTTTGGGACTGATTGTTCTCGTCTTTTTGTATTCTCTCTATGTATACCTATCAAAGCGCGCTTCGTTTAAGTTAAGTCGTCTGATATTTCTGAGCTTAGACGACGAACAATTTATAGTTAGTTTAAAGTTTCGCTGCAAGAGTGCGTCCAAAGTATGAACTTTAACGTTAGTTCAAATATTTAAAATAATATTATCTTAGGTAGGTATTATGACAATACTTTGAGCAAATGATAAATAATTATAATTTGAAAAATATGGTGATATATTCTTATCTTAACTATTGGTATGACGCGTAAATCAAAATTATATGCATAATATAATGCGTCTTCCCGATAGGTGCAATAATTACTTTAAAACGTTTATAGCAATAATAATTCAGTTCATTTCGGTTAAGTGAATTGTTTCTGCTACCCTCGACGTCTGTAATTTCCGAGGTAATTTCAGTGTTTCTTACAAATGTATGTAAACGGGAAAAAACACTATAGTTAATTTAAATGTAATTATAACAGTATCATCAACTATAAATTATAATTACATAATATGGGTCAGCTTAAACTTTAGTTCGAATTACTAAACTTAAATAGTTAATACTTTTGTATAGTTTTTTAACCATGCAATTGAATACTATATAATTTGACTATCATGTTTAATTTATTTTACCGAACTATAATATAGTAAGTTTAAATTTAATTATAATCAATTTTCACTATAATATGATTTTTTCTGTACACGATAGTAATATTATGTGAAATATGGGCCTGCTGTTCTACTCGTTATATTTTTGAGAAATCTTATTTGTGCATTTACGCCTTGTATATATATATTTTTTTGTAAAATTTTTGTTTTACGGCTTTTTTTCGATTTACACCCGGTATATCGTTCAAATAAGTTTTCAGATCGATGTAGTGCAACATATCGATTAGTATGATACACTTTATAGTTGCTTATAATCTTATTTTTCAAAAACGTTACGTGTGTTATATGCTCGGTTATATGTAATTTTTTTTTTAAATGCGTGTTTTGAATAATATTAACAAGACATTTTAGTAGGTTGGGAAAGGCTCTACCCCTCATTTGTGAATGGTCAAAACCATGGTACAGTGAATTTATCAATCAACACTTGGATACAAATATTTAAAATAGTTAATCATTGTGTATTATAACTTATAAATTATTATTTTTGACGATTTTATTGAGATGGAAAGGAGAGTTTGCTCATGTGGAAATCGATCAATACTCCTAAATGACGTTGTAAAATTTTTTAAGAAGTTGGTTATAACTTAATATGGCTACAAATTAATAAGACAATTATTAATTTAGTTTTAATCAATTTGTTTATTATCGGTGGGCTTTAGTTATGTTAATAATATTGATAATGATGAAGTTACAAATTCTAAAAAGTTGGTTACAAATAGTTACAAATTAAATAAATTAGAAGAGAAATATTTGTAAAAATTGTGTGATCGAGTGCCTTCCCCCCACCATCACTAGATTAATTCACTCACATGGTTTTCCGTTCATTCCGAAACGTTTTGGTTTAATTCGGTTGTCACCGAGATTGTGCTATCTAATTTGTTTCATTTAATTTATTTCAGTACTAATTAGTTTTATTGATGTCTTATTATACGAAATTGCTATTTATACTGTATTGAACTATAATATGCTGCTGCTTAGATGTACTATCTATTAATTTGTTGTCGTTTACGTCACATTTTCCAGTAACCCATGCGAGTTTAATTTGTTACTAATGGATAACAATTAACAGATTGTTGTCTAGATTCCAAATAGTATTTTTCTGTTTTTTTTTCGTTGGTGCACTTATTTTATTGTTATGCTGACTTTGTTGGTTGTCTGAATACATAGTCCGATAATACATAATAATATTATACGTATTGTTTATATTGTGTAATAACTTAAACCGCTGACCGTTACAAGGAGCATATTATTATCTATATTCTATAGTGTAGCTATATTTTATTGCATTTTATACGTAGTCTATGTGATACATTATAAACTATTATTCTTAAACATATGTGTATATTTTATATTTTTTTTTTAGGTTATATTAATTATTATAAAAATAGATATATAAGTATGATAGAAAGATTTTGAAATGGTTAACATTTTTGTTTCTATTTAAGATTGACTATTTACGGAACAAGTTTTTGTTTTCAAAATAATTGATAATATTTGAATAGCATAATTGTTTGAATTCCTAATAATTACTGATGACTGGTGAGTGATGGCATTTGTAAATTATAGTCCGTGAACAAATTTGTGTCAATAATTTGAAATTCTATTCAAAAATATTATAAAAAAAGCACTTATTAATATTAATACAAAATTTAAACAATTTTTTGGTTTTTGATACATAAATATTCGAAAAAATATTTTATAGACTATATTATTATTTTCAAAATTAAACTTCCATTTAAATAGGCATACATATACAGGAAAGCATTCCACTTCAGTAGGTACCTCATCCACTATAACAATTTCTTAAATATTAGCTAATTATTATAATATATAGGTACAACATGAATTATTATAAATGACAGTTAGTAGTAAACAAATAGACTAAAGTAGATTCAAATTTATAAATTATTTTAAAATGACATCAACATAACATAATCATGTAAAACATGCAATAAAATAACGATACTCGTTAAAATGTAAAATTGTTATGGAAAAGTTATTTTAAGTTATGGTGCTTATATAACAAGAAATTCAACAAGCATTATCGTCCGGAAGGGTGGTGAGAAATAAATTTGGGGCATTTATACTTTATTAATGTATCCTTATTCAAATTCTGATTTTTTGAATTTTAAATTACACTTATAAATTACATAATTTCCAGAACCTACTTAAATTTTTACATAATTTAAGGAGAATCTTGTTTCATTTCTATTTTTCCTGTACTCTAATGATTGTTTTTGAAATATTTTCGTGACTGGATTGCAATTCCAACAAGAATTTTCTGATACCTATTACAATTTAAGTACTAAGGATAATAGTCCTTAATAATGGTCTTACAATTTACATGAAACATTGACTATATTATGTTATGTTTGGTCTAGTAGTAATCATGATTATACTCTAAAAGTTTTTGCAAATAATTAAATTATAATTATAATTAATTTGTATTAATGACTATAATTTTCAAATCATTATAGCCCTTATATAGTTATATCCGACTAAAAAGTCTAAACCTATTATTATGAACTATTATTCTAAGTATAGGTACAAAGTTTAATAACTCAAAAAATATTCGTTAGAATTTCAGTTTAGTCGTGTCGATCTTTTTTATAAAAAATAAAAACCATAAACTTGACAAATTACAGTAAAAAAGAGTGAATCTCATTTGAAAAAAATAAATTTGTATCACCACAGGACATCCATGGCATGTAAATTGCAATCATTTGAAATATGGTCCATATACTTTTAAGTACTACTACTTCAAGTATAGTTAAAAATACTAAAAATCAGAATTTTAATACCTACATTTGTTGTAAAAGAAAAACATTTTGTTGGCCGTGTGTTTGGTGAATCATCCTCTATAAATTTTACACTATTGGTCCCAAAACTCCTGTATCTGTATAAATATATCTACGGGACCGTGAAACATAATTTTAATTAAACGCTGTTTTTGTCAAAAGTAATGTTTAAGGTAATTCCAATTTAATGGTTTGTATTTTCTTTTAGACTATTTTTGAAAAAACCATATTATTTAGACAAACAGATTTTCCACGGAGATAATTCGTGTGATATGTGACTCTTGGGACAGACTGTATATATATAGGTATTAAACGACACGTTTTCCGAGTTGAGGTCGTATTTTCAATAATACACAAGTCCTATCTGCACCCCTACGACTTATGTGAGTGTTTGTGTGTGTGTTTACTCAATGCTCGCTACAGATTCTTTATTCGGTCTTGGCTCCAGAGCTCGAAGTCTTGTCGCGAGCGTTAGCTTTTGAACGTTACTGCACACGTAAAGGTACGATAACAACTACGCGAGATCGATTCAACCGCCGATGTCCCACGGGCTTATACGTCATAATATATAATACTATACAACACAACACGCCACTACTACATCATATATATATCTACTTGTTCTTCTTTTGTATTCCTCGTATATATATACATATATATATCTAAATTGATATACTGCACACGGAAGAATTGGGACAAACCGCTAAAGAGATTTTCAACCCTTCACCTCTGCACCACCTTCAGCCCAACACTTGGCGGTGCCGAGTATAACCTCTTCAAATTGATCGTGCGCTAAGTGCACCATTGGACGAAACTATGTGCCGTGTATAATATATATATATATATATATATACATATATATCACCTTCTTGTTATTAATCCCACTATACGGCCTCGGAGGATTTTTACAAACAGCCATTCCTGGCCGTGGTATATTTGATATGCTGCAAATACGAACTGAAATTCGTGTTTGCACCCCATCGTATTATAATGACGATTTGTCAAATCATTATTTATGTATATTTAGATATTTATAATCAGTGTATATTATAATGTAATGCACACACGTCTATCACGGATTTTCCGGAAAACTATTACACGAGTATTATAATTGCTGATTTAATTTATGTTTCGCGATTTTTTTTTTTATGTTCTGGGAAACGTCTGTTTAATACATGCATGCTATACAAATAGTTAGGTACTTGACGAGGGTAAAATTGGAAAGCAAAGACACACGTTCATTGACCGCACGAATTACGGTTATTATTTATAGGAATTGATTATAACTTCACGAACCTGACTGTGCTCTTTGGTTGCATCTATGATTATTGCACTATTATGCTATTGCGAGATAGTTCACTACTACACTCCATTCATATAAGTTTAACTTGTATGAATAACAATATAAATATTAATTTATATTATATATTTTTTTATTCCAATTTATAAATTTGAATGATTTATGAAGCTTAATATTTATACTCCTAAAGCTGTTTATGGTCAAATAATTGTATGGAGGCGATTGGACCGACCGTTTTATATCCATCTATCATCTGTATTGGATAAATTCTGTTATTTACAATAAAGGTACCTATTAGATTTAAGTGATGGTTATTTTGACTATGTAAACTAATAATTGTGTGATTAGTTTATGTATATTACCCTGTATATAACCATTCTTTCATTTCATTCCTTATAATTATTTGAGGTAATCTATTTATTGTTTTTGTAATTGTAATTGTAATTGTAATTGATTGTTACGTTGATAAAATTATCGGTATAAAATATGATTGAAGATAAAAAAAAATCAAATGAATATTTAAGGACTTGTTGCTATAGTTTTAATATTCAATAAATTACATATATTTATTTATATTATATATTTTATACATAACTCTAAAAAATAAGCGTAACCGCGAATAATTTTTAGATTGTAAGAGGTTAAAATAGTTTTTGAGAACAAACCGAAAATAAATAATTCTTTCTTCTGACAGATTTATGTTTAGTTTGTGGTTTATGATAAAATATGAGATACCTCGCTATATTATTATTCTCGTAAAGTCGTAATACAAAAATATTTACATGTCAAAAATATGAAGGTAGAAAATTTGAACATTAAGTACTACCTACTCGATTCGTTAGATCCGTAAATAGTATTGATTATTATTATTTAAATCTGACTATTATATTATGATATTTAGTATGACACATTTGTTATATTTTTATTTTCATTATATTTATACTTATAAATAACGATTCAGTAATTATAATATATTAAGTGGAAAATTATAATTCATATTTTAGAATTATTAAAATAAAATGGAAAACATTCTAAAATATTTATGTCTACTAAATAGATGTAATGTGCGCAAGAAAAACAAATTAAAAATGCAATAAAATCTGTTTATTCGATGAGATAAAATTGTGTACATAAAATTAAGACAGTTAACTACTTTATGTTCAATAAATTATGTTTATGACGCACACTGTGTACAGCTCGATTTTAAATCAAATTTACATTTATTTCTGGTATTATTTTCATTGAGTTTGAATCAATTTAAATAAAATGCACGTTGCTTAAGGTAAATGATTTTAAATAATGCGTTAAGGTGGACGAAAATAAATCCAAGAAGACCGCCACAATTTATGATCTAAATTTATATTCGTTCACGTCAACCTGGGTATAGTGACACTAACTAATTTTACATATAAACACCACATCTTTTAAAAATGTTTTTTTTTTGTAAAGTTTGAAACTATTAAAAACCATTTCAATTGAAACAAACAAATATAACTTATATGTTCATAAGACTATGGTTATATACTGAAGCAAAATAATTAATTGCCTGATGAAAATATACAAATACTATTTTGTACAGGCAATATATTATTTAAAGCGGTTGAAAACTATATTGTGTACGCTCACACGTACAATATTTTAAAAAGCGGACATAATAATTTTTGTTCCCATTATAATTTATAAATTACTAAGGAATGTTTTGTTACATGTTTCAACCTGTCACGTTGATTGACTTGTTGGACATTATAATATACAATTCATTTAAAATCCTCATATTTTTTATACATACATAATTTATTATACTATATTCGTCGGTGTATATTTAATTATAATTATTTAGATTAAATCAACCCGTAAACACTATAGTAATATAATATTCGGGCGAGAAACACAACATGGTATACCTAGCCGAAGTCTGTGATAGTTATATTGTATACATATTGTATGTAGGTACCTGGTATTTATTATGTATTAAATTCAAAGTTGTTAACACTTCAATGTATTGTTTGTGCTCACTCGTTAGTATATATATATTGGTATAAATAACATATAATCGTAAATGGTTAATATATTATAAATTTATAAATGGCTGTGTTGTATGTGATGAAGAGATGAATAACATTTGTGTTTGGATATTATTATTATTTAAGCATCGGTGTCTAGAACGGTTGTTTCCCTAAGAACTTTTTAAGCTAGTAGCAAAATACAATATATAAGGTTAACATCTGTTGAGAATATAGTGACCGATGGATTTAGTTTAAAAATAAAAAATGAATAAAATTGCTCAAAAAAACACACTAAACAAATCATGTAAATTAATATTTTATTAATTATAATTTTTATTTATAAACTGACGTTTTTAATTTATTTAAATTGCTTAAATTATGACCTTTGATTGAAAAAAATATTTTAATTAATTCTATTAATTTAAATAAGTACTGGAGTATAAAACAATATTTTTAAATTATGGACAATCGTATAACTCTTGTAATAAAGTAAACATACAATTTTTTGATCGCAGATTAGTTTTAAAACATTGAATGTTATTTGGAACAACCTTAAATTGTAAATTAATTTAAGTATAGAACTTAATTATGGAACTACCTACCTAATAATTAATATAAGATTTATTATTCGTGAGCCTTGCAACATTAGATAAAATGAGTAGGTACAGTACCTATATATAAATATTATGGTGGATATATTCTGTGACTTTTACTGCACCACTTTGCTCTTCAAACACTTGAAAATATAATAAATAAAAGTATATTTTCTTTTATTTTGTATTTGAGAAAACAGAAATGTCGTTTGAGAAAACTATAATGCACGTAAAAGAAATCATCGTGCATACGTATGCTGTTTAAATATCGCTTCCGGTCGGTTCGCATACACATGCATAATATAATGCTATTTCTATTTCATGTATAATATTATAATAATACATTATTATGTATATAATTCTTAGACGGTCGTGGTCCTTTGATCGCCGGCTCGCATGGCGAAGTTAAAGGCCTACACTCCATGATGCCCACGTGGTCATCGTTAGGGTTGGCTCGGTATCGTCGCGAGGCCCATCGTTATGGTGGTTACCGGGGTGTGGGGCAAGGGTAAGTCTTGGGAGAGAAAAAATCCCACCGGAACATCTGACGCTGTGGCGTGCGGTGAGGGTTCCCCGGACATCAACAGTCGTTCCCCGCGTGGTACGTCACACGACCCGCGTGCTCATCCATACCGCTAGCCAACGTCGTCACCATGGTAACCCGTTTTCAACCCCACCCCCACCCTCACCCACAGTTGACGAAGACTACCACCGCCCTACTGCGGTCACGGTGGCCGCGGCGTCGGGTGGTAGCGTCTACGAGGTAGCTTCGGGGTGGAAGAGTACATATCGATTGGACTCGTACACCGCTCGCCCGAAGGCGGCGCCCATTTGCTCGTCTATATACATTATGTACAATATTATATACAACACATACATTTATATATGAGCGCACACAAACACGAAAACTCGAAATGACTTTTACGGGGCACCGCAGTCATTAGTCTTGTTCACTTCCGTTGATAAGAGATAAGAGTACCCCGTGCAGTTGTTGTTGTTGCTGTTACATTGTCGTAGCGGCGTCACTGACGAGGCCTCGTACGGTTCTCCTCCTCTCACAGAGCACCCGACCCAGAAACAATATTTGACCCCACAAGACTTTATATTATATGATAGAGTCATTAAATTAATAAAACCTAAATCATTCTCCTTAAAGTTCAATAATTGACGGGCGCGACTGCGTTTGCTTTAAGTAGTCTTTAAGCATCACTAAATGAATTAAGGAGTCAGGCAGGGTCAGAGAATAATAATACTTATAAATGTGCATAAGCATAGTTCTATAGGTTACATTTTATTTCGAGTAATTTTTATCGGACGTCATTTATAGGCGTAATAAATGTGTTTTCCGCCAAAAAATCATTATCAGAAGCACAACCCTTGCGTGGTTTTCTTGATCATTCAAACTAAACGTTAAACAGTTAAGACTTGAGGCTGAGTCACGTGGCGAGCCCGTATAGACATACAAAAAAAATACCGAAATATTGAAAAATATATTAATATTATAAGCAGCATGACAGACACTCGTATATTATAGTACGGAATTTGTAAAAACAATATCTTACAACTTGTACATCATCAAAATTTTAATTTTTGTATATTCAATACTAGGTACACCAATGCTGTTAAAAAATAATATTTAATTAAAATTGTTTTTTTCCACTAATAAAAACATATGCAGCACGCTAACTAATATAAAAACTTTGTACCACAGCATAAAATCTAAGTAAAAAATAATAATTCAAGTTCAATATCTAAATTCGTACTATCGAAAAAATAATACTATTATGCATATATAACATATAACACAATATATACCTAACATACCTATTATGTTTTAATAATTTGTATATTTATTTTTCTGTATCCTATTTACTTATTGTGCTCCAGAGGTAGAAATTGAAAATTTAACTTGAAAAAAATATGCATAGATAAAGCAATAACTTCGCTGTTAAATTCAGTTATTTAAAAATTTTATTTAGATCTGAAAACGTATAATATATTGTACGCGGGTACACCTTGCTGACATTTTTATTTTGAATAGATGCACTACCGTCTAGCACACTACAATCTGCACAATGTCTCATCGATCCCGTTGTGTGAATACGAACTAAGGAAATGATAAATAGCCTACTAGAGATATAATTCTGAACATTCAAAATGAAGACAAAATAATATATCCTAGAAGTTTTGTCGAGTGAAATTACTTTCCATCTCAAAGCAAGTGCGTGAAATTTCAAGGAATT
The DNA here is from genome assembly GCA_008086715.1 of Sitobion miscanthi. Lineage (NCBI taxonomy): Eukaryota > Metazoa > Arthropoda > Insecta > Hemiptera > Aphididae > Sitobion > Sitobion miscanthi. The sequence continues at coordinate 67,615,743 of CM017797.1, read as the reverse complement.
ATTAAACTAATTATTATGGTAATAATATTGAATTTTTTTAAGGACCATTTAACCCAATGCGCGTTATAACCACTCTTAACTCTTGTTATAATTATTATTATTAAAGAAGTGTTATAAAAATAAGAAAATATTTATGCGTTCAATTAAATTGAAATATTTTAAAAATAAATTTATAGATATGTACCTATTATATTAGTATAGTTATATGTTTTATTATATATAGTATTTAGAACATAAAGGTAGAAGGTATATTAATATATTATTTTCAAATGTTAAATATTTTATTTAAGCGTATAATTTATTTAATTTTTATTAAAGTATACTATTATTATGGTTACATAAAGTTTCGCAAAAATCATATACATTTTTTTCATAATGGTTGTGTTTCATTTGAACCTACTATATGGAGTTCATAATTAGGTTGTTTTCCTGTATAGAGGCTGCAGGTTTGGATGGCCAATGTTTTCATTATAAAAAAATATAATCATATATAAACAATGACATAGTAGTACATATTATAATATGAACCTCGATTTCAATAATTACATTGGGTGGTCGGGTCGCTTTTTTTAATCACTGGTAAAATTAAATAATGTCAAATGAGAACAACAGACGAGTTTGAAATTTGTATAATGCCAATCAGTAAAAGTTTTTTGACTGATAAAATCCCAAACAAATCCGTTCCAAACGAATTCGTATTGCATTCGTGTACCTAAACTAGTTTAGACTCGATGTATATTTTGAAAACATTGTTTTACAGCCCTTGGGAATTTCTTATATTTTTAGAATCGAACGAAACTTTTAAAATCAACAAAAGTTCGATGGAAGTTTGAAATTTGAATTTGAATGAAATATATATTTATTTAGCAGTAAGAATATTTAAATTTCCTTATATTTAACATTTTTTAAGCGTTCTCCAAAATGGTATTGTTAAATATATGTGCCGTGTGAAAAAATTTAATAAAATTTACCTTAATTGTACGGGGTATACTTGATATTCAGAAATAGTATTTTAAACTATAGTATAATAATGTATTCGAATGTCGATGAAGTATGGGTTGATGAAATATTTTTAAATCGATAGAATTATGTCCAACAAACAAGGAACAAACACAATCGCTTTGTGTTCTCAGTGTGAAACGGCTTTTGAAAAATATTTATTATACGATGTTGATGATTGTTTTTGCTTATATTTGCACTTAACGGTGTACATTTGATAATTGTTTATGTTTTGAGTTTGGAATAAGTTTTTTTGTTGTTTTAAAATGAAGAGTTGTCGAAGTTTCTCATTGGACAGTCAACAGTATTTATTTTATAGACGGAATAAGCTGCACTTATAATTATTATTTTTACTGATGTTAACAGTTTCATAATCAAATATGTTATACATTATTACTCTTAATGATATGAGAAAAAATTACTAGTTTGATATGAAAATCGTCAAAACTATACGTCCAAAAACGGTAGTTCACTCAATTTCGGCTGTATAGTAGCAACATTTCGAAATCACAAAGTCAAAATATAATTCTTTCTGCGTTGATGATTTGATCTTTGGCATTTGTTGCCGACTTATTGTGGTAGGTATCCTCAAGGAAGCTTATGACATAATAGAATTGCTATTTGCTATATACATTTATTCTGTACGTACATAAATACAGACAAAATACCCTTCTCATTTTGCAAGGAATCGAAAAGCCTATCCGGCGGCATTTAAGCGGATTGTTTCGGACGACGGGGATCGATTAACCGATGAGATAACGAGCTCGTTTGGCAAAATAATCCTAGGTACAAATTTCCTTTTATCCGAAATGGATAACACAAAACACAGTGAGTGACGCCAACACTAAAGATTAGGTATAATATTATAACCTGTGAGCAACATTAAAATTCTATTTGTGAAATCAGAGTTCGCTCTTTTGATGTTCATTCAATTTTGAGCTTTTTTTATTTTATTACCCACACGTAGGTATTTCCGTGTAGCGTACTGGTTCTATTTCCGCGTAAAAACCTTATTCGTTTGTAAAATGTTTGTAGATTGTATTATATAGTCATGCGAAATAATAATACATAACACTACGACGAGATAAAACGAAAAAAACGGAAATGTTTCCAACGTGTCGCCGTCGTCACATATAAGAACAATGTTTGATCAACTAAATCAACGACATTGTTAAAAAAAAAAAAAACTAAAAGTGCTTTCGTCAGGATATTCTTTAAAATAAATCTAACATGTTTATAAACTAGAACAAAATGTTCAACGCGTGTAGTGTCTTGTTTAACTTTTTTGATTATTATTATTATAAATCAGTCTTAAGATAATATTGCATATTGTGTAGTACTGTCAATAGTTGAGATGTGTGAGACATAAGTCGACCATTAAAATTTAGAACGCAATATTTATCCCATACCTTCTATTTTAACTAAAAATAAAATATGTATTAAATATTTACCAACTTCAAAATACTATATATATTTATTTGAAGAAAAATTAATTATTAAAATTAACTAATAAACTAGTTTCGTGTGAAAAATAAGTTCTTTTGTGTATAATAATTATTGTTTTACGTTTTACTTTTACAATAATTTAATAAACATTTTGAAAAGCGTGTTAAGTAAATTGGAAGAAGGTCTTTTTTTTATCTCGCATAATAATATTTTCCCCTTTTTTACTACGTGATAAAAATAATAAACAATTCGGAAACGGGTAGCACATAACAAGCATCATGACTAGGTATATTATTTTTGGACATATTATTTAATCAATAATTCCAGTAATTTTATTTTTTTTGTTTTTAAAAAGGGTTTTTTTACAAAATGAAAATCTCATAATCTTAAATAATTTCTAAAAAAATAATAATTATTTTACCAGCAACGGTTAATAAAAAGGTAATGTGAGGTATACTTTTTTGTATTATGCATAATACAACTCATTAATCTTACATACAATTTAATCTCGGGTATTTACTGTTTAATTGAAAGGGTATTTATAACAATATTATATGTGCTTGGTTGTTCGATATGATTTACTTATATTTAAGACCGTTCAAGTACCGATATTACATTATGTTATAATTAGTAATTACTACCTGGTACAAGTGTACAACTGATGATGCGTAAGTTATATTAGGAATTATTAGGATACTCTTCGATGCGAATTCAATAAGGTATAATTTAAATGCGTTCACTTATATTTTATTTAAAACTTTTACTCCCGTAAATTAAAATCTAATTAGAATAACGGCGTAAGGTCTTCATTATATATTTTATATTTAATGCCATTACAATATTAAAGAAATATAATTACGACTAAAAGCGTGCCACTCGTCGATATTATTATAGTTATTTTAAATATTTAATAATACGATATTGGCATGGTCTACTCACTATTAGGAATTATAATAAATCGTGTCACACGGCCGACTCGTGCTTTTGAAAAAATACCATTTTGATAAGATTTCGAATACATGGACTTACCTGAAACAAAAAAACAAAATCAGATAAGTAAAACAGTATTGATTATTAATGATAAAAACCAACAAAAATATATATTCCGAAAAAGCACATTAAACGTGTAACGGTGGCAGTTTTAATACGCAATACATGAGGTCTGGATTGATATAAAATTTAAAAATTCCCCCAAAGCACCATCGCATAATAATAATATTAGAATATACCGATGGACAATTTTATGGTTCGGTGCGTTACGGTATATCCATCCACATATTTTTGGAATATTGTTTTCCTAATACACTCCTATGTATATTTATTATCGTTTGCGGGTACACTATTTTATGACCAGACCGATAATAAATAGCGGGTCCCAAAGCTATAATTATTAATATTATACATAATATTTTGCCTACTTCGTTTGGGATTTTAGCATTCAAACCGAGCACTGCTGAATCCCTGTTATATACGAGATACTATATTATAATAGTAGAATGTGTAATAAAATAATAGTTATAGACGATTTTTCACGTTCGTTCAAAAGTTATTTTGGTTTTTCGTACTACCTTGTAGACATTGCGTGTTGTCGTCATATTATTATGTCATCGGTGATTCATGGATCAGACGTACTCGTACGATTAATTTAAATATTTAAATAATTTAAATTTTAAACGATTGAAAATTATAACCTATAGTTAAACGCAAACTCAACGATTTTAGAACACACGCAAAACACCAAACAATTGATCGAGTAGAGGATTATTATAAGTGTATGTCCAGCAGTAGTGATATCGATGGATTTGCGTTAAAATAATGTGAACAATATTACTGACAGTCGTGTTTAATGGTAGAACATTATAAATTGTGGTCGTTATTGTATAGCCGGCGAGGTGTTATTCTTTTGTGCAGACCACCATACTATATGGGGCAAGTAGCACGTATACGATCGCGTTTGACAGTTTTCCCTATGTGCCACGGTTGACAGATGAATATAGAGTAATATTACCTATGCTATTTAAATGTGCATGTCAAAATCGTCGATGATTCGGGGATCAGTCGTACTCGAACAAATTATTAATTCAAATATTTAAATCATTTAAATTTTAAAAGATCGAACATTTTACCCACAATAAAACGCCGATTTTTATAGAATACAGTAAAAGTATCTGCAGTTGAATAATCATTCGTAGTTATATCGACGGGTTCGCGTTAAAATAATATTGCCGACAGTCTATGTAGGTAGATAGTGCTTTTATAGAATATTATTGTAGTCGTTGTTGTATACCCAACGACGTGTCATTCGTTTGTATAGACCATACTGTGTGGAGCAAATTGCACGTATATTATATGATCGCGTTTGACAGTTGTACTTACGTGCCACGGTTGACAGATGATTAGAGTAATATTACCTATGCTTTTTAAATGTACACGTCAAAATCGGTGACGCTCACTCTCACTTACCTCGTCTACAAGGGTCGACATTTTCCGGAGTGAATAACGGAATTTTTTTTTCACATCTCGTTGAAACCGTCAACAACAATTCACTTATAAAATAACATACCTAGGTACCTATGCATAATATATTGTGTATCCGCGATACGTCCTAAGTTTTATTCAGGTAACAGTTTTGTCGGAAGATGAAACTATTATACGATATTATTGGTCGATCGTTTCGGTTTCATGTTCGAACGTGACGTGACGTGCTAACACACTGTGTTGTTAAACAGCATTAGCAGCTGACACTCGGCCTTTTAACCTGTACCGCTATAAATAATACACGTTCGACGGCGACCACTTGGACACATTTCTGGTAAAATTCTGACGAACGCTTTTGAATATTCGATTCGTAAGAATGATTTGCGATTTGAGTGAGCGGGTGACAGATACACTATATACAGTTCCAGCTCTATTACACAACTTGGTCACGAGCAGTTTTGAACAGCGGCGTGAAAAGTAGCTGTCGCCGAAATGGCAGCGTGTTTACCTCGCACAAATAAAACGCGTTATTATCGATCCGACATTTGCTGAGTTGGTACAATTTGATATAATATATACGCCACGCAAATATTATATATTTTTTAGTTCTAGTGAAGATCGGATATTTAACGTAAAAAAAATATTCTGTGAGTTTTACGTTAACTCACGTACATTTTTTTCTACAGGTATTATTGTGTTATATATTTTTTTTTTAACAAAATGTGTTAATAACAAAATACTATTTTTCGTCATGAATCGTAACTAACCTGCAGTGGATATCATTATCGTAAAGCTATTATACAATTTATATATTTTCACGCATATTATTCTATCTTGGTTTACCTTTATAACAATATACTATACCAGTGGTTTTCAAACTTTTATTGAACGCGGCACACCGTGCCCCTCAAAAAATTTTCACGGCACACTGACCTTTTTTTTTGCACTGAATAATTAGATGATCAAAATTACATTGAATTATAATTATATACGTACATTTAATTAGAAATGTGTGGTTGACGGGCTAACAAATTTTTATTAATTATATTTTTATAATTTTATTTTTGTACGAATTGTTGAACTTTCCGAAAGACCGCGGCACACTCAGTGAATGCTCGCGACACACCAATGTGCCGTGGCACCCAGTTTGAAAACCACTGTACTATACGTTACACACCCCACTGTACTGGTGAACCAAATATTATTAAAATAATATTAATGTGCACACGAAACCAATATTGAAATGAGGGATTACTCGTTAATGGTAAAAAAAATGTAGCTTCCTAGTAAAATAAATATCGGCAACATTTACCGAGCTTCCATCACTAATTATTACACAGGCCGCCGTCGCGATGGAACATTCTAAAGAATAACTTTAATATTAATTGGTCAGTTGTAGGTTTACTCGGCAAAAACCATCAGAATAGTGTTCGAAATTGTCACGGTATAAATAAATTACCCGTTAATTATAAAACGACTCTGCGCGGCGGCGGCGGGAGAGGGTTGAGCGAGATGTATTATAAAACTGCACGAGTTGTACACCAGCGACGATACTGTGGTTTAATGAGACTAATATTCAAAAGTTTGTTCAAAGAAAATTGAGGTAGTTTTATTATATACCTACGTATTATGATGTTATTACGAATGAAATGTCTGCGTGAACGACACCGCTGCTGCAGTATTTCCCCCAGCGTTGGTGTGTTTGAATATTAAACTTATGCATTTAGAACTTTGGAATATTACTGTTATCGTCATCATCATCATCATCATCATCATCATCATCATCATCATCATCATTATCGTCACCACCGCCATCATCGTTATATCTTTATAATGGTAAACAATTGATTAACGAAATCATCAGACTTCCAGAAATTACTAGTCTTTCGGTGGCTGTAGTTAAACTCGTGGGTCGTTCGGCAAGCGGAGTTGAACTGTCACTGTTTGAGATATTATTTTTTTCACGCCGTTTAATTAATTTTTTAATTTGTTTATTATTATTAATAATACCCTGATTGTCAATTAGTACAGTTATATTATACATTATATTGGAACAAAAGTAACAACATTAATAAGTGTTAAAAAAATAATACGTTAGGTAATCAAGTATATGTATATAAAACTAAACAATAAAGTATAATAATAATATTAAATAAGTATAATTATAAAGTGTTGTAAGTAATGAACACAATTAAAAATATACATATCTAATATGTTTTTTTTCGGTAAATTTCATACGCGGCCCGCATAGTAAACAATTCAAATTTGATGTATTCGGCCCAGTCAGTACGTTGAGTCATGCTTGCAGCGGTTAATGGTTTAGAAATTTAATTCTTGTAAATTGTAAATAATATGAAAATTAGGTCGATTTATGATAAAGTGGGAAGAAAAATTGATTCATTTTTGATAATACCTCTGGACAATGTACATTATTGTTAAGTAACTTGAGAATAAACGATATAATCTCATTAAATAGATGTTGAATAACCGGGCTATCGAGGCTACATTTTATCATAATTGAGTTAGTGTAATAGTGTCGGATGTTGGTGATTATAGTTCTATGTTCTTAAAATCTTCAAAAGTGACACCTAATATATGACACCTACATTGCATATTGATGATACGGCAGTCAATGGAAAATAAATAAATTCCATTAATTTATATTGATATCATTCTTCATCGTTCCCTTCCAATGACCCAGCATAAGATTAATTGAAAATACAAATGTGACTTGTAAACATGTAATTACGATTTTCGGCTATATAAACGTCATAAATTGTTATTTCAATATTAGGGCTTCGTACACACCTTACGATACATATTTTTTTTACGCTTAAGTTGGGTGATTAAACTAAAACCCTTTTTTCAACATAATAAACAAGTTTGTAAAAAACAAAAAATTGAACTAGCAATGTTTATAAACTATCATATAATAGGAAATGCCGGGATGTGCTAAACAACAGTATAAAAACTTAATTGAACTTCGATTATAGTGTACTACACTTGAGTTTTTTATACTTATTTATTCTGCCTCGAAACGTAAAATACAGTTTGGTAATGTGATAAGAAATGGGAGATTAATAAAAAAAATCTCACGTTTGGTGCTATAAATAATCTATACTTACAAAGAAATAATAAAGAAACTATTATAAATCATCTTCAAATAGGGTATATATTTAGAACTCATAACCTTAACCAAAACAGATCCACTGCCCCATATTATGTGAATCATGCATTATATATTTTTTATGGTTAATCCATCTTAATAAAATACGAAAAAATATTAAGTTTTGACAAATAAACATCACAACTACAACAGATAAGAGAATCACTACAAATATGTCCAATAAATTTAAAATTATTAATTTCATCGACTTTTCGAAAGAAATTAAATCATACAATTTAAATTAAGTTAAGCATTCACGATAAATAAAAAATAGCTATTATCGAAGTAATACAATGTTTGAATATTCCAATGCTATTTAGTTCATTAAAAAAAAATTATGCTTATCTACTTACCCATTCATATTTTAAAAAAAAACCTATTAATAAAATAAATATTTTTTTTGAAAAGTACAAACAGTAGGTACTATATTATATTAAAATATATAGTATGGAATTCTTTTATTTTTTATTACTCTTTTATAATAAAATATAAAAATATTTAAACTGTCAGTTTATTCAGACAAATAAAAACGTTCGATTATATATTTTGGCAAATACATACAATTTTTCTGCGGCTGCAGGTTATACATAAAAAAATATAAATCGAGATTTATGTTTAAGGTTAAAGTGGTTTTTTTCCTATTAACTTTCGTCGAGGCCATTATACTGTGGGGTTAATTTCGTGAATCGAAAGAAGACGGACGTAACGGTGTGATTAATCTACGCGAACTTTTGCCCGGGATCAGCTGCAGGTTTAACGACGTTCTCGGGTCCGCACAAAATGGACGAGGCTTAAACATACCTATTTATATTTTGTTTAACAAAATATTGTTTTTTTATCTTATAATATTTTTTTATTGTTTAGCGGTGACATAATACGGATTCCATTTAGCTTTATATCCGACGCCCCGTGACCACTGCATTCCAGTACGCGACACACATCGGAATGATGATATTACATTCTGGTTGCGTGAGTGTATATAGGAATCAGACGATTGACCCATAATACCATATAAATACACGAATACCACTCCACTGTGATACAATTTTAAATCTGGTTAAGACGACAGTGTTTATAGTTGCAATAGTTTCGATAAAATACCGCATTTGACTGTACGTGCGTCTATATATAATGTTTATATGTTACGAACAGAGCTGTAGTAGTCGTAGGTTTTGTGGACTCACCATTAATATTCGAATTAATATACAATACACACACGCTATAAATATAGATTTATTGAGCAGTGACTTGTCAGTATGAAACACGTAGTTATCTGCTCGAAAATTATAATATTATGTATAACATGTTTGTGGTACGGTGGTGTAAAGATGGGTATGACCACCCGTTATTCAATGACGGGTTTCAGGGACCTTTTAATTACAATTCGTTTTAAACTGTACTACGGAGTTTCAAGAATGACGGCTCAAATAATAAGTTACAGTTGATTTATTTTGTTAGAATACAATCTATTAATACCTACTAAATATTACTAAAGAGTAAAGACTTAAGCGAATTATTAGTCATCTGAAGTTGCTTGGTGTGCGAGTTGCTGTTCACACAAAACTATTGAGCTTGACATGGTGTAATGTGTCTCTTATATAGTATTAAAATTAGTTTACTTTGTTTATGTGTACGCGGATTACTATATTAATATGTCTAGTAAGCAAAATTAAAACTTATTATTTATAATTGATTTTATGGTTTGTAATGGTTTCACACATCGTAGATCCGTGGAACGGATCATATTTTGCATTTGGTATTATGTTTACCCTCTTTCCCCCTTATTCAAACTGTTCGAGTTTTCCCCGTGATTCACAGCTCCCTCCGCGAATAAACACGTTTATAAAGCATCTCCCACGACATATCGAGAAAAACGTGACCGACCTATCTCCGGCGGATGGGATTTCAGCGAAATTATTAGTTCACCGGACGTTTTCCATCAATTTCCGGTCCATCGCGCCAATACCTCCACCTGTCGTGTCCAGCTCCACCGACTATCCCTCCCCTCACACTACCATAAATTGCAGGAAACACAAAAGCTTCTTTCTATCCAACAGCTCCAGCTATTCATGTATGTACTACACTCGTATACACGTTTGTACGACAACGTCCCTTGCATAAACTTTTCATGATATGACACCGACGATCATTTCATGGCAAGCATGATGATCTACTGTTGTACGCCGGTCGGTTTAGGTTTATTCGGTTTACACGATCGCTGACATAGTTATTACCAAAATTCAGCTGCTGTGACCCGTCAATAACATATTAATTGTATTGTGTAACAATGAAATCTAGGACCGTCTTCGATCGCCGCTCGTATTATTAATTTACCGGTAAATTTTGGTTTTTTTTTTTAAAGTTGGTGTGTTTTTCTCCACATTTCGTAGGTAAAATCATTAAACAATGCGAATTTAAAAATCAAAATAAATTCGTAATCATTCATTATTGATTATATTTAATTGTATAAATAATTTATCAGTCACAGTCAATATTATTTAAAAAATGATTTTTTTAAATAATATGCATGAATTCAATAGAATCCTTAGCTGCAGAAATATCGATAATATTATCAAAATATTTTTTTCTCTAATATTTTTGTAATTATTTTTATGAATATTTAAATAAAAAAAAATATGATTATGTGTAAAAATACTGAATACTTAGTAATTTATAAAATGTTTAATTAATACAACGTAATGTTATTTTTATTAACACAATTATTATAACACGGCGTTCTAGGTAGGCAATTTAGCTACATCAGGGTGATGCTGGTGCATTCCTCAGTATGTTTAATTATAACGTGTATGATAAATGATAATACTTATGGTACTTTTTTTTAAATACAATGCATTTCCAATAATAACATTGTGATAAAACCAAAGATAAAACTATTATAACCCTTTTTCCGTTAACCTTAGACTTAAATTAATGAAATACAATATTGTATAAATAATAATATCTTTATTTTTATTTTTATATCAAATAAAAAATAAAATAAATATTTGATACAATACTGAATAACGTTTCATAGTTTCATAGTTGCAAGTTTTTATTATTTTCAAAACAATAAAAACAATTCAATTTTCGCATTTACTTTTCGGAAATTGGAAAATAGAACTTACAACAGTCAAAAAATAAGTATATTTTAATATAAACAAAACATAAAATATGACGTGGTCTTATTGATTCAGAAAATCAAGGTTTTGTTGTCTGTAGCTTATAAAATATTTTCTGTTTTGATAATAAAAACGAATATTTTTGATGTTCTATAGTAACAATACTATTATTCTATACTATTATAGCTCTTGGATAATTTTAAATACAAAATGTATCGAAGTGCACTTCGAAAAAAGTTATGTATAAAACAGTTGTATAAATCTACTGCTGTAAAATTAATTATCAATTTAAATTGTTTAAATTCTATTCATAGATTGAATAATGCTCATGATAAGTTGATTATACATTCAACAATAATAACAATATTATTAAAAATTAATTAAGTTTTAATATAATTGTATTTTTTATTTGTTTGTTTATTGATATTTTACATTCCATGGTAACAAAATAATTTTTAACTGTAGCTCTTCTTTATTATAAATTTAAAAATACCATTTTAATTTATTTTTTTAATTTTACACAAGCTATACTCAATTCTTTGATAGAGAATTCGTGTAAGTCGTATAAAGAGTAAACACCGACAATTTATCATCGAGTGGTACCCAAATAATATTATATCGTTTATGGATTTTAGTGAAAGAGATTATTTTATATAATTAAAGTACCTACTTAAAAACATCTTGGGTAGAATTTATTGTTTCTCAGATAGGTGTGTATGATTATTTTCCTACAAATACAAAATTGTGATAACATTAAAATTATATTATCATTTCTTTTTAACGTGTCCAAATTTGGCACAACTGCTATTTTAAGTACCATTTAGTATTATAATAATAATACATATTATAACGTATAATAATACATATTTTCAGTTGACAAGAATCAACTGAGGAAACTCTTTATTTATACCTAACCAAACTTATCCTTATTCTTTTAATATTGTTTTATTTAAACTCATTTCAATTGTATATATTTTTAATGTTATTAGTACTATACTAAATTGTATGTTTAAAGCCAATATCTGATGAAACAATTTAATATCTTAAACATTATTCATCATTTATAATTTAAAAGTGTACCTCTTACTTATTTTAAATAATTGTGAATCTTGTTGAAATGCGTATTCAATAATCATAATTCTTAAGAAATGAGAATTACAAACATCCATAATGTACAGATAGAGAGTAAAAATATGCCAAAGTAATCGCCAAGAGAAATCCTTTTGTTCATAATACAAATGGGCTTTCAATATTTCTATCAAGATGGAGGAAAGGAAAACTTTAATGTTTAATGACGTCTTAAACAACGTTCTGAAAGGTTTAAAATATGGAGTACCGTCAAAACCATATTATGAAAGATGTTAAATGTTTTAAAATTACATTTGATTGGTAAAATCCGAAAGTTCTCAATTCATAGTTATCTCAATCTTACTGTGCTCTATAATTGGAGATACAGAAGTAATAAGGTTATTTTTTTTATAAAAAATATCAATTGTACATCGTTTTTACCCGGTTCTTACACATAAATAATAAATTCAGTTAAGAACATATTTATTATTTATTAATTTGTGTAATATCATGTATTGCCAAATTCAACTTTTTTTAAATTATATGTTGTCTATAGTTATGCAGTAGGAATCTAAAATATTTCCTACACACATATTTTAAAAGTTAAAATTGAAAGTATTTGATTAAAGATGATTTAATACATTTAATAAAATAAATAATATTTATGAATAGTTAAGTACTTGTTAGACTTGACTGTACTTAAAAAATGATCTTACCTACAGTCTTGTAATATAATTTGTAAAATAATACAGTATGACATAAAGGATTATATTTCAAAGAAGATTGAGTTGTATAAAAAAAAAAAATATTTTTTTAATGCTTAAGTAGTTTATTTGTTCTTTAAATAAAATATAATAATGAGACAAATGTAGTAAATAATATAAGGAGCAAGTAGAATTTATGCTGAGCGTATAGCAACATAATCGTTGGTCGTATCATTTGGAAAGTGTCAACATTTTTAAACTGCCCATTATTTTTCAAGAAAACCACATACAATGTCAGTGTAAATGGTTCTGTAAGGAATTGTTTTGCTAGAATGCGATGATAATCGTTTTCAATTTGTACACGACAACACCTTCCCTACACACTGCACCCTCCCGATAATTGGTCCGTCGCCTGATGTACGGTTATAAGTACCGCACTCATGATAACCATGCGTCCTATTTATTTTTTACTTTTCAGTTAACCATCGGCAACAACAATCAGTGTTTTACAGGAAAAAAACGTTAACAGGTACCTAATTGATGTTTTGCTCGACGGCGGTGACGCGTGTAAACACGAGATGAGTGGAAAACACGATATAGGTACCTACCCACGCAAGGGGTAAAAGGCCTCAACGTTTTTATGTGCTGTGCATTTGACTTGCAATAAAAATAATATAACAATAATAAAAATGGCTACGTAAAAAGAACCCTCCGTGCCGAGTTGTCACAGGTCAGGACGCGTATCCGGCACGTCCATTGTTGTTTAACTAAGGGTCCGGAATAGCTGTTGCCGACTACAATAGGCTGGAAAACCGTGAAAACGTTCTTAAAACGTCACTATACTAATCGAGATTAATGGATCGCCGTCGATTTCTTTTCTAAAATATCTGCAGCTATATGTATAGGATTGGCAGATGGGTAGTCGAAGGCGATGAATTTAAAGGCTCAAACAGCGTGGTCCGCACTTGAATATATTATAAACATAATAATAGCAAACGATTCAGTGAATATAATTTAAATGTGTTATGCGTTCAAGTAAAGGATCTCGAAATGTGCTAATCAATCAATCAGATATCTAGTAAAATTATTGGTGGAAAAGGAAATTATAAAATATACATTTTCAAATATCCAAATACATCCAAAAGAAAGTTGATGCTTCGTCCAAAAAATATTGAAATAAACAGTGTTACGATTTCAAAACAGATAATATTACAAAAATACTTTGGGTATTTTTAAATCCTCATTATTATGTGTTGTGGACGTCTTACAACCGGACGACATACCAAATATGCGTTCAGAAGAACCTATTTTATGACGTTCACTTAATTAATATTAGAGTGACTTATTAACAGCAGTCTAGGTTGGACTATTATCGGTATTTAAAGATATTTAAAATTTAAAGCTAGTTTTGAAAGTTTCTAAAACTGTATTATTTTACATATTTATAAGTATAACTCACTTAAAAATGAATATTTGTATCGATAAAAGCCTAGTTAATATGCTTACTTTTAATATGTCATTTCGAATATTAAAAGTTAACAACACAAATTTTATTTGACTGAACGTAAATTTCAATGTTGACATGTTGTTCGTAAATTCTTAAACGCATATTTTATTTTCGATTTTTAACTCAATAACAAAATAATCCTAGTCGTGTTCGTCGCGTAATACTACGCTACATCAACGAACGAAATGTCGAGTCCTAACAAGGTACTAACGAGGAAACTGCGCACGCGCTGTAGTATAATAATATTATTATATATTATACTGCACAAATAGCATAGCGGCTATAATATTACTCGCGAGAGAGATGTATCATTAAAAAAATATCCATTTCCTGAAGACACACGAGATGATAAGATACATTGTGTTTTATCATTATATGCTATTTCACGACTGAACTGAAACACTGCATATTTTGTCAAAATGTATTGTCACGAAGTATACTATTATATCAAGTAATCATAATTTCTTTTAACTTGAAACAAATTGGTGAGTGAAAAATGTCCAACGTGTTCGCGTATTATATAGCATTAAATAGATATCATATTATTTGATAAATAATAATTTCGTGGTTTTACTCGACGATACACGGAGGGATGTGATTCATTTATGTTAAACTATTTTTACCTATAAAAGTCGGTATTTCGGTGAAATAAAGACTTCAATATGAAAAATTAAAAAAAAAAAAGTGGCTTAGGTATACGATATTGTTGTTATTAATTTCGCTATTTACCAGATAAAAGTAAATATTTTATTCCATCGGCAATGAGTGATCTGCTGTTGCAGCTGTTGTTCCGAACACATTAACCGTGAGAATATTTCATTGTAATCGTCACCACTTCGATTATGGAACTTTATATCGCGTAAAAATAATCATGTCAAAAAATTACGTACCGTTTTAGTATGATACGATAACAGTAAGTCCAAATACCAGAAGTGAAAATAATTGCCTAAAATGTAATATTGCATTATTGCATTTCATTGTATCTCGGAAACAACCAGAAAAATGTTTTCTACAAGAAAATCACAATTTCGCATTGCCCCGACGGTCTATCAATTCGAACACCAATCGCACACAATAATTATTATGCAACTAATTACATTGTTCATACCCAGGTGTATGTTTAAACCATGAATAATTAGGTTATTGTAAGTTTATTGTCGTATTCACGTAGTTGTTGTCAGCGTATAAAAGCTATATATAATATGATTGTTATAACATCATATTCTATGCACAAATTCCCATCAACGATAGGCGTGCGTCGAGCGTCCTCGTATACTATGATGAAATTATTATTAAGCAAAAAAGAAATGTATTATATAGCGTCAGTTGATATTATTATGTTTCATTCTTTGGCGTCCTTTGATACGAAAATAAAAAAGGGGAAACACAATAATATCGAGTATTATATTATTTATTATCAAACGTCGCTTTGAGTTTCTCATCGCGTATTATTAATATTTAACATTTTGTATTCATTTTCGAACTTACATTTATAAAACATGAATTTATTTTTTTCAATGTTGCGCTGTCGTACTGTTTCCTTTATCATGCAACAGTCCATAAGACGTATTTTACGCGAAACAGTCTGTCTATGAGAGATCTTAATAATTTATTCAGTATCATAATACTGCGTATTGATCGATTCTAATATTATACATATAATCATGGTCATGTCAATATTATTTCAGTAAAACATTCGATCGTTTTTTTTATGCAATTATAAATATCAGTGTGGTTTCATTTTCCGACACGGTTTAACGCGGTTAGAATCAAAACAAAAATCGTCTACGGCCTTAACGTGTGGATGGAATAAAAAGGGTAAAAAATATAAAATAATAATGAATAAACTGTCGAAAAGATCATTTGAACGGCTTTCCGGCTGGCTGACTTGTCATAAATAGCGTCGTGACAACGGTCGGGACGCTAAATTCTACGGTGTAGGGTCCGTGGGGTGTGGTGGCGGTGTAGGCGACCGCGAATGAATATTTTAGAATACATAAAACGACACGATAAAGACCATAATAATAATAATAATAATAATACGGTGCGCGGTAATTATAAAATCAAGTTCCGGTCAGAGTTTCATCTAAATCTCGTCATGAAAACGTCAATTTATCAGAAATAAAGCCGTCAATTATTATTGTTATTGAGAATAAAGCGCGTTTTACATTAATAACGATTGTGCAGTGTTGTTTACAGCTGCGTTGTAAACACACGCCTTCTCATCGTGCCATCCGTATAATAATAATAATAATATTAATAATATATTTTCAACTCTCTCCACGACACATATTTTTTATATGTAAAATTATTTAGTTACATAATAACTAAATACCGTCGTTTTGACAATTAATGTAATCTTCTTAACATACAAACATTAAAATTATTTTGGGTTTGTTAGTATCCGCTGGTAATCTCAGAAGCTATTGGCATAATTTTATTCACGTGTCTCCTGGAACTAGGAGAATAGCTGCGTTTTTCAAACCTAAAATATAGGATGGCTCTCACCAGAATTAAGTTCTTGCTACGGAACAAGATATAAACAAGCAGCTAATCAGTGGCCTCGAATGTATGTACAAGAGGCAAGTGTAGGGGATCGCAATGGGGACCGAGAGTTAACAACGGTATCTGTATAAATCATGGACTAAGATATAAAATGTTAAGCCAAATAATACCACCGGTAGCGCTGAAAACATTTGGTCCCCAGTGTGAGGAACATTTTGGTGGGCCGTCGACTATGTCGTTCCCAGTCCATTATCTTAGTCCGAGGTTCTGGCTAACGAAAATTGAATATTGTTTCGTTTATATGGTAGTAGTTTTAAATGTATATAATTACTATATAGATGTATTACCCGACTCCACTCGGGTTAAAACTAATCTATCTTTCTGTCGTTTTCCTTTTTTTTTCGGATGAAAGATCAATATTATGTAATTCAAACCCTCGTGAACACAATTACCTATAATGATTACTATTGTGATTTCTCACTTCTTAACTTTGGATATATTCTTGATGTAAACACCCACAACTGGATACCGATTCAACGAATACCTAAAGCCGACGTAAATCCGATGTCGTTCAGATCGGTAAGCGTATTTATGTGTTTACATACAAAATATGTCCAGAATTAAGAAGCTACAAGACATACAAGTTATCGTTGTATTAATTATTGTGTTCATATGTATTTGATTCGAGAATCAGTAAAGCCTAGTTAGTAATTTTAACCTCGTTCAAAAATATACCAATTAGTGTTATCCAATCCGCCACCGAAAGATTCCCCACTGAAGCTATAGTACCTATATTATTATTATTATTATTATTTTATTATTATTAATATTACTATAGTATAATATAATAATAGAATTTTCAAAATGCGCAGTGTACTTGCGTAAGACAAAAATAAATAATACGAATACCAATATTTTCGAAGTACAATATTATAATATATTTTATTACTCGATTTATTATATGATCCGAATCTTTCGGTATTGTCTGTATTATATTCCCGTTCGCAGACTTTCATAAAATCGATTTTGGGCCCAGTAATCACGAGAAAACGAAATTATAGTATCGACACAATAATATCAAAACCAATAATATAGACACCTCGCCGGAAGAATAGATACTTTTCAACGCTGACGATAAGAATGCGGTAAAACAATAAGTGTCGTGTCCGTCAACGGATTTTTTTTCACCAGTGTCGAAAAGTCATACGGCGTGGGTGAGGCAGTGGGGAGGTGGTAAAACTACACTGGTGTACGTGGGAATGCAATAAGGCAAAGAGCTTCGCGAAACTAACAAACAGTCAGTACGCATGGGCACGGAACTTGTGTTTTTAATTCCTTTAACTTCGTCCCTTTTGTGTCCCGACGGTACTCTTTTGACATTTTAAGACGCCTACCACCAATCTCCTCGTATATTAAACCTGCTATATACATATATACAAACGGCGTCTCGTACACCAACCGTTGTTCACATTATTTCACCGTGTCGCGAAAAACGAAATTACGAGTAAACGTCTTAGATGGTTAAACTTATTGCTGTAATTTTATCATTTTAATTATTATTATGATTACAACAACGTCTTCCGGTAAATTAATATTTTATGTATCACCACATTCTTAGGAGAAGAAAAAAAGATAATTATGGTAGTTAATATTTTCACACGTCCGTCGACCGCGCGATAATATTTACGCTTGATTTACAGCCTTATTGGACAACTGCAATTAATATATCGTATCGTCGTCTTAATCACCCAACAATTTTACTCGAGAATTGGCCCGTGAGTATCTGTTTTATATTGCCTGAATACGATTCGACGGACATTCTTTGAGATGTTTAGCAGCTCGATTTCAGATGGACATTTATTTTTTTTCCCTTTATTTTTTTTTAAATTTAATAGTTTAGGGAACTTAAGTGTTTCCAAAATACGAGGATGTTCATGAACAGCGATATACGGGCGACCAGGACTCAAAAGAATTCCAATATAACTGTTATAATATAATATATATATATGCCTGCACGCTGTATGGACGCAATATACACTCCGCGATTGATTTCTGCCAGTCGCAAATACCAAGCGGTCGTGTAGTTTAACACTAGTCGGTTGAAGAATCAAAGGGAGGAAATGTATCATGAACTTATCTAATCTATAGATAGTGTACTGTGGAACTCTGCACTTTGATGGCCATAATATGATATAGCATATACACGTGTACCTCCTGTGTGTGTGTGTGTGTGTGTGTGTGTGGTGTGTGTGTGTGTGAAAGAGAGGTTAGATCCTAGAGTTTGGTTCTACGTAAAACTAAACGAAACACACAAAGACAAATAAAGACCAGAGTATTCGGTCGAAGGGACTCAATAATAATTAAGCTATATACACGAAACTTTTATAATATTGACTTACGGTGAATATCATTTATTATAAAAATTACGTTAAAACCACTTTAACGTTGTTTACACTTGGATTCTGTAATACATATATATATTATACTCCGAGCAAATCCATAAAAAAATGCTGGTATCAAAAATGTAATTGAATTTCAGATGTTAAGCTGTATAAACCAAACGATATCGTTTACGGCCATGACACTAAAGATTTAGTTATTTAAAAAAAAAAATGAAAAATAATCGGGAATTGAATGAAACGTTCATAGTATTATGTAATATATACGATGTACCTATAAGAGATATAATATTATTTATTACTCATATAGTAATATTATTATCATACTAGATAGCACGTAAAATAGCATCTCAGTAGAATTAATTCTGGTTTTTTTACCTCAATCGATAAGGAAACGTTTTAATGTGGACACCGTAAACTGTAGTTAATGTGTAGTTGTAAAGCGGGATTGAATTTTGATAAGATTGATAAACATAAAATAAAAATGGTCATCAAACAATATACCTAAGGTGATTTGTTTTAAATCAAAAAATATTATTCTAGCGAATTGAAAATGTTAACTTTTACTTCTAATATATTTGTCCATACACACTAAATAATTTGCTACTGTTTAGATTTTAGACTAATTTTAAGCTATTTATACATTAAATGTATAATTTTATCATATAAATATTTACCACATAATATATAATTATTATTGGGACCTGGTGTGGCTTGATGGTTGGCCTGAGTCACTAACGTGTACTAAGGTCAAGGATTGGTCGACGTCGGATGGGTGACCATCTGGGTTTTTAGTGACGAATTCTCGCCTTACATACACGTGTTCCTCAACCAATCTTAACCACATAAAAAATTCTAATTGCCATAATTGTCGATACTTAAGATCAATAAATAAATAAAAAATTATTATTAAATTCATGCAAAAGTTTATTTGATTTGTTCACATCATTATCCGACGATACAGGTCGGTAAAAAGTAGAATATCGATTGCAAAAACAGACAAAAATAGAATCAAATTAAATATAATGAGTTGAAGAATAATAATAATAATAAATCGTTCCAATTTTACAAGGAATAAAAAAAAATTATTTTATCGATTACTTGTCCAACGTGGAAATGTAATTTATTTATTTATTTTTGATGGTGGGGTTGAGCTAAGTTATTATTTTAGAGGACTAATCCTTTATAAGCCTCCTTCCCCCCACCTAACTATACATTTGTGCTTAATAATACTTCATTCATTAACTGAAACGATTGCAGGCTATATAATAAAACGCGAAAACTCGTTCAAATAAAATAATTAGTATTGTTGTGAATAGGACAAGGTAGAAGGAAATCGAAATTAGCCAAGTCGACAGTGATTGTAATTCGAAGTTTTTTTTCAATTTGAAGGAGATTACTAACGATTCTTCAAACAACAGTGTAATTGGGTTAAAATATTCTTAAATAAATTATATATTTATACAGACTACTAAAGAGAGAGAGAGAAAGTGTGTTAGGAAAATACGACAGTGTAAAATATCAATTTGATCGTGAATGTCGGTCCACGATCCATTACTCATTTATTATTATGTTATAATAAATAATAATTTATATACATGCACAGGTACTCCGCGAAATACTATCACTACGGGCGGCCTCACCTGCGCCTGATCACCTCTTCGTCCGCGCGCTTAAATGATTTTTCAACGACGTTTATAAAAATTGATAAGGATAAAACTCTGCAATGGCGGCAGTGACAAATTGTTTGACGGTGCGCCGCCGTCCGCGTTGTTCTTACAAGGAGACGATTTCCCTGAGGACATATAGATCAATCCCTTTTGTTCGAGACCGTGTTTATCATGGTTATAATTATACACACTAAGACTTACTCCACCGCCTTGTGTATTGAATATAAGCGCACGGCTAGTAACGTCACGAACATATTGTTATCACAAATACACACATACAATTAAAACCCGTGCAATA
This sequence comes from Sitobion miscanthi, assembly GCA_008086715.1. Classification (NCBI taxonomy): domain Eukaryota; kingdom Metazoa; phylum Arthropoda; class Insecta; order Hemiptera; family Aphididae; genus Sitobion; species Sitobion miscanthi. Next base: position 67,594,384 of record CM017797.1, on the reverse strand, counting down.
TCGTTACCTAACCTATACGTCCTGAATTCTATAATAAATCAGTAAAATTTACTTTTATAGGCTTTAATAATTGTGTACCAAATGCTGATTTTTAACACTGAATAAAATAAACTTATTGAATAGTAATAGTTAAATATAAAAACATTTTTACACTCTAACAAATAGCTACCTTTCCACCTAATGTTATTTTGGGTTGATTCCCCTAGAAAATATTTTCGTCACGGTACTGAAGATGACAACATTTATGTTTTATGCACACGTGACATAAAAAAATCTCACGTTCCTTACAACCATTTTGGGGGAGGAGGGAAATTGTTCAAACGACGTGTCAATAAAATATAATAACATTGCGACTAAAATACACATGGATATAAGTTTTTGAGGATCATAGACTGTGCCATTAATAAGTTTAAATATTTTATAATGATTTATTTTTAGTTTTGAGAAAAAAATTTCACACAAAGAAATTTATATTAAATCTGAATATTATATTAGGTATTTTTTTTATTCAAAGAAATAATATTTGTTCAATTAAACAGCTAATATAATACTAATTATTGGACAATATTATAAAAGATCAACCGTTTGTAAACACACGTTGATTAATAAAATAACTAAAGTGACTATAATATATTTCATGTTATTTAATTAAATAGTATCGATATCTGCTTGATAATGACCTGGTAATGTATTATTATGGCTGTGCATGTTTTTGTATGCATTATATAAATTTGTGTAAGTTAAATACACGCATATACATAATTTAACAAAAAATGTTTTTGGATATTTTTATTTCATATTTAGGTACATGGAAATATTTTTTGATGTTGTCTATTTAATTAAAATCCTATGGCCCTAAAAACTGTTAATTTTATGACTAAAAATATGTTTTTCTGACATAGCTTGCGAGTGGCCGCCATTGTCGCTGTCGTCCCGAACTTCGCGAGGGGGGGATGGGGGTGGCATGGTCACCGCAATAAACTTTATCGATTTTAGAACGATATCCTCGTCATAGTTTCACGAGAGAGAGAGTAATAAAATCGATTCAGCTATGGACTGAGAATCGTTTTCATTATCGCAGCGTATAATACGACTATAATAGTTTGTTACGAGTCTTATGAAAGGACGATCGTGTGCACTTGAGTGTGTGTGTGAGGTCACATAGAGGTGCCGACAAGGTAGGTACTGATAATTAAGGAAGTAATTTGATGATACACACAGGAAACTGTCTGGAGGAAAAGTCCTGGTCGAGTGTCTAAAGAGGCTGCTAGGGACGAAAAGGAGGTAATAGTGCTGGTCTAATAAATAGTAATGTGGTTAGAATTAAGTCGAGTTAATTTAAGTATTTGTTTAGAAATAAATAATAAATAATATTAATATAGTTTATTGCGCGAAGTCGAAATATCATAGTATTTTATATGGGGCTTCACATATTATTATTCAGAAGCTGGGCGGCTAAGGTACTGCATCGAGACCATCTCCGAGGCCTCGTTAAAAAACTTTGCGTCAGCCGGCGAGGAGACATTACACGCGACACTCTGGCGGCGGATCGATAAACGCGTTTGAAATTGCAGCCTTGTGATATAGCAGTTGTAATACGATATTGAGGCGAGTATAGCTGATAGTACATAACATTATTATTATTATTACCTACCTACTACAACTACAACTAAATGGCGTTGCAGTTATATACTCGTGAAAGCATAACATAATAAACGCCGCGTACTTATTGCAGCATCAGTATTCGTACTTCTCATCGCACGAGTGAATTTTTTCGAAAAGTGCCCGCTCGAATGGACGAAAACATTTTAGACGTATCCCAAACGACGCCAAGGGGAATAACACTATCTGCTAGCTAAGGTATCATTCGCACCGCATGTCCCGAAAATCGTCAGCCATACGGCCATTATACGACGTGGCAATAGTTAGACGTACGATCAGATCATCCAACGCGGCCGAATTGCGGGAGACATATTTGTACGGAAAGTTTTATCCTTCCCGGATCAATTTTATGGTTTGTTTTTTTATTATTTTTTTCTCATCTCGATTTCCAATATAAATATTATATGATATAATGTGACGTCATATATATATATATTATATTTCGCAGTAAAACGCACGTGCTCTGACAGTGCAATTATTATTATATGGCGAACGAGAGTGGAACAATTTTCGAACGGTTTTCTCTGACACACGATCTTTCTCTTTTTTAATATTAATAAATTGTATTTAACGAAAAAAGTACATTATACCTACTGGCTGCACCTGCTATTATAGGAACCTACACGCAGACAATATCTGTCTATGATAATATATTATTTAATATTTTCTAAATTATTAACAGTACAACAATAAATAATAATATATTGTATACAAAACTAGGTCACTCGACTGTGTACCCCTCGGTCAGGTCGGCGGAGGGTGTTTTCAGAAAATGTATTTTCTATGATATAGTTATAGATTCAATCATTTTCCCGACACGTCTAATGATTCCAGCGAGTTGTGTTAAGTATGTAATAACGTAATATAATGTATATATAGTACCTACGTAAACCCAAGACTTGTCTCGATATTCTCGCAGTGATTTATTAGCAACCTAACCTAACCATTTGCGTTGTTCCGCGGCACGAGAAATTATTACAAAGTGGCAGCCACATCGTCCGCGAAACAAATGTTGGAAGTGAAAATAATAATTTCCGTAAGAGTTTACCTCGAATCGAATTCGGTCGATGGGACGTGTAGTTCGATCGCGGTTTTGTGTCCACCTGTCGCGAAATGGCGTTTGACCAAGCCTGACGATCACGATTCACGATACATACGAATTCGTCGCAACATGAAGTGTATGAATGAAAGTAGTCGCAACGGTAGGCCGAATATCATATTTTAGTCAGTTATTATGTTCTTACTAGGTTTGCGAAAGCCCTAACACCCTCAACAGTGTATTTCCGCAGACCTCCACAATCGATTTTTTACGATTCGCTGGTACTTACGTATATATTGTTTCCAGATAATTTTCACATATTTGTACAGTCCAAAATAACGAATATTTTTTGAATTATTTACAGTTTTTCGAAGCGAGTCTACTTCAAATGTTTGTTTGACAGGAAATTAATTTCGCTACCTGTTATGGAGATCGTTACACTCAAGGTACGATATTATAATATATTATATTATAACCTGCCGGAGCGTTTCAAATTTTCCATTACAACGCCTACCAACACTATTATTAGTATAATTTAAACTATTAATTTCGGTGATTATTAATACATAATTATTAGCTATAATATATATCATATTATGCTTTCGTAATTTCTCGGAAAAAAATTGTTATTTTATACTTCGAGTCATCATGTGCCAGATAACTATAAAAAGAGCGTCGTATAATATTCTCAATGCAATGGTGCACATATTATAAGCTAATACCTATTACCTATTACTTATCTTAGATAGGTATCGTTAAATATACAGTCCAGTCCCCTAATCACTCTGGTGAGACTTTACTTGTGATTTTATCTATGGTATTATATTAACGCGAAAGATTGTATCAAGATGCGTGTGTTTACAGTGTTTACAGTGTATTTCTACACGCCCTAAACGCACCAATAATAAATTAACGAAAAACATGAATAGGATTTTCTGTCATAAAATGCGTAGTCGTTTATTATTTACAAAAATAGGATACGCGTGTATCTTAATTTGTGATCTGTTTTATCATTAATACTATCATTATAAATACATCTGATTCTTCAAAATATAATTTGATTTTATCATATTTATATGGATTTTACGATATCGTACAATATAAAATGGCGCTCAGAGTATTGACATTTTAGAACGTTTCTAAATCCTGAAATTCACAATTTTATGCAATATTCAGTTTTCTTGAGGAGAAAAAATGAGATAAAAACATATATATTTTAAGATTTTTATTACTATAATAAAACTTTTACCATTTTTTCGTATTATATTATGTGTTTTTTAATGTAATTTTATTAAACACATTTAGGAACAAAATGCAGAGACCAGCAAACTGCAGACTCTGCAAAAGTAAATAAAATGTTTAATCATAATAATATATTATATCCACACTAGAGCAGGGACTCATAGTTCGTCAAGTGCTTATCTATCTATGATCTATGTTGATCTAATCTATGACATAAGTGCCAGTATATGTTACGTGTAATATATATATAGGAAATAGTGCCACACCCCAAACACCGCTCTCAACAGGTGACGGACCCCTAAATCCCTTCGTACTCTGGGTAAAAGCTCACGGGATTACCGGGAACGATGGCCAAAAAGACATCGATTCCCGCGACTATCGTTTGTCCTTTTCCACTTTCTCACTGATAAAAGCTCGCTGGTCGTCGTGTTCGAGTGTTCCAGACTTATCACCACTAAATCCCGGATCCAGAGACTTGACTCCAAATACTTTGCACTCGGGGTTATCATATAAATATATATATATATATATAGGTGAATAATATAATATATGATCGATAATAAATAACTGGTTAATTGCAATTGCATTTTGTATCGTTTTCTTTTATAAATAATTATAGACCAGGTGTAACAACTTAGAATTTGATTAAAACAAAATAAAATGTTACGAAATAATCATGTAATATTATAACTGTCGGTATTAGTATTATAATAGGTACTATACATCATAGATACTACATCATATCAACAGTGATCGAGCTTTTTTAGCAAACCTGGTAAACGTTGTTCGCGTGTAAATAATTATAAATTGTACCTATCAAAAATGTATTGATTACAAGTATAACTTCGTTTAAGATAAGATATTATGATACCACGTATTGTGTGTTTGTGTTTATGATGAAACACAACACACACAATAATATTGCTTCAATGTTACACTCATCAGTGAAGTTTACTTGCTTTTCAAACTATCTGAGCTTTGTTATCGACACAACTTACTGTTGAAGTTTACACAGTGTATTATATTAATATAAATGGATAATATTTACATGTATCGGAGTAGAGTACCAAAACATTGTTTCTAACATTTAAACTGTGTCAAAATATTTTATTAAAAACTTAACGATTTACCTAAACAATATTAGTACGACCAGGTAAATAGTGTATAACTCTTTGTGTACCCTTTAATAGTATCGTAATAGTGTAAACATTTTTCAGGCGATGGAAATATGTGCTTATAGATTTTATTATATAGTATTATGTATTCCATCAAATATACAACAGTATTTATGTATTTCTAAAGGAAATTCCCAGGGGATTTTTAAAGTTCCTATATTTTATCTCTCTAACAAATTATCTCTTAGTCATCATAATATATTATATTATGTAGTACGTGCGTGTGTGACGTCATATTTTCTAGTCTTACTTTAATGTATTGAAATATTAAACAAATCTGTAGTGTATTTTTTCATTATTATTTTCGTAACCGTTCAATATGTTATTTAAATATTTAACAGCTAGTTTCTTGTATATGAGTGAAGTGGAATCACAACGACCGCGACAACGAAGACGACGACGACGACGACAACAACTATTAAGTCGGGTAATCTTATTTCGTTCGCGGTTTTACGATAATGCAGATGAGCGGGTGCCAGAGGTTTTATATACATACGTAGTGTTTCATTATTATTTAAACATCTGGTGAATAAAATACCTAGGGATTTACAAAACGTAGACGTGTGAAACAGAAACAGTAGTAGAGGTAACTTCGTAGTGGAGGTAACATGATTATTTTTTGTTCTATTATTTTTTCTTAAGAAAAACGCATCATAAATGCGTACCATTATACCAATGTTAAATATTTTTAGTTTATTAAAAATAAAATAAAAATTTCCAATTTTTCCAATAATTGCCAATGTTACAACCCTTATATTATGACCACGCGTTCTATAAGTACCAAATTAGTCTTTTTTATCAGTTAAAAAGTAAAGAGTGTGCAATCATGTCGACAGTACCAACAATAATAGTAATAGTTGGTAGCACAAGATGACCTAATTTTTAAGGATGTAAAAAATAACTGCAGAGACCCGTGGTTTACCTAACCTAACCTAACCCGCGCCCTTGCCCCCAACACCTATAATATATATTATGCATTTATTAAAATATTATAGTTTTAACTCGCATAAGTATTTGAACGAAATCCATATTGAATTATAACTATTATGTTTATACGAATAACAATATCTTATCATTTGTACATAAAAGAATAAAATATAATTTTTTGGTGCAGAAAATCTATAATATTTCTACCTCAAGTTTATTTCGACTGAGTGGTAAAAGTAGTATAAGTGATGATGGTGAGTGGTAGTAGTATATAGCGGTACTTTTATTACTAAGAGGCGCTCTTGCCAAGAGCAGTTGTAGTTATATCTGCAATTCTAAGTATTTAAATGCAGGTATTTGAACACGATAACATTATTTTAAAAAAATAGTAGAACTATGCGTTTTGGTTTTCTTATACTGACGAGCGGTATAGACGTCTTACTGTGCTTAAAACTAATTTTTTAGTTTTTTCTCTATTGCTCAACTAAACAGCATATTTTCGTATGGTTGAGAATTAATTTACGGATCCGGGTTATATGGTATTCCGCAAGAATACCCTAGACATGGTTATACTGTACAGTGTACACGAGTTCTGTCTGACGTGTTTATCATTCGAAATGTTCACATTTTCCCCGCGTTTTTCGTACTAAGATAATAATTTTATTTTGCATAATTGGCACCAGGACAATAATAAATTAAATAAAGTATTAGCTGTCACGTCGTATGTATACAAATTGTATTATGTTATGTCGGGAGTGGATTAACTGGCATAAAAATAATCATAAATTGTAGTTTTAATGGAACGCTTCGATAGTGATAGAGCCTAAAATCAACTGTCAATATCTATAATATAATACACATATATTGTTATGATAATATAATATAATATCACGATTATGAAATGTATTACAAATAAATTAAAGAATTCTTTTTAGGTGGATCAATCATTCAAATCGTTGTATAATAAGTGGTTGATAAAATTGTTATGTGTATATTATGTTTTTAAAGAGTTACTTTAATAAATTACTCCGAATTCGATAATAATATAATATTGTGATTGTGCGTACCCAACTTGTTTTTTTCTTTTTAATGAAATATTTTAAAATTTCAACAGTGGTTTATGTGAATGTACAAAGTTAAAAGATAATTGAATAAACTAATCATATCGAAATGAAATTAGAAGGTATATTTTTCGAGAACACTATATTGAATTTATAGACTTACAAATGTTCGCATTTTTCCATTATTTTTGATTTTGTAATGCCTATTGCAAACAATGCAAAATGGTTAGCTGAAATTAAAACAAGATGAAATCCAAAAGAATTACGTTAATACGACTTGTACGAGAATAGAACGGTATACACCTTATATGCGCATGGGATTTACAACTATTCATCATCGTCACCACGATGATCTTCATCATAATATTAGCCTTGTCTCTCCAACGAGTTATACAGGATTTTCTAATCTCCTCGACCCTTTCTCCTCATCATTTTACCTCACGAATATGTTTTTCATAATATATTTCTGCTTGTAAATCTACTCGTGCTTTTTGCATGCATAATATATACATAATATATTATTATCAACTATGTATAATTGTATTAATTACGTCACCACTACACACTGCCACGCATTGTCTGTTTCTTTTTCGAGTTTAATATTTATTTTTTTTTGTGTTCAACTCATTTATCATAAAGTTATTATGATTCTTTGAACGTGTAGGTATGTGCAAAGGTTGATTATATTTCCAACGTTTTACCAAGCCATCACTGTCTTTATTATGATTTTTTTTCCCCCGATAAACCATTCAACTCTTTTATTGTTGTACATTATTTTTATATTCAAGCTTCGAACTTTTCCTCCATTATTAAATTATTTGTGGGTTACGTATTTAATCAAGTCATTTTTTGTATTTTTAAATGGTGGGCAGTATCATGCGGTGTCAATATTTAAAGACTATATTGTTGCAATACATTTTAATAATATCAAGATTTTAAACAAATACCCCGTCTTTGATATGACGCGCTCGCTCCACAATACAATCCGTCGAATTCCAAAAGCATATTTTATTATTTCAATATTTTAATGACTGTTTGTTATCATTGTACTTACCATAATTGTAGTTATTCTTTATTTTAATTTAATTTTTAATATTTCTTTTAGATACAAGAGGAGATTGTTTTCAGCCTCAATAAGCAACGTTGCAAAAGTGGTTCGCATATAGTTATATTGTTGTGATAATAATTTTTAACTTAACAGTTTTGTTACGGTTATGCAGTAAGACAAATGGTGCAAGTTTTATAATGTTTACTACTTTGTGTCCACCCTAACAGTTTTTCTTGTTTTCACAGGAGTAAAACTTTATTTACGATCGCCAACATCTCTGCGTGCGTCCGTGAGCCCGACACAGATACTGCAGAAAATTGTACGTATGTCGAGACGTTTTTATATTAATGGGACACGGAGAGAAAATAAAAACGTGGCCTGAAAACCAAGCACACTCGCTTAATGAGTCACACATAAACACCGCTTATATTACAGTGCACTAGTGTGTCAAATGTCGAGGGGTATATTATATAAATAAATAGAGAAAGAGAGAGAGGGAGAGAGAGAGAGAAATCTTAGGGATGAAAGATAAAGGGTTGATGAAATAGTTAGCTAATGGAAGGATCGGGGGCTGCAGAAGCATTAGTATAGTTAATCCTCACGCACTTATATAGCGGAAGTGTTTTCAACCAGGAACCGGATACAGCAGCGGTGGTGGCCGAATTAAAATTGCATGCTCTTAATTTGTTGGCCGAGTGCGATTCAATAGGATTTCCAGCGGCAGAAGCAGTACACGACATTTTCGTTAGGGACAGGGTCGTCCCTCTTTCTAGTTCATGCTCTCTATTTCTTCATTCATGCACATAGACTTAAGGTCGATGTGCGCGTTTGTAGTGTGTGTAAAAAAGTATACGTATAACGAACGTCTTAATATAACGGAAAATCCCATCAGCAGCCGGTTGGGTCCATTCAATTTGTGCCGAGCATACTATTCTCACCGCCGTACTTTTCTTCGTCGGACTAGGATACACGTGGTTCTCCATTTAACACCCACATGTAGATATTTTTCAAAAACCCCACCGTGCCCACCGACGGTAGAACTCGGTTAACCTCCACCCGTCCTGGGAGAAAAAAAACATGATGTCCGCTACCAGCCACGGATCTAGTGACTTGCACAAACTGTCGTGTGCACACGACGTATAATGTTCATAATATATAAATTGAGTACAACCAATCGTTCTGGCGTAGTTAGACTATGTGATAAATGATTTATCCACTGCCAACGTTGTATTTTCATCGTTCGACGGCCGTTCGTCTATCTATTGGTGACCGGATTTCAGGTTCAACCGTGACTAAGTTTAAAATTATAAATTTTTGATATGGTACGGAAAATATTCACCAAAATACGGTTAACCTATTTACACGATAATATTTTATCCGGAGCGCTCTTGTAATGTTGATTACGACATTTAAACGATATAATCAATACCATAAATGTATGACTATTTCGAAATTATTTTACTTTCGAGTGTCAAATGTTGAATAAATTACATGACGTTTACTACAACCTTGTAATATGGTTAAAATTTTAAATAAATATAATAGGAGGCTATTATAGGTACGTCAGGTTTCTTCGTTAGTAATATTTTTCTAGAAATCCAAAAAAAAAACAAGTTTAGCGTAAAGCCATTTATTATGTGTGATTGAAGTTTACATTTTGATGATATTGGATATTCACATATACGTAAAATATTGATTACTCCATAAATGACTTGATTTTGTTTTGATGCAATTCAAAAAATATTAATCTAGGCATTTATAAGAATTTAAAAAAGTTTGACATTTTTGAAACTTTGTTTAAAAGTTGTAAGATCGGTCAAAAATCTATAACATGTAATTCTTGTAGATTGAAAATACAATATAGGCATATTCTTAAGATTTGACAACATTTGTAAATTATTTTGCGTTAAAAATTCATTATTTTTATTTTCAATCACAATACCTCACGCTATAAAATGCTGTAATACAAGGTTCCTCAAAATAAATTGAATATGAAATGCAAACGTCAAGTATTTATTAACTCAACAATCTGCGATGGATTTACGTGCAATTTGTATCCTCTTTTTATTATAAGAAAATCGCTTTGTTTACGCCATTTTCAATAATATTTTGTAAAAACCGCGCATCCAACGATAAGAAAAGGATATCGTTAAAGATATTTTTCAGTTTTACGTAAAAATTAATTTTTAATGAAATCATCTGGATCGTTTTGAAAATATAAATGTTATGAATTAAAATCGCAAAATGTTTGTTGAAAAAATGAATTATTTATGGACACAGCGATATTTCAATTATAGAGAACAACTGCGAAACGATTATGTTAAAATGCTTGTTTACCGAACCCATAAAGGCGTATTAAAAATTATCCTTCCTTTCATTTTCGTTTTCGTTCTCGTTATTATATTATTATTTAATATATATTTTGCGTTTGTCGTTGTATGTTTTCTTTTCCATAATAATGAACACTGAAGCGATAACGATCCATTACGGTAGAAAAATAAAGAAGATGAATTGTGATATTTCGCGTCAATGAGCGTTACCGATATAATTCTATAGTAATAAAAATAGTAAACCCGTTCAATATTTTAAAAAAAATTCTCCGCAACAATAATAATAATGAGACATTTTCATTCGTGATATATTGAAAATATATTATTTTTTTTAATATACGTCTTACACTTTGTTTTCGACTATTTCAAATTGTTTTATTTGATAACCTTCTCACGCTATAGAATTATTTGAGTTTCGTGGGTTGATAACCAAATAAATAAAATGAATATTTAATAATCTCAATCAAATATAATATCATGTATTATGAACAAAATATGAAGATAAAAAAAAAAAAACATCAACCAATATTGTATAATATATAATATATATTATAATTTATAATGATATATTATTGTATAGCTGCTATCTGCAAGGCTATAATTTTGGTTTGTCATTCGTTTGCGGGGTCAGTTAAACTTTGACCAATTCGATTAGTTACAGCTCAGTCGCATGCTGAACCCAAACACTTTTCGAAATATTATTACACGCTATACGCATCTAGGTTACCCAAATTTCTCGTCGTAATGTTTTGGAGATTCCCACGAATCTTGTAACGTGACGTTTCAGCGATCATATAAATTATTCATATGAGATAATCGTAGAAAAATACGGTTCTCCGCGACGTGTACTTTTTAATATTATTATATATGCTACCGATGAAAATATGTATTTTTCGGTCGTATCCTCCGCACCACCGAATTTCCGGTCCGGAACATGATTTTTTGATCGGCGTCCGCGACTGTTATATATTTTTGTATTTTACTATATTTTATCTCCGAGTGACGTGTCCCGGGCATATGCACAGCTGCAGTATTTTATGTTATTATACCTTCATAACGAGTTTAACCGTTATTTTCCCCACTCGTTTTTTAATTCCAATATATTATACACGACATCACTATATAAATGAGTATGGTATTTTTTTTTAACATTCATTTTTTTTTTTTTTTTTTTTTTTTTTTTATTGATCTTAAGCCCGGTGACTATGGCCATTAGCTGTTTTGTGGAGTTTTTACGATTTTTGGTAGTGGGGTTTGTAACGGTAGGGATTGTACACGTGTGTGTTGTGTTTGGCAGAATTTCTAGTGGGGCACCCGTAGGTTTCTGCCATGCCCCGGGTGGGGGGATGGTGGCACTTGTTTTCCGAACACCGTGACTGCCCGTAGAAAAATGCCGCCCGATGGCCGAGAATCGAACCCGGACCGGCTGTGCCGAAGTCGACGCGTTGACCACTCGGCCACCTCGTCCCCCAACATTCATTTTATTTACACTTCGTGCAAATGTATTTTTATTAGTTATATATACTTAGTACTTACCTACATGTTGAAAAACACATTAAATCATTACTCATGGAATTCCGAGCAGAGTTTCTTTTTCGTGATCGGCGTCCTATAGTCTGTCTCACGAGAGAACGGGACCGGTGGCCGACCAAAACTCGTTCGCTGCCGCGCATCCCCCACCAATTATCCGTTGTAAGCGTGATCACGTGGTTGTCCACTCACCAATCGAATCAGTCTACATGCGCGAAACGGTCCCGTTCTTTCAAGAGACAGACTATAATTGATAAGTAGATAATATATTATGATATGGATTGGGGAGGTTGGTTCTGTGAGTATATTATCCACATAATATTATACGAACAACTCGATTAGTCGACGCTCACTAATAAACGCATGCAAGTTAAAATGATGTGAAACTAACGACTATTGTATAAGATTAAATATTTGTTAATAGACATTAAGTCTTTTTCAAGTTTGAAAATCAGATTAAAGGAAAAAAAAATATTTCGATAATCGATAATGATTATGTGGATACATAAGTGTTTATTTTTTTAATTTACATCACGTGATATTTACTTTTTTACGATTTAAACACGTTATTAATCATGTAACTATATGTTCCTAACCCTAACCCGCAGTAACTTTTTTAAAACCAACGGTAATATTAAACAGCTAGAACACATTTTTGTATAATATGATAAAATACCGATTTGATAATTACTTTATTGCAGATTAGAAAATCAGAATGACCAATGACTGTCAGCTTCACAATCGTAAGATACCACCGGAATAATAATTAACTATTGGTAAAAAAATCAGATTTGTTAATTTAAAAATAATTTGTCGTTGAAATTCTGGTGAACATTGGTGATAAAATTCTATAATAATTGTATAAATAATTGTGTAAATTGCTGTTGGTTTCTCGTAGAGTTGCATTCAACAAATATTCACAATAACAAACTGGCGACCCACAAGAACTTGTACGGCCACAAATAGTTGTATAAACAGCGCAGATGCAGTGTACTACACGATTGACGACCAGGTCGAAATTCTAACAATGTCCAACATAATATCATCAAACGGTGAGTTCGTCGGGTACTTCAGTAAGCGCGTGTTATCACGATATTATATTATTACTTCTAAACGCTATTGAAAGTTCACCGAGATGCGTCGTAATCAAACCAGATTATATCATTATTGCTACACTATTATGGTAGTTTAATATCACTATTATGTTACAGCAATTTAGTTCAACCGTGGTTGTGGGTGCAGTGTACGATTGACGGTCGTTTTGCGTCGTATTATATTTATAGTGGCGATTATAGTTGGTGATCAGTGATCACGATCAATTAGCCTCCAGTGAGTATATAAAAGCAGTTTTGGGGATTTCTAAGCGTACTCGTATATTATATTATATGTATACACTATACAGTATGGATTTTATGTTCTACGATTAGTTTTGTTTGTATTTTTTTTCCAAAAAAGTTACGTTGGTGTCGTAAAAGCTTTCGCCTATTTTAAAATGGAGTGTAATTTGATTTATTTCCGACAATATCTCCTAATCTTGAACACGTTTAAAAACGATTGTATTAATATTCCTTGCGCGCTCCATTTTTATTTCCATTCTAAAAATATATTCTGAGAAAGGACGAACGACTAAAAGCTTCCAATCGCACGAATAATATAAAATGCATTATGTATTTTCAGCATATAAGATTATTGTGACTACAATATTGTATACCTACATAAGTATATTCAATTTTTTTTTTTATTGTTTTTTTCTCAGAATATATTTACAATCAGCGGACAGGTATTACAATGAGTACAAGTTATTTTAAAATATATAAAACATATTATTATCTTATGCGAAGGAAATTACACCACTTCAAGAATTTACTTACGCAAAATATTTTAATGTTACAGTGTTATTTTTATTTTATAGGCATTTTATAAGAATTTGACGGACGCTGGTTTAGTTAATCATCCGATTCTATTCAGTGCGGTTTAAGGTAATCACGTTCGCTGACGTATACGAAATTCCGAGAGATTATAGAAAATTTCTTGGCGTGCAACAACCTTATTAAATGTTACATTGTTAACGGACAGACACGAAGGTAGTAATAATAATATATATGTACGTCATTATATAAATTAATTCATACTTAATATTATATCGATAATTGTGTGCTATAATAATAATAATAATAATATTATATAAATTAAGATATTATAATGCACGAGCTGATAACTCTAGTTCACTAATCTGACGGAAGACGGGTGTTAACGTTGAGACTTATTCACACTGACATTCATGTTAGTTAAAATTGATCGAACTAATTGTTCATTAAATCACACATCAGAAAAAAATAATATTAGGTAGGTACATAAGTAACCTGACTGAAAATATTCATATTTCATTACTTACTAAAATCAATAAGTTTACTTCAATCTACACAAACAATTTACGACCACCACACCAACCGCACTTAGTAGGCGTGGCCAACCGAACGATCTTTTAACGATCGAAATTATTTTCTTATATTATTACTATTTGCCTCGAATATCACTATTAGTAAGTATTAACTTCTAAGTTACTTTGTATTATATTATAATACTCACTGTCATAATATTACTGAAATTATTATTTATACTCATCATGTTATAGAAGGTTAACCTATAATAAACTTAGCATAATATATCCATTGATGCAGAAAATAAGCTATAGGAACGTCTTGTTTTAGATGAATAATAATAGTAATAATAATAACATTAATAGTCATAATAAAAATAGGATATTGCCAAAAGATCCGCGAATTATCCGATGTCGATATTACCTAACTTATTAAAATCTTTTGACCTTTTTTTCTTTACTAATAAATAAACTACCCCAATGTATAATATATAATATAAATATTTTAATGTATTCGTAAAAAAGAGTAGGTAATTAATATCGTGCAACTAATAGGTTTCAGACGTATACCGTTAATACCAGCTACTTATTTAATAATACAAGACGGTGTGTACAATTAGTATTCCATTCTGTATTTCGAAATTCATGTTAAAAAATTCATAAGATATTATACAAAATTAAATGTACGAGGAAGTCTTTAACTGATAAAAAAACGTGTACAACAACATTTCAAACATCTCAACTTTATATTATATTCAGAACCCGTACATCATGCATGTGCAACTAGATAGGGCCGTCATTATTACAATAAACAAAAAAATAATAGCACTTGTAATGCCCCTAATATTTAATTGCCATACAAATATAACTTCCTCAAAATTGAGCATTTTATACAGGTAATACACACACACACACATAATATACACTAGGTACAAAAAGTATACAAAATTTAATAGTATGCAAAATCACTTTAACGTTTGGGATTAAGGGTACATTTACATTTCGTGTATTTATTTTTAGTGACGCACACACTATAATAATAATAATGGTATCATGGCGTGGCGTGGTTGAAGCCAGTCACAAAACGTGATCTGAGAGTAAGCACTGGCTAGTGCTGCTAGTTTCCGGATGTGTGACCTTTTCGGGCTCTTAGTGTCAAACCCTTGCCACACATATAGGCACATACGTGTCCAAAACCAACTATTTTAATAATAATCAAATAATAATAGTTATTATTGGTTATGATACAATGATGATTGTAATAATGATATACACATACGCCCCTTGAAGTGACGTTCTTAATACACCAATCTGGATGTTGTCATAAATCATCGGAATAATGTCCATGAATCAAGTGGATTTTTGTCAAAAAATAAACAGGACATTTTGAGTTTAAATCAAAACGTAATTTACATTAACGAGTAGCAGATTTGTTCCAATACTATCGGAATGTACATGAGAAATATTCCTTTTTAATTACTGTACTTAATATTTACACTAATTATAATATTATTTAAACGTTTTTTAGTACGAAACTATACACCCCTGCGTCGTTATATTATTATATATAGTATCACATTCTAGTTCGACCTACTATCGATATCGATTATCGACTCCACTTTATTATTATTATACTTATATGACATATATTATTATATGCTACACAGTACACTGCAATTATAATTTATCCTAATATATCATATAATATTATATGTTTGTATATTGTATATGTCGTGTATTATAAAACGTTGGTCGTAAACATCGTCCGTCGTGCATTATTAATATTATGTTCACCGCATTAAATTTTATCACCGACGGTGTACGCCGTAGATAATATGACGTATATACATAATATATATAATATACAACATAATATTATACACTTTATCCTCGAATATTATATTACGAATTTAATACCATTTTTCGATCGATTCTATTTGTACGACATTATAATACGCAAAGTATTATGTCGCTGAGTACATTATTATATGATACAGTTAATTTTAAATCCAATACGCAGTTTTCGGATGCAATTTTCCACTCAAACGCAGCATTTCAGTCGCGTCGAGATTCAATAAAAATTGTGTACCGTAACGTCAAACGTATATATACGAGCTGCGTGATACGGTTTTTTATAAACTGTTTTTTTACGTTTAATTATAAAAATATCGGATCCGTCGAACAGTGCTCGACGACGCATATAGGATAGTCAATACCTAATATATCCCATAACCTAGTATTTTTAATTACCGCGAACGGGATACATTTTATCACCGACGGTGTTCGTCGTAGATAATATGACATGACGTAAACATAATATTATGATATTATAATATACAACATAATTTATGATACACTTTACCCTCAAATATTATATTACGAATTTAATACCGTTTTTCGATCGATTCGTACGACATTATAATACCCTAAGTGTCATGTCCAACTGTACATAACGACACAGTTAATTTTAAATCCAATACTACTCAGTTTTTGAATGAAACTATACCCTCGAACGATGCATTTCTGTCGCGTGGAGATTTAATGAAAACTGTATAGCGCGACACGTCAAACGTACATACGCGTGAGCTTCGTGATACGGAATTTTATTACCTAACTGTTTTTTACGTTTAATTATAAAAAATATCGAATCCAACGAACATTTTTAGGTTCCCATAGCTACTTATATGATATGGACTGGTAAATTATTATTAATCGCCACGGTGAGATACATTTTATCACCAATAGTGTTCGTCACGACCGTGAAGATATTGTAATGACCACTTTAAATATTATAATATTATTACGAATTTAATACCGTTTTTCAATCGATTCATTTACACAGCACTTTAATATTAATGTATTTACAGTGTATTTTACTGTTATTCAATTATTGATTTTAAATGAAATTCGCCAATACTACTCAGTTTTCAAACGAAACTCTCCACCCAAACGCTGCATTTCAGTCACGTAGAGATTTAATAACAATAAATAATTATTGTGTGACCTAACGCGTCAAACGCAATGAGCTGCGTGATATGGATATTTTGTATTAACCGTTTTTCTCGTTTAATTATAAAAATATCGAATCCAACGAACAGTTGTAGGTTATAATAGCTACTTACTTGATATGGGCTGGTGCATTAATTATTAATCGCCGTGGTGAGATACATTTTATCACCAATAGTGTGCACCACGACCGTATATATGACGTAAACATTATATAATATTGTAATGACCACTTTAAATATCATGATAATATTATGAATTTAATAACGTTTTTCGATCGATCCATTTACACAGCACTATAATGTACACCGTGTATTTTACTATGATACAATTGATTTTAAATGCAATAGGTACTACTCAGTTTTCGAACGAGACTGTCCACTCAAACGCTGCATTTCTGTCACGTCGAGATTTAATAACAGTTATCGTGTAGCCTATCAAACGCATATGAGCTGCGTGATACGGATATTTTGTGTTAACCGTTTTTCACGTTTAATTATAAAAATATCGAATCCAATGAAAAGTACCTACGCGTATGTGATAGCCAATAACAATATATTATTATTATTATTATTAATCACCGCGGGCGGTATCCGTTGAACAGACAGTATCAGCTGGCTATAGTTATACGATAGGCACTATAACAGTTCAATTTTTGCTCCGTGGGCGGTATATTCTCCCCCACGTGTATTTTTGTTGTCGTCTAAAACGTTTTTTAACTTTGATAAAATCGTGAATTCGTAAAGCAATTGCCGACATTACAAATACATATATAGAAAATTATAATGAGGTGTTTAGAAAAAAAATTATTGATTCCCAAAAAGTCGTAAAATAAAATAACAAATAAAGTATAATATCCAGCGGTTAATCTCAATATCATTATTATTTTTACTATCACCGTACTTGTAAACAAACCCACAACACAATATTGTTGTATGCCATAATAGAACATTTTTCATCATTATAATTATTACTGTCATTATTATTATTATTTTTATTATTATTGTCATTATACATAGAGGGCTGGCTGCGATGTAGAACAACAAATATTTAATTATACGATGCGTTTTTGGCACACGAGACGATAAATAATTACGTCAAATTATCCATGAATTTATGGACCAATAAAAATCAAAAAGGTTTGATTGCACCAAACGACAAATTCACCTCTACCTCCTTTATCTCTACATAGCTCTGTTTTAAATCCTTCAACATAACCATAATGTGCATCATATATCATATTAATTCTCCCGCCAAAAAGTGTAATTAAACCAAAGTCGATATTAATTACTCAGAACAGAATGTAAGAATAATATTAAGACATGTTATATTAATAGTAATTATTAGGATTGAGATTTCAATGCACTTTTAATTGCTATCCATATCTAGCTCTATACCCGTTTAGCTGAAAATCCGTTTCATGTTTTATTGAAATTTTATAGAGTATTAGTTTTTGGGCTTTTAAAATATATTTGAGCCGTGGATAATGTATTTGGGTTAGATAAAAGACTTGAAACTTTAAACGAGTTAATATAAGATTAAAACAAAAAAAAAAAACAATGAATTCGGTGAAAATACATTTTTGTTAATAATATGTACCAGGAAATATTTTATAATAATATATATGTAATACTTACAATATTGAATCAAAAATGAAAAGAGCAAAAATATGAAATTGATAATGTTTGGAAGACCTGCCTCGTAAAATGTAAACAGTAAAGGGTGTCTAATATTTGTGAAATTTTGCGTCTGTAATAATTATATAATAATACCGGTGATAGTCAAGTGTATAATTTTAAATGTTAGGGGTTTAGGTCGTTATTTTTTTTTTACAGCTGGGGGTAGAGGGGTGGTGGCATTTTTACAGGTTATTTGGTGGGACATATAGTTTCATCGCCACCCGCGTAATAACAAGATATTATTAATATCATACACTCGAAACTCCCGCGATGTCTTCAAAAGGACAGCGCATCAGTGTAGTTAATGAACGTCTTTCAGAAAGTTTACTATCATTATGATTATTGTTGTTGTTTAATTAATGTGTGGTCCATTGTCAATATACAACAGCCATTGTGGACGGCAACGAACTGCATTATATAGTATTGTGTACGCCGCACCACTGCCGTTAGCATGTGCATAAAGTATACAAAACGCTGCAAACACACACACGCACACACAGTTATAATATTATGATGATAATTATTATTATTATTATTAAGTACGTTTTGTGACAACGACTTAATATAATATAATATTATGACTGTGTTTCCGAGTAGACCACGTTAAAATTCGGCCAAAAAACGACGTTTTGCCATAACCCAAAGGACTTTTTTTAATGGCGAGGTGAATGGACCTCTGCAGAGGGTTACACGAGTGATAATTAAACACCTATATGGCCATACAATTATGAAAAGGAATAAATGACTTTTCTTCAACCTCACAATAGTAATAATAATAATAATAATATATAATTATAACCGGCAAAATACGTCGTCGTGCTAGTACAGTGATAGCTTAAGTATGGCTATCATTATTGTAGGTGTACCCACTAATATTATTAGTTGTTAAAGGAAAGACATAAATGTAGGTAGTAGGTATACTTAATTGTTCACTCTCGGCCCGAAAACCGTATTCGTCGAATTTTCAAACTCTTACTATGGCCATAATAATTTATTATGAGACAAGTGCGAAGAACGTGGCTTTTTCTACCTTTCAATAATAGTAAAAATAACAATATATATAATTATAACAGGTGAAGGACGTTAACGTGCTGGCATGGTGATATCTGAAGTACAGCTGCTACCTGATACCATTGTAGGTGTACATAAGTTGTTGAAGGTAAGACATAAATGTAAAATATACTTAATGTCATGATTTGCTTGCAGCCCGAACAATCGTCAGTAATAATAATATAGTAATATATGTCGACTTTGAAATGGTATTATTCATAATACGATGAGTATGCGGTGATGATAATATATTATGCGTACTGGTAATTTTTAAATGGTAAAAAATATTGGCCTACGTTAAAAATATAAATAAAACAATACTCGCCGAGACGAAATCAATTCCTTCCAAGAGCTCTAGGGGTAAGTTGTATTCAAATAAACGGGCCCACGGTCGTTGTCATTAAAAACGCATTAAACAATATTCTATAATATATTATGCAAATACGCTTTACTATTATATTAAACCGTCAGATTTCAGCTCATTAGGATAATATTTGAAAGTGGTCCAAGAATATGACGTATTATTATAGTACTATATTATTATTACAGTTCTAAACGCGCGCCATTGTTCGAACCAAATGCTGCGATAAGTCTGTGGTCCCGACGATTTCAATTATTATGATATATATTATTGTCTTACGAGTTAAACACCGCTTTGTGCACGCATTGTATATAAGATCGAGTAAAAACAATGCTATTGTGTGGATTAAATTCGAGGAGAAATTAATAATAGCAAACGATGTGATTAAATAATTATCAGATATATAATATTAAATGATAGATATCAATGAATTATGTTCTATATTACTATACAGTATACGCATCATGCAACCGATGCGAATGTCTCTATATAATAATTTATCAATGAGTGAACGGTGACAAAATAATAATTATTATTATAATACGCGACTATAAAACAACAACGACCGCGATTATTATTTTGGAAACAAATATTATATCTTCTTTATTGGGTAGCACTGCCGAGTTCCTGTCCATAGACGTAATTTTTTGTTAAAAATAATCATGTATGAAATTGAATCATTGTATAGATTGTAAATAAAATGTTTAATAAATCGTTTTTTATATTATATTTGATTGTATGACTACGATCTATATAATATGCCCACAGCGTTGATACTCGCGTCATAATATATTATGGATGCATACGTCATTTTGTTTTACATTTGAGGTCGGTCAAATTCTTTACTGTACCATTATAAATTACAAAAAACTCGAAATAAAAATAAATATTAAAGAATTTTTAATTTTGTCAATGCAATTCTGGAACTTTGTCATGTATTAAAGGTTAACACTTACTTTAACGGTGTTATATTACATATCAATATTACATTAATACCCACCAATTTCGAATTCAAATCAAGACAACTTCCATCATATCGTATTCGATGTATAATTTAAAACCAACCAATTTGAGTTAAAAAAATATCAAGCGGTTGCAGGCACTATGATATTGATTTTTTTTATATGATTCAAAGAGCGCGTGCGTCATATATAATATTCATCTTCCAATTATTATGATGTGACACGTATAGATGATATCATAATATTGTCGATATAGTGTAATAGACATCAATCAAGTAACTCTGTTGCTTTTCGTTTTTATTCCTATAATACTCTATGCGGTATAATAACGAGTATTTTTTTACAAATTCAAATGAAAAAAGTTGATAATATTCTGTTTGAATCAATTTATTTCATAAAAAATTAACATACTAATTCAATCATAAAACTGAACAGAGACGACATAATTTAAAGAAAAAAAACGAATTCATGAACTTAGTAAAAATATGTGCTTATAAACTAGTTCATATTTTAAATAGACTCTCCGAGGAATGTTGTAATACACCAATTCATAACACCAATTATTTTGTCATACGTACAATTTTTTCATTCATAATAAATTATATTATATTATTATTAAACTCTCAAATTGTAGTAAATAGACAATTTCAAAGTCAACGCGAAATATGGGTTAGGTATTATAATATACATACTATAAATTATTATATAAATAAAAAACCATGATTTAATGTCAACGTGTGTATAATATAGATGGTATTTAGTGGTCAACTCCTCTGACTATATCCGAATGATTTATTCGCACTTGGCATTTTCGTGTATACACACATTAAATCCACGATAATATAATAATATTATACAAACTTGAGAAATGTATTTGACACATTTATAGTTTTTATATAACATATTATGTCCTATATATAAATTTATTTACAGGAAACTTTTTGCGTCTAATTAGGTAAATTTATAGCTAGTTTTTACGGTAAAAGTATATGTTAGATCGGTCATTTTATGATCAATTTAATACATTTCTCATACTGTGAAATATGAATACAATGTATTGGGTACTATAACATATTATTGTCTTAATTAGACGTCGGGGATTTCAATAGCAAACAAGAAGTGAGAACGCGTGCGTATGAGTCGTGATATCGATATACTATTATCTATTTTCAAAACAAAAATTGTGGGAAATACAAAAAATTAAATACAATTACCAAATGACCCTCAGTATAGTGAATATTATATTATTATTACTACGATACTAAAACAATATTGGGCAACATGGAAAAGTCTAAACCGGCTACGAACGGAACTTAACTTAAGAAACAGGGAATATTTGGAAAACACATCAGTCCTATATTCTAATATGAATGCATGGAGAAGGGCATACAATTTAACATACTGAAATGCTGCGATTTTCCAGTTACTTATGTCGAAATGGACCTCATAGAAGTAAAGGAAATCTCTAAAATCTTGCCTCAGTACTAGAAAAACGGCATAATATGAGAATCATTTAGATAGTGGAGATTCAAGCTATTAATGAAAGAAACAAACTCATAAGTATTATTTTACATTACTATTTTACTTCACAACATAATATTCAATTTTTTATATGTTTTTATGCCATGCTATGAGTTCTATGTAAGTGGCTTGGTTATGTCGTGGTTTCTGGCATCAATCACTAATGTGCTCTGAGTACCAGCTCCAGTCGGTACCACTAGTTCTCGGAAGGGTGACCACCCGGGTTTTTGTGGCAAATCATTGCCACACATATACGTGTTCAAAACCAACTGTACCCTCCCCCACACTATAAAAAAACCTACTAAATGACCCAAGCTAATCTCAGATGTTAAAGCCTTAACTTAATTTAAAAAAAAAGTACCATATAACATCATACAGTACCTACCTCTCATGTAATGTTATGTTTCAATGTTTATTTTATTTTATTCTATGTTTATCTATATAATATATAAGCTATTCTTTGAGCATTTACATTATAATGTTTTCGTCTACCACGACATACCTAATACATGGTATTACCAACATGTACCTTCGTACAATAATGGCGAGAGAATATAATTATTTCGAGTTTAAAGTGGGTTAATGCATATTATGCGTAATGTGTAACACTCGATATATCGACCGAGTGATTATAAGCAAACAATTTGTATTTAAAAAACGCAAATAACTGTATAAGAATGTTATATTACGTTAATCTGTCGACGATTGACGTAGCGCAGAATGAATTATTACGCGTGACACCAAATATTACTTCCGATTCAATCGGCGAGGAAATTTACTTGGGTGAGCGGAAAAGGGTACTTTAAAACCATGCCAAACTCGAACACACGATATTTTACATTTACTAATGGTAATATAATGTTCAGCATTCCAAACACACGCCGTGCCGGTTAAGATTAAAATATACATCTACGTAAGTGTATGTGTATTTTATTTTTCATTATTTTAGTATAATATTATACTAAAATGGCATTATAATTCGTAGGTCTTTGATGAAAAACCCGCAAAGTCAGTCTGTATATACTTCTTGTTTACCTAAAGCGTTTTACGAAATGAAAAGGTCTCTGTATGGAATCCATTTCGTGTTTCATATTTCGTTTGGTATGAAATTTCAAATTGTTGTGTACTAATGGTTTTTAGAATAATTATAATAATTGCGTAAAAACACTGTGATGCAAACTAATAACCGCACTCGACTGCAGCTTCAGCAGGAGAAAAACGCGGTGTGCTTTTGGTCGGATAATTGTATATTTTTATTGTTCGCAGTCAACGTTATTGCTCGCAGACATTAAATCCAAATTATTGATAGTGGTCCATTCATAATTTTCGATTTATTTTTTTTATCCGAAAAGAATAATTATTATACGATACAAATGGGCGGTGGCCGAACGACGACGAGTTGCCGAGTGGGAATCCGGACAAAGCATATACAGTCGCCTATATGCAGTACGCCATTATTTTAAATGTTGTAATTTTTTTCAGATCATAATATTATAATAGAACGAGCGGCTAAATAAAAATGACTCGCAGACGCGTATTTTCTATATGATTATAATATGACGTATGGTCATATATTTCTTCGAGTGTATGAAATAGTGAGATTTATTGATGAAAAAAAAAATAATAAAATGATACGCTGCAGCAGCACTAGACCAGCCACGCGTAATTTATTTATCAAATTCGTTTTTATAAAATAACCACGGGCTGGCTGCAGAGAAGAGCTATTAATTAATCGCAACGCAATACTACTGGGAATCATTAATATTACTTTTTGAACGAGCGTATAATGGCCGAACAATAGGTGAAATATTTGAACGAAATATTATGAAAACGGTAAAAATAATAATAACCGACTATTGTTTTTCCGCGCTATACCGCCGCCTGGGAATCCTCTATAATGTGATTAATATTAAATAGCGTTACTATGGGATGCCACGAGCATAATTTTCGATACATATTTTAAACGTTTCGTTCGATATGCGCGTACAGGGTGATTACTTTATCGTGAACCAGTCAGTAGGTAACACGCGGGGTAGGCATATGGGTATAGGTTTGCGCGTGGAAACACTTATGATTTTCCATACAACGTTGCCAAATTTAATAACTAAAAAATTTAGAAGTTAAGATAAGTATCTTTTATCGTAATTCAAATCGCCTATATATACGCCACATGCACTCATCACAGGTGAGTAGTTGAGTAAAGTTACCTAATAATATTATCACAATAATAATATAATTTGTCATAGTGGCTTCGAAAAAACAAAACAAATGAACTCGTTGCAAATAATTTGAAATATCGGTTGGTCAATTAAAGAAAAGACATTTTGATTCAATATAGCTGTATACCTGAAACGGTTTACTTTAACTCCGTCGGATGTAAACTGTACTGATTTTTAACACATTTTAAAACAACTAAATTCAAAATTTATCCGCTGAAAAGTAAAAATTAAGAATTATAAATTAGCTTGTACTACTCTGTTACGGATCTTGCTAAATCTGTATGTTATGCACATTTGATGAAAATCAGTCGATAAATGTGAGTTTTCATACTTATAAGGGTTATCCGTTTTAGGGCTTTGATTTTAAATCGTAGATATAGTTTATATCGTTACACATAATCTGGAAACATCGCAACGATTTTTACTCGCAACCGTACATCATAATATTATAATAATATATTACCCTTAATGTACAATAGTACTATGTTTTATTGTCTTGGTAAAACGTGCGCAGTTGTATTATGAAAATCGAAAGACGCGCAACTTCGCGTATAGGTACTTTACCAGAATATCATATTATTAAACGTTCCATCGAGACTATATAATAATAATAATAGAAGAGTGTGTTATACCACACACACAATATTCTACAGAAGAGTAGGTACCTATACCGTTGCTCTTTTTTTTTTTTGTATCAAAGAGTGTCCATAGTAAAACTGTCATAAAAAAAAATAATCGAGTCGTGCTCGGTTTTAAATCTCAACAGTCGAGGAATCAAAATTTTCAAATCGCAGAGTGTAGGTACATACAATACGTGCATAATATACATATAACACAACAGACTTACACAAACACACACACACACACAAAAGTATGCTCGCTCCGCGCATGTGCAAGTGAGGCATAAAAATACATGAATTACAAATAAAGTTCGTTTCAGATCGATCCCTGAGAAATATACTACTATGTACACTAACCTTTATGGATTCTGAACACCTCCGAACGAGAAATCGGTTTCACGATTATTTTACGTCCACGTAGTGTGTGCAGGGATACGTATGTGTGAAGTATGTTTTTTTACGTGTCGGAGAACGTTTTATTTATTTATTTTTTACTTTTTCGAGTAATAAATATGTTCCTAGCAATATTCGCTCAGCGCGTTTTCTGCAGGCGCACGAAATTGGACGAAGATTGTACTCCAAGTTTATGTCAAAATTACAAAACTCCCATTATTTTCTGAGAAAATCGAAAAACTTCCGCAAACTGTATAAATTTACGGGGGTATGGTATACTCAATATTTTCCACCTTTAGACCTGGCGTTTCACACTTACATTGTGTGTCATTTTTCCTCTTTTTATTCGTGTTCAATAAGTATAACTTTTTAAATTAATACGTCAAACTAGTTTGTAAGCCCGGATAACTTAGTGGCCCGTCAAAAAAATCTAACCACGTACCTACATTTCAACCTTTTACATCGGTAGCTAGTTACATTAAAAATATGTGTATATACCTACATATCCATTTCTATATAACACAATATTGGATTTATGTTTCAGACAAGTATAGTTTCAATTTGATAAGTTTCAAAACGACTGTGAACACTAAGTTTCAAATTTCAAACCGACACTGTGACACGCAAAGATTCACATACAGAGTTAGTGTAAATCTCATACCAAAACTAAATAGGCGTGTTGAGTATAATTTTTTAGTAAAAACGAAACTTATAGCGGATTAAATTTAAAACTAATATAATATAATACCGTATAAGGGTATTTTTCATTATTTTGTTATATAGATTAAGTATTAATTGTTATATTATAATGATAAATTGCATGAGTAAAAAAAATATTAGATTGCGGATTAAACTCTCTAAACCATTATTTTCATATATTTGGACCTCTGTAAATACGTATATAAATCCATTATCGGACTTGCGATAAAATCTAGTCTATGGTCTATATTTACGACCCTATATAAAATCAATTATAGGGACACCGGCCATAACTAAACCATCAGACATTAATCTTATCAATCTGTCTTCGTCGAATCGTTTACATGAATTATAACCGACAGCAAGCTCCATAACGAACACCATATAATATTCTATCCGAAAATCGACCGGAAAAAGCTTAGAAAGTCTTTGCCTGACATCCACAAACTCAAAGTTACCTAACCAGCAAAGAGACACGTCGTGCTGATTATCATAATGTGGCGTATCCTGCATATTAATATAACTACCTGATGACCACCTGTATGGGCTCAAGCTCATATAAATGATACACCACAGTTCCCCATTCGTTGTTATTTACATATTTTTATACAACTAAATTTTTTGAAATATCCAAAGATATTTCCTGGTTTACGGTAAAATCACCCTGTACACACGCCATGTATTCATGTAATCCATACAAGTTTAATACGACGCATTATAGTTATTATTATAGTAATATTATAATTATGCTATTAAATCATAATATTATAGGTACGAATTGTATTATTTAGAACATGAACTTAATTATTAGTTCATACACAATTAATAACTATACAATATAATAACACTATACATTCGTGTTACATTGGTTGGTCTGATTAGCGCAACTCGTACAATGACGCGCGTTTACTTATATCATCTACCCATATAGGATTTAGGTGGAATCTAACAATTGTAATATCTTTGATATAATAGGTAAAATATCGATCAAGAAAACGAAACAACTGTTGTTAGAGGCCTTGTATATTTCCAATGTAATAATTAAAATAATCAAACCTAAAAACAAACGCTAATACTTAAAATAATTATAAATATGTACTTATAATAGTACCTCAGCGTATTATTTTAAGTTATAAAACATACTATCAAAAGTTAACACAAGCATTAAAAGTACCTATAGTAAGGAGATAAAGGTATGAAGATTGACATTAATCATATCGTAATACTTATAACTTTAGGTTAGGTTAGACCAAATAAATAACATGTTTAAACCAACGTAGGTATATAAATAGTGGTTTAAACAAATGAATAAAAGCCGATTTTATGAACTTATTGTGACGTTTGCTTATAAATAATATTTTTCTCGACATTTATTAATTGATATTATGCTCTCTTCGCTCGGTGTTTTACAACAAAATTGAGTCGTTAAGTTGCATAAAAGTTGATAAAAAAAAAAATCTTTTTGCAACACTACGGTCAAAATATTTTAACTTGTTAATGTCCGGCCTTGATAATAGGTAAAATACTAAAATCTGAAAAGCTAAAATGCGAGATTTGGCTCCGACATCATCGATCCTCGCCAAAAACATTCTATAACCGCGCGATATTATTATTATTTTTATACGTTGTATACTTGTATATAGCTTATATTCGTATATATTTCGTGACTCGTAGTTATTATATAATATATATTATTATTTCGTTGGCTACTTCGAACCACTATTATTTCGCACAGTCGTCTTATCACCGTCTGCCAAATAAATTACTTACATTTTTTTTGTTGACTATTTCAAACTTCCAATTTTAAAATATAATAATATTATATTATATACAAACAATTACGTAACTATACGATAATTATTAATAATAATTAACAATTATTCGTTTACAACATGATATTCTCTATATTGGATAATAATATTTATTACCTATATTAATATATTTTTGGAACATTTGCGTATTACATATTATAATATAATTAAAATATTATGTAGTGAGGGGTGATGATTTCAACTAAAATCAATAATTTTATTATAGTCGATGGTGTTATTCGGAGATAATGAAAATAAACCTCGAATAACACCCGCATATGAGTACGGAAATCTATTAAAAAAATATCAACTTTACATAATAATCTTCGAAAACGTCATAGGATCTTTCTATATTATTTTAAATAATTTATAGCAACATTATGGGTTGCACGAGATGCCATAAAAACATTGAAAAATCGTGCCAAATCACGAATATGCCTCTATGGCATATAATATAGTAGCTGCAACGAGGTTCGGTAAAATTAAAGGAAAAAAACTTCAACCTTATAAAGTGGGAATATACGTATATTATACTTCGAGTATAAAGCGTTATTCCACCAGTATTTATTTAGCTACTTTAACACAGGACAGGTAGTAAAAAAAAGACTAAAGAAAACCGTCGAATACTGATTACACCAATACTAACTCTGTCATCACAGAAGATACTATAATGCTGGGAATTTATCTATCCAACGAATTCAAAAACACCGTTAACACAAGAACTCGAACATTGTATGTTTAATGATTAACTATGTATGATATAAGGATTTCAGAAGAAAAAAAATTATTATTTAGACTTAAAGCATAATATTATAACTAAATTATAGACGTTTGATTTTTATGTATTCCTAATAATACTTTTTGATATGTCATGACCCATTCAAAGTAACACACTCATTATTTCAAAAGACAATAGTTTTTACTCTTTTTGAAGAACAACACAAATATTATTTGATTTCATTGCTGAAACGAAATATCGTTAGATGTATTTTGATTTATAAAAATCAAAATTTGGACTAACAGTTTATTAATCGTTATAAATATTTTAAGTTTAGACGAGTGGAGTAGTGGACCAACATTTTGCAGGGTACTCCTTACCACTTCACACCACTCAACTAAACTTAAAATACTTATAAGATATAACTTATAAACTACTCATCCAAAATCCAATTTGTATGCATTGAAGTGCTTCACAAAATATTTTGCTTTAGAATAAAAGATTAAAAATGCATGTTGTCATCATTAACAAATTCAAAAAAAAATTAAATATCATGTTGAAAAATAGTAAAAAATATAATTTTTTTGGAAAAATGTTGTTTTTTAATGACTTAAAATTATGTAAGAAAAATATTTTCTAAAACCCTAATTGTTTTTGAATTAATGAGTACTTTACGTTAAATGGATTACCTAGTCATATAATAATCTAATATATTTGTGTCAACGGAATTACGGAAATGTTGACAATTCAAAACGATAAGGATTATTCCTTTAGGAACAGTAGGTAAACAAAATTATATCATTGCCTAAAAATTGTCAACACTCCTATAGTCAATTAATTTATTTTATCACTATATAATTTTTATTACTATCAACAACTCGAACGGTGATAAAAGTTACCGACTATGTATTGATATACGAAACAATAAGGATGTAATTATAAATGTTAGTATCCGTTTTTCTACTACCTACGTATAACTATCGTAAAGTATTTACTTTTATCATTGACTATAGTTATAATTTAGCGCAGTTATAATATAAGTGTTTATTTTGCCTTTTATAATACGTAAGGTTAAGTACTATGATTTTTTTACAATTTTTAAATCAAAAAAAGTTACAATACAATATACACCAACAGCAACTTTAACTTCGTATATTTCATTTGCTACATTATTTTTTAAAGTTTATTGGATTTTAATATGTAAATCTCTGTACAAGAAAATAAGGTCAAACCATATAAATATATAGTTGGGACTACTATGTTATAGTATGACTCAAATTACACGTTACAATATTATAATATGCATTTGGCTAACTGAAAATGGATTGTATAACATTTTAAATTTTTACTATGTATCTACAGTGAATAAAAAATATTTTTCGGGCAATGTGGCCCTTATCATAGCCGATGTCAGTGTAAATCAGCATTTGTTATATTTTGTAGTTTGTACTTTTTTTCATACTAAATAAAATGAAGTTATTAAAATAAATAAAATGATACTCTTAATATGATAAACACCTTACCATATAACATGTGTATATAAGTATCATTTGTAATTATTTAGTAAAAGTGGTCTTATTTCAGTTTTAAAGATTAATTTAACAAAATCTTTATAATATTTCTTAAAAAATAGTAAATAAACAGTTCACGTAGGTATATTCTGGTACATGAAGGAATTTAAAAAAAAAAATAAAATGTTTAGTTAAATGAGGCGGAATCGATGTACTTTTCATCTTTTAATATAAAATAATATACCTACATTCCTACGACTGCCCGAATTAAAAGTATCTATAGCTCATTGTACAGTAAATATACACAATATTCACGACCCTAAAAAATGTATAATAATAATAATATACCAGCTACCGCGTATAATGAAATAACCTTTGCAATAATATGTTATACGTTCATGAATTATCTTCTTCTGTGTGTAGGTAGGTACTACATGTTTTTGTCGAAGAAAAAATGCACAGAATTTTAAACAACACCGGTGGAATTTAGCCATGCAACGACGACCACATCGACAACAACTGATATTGTCACATCGATTTCATCGAAAAAACGAACAAATAAAAAAATTATGATAATATAACTTCGTTTAAGTTATGCATATTATTATAACAATATTCGCTCTGCGCGTTCATAATATTTTCCCGACCAAGAAACAGCGGCTTTCTGGAAAGCCAAATAATTTCCACGAGGGTCTCGCGAACAGCGTTGTTATAATATTATTATTATCGTACCAAAAACTCTCGCAAGAAAGAATACAATAACAGAACAAAAAGAAAACACTATTAATACCTCGTCCACCCTATCGTCTTCTCGTTCCCCTTTCTCACCCCAACTTGAAACTCTCGCAAAATAATTTTTCAAACCGCGAATATTCAGCCGGATCTCTGTGTTGAACATGATATCCTTTAGTTTTCATCCGCAGAGAATAATATGTTTTTTATTTGTTGATAAAACATCGATAATTTAGGTTACGGGGTGTATATTATTATATTCTACGAGACCCGTTAACACAGTAATCGTGTTACCGTTGTTTTATTATTACTCGCATTACAACACGCGGTAAACTGTAATTGAATATATTAATAATTAATTGCCGTATATTATATTGTATTATTATTATGCTGGCAGTGAACGAGTATGTCGACTTTTATCTACGTTTCATGGCTAAACACGTTAAATGCATTATGATGCGCTATAACAATGTATCAGCCTCACGATTTTAATATTATGGTGTTTTTTCACATTATAAATTATTGTACTTACTGATTTTTGTTTTTAAACACAATTTATGTTAAAACCAATTTTTTTAAAGAAGTCATTCAATCACATTTTAAGCACTAGAACATATTCAAATGCAACTTGTTGGAAAAAAATAATTCAATCTGCTGTACCAACGCCTATCAGTACCCAGTATGACTTTAACTATTGCAATATATCATAAAATATACTTAGTAATATAGACTGACACACCATATTCGCTCGGAATCGTTTTTTGTATACTCACAATGATTTTTCATATCTTAGAGTTCAAATTTAACACATCTATTACAGTGGCATCCCTGATGTAAAGCAGAGCGGTATCCACTCGCCGTCCTTTTTATTTTATTAATATTACCTCTGAAAATTGAAATTCGAAGATCGAAAATAACATATTAAATATGCAATCTACCTACCTAACTAATTCAAGCTTAAATTAATCTCCAACTTATAGATTTAAGATAATAAGATAATAATATTTTAATAAAACGCTAAACACTCGAAACCTAACAAAATATTATGTTATTAGCACATCATTAAAATAATATAACGATGGATCTATAAAATAAATCGCGTTTTTAAGACCAACATTTTAGTTTATTTTTTGTAAATCTATTGTTATATATACCGTATCGATGTAGCATATTATAATACAGCAACGAAAATGTTCACTTCAAAAGCTTCTCATCATCGAAGAAAAGATAAAAATAAATTAAAAGATTGTATACTGGGATTCTGTACTCTTTATAATTATTGTTATACAAAATTCTTTTTTTAGAAAAAAAAAAACCCAAAAGTGGTTTAATTATTACACACCGTTTGTAACGTTATACTGTAGATGCACGCGAAACCTTTGAAATACGAAAACGAAAATTAATTAAAATCTAGCAATATAAAACCCGTTTAAGTGTTGGTACAATAATAATATAATACACAAAATATCAACTGTGCACATCATTATAATTATATAATATGCAAAATATTAACTGTGCATATTATTATAATAATATAATATACAATATTATATAAACAGCGTATATTATTAATAATATATTAATACCTGGTACTATCTGTGTTACCCGACTATACCCGGCATAAAATGAATCCATGTATCTATCGTTTTTCGTTCGTTTCAATTTAATAAAAATATAATACAATCCTTTATAAATACAATTACAGTGGTTATTTTTATATTATTTGACAATATTCTCATCTCTGAACATATTTTTGAAGTAAGTACAAATAAATGGAGATCATTTCAACGAATGATAAAAAGCTGACGTAAATCCTATACATCGTAGAGAATTTAAATTGTCAGTCGTATTTATGTGTTTTCGTTAAAAATATTTTAGGAATCAAGAAGTCACAATTCATAAAAGTAATCGATGTATTTGTGTTCAAAATAATTTGATTTTTTTTTTTTTAAATATAATTTTGCAGAAATCGTGGTAATAATATCCTGGAAATGGTTCGAGACCAGGTATTTGGACCTAAGGAGACTCGTCGGAACGAATAATTTCTACAGTTATACTATATTACATGGTGCGGAGGATGACTTTTAAATCAAAACAACAATGGAGTTGAAAAATATTATTAAATCCTACAGGCGTATATCAATGTTCTAGAAACGAAACAAAACGAGAACAATAAATTGTCCACGACTGCGCAGATAAGATTATGTGACATTGTGCCTCATATGTTAGTCGAACCTGTTTGATGTCTTAGCCGTGGATTTTGTATTATGGATAATACTATTGCACATTACAGGCAGCTTTGACAAAGCAGAGAAACACACTAACTAACAATATTATTATACCACTATAGAGGTACCGTAAAGCTGATGATCGAAGGTAACAGTCGGCACCAGCACACCCAGTAAATGCGTTAAAAGTTCGATATTTAGTGAACCACTTCCGCCGCTGATCTCTGTCGTCATTATATTTGGACGACGGTGGCGCACTTAAATTACCATAAAAACCCCCACACTCGAGTATTCGAGTTTGTATATACAGAATTGGCGTCGTCGTCGTCAGTTCAACATAAATATTTGTTTGCTGGTAATGTTTCAGTGCAAATCTCGATTTCGTCTTCAACGAATTCCGATAATGCGAGCGGCGTTCATGTAGTTTGCTAGGACTTACCATAGACTATTATTCAGATTTTTGAAAATTAATTTATAAAATTTGAAGTATTCATGATTCTTATGATGATCAAAAATATTATTATATCAACCGAATATATTCGAACTTGAATCTTCTGTTACAACATATGGCACATATATTATTATATGTGCATAGTACGTTCATCAATGGGACTCGACGACTGTGCTTTATATTATAATATTTTTTTATAATATAATTGCCGTTACGGCTTTTCGTTTTTTTTTCGATTCGCACACGCGTGTAATGCTTGACCTACATAATAATTTAATAATAATTTCGTTCGCATAGTATAATATGCGTGCTATAGACCGTTTCTCGTGAGTCGACTGTTGTAGTCATATAGTATTATAATATAATAATGTATATATAAACATTAATATGATAATATACGAGCACACACAGTAGTTATCTCCACAATTCATACCAGTGCCAGATTAAGGCGGCGTAGGAAGAGGCCGTTTTAATAAGACTGCAGCAGTAGCAGCAGCTGTATATAATATTATCATAACAGTCGCCGCGAAATGATAAAACGGAAATTTCGGAGCAAACCGTTTCACATAATATGCAATTACGAATAATGATTTAACGCCGAGGCGACGCCATATGTACGTATAATACCATGGTATATATATATATGATACCGAGGTATATTCCAACACGTATTCGGATTAAGGCACACCTGCAACACTTCTCGGCCCGAGATATCGTATTTTCTTTTCTATTTCGATTTTCAATTACGCGGTACGCCGGCATAGAATAATCGTCTTTTCACTCTCGCGCGGCGGCGGACTTATCCGCCTATTATAATGTATGCATAATATAAAATATATTATTATACGTCGTGTGTAGTATGTATATAATAATGATATGATATTATGTGTATAGTCACCACGTGACGATATGTAAATAAAAAGTGTAATATTTTGAAAAATATGTGTATATAATTACGTTCGCGGGATCGATTATCACTATTATTATATTATATGTTATTCGTCGTCGTCGATTCCATCCACGCTGAAGCTCTCTGGCCATGTATTATAATATTTAGTTGGCGCGGAGTGTACGCATATAAATTTATATATATTATTATATCCGCCGTGGTTGCCCCGGAAACGATGAAGATGTCGATACTCCGATGACGGTCTTTTTGTATACGCCCGTAAAATTGCAATTCGTGAGAGCTTTTTTCCTTTTCAGCCTCATTAAAAAATCTACAGTTTTTTTTTTTTTTAATATACCGGTATATCTGCGCCTGTCCACCTCGAAATGCAATAAGGGTTTATTTTCGTTCGTACATGTGGATACATATGGCCTCGAAATCGTAAATTTACTACCGAGTACCGCCGTTTGCGTATTATTGTTGTTTTTTTATCATGATGGTACGGCTTGTGTTCTAGAGAGATCCTTTGCGCAGCTAATATTATACAATTTATAATTAATATTATTCACTTCTGGATATATTTTCTGCGATTTTTGTTATAACTCAGGATTGGAACACATAGGAAACAAAACAAATTAATAATAATAAAAAAAACAAGGGGGAAAATAATGTACGTTTATTTATCGTAATCATTTTTAATGATGAATACAACGGGACAGTAAATAACGTGTTGTGACTGTTTGTTTCATTTGAATATTCTTCTGTAATAATAACATTTTCAACATAATAATATTAAGTTACCATAAGGTAGTTTATAAAGTAACTAAGGAGATACGTCGGTCGTTGGTTGTTCCCCATAGTGTCATCTTATGTCCCAAGAGCATTGACAAGAAACACCTTGACCAGCGACCTTGCCATTTTGATGTAAAGTTACTCGATTAGAGAATATTGGGGACCGCAGTTGTATCCGTGGATGGTGAACGAATGCTTAAGTATTTATAAGATAAAGGCTAGAAATAAATGGTCCTATAATTTGACGGTGGAACAGACACGACAGGGCGTCAGTCGATCACCGTTCATTGAACAACAACTTAGGGGAAAGTTGGGTATAATAATATTATTATTATAATTAATAATAACGATGGCGTGCGGTTGTGCAATCTTTGTCGAGTTATGAAGGTGGTCGGTATTTCCGACGTGCGATCGGTGTTGCAGTAAAACTTTCACGATTTGGTGGCACGGCCAACAAATTATTATTATTTATAATCAAAAGTAAATATGTAAATAAAACGTCCCAGTGTTTATTTTTTGCATTTAAATAAGACAATAATACAATTATTTTAACACGGCGTCCTGAATAGGTAATTTAGCTACACCGATGTCGTATCTTTGTTTTACGGTATCTGGCATGACGTTATGATAGTCTGTTGCAGCAAATAATAATCATAATATTACAAACATCAATAATCGACAGACGACCAAAAAATAAAAAAAAGTTTCTATGTTATAATTTTATACTTTCTCGGCGATTACTTAGAAAGGTATACGCGAAATCATCGCTCAAAGACAAAAATCATGATTCCGAGATGAAATCGAAAATTAATATAATAAACTGTCGTCGAATCACGCGCACCTGTCTCGCGATGATAATTAAATAGTATCAGACGAACGCCACTGCAGTCGATTTTCCAACGCCCGCTTAAACAATAATAATCATATTTTTTAAATTATAAAAGGTCTTAAAATATTTTTTAGTCGGTGGCTTTAAATTAATTTCCCACCCTCAGGACGAGACCTCCACACATAATACACAATTAGGCACAACTCCGTCCGACGCGCTTTAATAATAATAATTGTATTTGTGTGTGCACCGCAGCACAAACCGTTTTCCGAATCAAATATTATAATTTTCCGTAATCAAATTCGGTCTGAAATCCGCTTGATATTATCTAATTTGCAACGACTTGTATATAAACCACTCCGATTTACCGCGCCCACTGCCTGGTGCATCCTGTATATACATGCACAACGCTTACATATTATTATTGCATAAATATTTAATATTATATTATTATTAAATCCGATTTTATTAGCTATCGCGTGCTTGTCCTGATTTTCCCGAGTCGAATGATTTTTATTTTTTTTTACATATATGCGTCGAGTGTACTTAATTTTATATATTAATAATTCCATAAAACACTTCCGTTAAAATATGTTTTTACTGTATGCGGAACCCCGACTTGAAATCTAGTCTTTTTAAATTTTTTTTTTGTATTCCACGATATTTTGATAGTGAAACGATTAGTTGAAATATTATATTGTCTTCATGATATGTAACACCCACCATTGATTCATAAATTATCAAGGTTAACTTATTTATACAAGTAGATCGATTTGAGTTCGTACGAATCCATATTTATTGTAGTAAAGTAATTTCAAATTTTAAATTATTAATCAATAGGAAGTAGCTTATTTCCCAATCTAGTTGAAAATACGTGACTTACGTTTCCATTACGTAAATAAAACGAATTAATTCGTCTAAGATCCAAGATATTGCTCCGATATTTATGATATAATTATTGCTTTGTGGTCCCTATCTGCTGATCATGAACGTACAATGCAATAATAATATTATTATGTATGTACGTATATGCTTCATTTTAATTCGAGTATTACCTAGGTATAAATGCACGTATCGCGTTTTATATACTTGAGTACCTATTCATAATGGTATTATAGTACTAATACGTATAGATCCCAAGGTAGTGTTCAGTTGCTGAGTCTTTTGTAAATCCGTTTTCTGTCAAGGAACTCTACGCTCAAAAACCCATTTCATATATTATATTATTCCATTATTTAAAAAATGTATATTTAGGATAACAATATTAAATACGATGATGATCTACGACAACACAAATTTTCGGTTGATGTATTTTTGAAGAAAAAATGGGTTGTTATATAACAGGTAGGTAGTTTGAAACGAACATCTATTTGTAACGCGTCATATTAACACTGCATGTTTTAAAAAAAAATCTAATTTTTAATCGGTTGTTTTTTTGCTTATGAACATTTATGATTTTATTTTTATAATGTGCAGAAGCAGTCTACAAATATTAAAAAATGTAATTTAATTTATAAGCATAGATGACCACGAGGTTTAAAGTATTAAAAATGTAGTGCACAAATGATGCAGTCCATCGACTACTACTACTAAAAATCCTCTAATTTATAAACTTAAAATGCTTATTAATAACCGATTATAGGTACTTACGTACCGTTCGTTTTATTTCATAGTATTTATGCATTATACATCAACGTTTTTAGAAAACAATTTCATGAAAACAATTTAGCCATTTAAATGATTAATAAATCCCGCTGGACGTGGTTTTAATATAAATATATCAAGCGACGTAAAGGCACTCGCCCTACAACATAGCAGTTCATATTTTGGTCATAGATATAATATAATGTTATGTGGCTTGATTACTAATACTATATACATCGAGACGTTATAATATTATTATTACGACATTATATTGTTGTCGATATGATATTATACTCGTGACTTTTGATTGTTGACGAATTGGCGGTGCACAGATTTGCATTCAGCGAGGATTTTCCCCGGGCAGGCGGTCATAACGTAATATATAACTAACTACATAATAATGTAATCCTGGTCGTTTCGACTAAAAGCCGGGAGCTGGCCATTGTTATAGTGCCTCGGCCGGGTACGTACATGGCGGAGAAAAGGGTTTGGTATATAATATTTCGAACTTTATACATATATATTATATATCGTGTATATAAACATGTAGAAATATATGTATGTACACTAGTAGGTACAGTACGTTTACATTGCGTATACCTATACGTATATACTATATATAATATAATATATATATATGTACGCGAGCGGCTTGACAGCGAATCCAGCGCCGGCCAAACCACGAAAACATGATAAATTAAGAACGTCGCATCGTTCCCGCAGCCCGCTCATATTATAGTGCACCGGAGCCTATTATTTATACATCTATATAATATGTACATCACCCCAAAAAACCCTTTCTCGCGGCGCTTTACATAATACGATTTACATATAATATACACGCGCTCGTGTGCGTGTGTGTACGTATCTGACCTGACACATGGCCCCTCCTCCTCCCCACCCCACCCTTTACGCGTATTTCGGTAGATTTTTTTTTCGTCGAGTGGCACGTTTTCATTTATCTCGGACGCGAGTTTCCGTTTCACCCCTCCCCCCCCATGAAAACTCCCACCACTACTCACCACGACGATCCGTTGCATGGAGCTCACGTATAGTCGCGCACACAATATATTCGCACGATGTTCTATCCACCCCCCCCCCCCTAACGATTTATCGTCTATACTTAGGTAGGTGTATATAGATTGCATGCAGATGCTCGATCAGTGCTGACGTGTTGTATATTATATTCTACCACCAACGACCACCCTCTGCACCATTCACCCATTATCATGACGACGATGACGACGACGACGACGACGACGACGAAAACGAGTCCCCTGTACTCACCGATTGTAATCCATACACGCGTTTCATAGTACTGCACTCTTTGATATGGGAAAATTGAATTTTTCCGAACGACTGCCCTTGCGGTTGGTGCCAGCTGTGAGGAAGCCGATGTCGGTCACTTCAACTGCTTACGACTACTATATTATTACTATATCGAAGGTTTTACTATGATAATATTATATTATATTGTCGATTAATCGACGTTTAAATCGAGTTAACATAATAATGCGCTATCCCGATTATAATATTATGGGTATTAAATAATAATTCTTGGGGGCGAAAAGCTCGTGTTAGACACGCTCTTAATCTAATAAGTAAATATTATTATTATGTAAATGTCTTGTGTTATATTCACGGGGATCATCGTAATGATCAAATTATTCAGAACATTTACTGAAATATTTCAAACCCATTCTCTCCCGTTAAAAAAATATGTAAATACCTACGTACACGGTATACCTTAGATAATATTAACAATACAATATAATAAAATGTTGATCCTTATCGTATTATAGGGTTGGTGATAATACGTAACGCGATACATTTTTTATCGAAACCTCACTGTGAAGTCACGTATCCATGCACGGATTGCCTGCCTTTTTGAGCCGTGAAGCATTTGAATTGGCTCCCGATACTAGGTAAACAATATATTGTATAATATGGACCCGAGCCCGAATTGTCCGTCGACATCATAAGACAAAAAAAAAACAATCTCCGATATAATTTATAGCACAGTTAATACTTTTTTCGATTACCCTATACTACCTAGCTCGATCACACGGAAATTACAAACTATATTATAATACTTTGGATGTAATTTTCGATCGTATCAATAATTCGGTCGTTAGACGTCGCGTAAGCTCTTACGCGAAAAACGGTAATCAAAAAAAGTCAGTGAAAGGGTAGTATTACATGGGTTTAAAATATTAGATTATATTTAAATTGTTATAATTATTGTGGTCAAGAATGGTTACACTGATACACGAGATGTGGTATAATTGAGTTGTCTACACAGCATAAATGTAACCTAAAGAGGACGCTACCCGCATGTATTGGTCGTCTCCGTCTTACACACGTACGACATGACAAATTGTCATTCGTTAGTTTCAATAGTGTGCTGTTAGTTTCGATATTAGAGTGAATTGACATATTATAACACTTTTAGGTAAGAATATTATCCGTACTTAAGCGTCGACGAATTTTAAATATTATGATTGTTAAGCGAATTAAAAATTATATATTGTTGTGAAACATAACAAATTAAAAATGCTCATAGCTCGCTTAAAAATTAAAATATTAAAAAATCGCCTACGCTTAAGCACTTATAATAATATGTTCTTGCCTAACATTTTGATAATAGGCCAATTCACTCTAATATCAAAACTAACAGGACGCTAATGAAACGATTGAATGACAATTTGCCATGCTATACATGTTTAAGGCAACAATTACATGGTTATTATAGTGTTCTCTTAACAATCTGCAGTCTACAATAATTTTTGAAGTTTTCTTTTAACAAATCGTCGACTATTAGGGTTGCCTAGCAATTGTACGACAACAATTTTAAAACTAAGCATTGACGTATTTTAATGTGCCAACAACGGATCAGACTTCAAAGCTTTACTAAATATACAAATATATATTGATGTAGTTTTTTTCATATGAACTATACTGATGATTTGATTGACACAGTTAATGTTTAAATTCAACTGAGCCGGTTTGTTTTGTATAAGTATTAACTATGAAATATCGTGTTGATCGATAAAATATCAAATTATAATAATATACAGTCACCAACATGACTAATACAAATTTAAAATAACCTAAACTTTTTTTGAAGATAATAACATTATAATATTTCCGCACAACGCTACACACTCGAAACTTAACATGATAACATTTATGATAATACCATTATATCATAACATTATGATATTACCACATAATTTGAATAATACTACGCACGATGTATTTATAAAATAAACCGTGTTTTCAAGATCTTAATTTATGTATTTATGTTTATTATTAGAAAATCTACAGTTCTATTTTCTATACCGTATCGATGTTATATATTATTATGACGAATAGTGTAGAAACGTAAAATGTTCGTTATTTATACGTCATAAATAACCTTAACTATGTACCCTTTATATCTAAGTTTTAGTTTTAATTATAACTCATAAATAAATATGAGACATAATAGCAATATAATAAGAGTACAAGTAGGTAACCACTGTGTTTTATAGTGTTAGTTGAAGATGTCAAGACAAGTGCATCTTGTCATTGTAATGCCATTATAATGTATGTGTTAAGTTTGAATTCATCGATAAATCATTATTTACGATCGTCTGCCTGTATTATGTTTATAAAATAATTCACGATTTCAACAAAATTCGTAAACGATTTAAATTCAAACACTTATAAAAGATGAATCTGTAACAGAATAATGGCCAAATTTCCATGATTTTCATTGATATCGTGAGAATTAAAAATATTTTTAAAAAAAAATTGTAAATATGTATTTTATATACATTTTATTAAACTGTCTGAAAGAATACCAAATGTTAAATGATCGAGCTTTTTTACTCGCAAACAAAAATTGCATCACACACAAGTCAAATAAAAAAATGAGCTACCTAATAGTAGACATTTCTAATATAATATGTCTATAAAAAGCTTAAATATTTTTTAATGTTATCGTGTCTTGTAAGTACATATTTTATAAACATTTATTAAAAACATCGATATAGTCTCTACGATTATTTATTTTTTGAAATTACAACAATAAAACAATCGGTTTTGTCAAAATCATGTTTAGAGTAATTATTGTCGTTTGTTTTCCAGAAAAAATGTCATTACGCACACACAAAAAACAATACACTTAACTTCCAATACCTCAATAAAATTCATCGCTTCACTCAGGTTAAACAGATTTTGATCACATCCAGGCACGTGTAATGTATTTTTTGACACAATTTTTTTTCACCCGTGTCTCCTCGTCTTAAATAATGGCATTATAAGTGGCACATAAGAAGTCTGTACATTCTATGGCTGTACGTCTGTATAATAATATCCCACGGTATAGTGCTGATGCAATTTCAAAAATGCGGTTTCGACGATCGTTCAGCTACTATAATAATATCGTATAATAAAGCGTATACGCGTATTTATCCCCGGAAAAACCTGCTCACAGTACGTGCAGATACTACGTCATTTAAATCGCAGACTTTCCCCGTTTTCGGCAGGACATGGATTTATAGTTTCGATGCAGCGAGTACTGAACACTCACAAACCACTTAAAAATCATTACCAGTATATCCTCGTTGCACGTTCTGATAATAAAACGATAAATTATGTTGTATTATACCTACCCCTAAATTTCGACAAAAACACCTAAATTTCTATACGCATGTATAATAATATGATAAACTACACAATGTGATTGCGAACGAGCCACGAAACGAGTTGACTCGTATCGGGCTTATCGTGTGAAAATGTAGCTATCGTGTGCTCTAAAACGGTATATATGCGACGAGTAACGCTACAGTAACTATAAATTAAATTTAAATCTAATCATAATGATTATTTTGTTTTGAGAAACCGTCGTCCTATCTATATATTTTTAAAAGTAATTGACACACATCGACTCACTTAAAAACTGTATGGTCTGTAATTATGCGGAAAAGACTAGTACGTGTACCTATACCGGGCTATACGCAATTACAAGTTATCACACTAAACGTAGCTTTAAAAAATTTTTTGAAATAAACTAAGGTTTTCGTTATCTGCCAAAATCGCCATCGACCGTAGTCACCGTATTTGTTTTTCGGCAAAATTCGTTTTCTACTACAAATATTAAAATTCGTATGAAATATAAGTACTCGTCCGAATATAATAAAATCTACTGCAGCAGATCGTGATAGTGCCTCAATAAACGCTGTGGTAAAAAATAGGCACCTATAAATCTAGCTAATAGCGTATGTTTCGGGTAGTATACTGCAGGATGTGTAGGTATACAATGTGGATACTAATGTATCTTAGTATGTACAATTGCGTTAA
The DNA here is from genome assembly GCA_008086715.1 of Sitobion miscanthi. NCBI lineage: Eukaryota > Metazoa > Arthropoda > Insecta > Hemiptera > Aphididae > Sitobion > Sitobion miscanthi. Next base: position 67,550,529 of record CM017797.1, on the reverse strand, counting down.
TATATAGAGCAGCTGGTGTCTTCAGCAGGCAGCTGCGAGACACTTATTTTTTTAAAAAACATATCGTGGGTCACATGCATAATTAAAACATAATATACCTATTAAATTATTAAAGATGTATTAAAAAAAAAAAAAAAAAAATCATGCTAAGCTTAAAATGTGTTAGTGGGTTTCAAAGAAAGACGTATATAGCTGACTACGTACGAATAAGGCGCGTGTATATATCATCCAGGTATTATTGAAGTTATAAAATCTTCCTGCGACGACGACGTAGTGGAAATAAAAACAATAAGTAGAGATAGGAGATAAGAGATAGGAAGACGGAGACAGAGTTATATTATACAGAGTCAGATAGAGAGATAGAGAGAAAAGAGAGAGAGAGAGAGACACACACACACACACACACCTACTCATGCATCGTCTCATTTTATAAGTACATGTACACCATGGTCTACAAGCGTAATAAGTGAAACGCGAAGCGCGCGCGTTATAGTATACTATATAACATATAAATTAAATCGTTATTACCTATTAGGCAAAACGATCGAAACTTTTGTATTCGCCCCTCCCCTAAACCTACCACCCACCCAACGGTGCACCCAAGTTCGCACTGAACTAAATCTCCGGGCCAGATATGTGCGCGCTTACGATAAAATGTAGGGAAAGACAAATATACCTACACAGGCGCTGACATGACGTGAGCAAACACGCCCGGGCACAACGATTTAGGGGGTGTTTTTTCAACGAAGGGTTTTTTTCGTGTTTTTAATTTTAATTACCTACGGTTCTTAAAATGTGGCTCAAAAAAAATTAAAAAAGGTTTATTATGTTTTCACGTTGAATACCTACAATATTATACCTATGTTAATATTATATGCATACGAATAATATATACACGTGGATTGAACACACAGCGGCTAAGGTGTTGAAACGCTAAAACCGTTGAGTTTTAAATCGTTTTAATACCCCCACATTAGATTTAATCAACTTAGGGTCTAGTTGTGCAGCGTAAAAGTCTCTGCCGGCAATATTAATTCGGCAACGTCGGGTTTCAGTGAGTACCTACAGAACTACATCAGAAATGATAAATCAAAACTCTGTACGGAACGGTATTATTATTTTCGTGTCATTTTTCTAGCCCCGTTTCGAAACCCATCGAAAACTATTGAATTCGACGGTATAAATTAATTTATGGTTTGACGAAGTTTATGGAGGTACTTATTTTATGCACAACAATATGTCTCTTTAAATCAAAACGAACGACTTTGTTATGCGCACACGATGGTGTGTGAGTGGATGTGTAATGGCGACGGCAGCACTGAAAATGATTTATAAAACTATTTACTCGGTTCAAAAGTTCGCCGCGGAAAATTTGTTATATTATTATATATGGGTACGTGTGCGGAATAAAAGCGGTAAACTACAGCATACCGCGGGCGTGTTACCGCTATAACCGTTGAATTTTGTACTATATATGGGTAGTCGTATAGTAACTTGGCTGTTATTTAACGACGACATACGACGTGTGTATTAATTGAATAACATAATAGGAGTCCGAAGTTTAAGTATTATTGTTCAGTATAGGTACCTACTCCTGTGGAGTGAAGCTGGAAATAAAAACTGGCTTATAATTTAATATAATATGGCAGGCCGATGTTTAAGTATTTTTGTTTAGTAGGTACTTCTGTAGAGTGTAATTGGAAGTAAAAACTTAAGCTACATTGTAAGACACAATCGCCATTTTATACCATAAAAACCCGATTGGTACAATCATATAAGGAATTCCATATCATATAATTTCCAAATTACAATATGTACAACAGCTATATCGAAACTTATAAGTTTTTATAGATTCAATTTTCGCACATTTCATGAACAAAAACTACCTATTTAAGTCGAAAGTATCTTTCAGGAGTGAACACGTCGCTAATTATGCATAATTATCTGTGAGGATATCGTAATTGTATAATACATTGAGAAAACTTAAATTTTAATTTGAAATTAAAAGCGAGTAGAAATTTAATTATTTATGCGTTTTATATTATGTTCACTATCATTATGAATGTGTAATAAAATAAAGTTACACAAAATAATTTTCATAAACGTGCTGATACGCGTACTTATAAGTTTGTATAATTTTAGATTATAAAACGGTAAATTAATAATGTTTTAAAAATATTTTCACGAATCTTATATCTATTTTATTAAAATAAAAATGGAATAAAAAACCAAACAAGTATCTATTTAGAAACTTATTTACTTTATTGAAGTGGGAGGAGGGGGCGTAAAATTTGTAGCAAAAAAATCAAAATGAATGATTTATACACTAAAAATCTAACGATTACAAGATGGCGGCACGCCCCATTCCACACTGCGCTCAATCGTCTACACAGTTCCAACCGAGTGAAATAAACTCTTTGATTCTTTAACTGTTATTATCGCCCAACGTAGTATGGTTTTATTTTCGATTTAATCGATAATTGTTCGACTGCGCCATGGAAAAACCTTAGTACTCCCCACCGACATAGTAAAAAAAAAAAAAATAAACGTTAAGGCGACATAAAGGCGACTTCATATTCCGCCGCGATACCGTGAACCGCGATTCCCAAAAATCAATTAAGCGCTATGATTGGCTGCATTTTGTGGTTAATACGCGGTTATCCCATAGACCTTATACTTGTAACGGAGCATATTATAAGGCCTGCGAGGTCGGATAGTGTGGTCTTTGGTAATTTTTGTTAGAGTGATATATATATAAATATATATATATACATACATATCATATTCAGTTATACACAGATCATCTACTGCGCATGTGCGTGGTACAACGGGTCTTCTCGAGCAGCGCAGCTGTTAGGACCTAATCAATTACACCCATGCTCCATCCTAGTATATTATGGTCTATTGGTATACCACTAGTTTATCGCGGTACAATATTAGATATACCTGAGAGTAGAATCATTCAATGACATGCCTACAAAGAAAATTATGATGGATTTTCCAAAAATGATCGTTTAGTGGGAGGCTGTAGTCACTTTAAGTAAAGTCACATACAAATTCTAACCCTCCCAGTGCTGCACGTAACTGTATGGGTAATAACTTGTTTGAAGATACAATAATGAAATTCGTGCGTACTTACCGGACGTTAGCTAGCGTGTGTCTGCGATTCCGGAGAAACTTATGATACTTTTGCAGATCTCCTATGCTGCCCTGTTCCGCTTGCATTTTGGCCGCGACCGCCGTGGTGGAGGTGGCTGCGGTTGCAGCTGCCGCTGCCGCTATAGCCGCTGATACTGCTGCTGCTTCTGCTGCTGCTTGACTGTTGTCGTTGTTGTTGTCGTTGGCTGACGACGGCGTGTTGCCAGCGGCGCGTTCCTGGACACCCAAACCGACGGCGCCAGACGCGTCTAAACTAACAGTGTTCGTCACACTCTTGGGCCGCAGGTTTTTCTTGCGCTTCCGGTCGGTGGCGGGCGCCGACGATGACGACACCGCCGCCGTGGTCGTGGCAGCCCTTGGCCAGGTCGTGTTCGTGGCCGATGGGGCGCCAGATGACGATGTCGGTGACGGGCAGCCGGCGGTCTCGCGAACAGTCAGCGAGCGGTCGCCGTCCGTCGACGACGTCGGCTGATCGTCGTCCTCTTCCTCCTCGATGTCGTGCAACTGCTGCTGTTGTGTTTGTTGTTGCTGCTGCTGCTTGACTCCGATGCGGCGTGCGGCGGCTGTTGTTGTTGCTGATTTTGGTCGCCGGCGCCCAGGACGACGGACGAAGCCGACAATGACTTCCGGTCGGCGTCTGCGGTGACGGAACACGACGACGACGGCGCTTGGCATCCGGTCGACGACGACAGGGTGGCAGCGGCGACCTCAACTCGTCCTGGAGTTTCTATGGTGGACGATGACGACGACGTTATAACCACTGTGGTTTCTGTCCTGTGCTGGTCACCACTTTGCTGTTGCTGTTGATGTTGCTGTTGCTGCAGGTCGTCGCCGGCCTCGGATGCTGCTGCTGCGGCGTCGTCAGCGGCGGCGGCGGCCCGGCGGCTGTGGCGAAGGCGGCGGCGACGGCAGCTCCGGCAGCAGCAGCACCACCAGCTGCACTTGCTTGACGCGCCCCCCACGCCGCCGGCTGCTCGACCACGCTCGCCGTTAGTTCCGGTGCGACCTGCGCGACCACGATGATCCCGCCGCCGTCCGTTCCGTTGATTCGGCCACTATAATATTGTAATTTCGAGCGTGCTCGCTTGTTCTACCAACGGCCACCGCGTCGTTTGTCGGCCACGGCCGCCGCCGTTCTACGCTGCTCCCGCGCTCGGTTCCGCCCCTGTTCCGGATCACTCTCGTCGTTCCGCTCCCGGTTTGGCTGCTCCAATCGTCCGTCGATGACGTTCATAATAAAATTATTTCATTCAGTCATTTTTGATTTTACGGGTCCGATGTGTGAGACCGCGCTTCGTGCAGAACAGCTGTCTTATACGGGAAAAACAAAATATTTTCATTTTTCAATTGTACATAATATTACTAGTTTTGTATATCTAACGTTTACAAAATATTGACGAAACATTAAATCAAAATCGTGTTTCGCAATTATTTTGACCATCGACGTTACGGACCACCACTACCCCTATCGTACCCAAGTCGCAGTGATGCGACTGAGAATAAATTATATTCTCATCAAGACTATAACCCCAAAGCCGCGGATCTTAACTTCTTCTTTTACCCTAATTTGAATCCAATCGAATGGCTATATACAGACTTAAAACAGTGACACCCATGATGGAGTTCGAAAAACTCGTGATGTGCATTCCATCAACACATTTAAACTATACAGTGATTTGTAGTATTCACTATTTAGAAATACAAAATAGTATTTCGTTTAGTACCTAGTCAGTGTTTATTTTTTTATAACCGTATAACGTATTATTATAATAATATTACCTATAATATTATGATATCACGTAATTGTTGGAATTGTATTGTTCATAGAAATATGTCCGCGGCGACGACGTACACGATATTTCAAAAGTAATTTTCAAATGAATTTAAAACACACAACCTAGTCCGTTACGTGTATTCAATCGTACATGTGCCTATCCATGCATGTACTCCGTGAAAAGGTATGCTCTCACGTCGTATGAATATCACGTTTCGGTAAACTCGCGCGTATTACCATAATTTGTATGATATCGTTGCTGCCGTCGTCGCATTGTTTGATTTGCATAAAAATAATTACAATGGAAAAAGTTCGCTTCACGTATGGAATCATAATGCCGCTCCGAGTTGAGCACATTACAATATATAAATTACACACAAATACGACAAACATTCATACCTAAGCGGTTTTGACCATATTTCCAGTTTTCAGACATTATTCTCGAACACCGCATCGTTTATGATAATATTATAATATAACAGAGTATAATAATTATCGTACCACCATCACCGAGTATGCACCTTGGTATACTGTGTAAGCTCCATACGTGTAGGTGGTTATTACTTATGTGTAATAGTTATTAATTTGTAATGTTCTATGTGTTATTACTTATATCGATGTGCAACATCGGATACGATTCGTACATTAAACATCACCTCTGTAGAATAGGTATAGAATGGTATAAGGTTGCCTTTAATATAATGCACTCACTCATCGCCACTGTTTAGTGAACGATACTTTTATCAATCAACTCACCTCTGTTATTGTATCTTACAAGATCGGCAATCAATATTATCGTCGTTAAGACAAGTATTTTTTCTTATTATTTTTTTTTTCAACGAAAATAACTAACCGATGTTATGCAAAGCTACCACAATATAAAAATATTGATCCATGACATTATAGATGGTATTTATGATCAATAATGGCATTACTAATTATAGTATTATCATGAGACGTATCCAAACGTAATTTCGATTTTCATCTCTAGCTGGTGACATTAATTTTGTTGTAAGTACCACGAGATGGAAAACCGACGGTCATCGGGTCTTACCAGTTTTAAATTATAACAGTCTGTGCGTTATAATATTATCTCCACATAGATCGCTATTTATTTATTTTTTTTTTTCGAACAACTGAGATATACAACCGCGTCAGATAATAATACCGCGAGCCACGTCTTTCGGGCTACTATTTATATAGAAAACTAAAAACAAACGAAAAAAAAACCTCACAACTATTACGGTGCAAAGATAATTTGGCGAGCTTTGTATAAGTCTCGAGGGCATAGTACATATATTATTCGTGTCGTCGCATTACGAACAAAGGATGTAGTCTGTTTTATATCATTAAGAAACCATTGGTACAAATGTGCGGTTTCTTTCGAAACGGCTAATCATCGTTGTCTTCGTAAACAGCAGCGAACGGTTTACCGAACATATGTTCAAAACATAATAATGATAATAATAATAACATAATCCCCTCGACTTGTGTACGATTTTACGCACTCTGAGCAGATCGAAATTCGAACGGTCGATACGTACATTCATAATAATTATGAATATATATAATATTAAATTGTATTTATACTTCTGCGATTTCGCACGAGTTGGTGATTATTTTTTCATTCGTTTTATTTTCCGTTTGAATATTTCGAGTTGTATCAAAATATCATAATATCAATATAATGTATTATATTTATGTAAACGCGTATACCGGAAAAAACCTCTAATGAATTAATCATTTCGATTTGAATAATTTTACGTGGGTTTTTTTAAATTAAATGTAAGTTTGCGGTTTACGGATGTTATGCCGAATTGAATTTTTAAATGCTTTTCAAAAACACCTTTATCCAGAGATCCATATTTCGTATTATTTTATGCCGTGTGACACGTCATCATTCTATAATTTGTCTCATTACTTTTACGTTACGCGACAACTAATTTAAGTAATTATTCAACACGATGTCATACAAGTATGTTTAATTGTTAATTCATTGTGCTTTATTAAACTACTTAAATATTAAAAAAAAAACACTGTTTTAAATTCTTAACTTACTAATCAAAAATAAAAAAAGGTGGGTAAGTAAATGCCGCTCTGCTGTACAGTAGGTTACAAGTGGGTCACTGTAATGGATGTTGTTAAATTTGAATTCAATGATATAATATCATTGTATGAGAAAAACGATTCTGAGCGAAAACGGTCAGTCAGCCTATGATATTACCAAGTATATTTGATGATATTATTGTGAATAAAGTAATTTATATATGACCTATTTACATGGAACCTTGTTTTCAATTTTCAATCCTTAGCTATAAAAGTTGAACATTTTATAAATTTTTAATTACAAAATAATTATTAAATTATAAATTTGAACTCTAAATGCTTATAAAAAAAAATTGTGCCTATGTATTTTTAATATTTTTCAACTGCGTTTTTTAATTAAATGAGAAAATCGTTACACGAGAAATCGAGTGAATATCAAATGTTGTAAAAATATGAATTTCAAACGCTCATAAAAATTTAATTTGACTTTATTATAGACATTTTTTTTTTTTTGATAAAGGTAGACAAACTTATGGTTAATCTTGTATTACATTTTCAAATCTTAGATTTAAAAAGAAAAATTTTTATGAATTCTCAATTCAAAATAATTTGCTAATTTTTGTGATTTTTCCGTATTTTGTCAAGATTTGAACTTTAAATGCTTATAAATAAAAACTGTGACTAAGGATTTTTGATATTTTTCAAATATCATTGTAACAATATAGTAGGAGCCTTGTATTAAATTTTCAAGCTTTTTTACTCAACAGATAAAATTTTATTGATATTTGTAGAAAAAAAGCTAAAAAAAATGGAAACTGAAAATGTTTGTAAACAGCTCAAAATAAGTCAAAATATTTGGAAAATGTTATGGTGTATAGAAAATGCTAATTTATACATTCAGTCAAGATTGCATGTACCTATGCTCATATGTTTTAGAGTTACACCAAAAACCAAAATCGATTTTCTCGAAAACAGATTTTGCGTAAAAATTCCCGTTTTTCCTTAATTTTTCTTCTAATTACTGGGAAATTTTTACTTTTGACCCCCCAAAGTATCAACTAGATTCACTTTCCTATCAGAAAAGTTACTATTGAAGAAAATCCAAGAACTTTTACTGTCTTAAAAGGTGATGACAGACACAAAAAAAAAAAAAATAAAAACACACATCATTGTAAAATCAATACATTCATTGCTTCGCTCAGAATCTAAAATCAAAATTGAATACAACCAATACAGAATAAACGCATGATAATAATATATAATAATTTTCTTATAAAATATCTATTGTAGGCATTTCCAAAGAACCGGTACCAAACTACTAACTAATATATTATATCATAATAAATCTTCCATTTGATTAATTTAAAAATAAAATTTCCAATAGCTATCATTAGAATTTATTGCCGAATTAATATAATAATATAGTAATCACAAATGAAAAATCAAGCATATTCTAATCATTCAATGAAAATCATATCTTATTATTTTTTGTTAATATTATTAATCTATCTTTATATTTGAATGCGTAAAAATTCCCGTTTTTCCTTAATTTTTCTTTTGGTTTTCACGTCGCTTTTGAAAACCACTGGGAAATTTTTACTTTTGATCCCCCAAAGTACCAACTAGATTCACTTTTTTTTTATTACTTTTTGTTGCGATTAACCCATTTTGATATTTCAATTAATAATATTATACAGCTGTTATAAAGTTATTTTGAAATTCGCCTTACAGGTCAATTAAGTCGGGTGTATAAAATTGGTTTTATTTCTTTTTAGAGTGTTTCGTCTTATATTCCATTGTCTTTTATTGCTTGGCTTTATTTTCCACATTGGTCGTTACCTTGTAAAACACAAAGTCGACTTAAAACGGTAAATTACATTTTTCTCGGAAAATGAATTACGAAAAAAGAAGCAATTTTGTCTATAGTCCCCATCAAGCGAATGGGCACAAAAGAGAATTAATTAAGACGAAACAATAAAACAAGACAGTTCGTGGTGTAGGACATTTTGTAGTAATTCATTCGCATACGGAAATAAAATTAAAACTAAATTCGAACAAAGTATAATTGGACAACTATTATAATCAGAGCATAATAGGTATATATATTCATGCGGTATTTCAGTTCGTTCTTTACAATATATTATACCTACGAAATATGGAAAATATAATATTGTATGTTATTATAATCGGATTTCTTTGCTATACTATTATTATCGTTATACGTATGTATAATATAATATTATAATCGTATTATGTACACGCGATGCATGCTGCCAGTCCCTCGAGTCCCTCTACGATGTAAGTATATTATAATCAATGGTATAAGGAACTTCAATGAGAGATCATGAACTTCACGTGGTTTACAGCTGCTGGAGCTTCTGCGGCATTTATAATAATAACGTAGGCGTTTCGGCAGAGAAATCTTTAATGTGCCGTTTTATAAATCTTAAAGGCGAGAGCTAAAAAATAATTTAATTTTACGCGATTTATTACGCTCACTTTGTTTTCTACGCATATTATTATTATTATTGTTACTAATGTTCCACAATAAAGTAAGACTTGTGTTTAATCAATTTTGAGTCGCAATTAATATAGTACCACTTTTAATATAGCATATTGGGTAATTTAATAAAATACAAAAGCAATATAGGTACGACTTATTATATCTAATAAAACGTGTAATTGTTAGTATTAGACCTCGGAGCCGTTGAACGCTTTCTATTCTGACCGGTGGTGGTATTAAGAATATGAATAAAATTAATGAACTATTTTTCCAGTGTTTTACGAATAAAATATATCCATTATAACCGTCATCGATTATTTTTCAGGGACCATCGCTGTCATTAATCCCGTTTATCTGGCACTTCTGAACGGTTCCGGTGAAGACGACACGAGTGAACCCGTCAACTTGTGTATCTATATATATATATATGTCATTTATGTGCCTGCAGGGACCCAGTCACGTATGTCTCTCGACGAGGTGGATATCAATGCATTATTATACGCCACGAGTCTGTGTATGGGAAAATAAGAAGATTGAACACCACAATACCGCAGTCGGTAGAATCTCGAATTCGGTCAATGCCGATGTGATGGACTGTTTTGCGGAAAACTACACAAAAACGTCCATGTGCCAGCCATCACGGTGGACCTCCAGTATATTACGCGCCGTGTAAAAAATGAGTTCGGACCAACAGGACGGTGATAGTGATTATTATAATATTATTTGTGCGGCAAAGGCATAATACATAATACGGTCGGGGGAATATCTTAAAATGTATGTAGAAACACTTACGATTTTTAGGGGGTTCTATAATATTGAGTTATTTGGTTTCGATCAATCTGAGCCTTACTCCGTCCAAAACATTTTTTTTTTCATAATAATATATATCTACTCCATTTGAAGTGGGGTCGCAGTAGTTCTGAATTACATTGTAATATTATACGTCTATTTGTTCCCTCTCATGTACCCACATTATTAGAATTATTTTAAATTGTTAAAATATAAATATAAAGATAGATTAATAATATTAACGAAAAATAATAAGATATGGTTTTCGTTGAATGATTAGAATATGCTTGATTTTTCATTTGTGATTACTATATTATATTAATTCGGCAATAAATTCTAATTATAGCTATTGGAAATTTAATTTTAAATTAATCAAATGGAAGATTTATTATGATATAATATATTAGTTAGTAGTTTGGTACCGGTTCTTTGGAAATGCCTACAATAGATATTTTATAAGAAAATTATTACATATTATTATCATGCGTTTATTCTGTATTGGTTGTATTCAATTTTCTTGAATTTTCTTCAATAGTAACTTTTCTGATAGGAAAGTGAATCTAGTTGATACTTTGGGGGGTCAAAAGTAAAAATTTCCCAGTAGTTAAAAGAAAAATTAAGGAAAAACGGGAATTTTTACGCAAAATCTGTTTTCGAGAAAATAGATTTTGGTTTTTGGTGTAACTCTAAAACATATGAGCGTAGGTACATGCAATTTTGACTGAATGTATAAATTAGCATTTTCTAAACACCATAACATTTTCCAAATATTTTGACTTATTTTGAGCTGTTTCCATTTTTTTTAGTTTTTTTTTCCACAAATATCAATAAAATTTTATTTGTTCAGTAAAAAAGCTTGAAAATTTAATACAAGGCTCCTACTATATTGTTCCAATTATATTTGAAAAATATCAAAAATCCTTAGTCACAGTTTTTATTTATAAGCATTTAAAGTTCATATCTTGACAAAATACGGAAAAATCACAAAAATTAGCAAATTATTTTGAATTGAGAATTCATAAAAATTTTTCTTTTTAAATCTAAGATTTGAAAATGTAATACAAGATTATCCATAAGTTTGTCTACTTTTATCAAAAAAAAAAATGTCTACAAGAAAGACAAATTAAATTTTGATGAGCGTTTGAAATTCATATTCTTACAACATTTGATATTCACTCGATTTCTCGTGTAAAGATTTTCTTATTTTGTTGTAATTAAAAAACGCAGTTGAAAAATATTAAAAATACATAGGCACAATTTTTTTTTATAAGCATTTAAAGTTCAAATTTATAATTTAATAATTATTTTGTAATTAAAAATTTATAAAATGTTCAACTTCTATACCTAAGGATTAAAAATTGAAAAACAAGGCTCCACTTAATAGGTTATATATAAATTACTTTATTCACAATAATATCGTCAAATATACTTAGTAATATCAGAATCGTTTTTCTTATACAATGATATTATATCATTGAATTCAAATTTAACACCATCCATTACAGTGACCCATTTGTAAACTTCTGTACGGCAGAGCGACACCCACTTGCCCACCTTTTTGAAGTATACAACAGATAATTTTTAGACAGGTTTGTTGTTTAATACGTAACATGCGTTGAGTTCTTGAAGAATTTTTTTTTAGTGTTTGTTGAATACATTCGTTCTTTACTGCGAGCAATTATACTCGAAGAGTTTGATTTTGGTATATTAATTGTTACCGAGACATTGAATTAGCACAACCTATTATTTACTATACATCAATTATTATTATTATCATTATAGTTATTATTGTTGTGCTTAATATTAATAATATAGTCTAGCCACTCCATATTATTAATACATTTTATGTGACATGAAGTAAATCACCGGAAAGCTGCTGCCGCCGCCGCTGCCTCTGTAGGTATTAATATAAAACGCTGTCACACACCATCATATATACACACAGTATCGATATATATATGTATAATATAAATATATATATATACATACCTTGTAATAATTTAAGTGTGTGAGCGTGCACGTCGTTTGATGTGCATCTGTATATGCGTGGACTTTGAGCACATCGACGGGCGTAGTCATAATAATATATTATATGAAAAAAAAAAAGAGACCGAAAATACGCTCTTGCACACTATACGTAACGAGTATAATAATAATAATAATAATAATAAAAATAATAATAATAATACGTTCACATAATATCGCGGTCGCGGCACGACGTCATTCGTTTTATTCTATATTTTACTCGGCGAGTATTATTTTATAGAAATAGACAGTGGAAAAGTCCATCGTCAAATTATTGAATATAGAATATCAGTTTAATTGCTGCAACTACTGTAAAGAGAGGCGTGATGACAACAATTTAAAAAATAAATAAATACATTTATAATATCACCACACCGATTAACCCGTAAAATTATAAATCACGTACCATGCGTGGTATTACTGTCGGCGAAAAAATGACTCAAATTAATTACACAAGACGAAATCGAATATCGTATACGTCATAGTATCGTACCATTAATTAAAATATTATATACATTGTATATTTAATCGATGGTCATACTGTTGCTGCGAACCACCTGACCGAAAGTTATACGCCAATCATGGCGGCGTTCGAAAAATATGATAAAACGTCTCTATAACGAACTACCGATTCGTCGAGACCCTCGGTTTATTAAATTAGATGTATTAATACGCTGTCAGCAGTCGTTCAACCTCACAAAAAAAAAACGAGTGTTAAAAATGTAAAAATAATTTTGCACGTATTTTTTTCGGTGACAGCTAGCGATTATGCGGGGGATCACGAGGCGTCGTCGTTTGAGCCGATTTTTCGCAGCCGCTGAGTGTTATAATGCGACGTCGGAAAATTGAATTGACGCCCGGGAAATTCTCGATTTCCACGATAGATTCGATGGAAAACCGGTTTTACCCACTTTAATATGTACACCCGCACTGAGCACACTAATGTAATGTATTAAATAACGGGCCGCGGGTATTGTATTATAATTAAAACGTCAGATTTTATCGCGACAAAGGCCGACGCGACAAGTGTGTGAATTACGACAAGGTCAATTATATAAAAAAAAAAAAAATAGAAAAAGCCGTACGAAATCAAATGAGCTTCGTCGTATATCAAATAATATAGCAACAGCGACGAGGGGGACCCTCGATTGACATCGATGGGCTATAATTTTTTATTCATGTGCTGCAGTTTTTTAACGATAACATGTGTGTGCGAGTCCGTATATTATGCCGTGATAATATTATTATTATCCTGTATAGTTGTTATTCAACCGCTTACAATCATTTTCAATGGAGCTCCCGGAGCGGCACCGACCGAATCGCAAAATATATGATTTAGTTAAGCGCAATATTATAGGTATTTGTATAGTACTATGTTATTATGACGATAGTTTGTGTCGACCGATGTAATATTCATAATATTATAGATAAACAAAGGTTCGGTCCATTGAAAATAACCTGGCTTGAAACCGGTTACCAATTATTGATGGAAGGCAATAGGTAAAAAAAAGAAGCTTTCGAGCACTATATAAAATGATAATACAATACAAATGTGTCCATAAATATAAATATCGTGTTAATGTAAAATATTCAGAGGTATTTTTATTTATTTTTTATTCTTTGAGAGAATATTTCGGTTATTATTTTGAGTCATATTATCAGTTTATTTATAACAAACATGCATGTTTTTGCATGTATATTTCATACTGTTTAGTAGGGCGTATAAATATATCTGCCCCAAATGAATAACTAATAAAAAAAATGTACACTGTGTTAATATGTTTTATATGCATTGTTTTAATATATATTAATATATAACGGGATATCCACGTATTTCGCATGATAATAATGATGTTTCTTTATTTAATAAATAACGACCTCTGTTTGTGTACTTATTTTTAGTGGTTTCTCGATCGATAATTTATATTATAAAACGACAAAATAATAGCTAATAATGATTTAGCTTCTTCGAATGTATGATATTATGTTGTTATAATAATATTGTATAGCCATTTTGTTTTTTGATCGCCATTGGTCAGTGATGGTAGACCATAATTTTTCGAGGTCACTGTAATACATAATATTGTAAACTTGTGCTGCTCGTTATTAAAAAAAACACAAACACACGCAATATAATATCACTCACGCGTAATAATATTATATGTTTGCCATATTTTTCACGACGGTGCTCATCACCATCGAAACACGCTATAATAATTTATATTGAGTTTCGTTCCACTCATCAGCGTAAATAATAATTCTATAAATACTCATTACTATTGACATTATTATGGTGCAATTTGAACCAACAAGGTATATCAACACAGATCAGTAAATCGTACTATGCCGGTGACATAATTGTGACGACTATTATTGTATTTCAGATTGCCCTACAGGATATATTAATATTATCGTAATAAAGCGATACTTTCGTCGCGAATATACCTAATATCGTTTTAAATAATTGTTTTTTTTTTCTCTTTACTCTGTATATTCATCAGTTTCGATTGTTTGTGTTTAGAAAACCCAAACGCGGACCACGTACAACAATAAACTCATTAACACGCCGCACAATAACGATGATGATAATAATAGTAATAATAATAATACAAACACGCGGCTGCGTACACACAATGACGATAATAGTGTTTAATAATACATAATTATAATAATGTAATATCGCTATTATTATTCTGCGGACGGAAAAAAAAAGTTGTAAAAAATACTAGTCCAAAGAAATCGTCGGGACGCACTCTGCATGACAAAATAAATAAGCTAATGCTCGCCGAGACGCCGTTAAAACAGTATAATAATATGATATCCGAACAATACGCGGCCTTAAGCTATTGCGGCGTCGGGCCAATTGATATGTTAGTTTGTTTTTGTCTTGTTTTCACGTACAAATTGTTTCCATTCTTCGAACAAAATATCAACAATTAGACACTGTGCGCGTACCTCCGATTCCTGCCTATTCTACGTGATTATTTACACAGTAATTTAATTTCACGCGTGTTTCTAAAAGGTGCACGACTCGCGTTAGTCGCGTGAACCTACGCGAATCAATAATCTCCCGAAATAAATTAAAAAAAAAAAAAAAAAAAACAGTTTTTTTACTATCATCGTCTGTTGATATTTATACGTATTTATCGTGCATTGCAATTATTGTATTGCGTTCGTGTAGAAAGATAGTTTCGATTTAAACGATTGTTCGGGAAAAAAACTGTGTCGATGTCGAACGAGTTCCCTTTGTGCAACTAAATTTAAAAAAAAAACCAATAAATCCATTTTTCACCCAAAAGTATCTACCCGAGAAACTCCAAAAGCCAAAGCACAACTAAATCCCGTTCCTCCGATACCTACCAGTATGCGTTGTTCGTGTGATGTACCGCAGCTACGAATCTATAATCTCCCAGAATAAAAACGGTTTTTTTTTAATATACGACGCGTGGACAGTTTTGATTCACACGATTATTTGGAAAAAATCGCACCGAACAAGTTTCATCCATACCACCAAATTTTAAAATGACCAACTCTCATTTTTAACGAGTGAAAATAGTCCAACTTTAGATATTAAGAGAAACTCCAAAATGTACATAAAATCAATCTCAATTTTCTATCTCTGTTTCAGTTAAACTAGGAATGTTCGTTATTGTTGTAATAGTGTGTTGGTATAATTAATATAAACATAATATTATGATGAATAATTAATATGTTAATAGAGTCAATATAACTTTTTAAAAATTGAAGTTATTTACATACTCTACAGTCTATATTATAATTTTAATTTTATACATATTACAACCGCGGCGATTGTTTTAACTCTATGCAAATAGAAAACAATTTATGTAAGAAATGTCTCCTATTTTTAATCAAGATTAATCATTACGATTTCAATTTAGCAGCATACCTGCTACCTGCATACCAAGCATTTTTCCTCGCGTCTACACGCTTGCCTTACACGTTTTTAATAGTGAAAATTGTGAGATTTATAATAATTAGAAATCAATTTTCTTCACACTAACGTGAAATTAACGGGTTCAATGTCATATTTATTTATATTCTATATATATTATACATAGTATACTATATTATGTAATCCAATTATCAAAACCACCATGTGAAATGCCTTTATAATGTGTTCGCATGATCACTTGACGTATAAAATGTATTTTGTACAATACGTAATTTAAAGGAATACTGCTGCACATAACACCAAATGATGTTTGGTATAGTATATACCTACTTGCCATTGATTAGTGTTTGATGTTAGCGCCAACACGATCGCATTAAATTTGACGTGTGAACGTCAGTCAACGCAATCTTTCATTTAAATGTCCGAAAACCTAGCACATAGTATATATATATATTATATAACATCTATTTTAGTCT
Organism: Sitobion miscanthi; assembly: GCA_008086715.1. Classification (NCBI taxonomy): domain Eukaryota; kingdom Metazoa; phylum Arthropoda; class Insecta; order Hemiptera; family Aphididae; genus Sitobion; species Sitobion miscanthi. Next base: position 67,533,844 of record CM017797.1, on the reverse strand, counting down.
TATATTATGTTATTACCGAAATAAAAACTATTTTTTAATAATATAGTAGTTATATGCGTTTAATTGTATTTATTGTGTACCTATACCAGTGGTGCGCAACCTGGGGGTCGTGAAATTTTATTAGGGGGTCGCCAGTAATCACCAAATGAAAAATTATTTTGTACCGTTGATGGCTGTGTCAATCGTAATATTATGACATTATGTCATATCTTAATGTTGCGATAGCAAGTTCTATTGAACCACGCAGTATATGGGTTATTTTTAAATTGAATTTAATCAGTAATTTTATTTAATCTTACGGTTATTATGAAATAGTCCGATAGTCATGTACGAGCCGTTGAGTTGATCGCATTAATGCTTATAATTTTGTATAGCTTGTAATAATTATTTGTATTTTGTATTATTTTAAACTAACATTTTTAATAGTTTAATATTTTATAATATATAAACTAAAACGATATGGATATATTTTTAATTAAACGACCGACAAATATCAAACCAAACATAGAATCAATCATGTCTACAATGCAAGCTCAGGTCTCTCATTAAAATAATTAAAAAGTAATTTTATAATTTTAAAAATATTAAAATTTTTGACTATCATTATAATGATACATTTTTTAATTTTAGATTTTATATAACTCTAATTTTGTATTTTTTTTTCATGTTTTTGATTAATTAAATTAAAGAAATATTAAAACTGCTCTAAAATTAACGATTTAATGTATATGAATAAAATGTGTGTACACATTAAGACTATTAAGTAAATTTAAATTACACACTTACATAATGTTGGTAGGTAGGGGGGGGGGTCGTATTAAAAATAAATTATTTTGGGGGGTCGTGGATCAAAAAAGATTGCGCACCACTGACCTATACTACAACGGGTTTCGTGACTTCTTCGTTGCAACTCGGCGTACGTCTTATTAGATATTATTTATTCAAGTGTCGTCTATTAATAACATCGATCATAAATTAACTGGCCAGTTCTGATTGAATTAAAATCGATTATTTGTTTTATTACGTTTTGTCGACCGCCAAACGCGAAAAATTCGCCCTAGTATGGTAGAAATCTCCGACTAATTTCGGTGGAAACTATATGAAAAAAGTTTTAGCGATCCGCTGTATAGTGTATATATATTATATTATAACGCCCACCGAATAAAAATAAACTCGTTGACCTACAAACACAAAGGCATTTTTATGGATTTGCTTTTCGTGCCGTTCGCCTTTTTAAACGAACAGTGAAGGTTTTGTACAGTGGAAGTGGTATACACTATATATCTGAGTATATAATATGTCTAAGTAGTATTTTACCGTACACGTGGCATACAATGGTGGTTCTTTTTTTTCTTTTTTCTTTTTTTTAATTCTCGTGCAAACATGTGAAAGTAAATTCAAGAGTGCTAAAACAACGGATTTGAAAAAATACATATGTGTGTGTGTGCTTGTGGCATACACGTTCGTTACGAAAATGGCAAGTTTTTGGAATATCGCGTTATTACACTTGTTGACAGGTGCGTCGATGGCGGTGGCAATACCGCACTAACCTAACCGACCCGGGACGGAAAAATGAAATCATCGAAACATTCCTCGTTTACATTACAAGTAGTTATATACATGCATAATATTATACGATAATATGAAATATGCATACATACGACACATCGCAAATACAATCGTTTTTCACACGAGTAAATATTACGTTTTTTTGTATTTATTTTTTAAACCTTTTTTAATCGCGACGCCCCGTGTACACCACGGCGTAGATAAAAATAATAATAATAATAATAATAATAATAATAATAATAATAATGTATACACACTGCGAAAGAGACGATATTTTTTTTGTGAACACTACGCACGCAGCGGCGGCTGCGGTGAGCCACCGAGGTAAGCGCATAAGGGTTTTGTTTCGTCCAATATTGTTTGTTTTGTACACGCGGGAGAGGGCGAAAAAAAACACGAAATGTATAGAATTTAATACCGTACTTTAAGTTTTAATTGAATTTTAAGCTTCCGCACTTTTTGCCCAACCACAGATAACACGGTGGTGCGATGTATACGAATCTTCCACGTGCACGAGACTTGGGATGATAAATCTCGGCGGTTTCAATGATAATAATAATAATAGCAGCGCATGAGACCATTTTATATTGACTGGTCACGAAACGTTCATCTGGTCGTCTACAGTAAAAACCTATACCAAACATGTGATTCTATTACCGGGTGACCGAATGGTGAAAAACAGTTTCCTAGACCGGCTTAAAACAACATTTTAAAGAAGAATTTTTACTATGTCATTTTTATTTGCAACATTTGAGACATTAGTACATTACACTGGACTGTAGACACTATATTATAGACATAATTAAAGTACAGAATTTGGTGGTATTTAATTTTCGATTTCTACCAAAAAATAAATACTTTATCAGTGATTTATGTATAACGTGGAATAAAATATTATGTAGATTGTAGGTACATAATTTTATTAACTTTTCTTTTCTGGACTAATTTTAGATTTTATTCGTTATATGTATTTTTTAATGCCTTTTAGAGCTTTAATCAATCTTAGTGTAGGTACTTAGTAAATTAGTTTATCTCGAAATGACAATGTACATGAAAACATTATTATCTTGTTTCGGCCAACGTATACTCAGCATAATTAGTTACGGTTTAATTGTCTTTGTAATAATACTATGAAGCTAATATAACAATACCATTAAAAAAAAAAAAATGCATTCATTAGTATAATACACAATATAATATAATATTAAGAATACAATATGATTATTTTTGTTAAACCGATTTTATTGTTATATTTTAAGCTTTTTTAAATGAATTTTAGCACTGTACAAGGTGTAACAGAAAGACCTGGCGAAAAAAAAATGATTATGCTACTTAAACGTATGACTAATTTTTTTAAAATTATATTGTGATTTATAAATAATTTAAGAAATATACTCATGTCGGCAAATTCCCAAAAAAATATTTTGAAAAATGTTTAAAACTAAACTACTTGACTTAGATAAATGTTTTTAGTATTAAAATTGTTTTTATAATCAGATTTATAAATTGGATAATTTGAATATATCAAAAAAAATTTAAATCAAATTTAAAATTTGTATTTTCAGTACTAAAAAATAAAAAAACTGTTTTTGTATAATCGATGTGTAGCGGAAGTGAATATAAATTATTTACAAAAAAAAAAATGTAATATTAATTAAACAAAATGTATACCAAAAGTCAGTTAAATCTGTTACATTCTGTATATCACCTAATTTTAAATGATTTTTTTTTAAGTATTTCAAAATCCGTACTCTAGACATACCTAATATTATAGCAGTGCAATAAGTCATCATGTACAAAGTTTTTATTTTAATTTTGTATAGCGCTTGGACCTTGGAGCGTTTGATACGTATATTTTCACTATTCGATCATCATTATATAATATTGTTATATATAAACAACATAAAGTATAAGCTGTTGTCTGGTCACAGTAATCTGCAGTGATTTATATTAAATTAAATGGTTTTGGCAGGGGCATCGGTTCGATCGTCATCAGTTCAGACACACGGCTATAGAATAATAGAATACTACTTGGGATGGTCAAAACCACGGCAAATACGTCGATTTGTCCGCGTCGAATTGATTACGTGACCACCTTATATACATCATAGCATAATACATAATTATATTATAATTTGATATGGCTTAATATTAAATATTATACGCGATACGTGGGTCTTCGTGAGGATGACGTGCGTGCCGGAGCCCTTGGAGCTTGGAATTAAATGTGCGCACATGGCCGTGGTTGGTGGATGATATTTGTAGACGTGCGCAGGTGATGTAGCGGAAAAATCATAATTTTTCGAGGAATATACGGAGTTTTGTCGGTTTTCATAGGAAATCCCTGCCGCACCACATGGTATTATATTCCAATGAAGTTTTGGTAAAAGTGGTAAACTATTTACTTTTATAACTATTTTCGCCTAAACGCCGTCTATTGGAAACAGTTGAGGTCGATACTGCCGTTGACGACCCCAACACTCACAATTTAACGTTCTATTTTAGATTCTGAGTGCATTGAGGAGGTCAAAATTAGTAGTTTTCAAAAGCTCCGGGAAAACAAAAAAAAATTAAAGAAATCCGGGAATTTGTACGCAAAATGGGTTTTCGACAAAATTGATTTTGTCTTTAACAATGGAAAAATAATTCTTGTCACGTTAACATCTTTGAACTTTAAATACGATTTAAAAATCTAATTTAAGTATAAAACGAAACTTAAAAATTCTCCAAAAAAATGTATTATAATAATAACAATAATAATTATATAATAGTACTTATATGATTTTCTCGGGAATAAAGTTGTTTGATAATATAAGATTAAAAATTTTATCACATGATATTATCGTGTGTTTTAAACGAGCTACATTAAAACGGGACAGTATTAAAAACAAAAAACGTGTGGAAACTTTGTAAATGTTCATGAAAACGTGATCGAGATTATGGAGGTAAGTGTGAATCACGTAAATTATTTTCGTTTATAAAACTAAAAGAAACCACTCACGTCTGGAGTGATTCGTGGAGAGTCGGGTGTCGTTCAACTGCAGCGCGTGTAGTAGGAACAGCGTGTTTATACAACAACCGAGGATAGGATTTTCAAGTATCCAAATACGCGGGTTAACATCATGTATATGCGCAATAATAAGTATTATTAGACTACCTCTTATATATATATTATATTTATCAAATTATGAACTCAAAACACGTTGAAACGCGAGCTATAAATAATACTTCTTCTACTTCTTTTTCTGGCGTTTAATACTCTCTTAGAGTTTTCACCATCATCAAATTCTCTTTCCACTTCTCTTGATCCCGAAAATATATCCCTATCTATTACTGTACTCTCATTCTATCAACGTCTTTTTCCACAGCACCCGGCCTTATTTTCCTGGGCCCAACCTCGTGATCATTATCCCTCTGTGTTTCAATTCATGACTGCTTTACTTATATTTTCCCCTCATCTCAGCATCACGTAAAAACAACTTAAAGTTTCTTCTACGTTATTATCTTTTCGAGTGAAAACAGTTGAACATACTTAAAGTGCTCGAACAAGACCATATGAAACTCCACGTTTTATTTTTTAAATTCACTAATCACTTTTGTAGCTGTCACAGTGTCGTAAATCAAATTTAGATCGCACAATTCCATCTACAAAGTAACAAAGAATATAACACTTGGATAGATCGAATATCCATTGCCCTAGTCATGACATCTTTTCGACATTTTATGGGTGTTCTGATCCAAGATATAATATTATATCAAACTATATTCTATATAATATATTATACTATTTCGAACCGTACTACAAATTATTATGTACATATAAAAAATGACAAGTCTAAAATATGTGAGTACGTGAAAGTTAGTAGCTCCATATATTATAATAAATATAAGTGAGTTGGACTGAATCGTAAAATGTAGCCATCTCCTAACTATATGCGGTCTGGTCATATTGGCATATTACTAAAATATTACAGGCCAGTATAACGGTAGGATTTTTCATCAAATACTTCGTTTTACGTATACATTATATTATAATATTTAATTATGACGTGTGTGTGTATATTGTCTACTGATATATTTTAGGCACGTAACTTCGACGAAGATATTAGTTTTTTTTATTATTATTATTATTTTCCAAAATTTGACAGCGTATATTACGGCGGTTAACTACATAATATATATTTTTTCCTCTACACAGTCATGCCCGTTTCATACTAGCTGACGCAATTCGGTTTATCTTTAGTGCCTTAAAGGCGTGAGCTGGCCAAACTTTGTCGGCAAAAACTTACTTATTAACATTACACACACACACGTGCGCCCAACCGTAACACCCGGTCAGTTGGCACGGAGGATGAACAATACCCTACGACACTAATCCGTATAATTTTACTGTAGCCTATAGTACTTCCTAAAGGTAACTGTACTCTGTCCAGCGAGACAACTCACAAATTCTGCTCATCGCCCCACTGCTATCCAAACCGGTTCCCCTATGGCAGGGTGTCGCGTGGAGATGCGCAGAAAACCAATTGTGGTCACCCCGTGACGCGTTATCTCGATGCACTGAGTATATTATGTATAAAAATCGCAATCCATCCCAACTGTCCTGGGCAGTTTTTACAATTGTCTTAACAATATCACACTTGATAATAGACTGTGTTCATTTTGGTCTATAAAAATGCTTTATTGCGACGGTAAATAACTACAATGGATTGCGTATATTTTAGATATGAAATTTTAAAATATATCATAATTTTTCGTTAGGTACTAGAAATAGTGCTATTTCGGTATCGACATTTTTTTTGTTCAATGTCACAGATTATATCAAAATCTAATAATTATCAAAGTGTTTTGTTGTTACGGATATGCTCGTAACATAATATTATTATAATACCTATATTTATGATAGTAGGTATAAGATATAACATGAGACGGTATTATTATAAATATGTTGTGATGATAATATTTGAACAATATTGTTATACAGTGTTCAGTGTTCACGCAGAAATCGAATTTGTATCGGTAATGAGTAGAGTAAGCAAATTATTATTATTTAACTTTGATGTTAATGGAAAATCGAAAACTTTTGAAACGTGCGGTTAATGCTATGACGATGATAGGGCGAGATGGAAAGTCCACAAATAGCTTTCATGTGAAGTTTAATATTATTATTATTATAACCATCGGTTTATTGTTAGGAAAGAGAATCAAAAAAAGTAATCAAACTGGAAATTTTGCAAAAAAGTAGTTACAATTTACGGTCATTACCCATAATGTTTTTGTGCTATTTTTAGAATACTCACGAATAAAGTTGTCATAGGTTCCATGAATAATTTAATTTTTTTTAAATTGAAATGCTACATAAAATCAATAAAGCGTGGAATAATATAAATAATGTTGTCATACAAGTATAATGTCATATGATTATCAAATTGAGTGGTTTAATTTTTTCTGTGTTCAATTTTCTACAAAATTAGTACGACCACCAACGTCCCAGTCACAGCAAAATACTATTCGTATTTTTTAAATCCCCTAACGTGACCCTGTAACCTCCTCTAATAGCCGCTTATACGGCTTCGAGTGCATACTTATTCTGGTTTTTCCACAGGTGTTTTTAGATCGCCGGGATCGAAGAAAAAAAGAATTTATTGAAAAACATTAACAATAAATACCTAATACTAATATAAAGATTTCAGCTACGTGCTATAGTATTATATTGGATATACCTGATGTAGATATATCGAAAATAATAGTAAAATACTACTCAAACTTAATGCAGACTTTACTACGCCTATCTATTTATGAATGTTAATCGTGAGTCATTTTGCTATCACTCCATGTACCTATCACCTATATTATGTTTTAAATGATAAATCGTTAGAGAGGAGGGTTATACCAGAAGGTTGGTTTATGCTAATAAGTTTTGTGTACGCATTTTTTTTATAATTTAGACTTAGTAATTATCTATGCATTAAATATGGCACAATAGACTTTATACATGTATGCTTTTATTCAGCTAAAAATAATAATTATACATTAAATGTATGTAAATTTTATCAGAACAATTATTATTATTATCATCTATTACAGAAAGCATATTTGAATAAAGAAAAGATCCTGTATTTCTAGCGTTACCGGCATTATAGTGTTGTATAGGTATCTTGAATGTTCCAAAGCTTATTGTGTATTACAAATAAAATTCTTGTTAATTTATGTTTTCAAACTATAATACCTATTTGAAAATTGAATTTCGATCCTATAAAATAATATATTAACACAACAATACATGTAATACTTCAATAATATATCCTGCAGGACTTATCGCCAAATATTTTATAACATAATATTTTACTATTATAATCTCCACCAGCCAGCTGGTTTTGAGGTTTTGATTTTATTACATGCGTGTCTTATAGTATTATAGTAATGTGATACGCAGTATTATATTATACCTATTGAATGGATTGAAAAAGAATAATTCGTACCATTATAGTACTATATATGTATAGTTTTTTTCTTATTTATATTATAATATTATATATTTTTTCCTTTTTATTCTTCTTTTCCGATATTCAACGACGAATACTATGGAATCGATCGCGCGTATACAAATCGGAGCTCGGAGCGATCGGTATGACGAACACGTGGTCGGAAGAGTATTATATATAGGTAATCTATATATATATATATACAATTATACGGTATATTTTTTTTTAGTCCTTGTGGACGACGACGTGCTGCTGTGGAAAATGGAATTTTTCCGACAAAATGGTCACGGATTTTCGCGAGGAGAAAAATGAATATCGGCGAAAGAATCGCTCCGATGACAATTCATAGTGGCACGATTTTCACTTGTTTATTGTGTTTTATAATAATAATATGCACTTAGGATTTTGTTTTCATGCTACGCGGGCCTCGACACTTATACATTAAAATATCCGGTCCTACGCCAGAATAGGTTCAGTTCAAGTTGTATTGAATTCGAGGTTAGTATTATATTATTATTATTGTTGGTTCCTATTATATTGTTATGTTTTTACTTGAAACGATAATACTTCATCAGCGCCGTAATGACAGACGAAGGAACGTGACGGGGTGTCAAAATGGGCAGTGTAAAATAAACGTAGGGGCGAAATATTTATTTTAAATAATTTTTAATGATGTTTGGATCTTATTTGGATGTTTACTGAATAGTATTCGCAGTCAAAGTAGGTAAATTTCATAGCCGAAGAAAGATCACTGCAGTCATTACTGCGTGAATTAGCCGCCCGGATATTTTTGAAGTGTTACGTAAATTCCATTTGTGGACATTTTGAAAGTGCAAAGTGATACATTAATGTATATTATACAATTTTATAACAGTTTGAAAAATCAATGATCAAAAGGTAGAGTTATAAAGAAAAAAGATACTTAAATCATATACTTACAAGCAAAAATGAAAGAATTTCAAACATAAAATTATTCGTTTAAACGTGTGCGGGAATATTATCATCGTATCACATTCACAGACGTCATCATTACCAGTTTTCTAATTACTATACTTTTTGATAGTGCATTTTTTTAAATTAAAAATGGCACTCAATTTACAGCGACCCATCACAGTATAGTATTAGGTTAGATCGGTGTGCGTCGCTTGCAGTCAGCTGGTGTATCAAACTTATTTTTCGTCACGAGTATTATTAATTATTATCGCCATCGCCTCGTCGTCGTCGTCACTATATGCTCGCCTACTGCCATATTATAATACGTAGTATAATAAATTCATCGTCGACGGGCGATTCGTTTTCGACCTCACGGATTTCGTTATTGTTTTTGGCAGACGTCGGAGGCGACGAAAGGTATCTGTCGCCAGAGAATTACACGGTTTACGGTGCAACACGCGAATACTATATATATATATATATATATATATATTTATGGATGTATAATAAGTATATATATATATATATTACATTAAAGTATAGACGTACAATACAGTTAATTAAACGTCCGCTCGTGTACTGCGTATCGATTTTCCCAGCCCACTTATTGATTTTTTAACACCGCAATCCCGAACTCTGAGAATTCGCAGTTTTCCGATGCGCCACAGCAGGTCACAATATTTGTGAAATTGAAATTGATATTATTATTATTATTATTATTATTCATCTCGTATTCGATGCCAACGACAAACTTTATACGGCGTGTCATCGACTTCTTTTTGAACGTAGAACGGTATTAATAATACAATAATCATAATAATATAATATCAATTATATTTTATTATTTTTACAATATTATTTATATACGATTTCCATTGCAGATGGTTGTTGCATAATATTATTATTATTATTTCTAATATTATTACTACTATTATTAGGTATAAATCACTTTGACGTTGATATGAACCAGATAACCAACCGACCACCCTCCCCCTCCCCAATGTAATCGGGTAATTGTAACCCCATGGGTGCAACTGGTGCCAATCAAACTACGGAAAAATTCAATCCGATGGGAAAACAAGCACTGCGAAATATACTTTAAACCCATGGTCTTTCGACGGTTGCTGTTTCGTGCAGGAATAAGTCCTGTGATAACTTACTACGCACTGCAACGAAACTCGATCACCAGACGACGACAACCCGTGCAGGTGTAGTGCAGGTGGGTGTATTACAGTGAGTTAGGGGGTCGTGAAGTTCATTCGAAGTTACTAGACATTTTGATTAGAAAAATTGTGTTTTGTGTATACTTTAGACTTTACCCGACACATAACTCCGTATATATTGTGTGTGTGTGTGTGTGTGTGTGTGTGTGTGTGTGTTTACTAGCACTAAATAATATTACATACCTAAATACAACACCGATCACCGCCTATTATCAATTTTAAATTCAAACAACGCGTGTCTACATATATTATGTACATTGTACAAGCCTAATACCTGTTGTATATATTAATTGTATTTGCTTTTTGAACTTGAACTTTATAGTTCTACAAATACATATTCGTGCGCGAGCGTAACACGTAGGTAGCGGTATTATTATGTGCATTATTACTTATTTATGGTCAGACAGAATTTTGATTGTTTTTATGTTTTGTTATAAATTTAATCTATGAGGAGTATCTACTTGTATAATATATAATAATAATTCGTAATTATAATATTAGTAAACAGCATGGAATCGGATAAAACATTATTTGACTATTCGTACATTTTTATAAAATATATAATAATATAATAATAATAATAAATCGAATAATTCTATATTATTTTTAAGTAACTGTCGTTCAGTGAAAACAAAATGCGTTGTTTTTAAGGATATTCGTGTTTGTAAAATGTACAGTTAAATGCTATGTATGCGTGCACTCATGTGAGAGGAAGAGAATACAATATGTACACTCGTATAATTGTTATATAAAAAGTTAAAAAAAAACCATTTTAATTTATTTAATCATAGGTAATGGAAATGATATATTATTATGAACGTTTACAATGAGAAAATTAGTAGGTATTTACAAATATCTGGTTGATTTCAAATTACAATAATTGTTTGTATTCAACTCGAGTGGTTCATAGAACATAATAATAGCAATATATTATATACATAATATGAGGCATGTAACCTAGCTGAAAACCCGTGAAGGATTTTTGGTTGTTTTTATAATATTATTTCGATAAGCTGCGTAGTTTGTTTTGAAAGAGTCCATTAATAACGACGCGTTATGCATAATTTATTATAATTTATATATTACTAAAAAACTAACCGTATAAAAATAATATAGGTCGTTTTAATAATCGATTAACACATTGTCGGTTATATAGTTATTTATGTAGGTATGCATTTTTTTATTTTTACTTATCATTTTACACGGCCGCTGCGTGAATTCTAACGCTCTTATTATAATAATATTATATATTATATTGGCTCCCGTGGAGAATAAAATATGCATTTGAGTGTTGCGAAAAAGGGTTGGTTTGTGGTGTCAGGTTTTTGTAACGAAAAATTCGAAGAAAAAAAATGTAACACGGCGTAACATTTTATTTTCGTGCTTTCACTGATGATATACATCTGTACACACTCATAATATATAATATATGCACGACTTATTTATTACACGGAACTATCCCCGGGCGACGTTTGGAGAAAAATAATAGTAAAAAAAGCTTGTAACGTGGTTTAAAGGTTTACTTTGTGCGTGCGTATTTGCTCTAGTCCCTGATGTAGGTACAGCGAATGACGAATATTTCAGTGAACCGAAAATGATTACCCGTATTGAAACGAAAAAACTAACCCTCCTATAGTATCGTAAATATAGACAACCGGAGATTGGAATCAAAAACAAAAAACAAATTGTCGATAATTTTTCTCCGGGCTTAAACGAGGGTCTGCGCAATAACACCATAGTATACCGATATCTATGAACACGGTTATACGGTCCACCGTTTCTGGCCGTAAGGTCTAATGTCATCTTACGTGTCACACGACCATATTATTATATTATTGTGACGTAGTAGTACATATAATAATATATAATATGTGTGTGTGAGTGCGTGTGATTATATATATATTTATACATATATATGATTACATGCGGCGACGGATCGAGAAATAAATTTTGGAAGACGTCCAAAAAGGGTTCTGATATACGCACACGTTCGAACTGAACGATATATTCGTTGCACGGTTTTCTAATCGGTGAAGAGGAAACAAAATATAAAGTCTCAACGCAAGCTCGTCATCTGGACGTACGCTATGATTAAAATGGAAACCGCGGCACCGAAATCGACAAGAGGAGATAGACCGATAAGTGAAAACAGACGGTTTTTGATCTGCGAATCATACGAGATTATCATTGGATTTCAAATGAACACCATACGATGTCAATGTGAGTGTATATATAAATTTAGTATATTAGTATACATAGTACCACCGACAAACGCGTGTGCGGTTTTGGTACGTGTTTCTCACACAAGCATGCTCAATCACTTTATCTTTTTCTCGCATTTCCACCGCGGCATCATAATATTATTTTCGACGTCAATCGAAAACTTTGCTACCATCGACGCGTATCCATACGTAATACAAACATCGACGATGCACATAGTCGTACCAAGTATATAGATACCTACTTTTTAACCAAACTACGCCACTACAATACAGTCGAATCATACTGGTATAGGTACGAGCACATTGATTCGTCGACGACATGAATTATTTACTACCATAATAGTATTTACCTAATTATTATAAACAACGTAAACACAACGTTGTCGTCACATCAAGGACGGCTAGTCAATAATAATTATGTGTCTGTTCGTATAAAATGCGGTCTTGAAAATTGCGGTGGCGCCGAAAACGTGCGAATAATATTTTTTCCTAAAAAAAAAAATCTTAATACGCATCGGAAACATATCTATAGATACACCTGACAGACGCGATCGGAACGAGACGACTCGGATTACTCTCTTTGAACTCTCTCCCCCCCTCCCTCCCCAGTAAAAGTGGTGGTCCGTCCAGTCGGTGTGTGTATAAATATAGTATAATATGACACTTGGTTAAATATTAATATATATTATAACGTATAATGTATGCTAATATATGATAATATTATTATATATACACATAACTACAGTGTGATGTGCATATATTACGATTAAACGGATGGCGTGGAATATTTACCTCTTTCGTTCGGTGGCGACCGCCTTAAATCGGATCTCGCGGCGTGCGAAGTCGCGGAAGACGACGAAAACTTACGACTTTTGACGACGAAAAAAATTCGGAAATCGACGGGAGGGGCAGATTTTGGGACGGGGGGCGCGACAGTGACCGAGAGTGATAACGGATAAAAAAGCAAAAAAAAAAAAAAACCGATCGCGAACCGAAACCGAAAATTCCACACACGCGCACACGCGTACGAGTACTCGCGGCGTCTCTACTGTCGCGCGCGACGACAACAAAGATGACGACGACGACGACGGCGGCGGCGGCGGCGGCGGCGGCGACGGTTATAATATTATACGCCACACACGCTCAGCAATTCGCCGGCAGCGGATTTTTCGCGCACTCGCACACTCAAACACACGCGCACAAGCGCACACGCACACTACGACTGACTACTATACGACACAGCTCCGCGAAACCGCCGCGCGACACTCGCTGTATTATTATTATATTGTATATATGTTACAATAATAATAATAATGTATATATGTGTAACGACGATGGCTTATACACACACACAATATTACACTATAATAGTGTGGCGTGTGTGTGTGTGGCGTGTACGGTGCTGCGACACACGCGCTCGCACACACCGGTCGTAGTCGGGCGACCGGAGGCGGACAGACCGCGTTGCGCGCGTCGTCGTGGTATAGACCAAAAGCTCGGGCGCCCCGCCCGCCGCCGCCACCGCCGCCCGCCCGACCGACCGACCGTCAGCGCTGCTGCCACCGCGCGTGACGTCACGCGCGCGAAAAAGAGAGACCGGAGCGCGCGCGTGGCCGGCGACGGCGGGGGACGCGGCCGCGGCGGAGCGCGCAGCGCCGGTGCGGGGGCGACCTACCTGCAGGGGTGGTCCAGGTCGGGTGGGCGGGCGAGGGTGCGATTTGGGTTCGCCGCTGTGGATGAGGGGGGAGGGGGTTGGAATTTTTAAGGATCGGTCAAACCCACGCCGCACTGTTATTATTATATATTCTGCTTCCGGAAACGGTGCGCTTTCCGCCCGAGTCGCCGAACGGGTAGCAACCTGTTCCCCTTTCCTCGACGGGCGATTGTAAATAACGTGTAATATCTCGATATAATATCTCTATGTTGTGTAGAGCACATAAAGAGTATAGTACATTTTTCACATACTATACAAGTGAACAATTTCAACAGATTGAAAATATGTCGAGAAATATAAAAAAAATTATAATACGAGGGCTCGATATGTGAAAATTATGATATTCTGAGAATATAACTTGTTATATTAAATAACTTAATATTATAATATCCACCCATGATAATATTTGATTTAAAAAAAAGATTTTGACTTTTGATTTTAACCTACAATTTTTGGACGATAAGCAAGGATAATGACAGTTGCCTCTTTATGGTGTCATCTGGGCAATACTAAATTGCTACCATAAAAATAATATTATTTATTTATAGACATTTATTCTGAAATGGAGTGGGTGGAATTTGCCACGTATAAATGTATACCTGAAATGTAATGGGCGCGATTCGCGTTTGTCCCCATCGACCTCATCCATTAGTTGGAGGTAATTAACAATTTGCTTTTCCATCACGAAACATTATTCGAAAAATTATAAGTAGGTGCTTACTTTATAGGTATAGTAGTAATAACTGTTACTATAATATTCAGTGCGGCACACCCGTAGGTACAGCATGTCATAATCATCTCATTACTTTTAAAGAATGCACTACAAATTGTGTATGAAATACATACAAATATTTCTGTAATTTAGGTGTAACTATTATTATTTAAAAATATACGGGTTATGAATATTTTTAATTGACATTTTGAAAAATTAAAACTAATGGTTTTGTAAAAATAAATTACTGAGTATAAAAACCATTATGTTTTTCATACACGTAAACCAGATACCATACCTGTACGGATTATAATATTGTAATATTGTGTGGTTATTCAAAATATATAAACAATAATATTATGACTTATGTGGTATGTAGTGTGTTTTAATGACGTTTGGACCTCAGATCTCTGTTCTCTCTGTGATTGTCTTTTGATTCGCTGTCTCAGTCAATCTTTCCCTCTCTACCTTTGTCTGTATCGCACTTAGCCTCTAACGACGATTTGATTTCTGTACTTGTAAACTTCACACACATAAGTCACAAAGGTGTATTCAGCAACCTGAGCAATAAGCACACTCACCCACTTGGTTTTTAAAACATGGTTTTATATATGTATATATGGTTGTGCACTGGAGTTATAATATGATAAGGAAACAACGTTCCACCGTATTGTGTGTACCAAAATATTTTTTTTCAAATCTGTATCAGTAATAAAAAAAAAAGTTTGTTCGTCCGAGGAGTGGAGTGATATTTTTTAATTTAATGTACATGTTCTGAATGCAACGAAAATTCTAAGAGTTATTTTGAATATAAGTACAGATACAAACAATATTATCGCAATATAATGTACAGATTATTAAGTAGGTACTTAAAAGTTTAAACTCGATTTAAACGTTTAAGAGAATGTATATCGAAAATACTTTTAACTAGGTAATGATTTATAATATCATAGTGATTATTTTATTATATATTTTAACAATTTAATTTTTTTATATAAAATGAATAATTTGTATAACTAGTATTTCTTATACAGTAAGAACCTATGAACAAATTGCATTAGGTACATCATGGTAAACAAAATATGTATATTTTGTTATAAAATTCAAAAACTTTTTTCTTCAAGAATTTTTTTCATTTACTATTTCATCATCATCGTATTATTATTAGGTTTATAATATTTTGTACATTGTTCATATTGCTGTACGCATGGGGTTTAAAATACGTTAAATTTATTAAAATAATTATATTATTTCGTGCAACGATGATTTTGCTAAAACCGAGATAGTTGCCCATACTTCAGTCCGGTCGTGTCACAATCGTGATTCACACGCGAAAGACCACATTGTGTCCGGGCGGTAAGTCGCCCTCTATAAACGTTCTTTGCAGGTTAACTCCGCGGAAAGACGAGACACAAGTCGACACTCGAGACCATTCGGTGGCGGTTTGCATGATGGCCAATCTCAAAAAATTCAAATATCCGTTTTATATATCAATAAATTTGTATTTTTGAGACGCGTGAGACCAATTGATTAGTTTTGATATTTGACCGGTAGATTCGCTGTGAAAATTCCAAATGTCATCATGACCTAACTAATATCGTTTGTTATTAGTGGTATCATGGCCTATCTAAAATTGTTATCAGTGGTATCATGGCCAATCTAAAAATATCGGAACTGGCACTAATAATAGAGATCCGTCAGCAGCCAACAACTCGATAAAATTAGTATTACTGATATTATTATTATTAATGACAATAAGATGAAACGTTTTAGAGTTGATTATTGTCAAAAGGTATACCAACATTCAAAATTCCTAATAGTAAAACGGTTTTTTGTTCACCCTTAAAAGTTTGGAAAACTGAGATTGACCATGGATGGTTCTTAGGCGACGATATGTAGTTTTTCTAAGTTATGAACTATTTATGATCGTAAATTAATAATAAAATTGTTTCTAAATTGACTTCAAGTATTGACTAACAAATTAAATTATTTTTTTATTGATCTTCACATATTTGATTTAAGACTTAAGACTTGCACGGCCATGACCCAGAGTAGGTATAAGTACTTTTACAATATAATGATATAGTTCTATGATAACTTCATTAAATAATTCATACAAGATTCTGTATAACTACGATGGTTCAAAAAATAATTCTAACCGATTGTAACACTACGAGCATAATATTATTATTACATTATTCCCCCAGTATCATGCGTAGGGTTATTAGAAATATTCTTCTTATTATTATTTAAAAAAAGTAATTCCTAGCCTGCGGTATCATTTATATCATCATGTTATTATATGTTACTATTATGTTAGTTTTAGTAATTTCGATAAGAATAATAATATTCTAATAATTGATTTACATAACTAAAAGAATAATGGTCTAATTATATCCATGAATGGTTTTGAATTTAGTACATCGTTTAAATCCCACCAAACACCTGTTTGTATACCTATCATGACCTATGTATACACATATTATAATAATATGGGGACTTTGATCGTGTCCTTATAAATTCGCAAAATAATAATTTAAAAAAAAACGCACTCAGGGTTTAATGCGTATGTATGTTATATACTTACAAAGACATAAATCGTTTTCGTACCTACACGCATAATATATACCAGTCGCTGACGTTCGGATTAAACATTGTTATTTTAGTCGCTGCACAGTGTACCTACCTAAAAATATTTGGCAGACTTTGTTTTCTGACAGTTTTTGAAAGTAAAAAACTACGTGGTTTACGCTATATTATTATAATATATGAATATTAGTTTTGCAACGCTTGAACGACAAAATATGAAACAAGTGTTGCTTGTGTGTGTGTGCATGTAGGCATAGTTTTCGTCGTGCACGAGTTATTATTAAACGTGATGAATTCGGGTGTATCTATCCACACAGTTCACAAATTTTTTTTATTCATTCAGTTTTGTAATATTACGCTTATTTAATAAACCCTGCGTAAAGTGTGTGCTGGCATTTTTGGGGAGGTGGAAATTTAATCATTTTTTTATGTTTAGTTCCAATATTTACTGTACCATTTTTCTATATGTTTTGATGAGTTCAACGTCATTAAATGTATCGTAAAAAAAAATCCTTAACAACATTCGCCGGCACACCAATTCGCCGTCGTCGAAATTGCCGTTTTTATCTCAGCAACATACCATAACAAAAATAATATATATTATTGGTACCTGACACAAATAATAATCGTCTTTTCTCGTCTTCTCGAAGTGAGATTATATTAGTCCGTTGACTTGGCACACGTGTCAATTTATGTACCCAATAAAATTATACCGATAATACGTTTCATGTTCTTCTCCGCACGCCGTTCCCCGAACATTGTTATTATCTGAGTATTTTTTTTCTAGCATCTCACCTCCGCCAATTAGATAACAGAAGTAGTTTATCAAAAAATTCTCTAGGAGACCGCATATTCGGAATGCATAAGACACGACGATTCGTTCGTTTTACCGTTGCGCCTTATGCGCGTTCATATTAATTATTGTGCACCACCGCCGCCGCGGAAAAACTTGGATTTGCTGTGATAAGGATAATATGTGACATAACGCGAGGTACGAGTTAAGTTTCAATAGTATGTACTTTAATAGCATATTATCGTCGTCAATCGTAATTCAATTTTTTTTTCTAAATAAATCCGTTTGGATCTTTTATGTTATGCATATTATATTATTACACTGGTCGTAGTACACAATAATAATATGCGTGGGCACGATCGTTCCGACGAAAAACATCAACGCACATGCACCTGTGCAAGTTTCAAAGTTATACTGGTACGTAATGTACCGGACCGCGTGTACCTAAGAATCAGAACAATGGTATATCAAATCTGTTGGTGCTGCAGTATCCGTATTCGTTATTTTTCCCGCTTATAAATGTTGGTGTTTTCTAAGTTATGTATATTATAGACCACTGTTTGGTGGATTTTTTACGTGCGAAAAACTGTACTGTGACGGCAGTGATCGATCGACTGAAACAGCGGTGTGGCGAACAGAGTTGGTCGACGTCCGTGTTCAAATTTAGCAATAACGGGCTAGACCAGCCTTTAGATCCGAAACATTATGACGTGTATCAGCTTTTGGTCGCGATCGTGCGGTATCGGAAATTAGGGACCACCTCCCCATGCAATAAATGTGGTGTGAGTGGCCCGGCAGCCTGCAAGTGGTGTACAGAAGTTGTCACAAATCGGGAAAGCTGCATCTCGACAGCGACGCGGCGGAGTCAGTGACATTGCTGCGTAGTGTATATCGACCGCGGTAGCCTTTCACACACTCAAATGAGCGCACAGACGGGAGATTGAAAGGTATAATACCCGTGTCTATATTTAATGTTATTGCGAACACGTACAACTGCGACGCTTCAATATGCGTGCGAATTTGACGTGGACGTCGTGCGGGACTCGGGATGGAGCCGAGAAGGTAACTCTATCGGCTGTTATATTTGATTTGATGTGCCTGAGCGATCGTCATACGACGCATACATTTTATAGATATAAGACGTATCTGGACGAGATAGCGTCACCCCCCCCCCCTGGCCTGAGTAATGTTTGACGTCCCGAAAATTAGAAAAACAAATTAAAACCAAACGTAGGTCTACAATCACATTATTAAAATCCGATCGATAATAGGTACATATATTCTGTTTTCACTATTTCGATGTATTTATTTAAATTATTATCAAATTATCTAGGTATTAAAAAAATATATTATTAGCTATTAGGGACATTAGCCACTGCATATGTATTTATTAAATGGTTAATTATTAAATTATTTTACATGGATAGTTTCATAACAAAAATCAAATGATACGTCGATTATAATAAATAAAATGAATGCAATAATTAACGAAAATAGATAATATGATGTAATATCAATTAATTAATTTCAATATAATACATTTAATTAAATAACAAAAATTAAAAACCCATAATTTTGTCATTTAGTCACACATTTGTCTACAATTACAATATTAATGTAGTTTATACCGCATTCAAAATTAAATTACCTAGTAATTGACATAATTTTAATTGGTAAATTTTTGAAAGGGATAAACAATGAATGGGCCTCTTATTGTAAAATACATAGTTAGGTTAGGCTTGACTGGCTTGACGGGTGGGACAAAAGTGAAACACAGCCTTACCTAATTAACAAGTGAGAAGGAAAAACCAAAAATGTGTATTTTAAGATTATTTATTCACATTCGAAAAGTTATTTAAACCATTAAACATTTTCTAATTTTTTTAATAAATATTAGTATTAATTTTCAATTATCGGGAATTTACTGACACATTAATCGATAGACTTAAAACTACAATAACATGACAGCTGTGACGTAGTAACGGCACGGAACGCATCGACTAACTGACCCAACGTTCATATGATATGACCCTATACCTATGATAATATTATATACCTAGGAACTATAAAAATAAAATATTAGTGCATACGGTACAGTTATAATGGTTTCTTTATCGATGGGGATTACCAAGTTTCGGGCGTATACTCACTCTTGCTACGGCGCGCGTCGCCTAAACTCGTATAGTAAACTCGTATAATATTATAAGAAAAATTATACGAATTAATTACTTTCATAAATAATTAATACGAGTATAATTATTTGTTATTATTAAGAAAAAAATTTTTAAATCTACGGAACTGAAAAAAAAAATAATAAATATTATGCAAAAAGAATATCAAAAAAATAAAAAATATAAAAAAGCAAAATAGCACGCTTATACTTCGAAATATGCAAAACTATGCAACATCCTTGGTTATCTGAAACAAATTTATAGCTCACATAGGTATCTCTAGGACCTCTCAAAAAAAATATGTTAATGCTAGAAGTTACAAGCCCATGTTCATATCCCACCACAACTCACGAGTGAGGTGAAAAATATTTTACAATAAAGTACAAATAAAAGCATGAGATCAAAGGGAGTCAAAGTTGTATCGAATTAATGGTACAATTATTATGATGCAGAAGAACTAATATTGTCTCAGGTAAACGTTATATTTATTAGTACGTCCATCCGTGCGTTATGATGATAATAATTATATAAACTACACCGATCATCACTAAAGACAAATCGACGTTTCATTGAAATTATTTAAGCATTCTCAATATTTTTAATCGCGAGTTTATAGTTAAAAGTTTTCGAACATTTTCTTTCTCCCAGAAAATTTGAATAATACGTATACCTCACCGATTATCAACTTTTAAAGCCACCAGTCACCACCATTGTATAATATGCGTAGTATTCATAGCGATAGTATATTATAATTTTATAATAAAATATTAGTATAATACAACAATTGTGTTTAGGCGAAGAGTGAAATCGTTATTATTTTTATTCTTCCTTTCTGAAACCGTTCCTTCGCTTTCCGGTCTTGTTCGATCCAAAGCCGCCGCCGTTGGATACGGATTCGGTGCACGTAAAGTTTTCAACCCGTCGCCGCCGCCGTCGTCTGCGTGTTTGCTGCTCTATACCGTTAAAATCAATACGCGTGTGTATATAGTTAAAAGTGTGTATATACATTATACATGGTATAATATATTATGGTATATACCTACACAACATTACTATGTAATAAATTCGCCGCTTGCATACGGCATATCTGCATCAGAAGCTTGGTATCCGTGGTTGTATCCATATTCGAAAAACAGCGAAAGCGAGTACATATAATATGATATAATATCGCGACGACTACCCTGACGACCTGCGCGATTCCTTTTATCCAGTTATTTATTACAATTTTATTCGTTGCTGACGTGATGAATTTAATTTTCTTTTCCGTGGTTATTATCTATTAAAGCACGTCCCGCCAACCACCTGCACCGCCGGCGGAGTGAAGACCGAAAACCACGTCAACGCGCTTCGTTTTTATTTTCATTTTTTTCATTAAACATCGTATTATTTTTCCTAACCCGGAGCCGCCGCCGCCGCTGCTGGCTCCACCACAAACTAATTATTCGAATACATTAAAAACACATGTTTCGCTCTCGCGTTTAAACTTCGTTGCGTGAGTAATTCAAACCGTTCTAAACGTTTTCGCCAATGAAATATTCGAATATAACTTGTCGTTTAACGAGAACGATTGGAGCTTAAAAACGTCCCGGAGTTCAGATCGATCGAACCGTACGACTCGTCGAGACGAATAGTTACGCACTAATCGAGCCAGTCGTTATACAATATTGTGACTTATCTAATTTCTTTATTATACGTTATAATATTTAACACCGGCGGTTTTCGACGACGACTTCGTAGGTATAATAATATATGTATTGTATTGCCCATTGTACAAATACAATATAGTTAAGAATGAAATAAAAACATATTACAGTGGTTAACGCTGCATTTCTACTGTTTGCGAGTAAAATCGTATTCAATAACACTTCATTCCAACTGCTTATGATTATGGAGTGAAAAACGTAATGTTCACCTCGTTTTGAAAATATAAGTAATTACTATGCATAAGGCGTAATATTATTATTATTATTTCGCACCGCGTTTATTACACTGCAGCAGGTATTACGCGATTGTTTTTTTTTATCCTCTACTTTCGGGTTTCAACATAATAATAGTAATAATAACGCAAAGGTTTATGGAGTTTATGAACTGTTGCACGTGTAACACGCGATCCGTTCGTCGCCGATACAATTAATAAAAGTGAACCGACTCTACGCGCCTGTATGTGCAATGCGAACACTTGGGTCACTTATTTCGTTAGACTAATTGAACGTTGCAAATCGGTTATTTTGAAAATATAGGTATTCGATCTACTGCAAATAGTTATTTAATAATATGAGTTGCCTTGTGTATACCATTCAAAAGGAATGGTATATTTTGTTCAAAAAATCTAAAATTAAAAAGTCGATAACATTATGTGCACTCAAAAAGCGATGAAAATATAATATACCGTCAAATGTAAAATAAGAATAACCAATGCGAATGAAATTCAAATTTCAAACTTTAGACTCTAAAACAAACACCACTTATGCTTTTTTTAAATTTTTCATCTGTACAGTTAGCACAACGTACAGTTGTGTTTGTAGACATAGTATAATTGTATTTGCATAATGTTGTTTGTGCAGTGTACTTTTCCTTACTTGTTTAAATGTATATTAGGTATATAACTGTTTTATTTCCCAGCATTTTAGAATATTAAATTCGTCGAAACTCGTATTTTTTAAAACTTATTTGAAACTTTTTAATTAATTACTTTTATCAAAAGATAAAACGTATTATTAGTACAATTTATAATCTAAAATTATGATATACTTTTTCCGGCATTACGGCTTACGTTTGGTATATTTGCTGCCAAAGCCCAAAATTACTTCCTTCCATATCGATTCCTGTCATATTATGTAGATTTTTACTCAAATTTCTACTAGCAACTCCTTAACTCTGTTCTTCCATCTTCTCTCGTATTCTTACACTTGGTAATTTTACTTTCATTACATTACCTGTCATTGTTTTTTTTTTATAGTCCCATTAGACTGATATATACATTGCCACCCATTCTAGTATTGTTCCTCTGAAGAACTTAATCAAATGTTCTCTTTTATACAGCTCGTATACTGTTAGACGATAGTTCTGACTTAAAATTTTTGTCTGGTACTTTTTATATATTTTCCTAAGTACTTTCCTCTCAAATATCCTTAGTTTCTCTTAATATTGTCGTTGCCCATATGACCGATACGTAAGTAAATAAAGGTATTATACAACGCATTTTTAATATAATAATTATAATTGCTCTTTTGTTTTTTTTTTTTTTAAACAATTAATTATCAAATGAAAATACAGAGTGTTGAAATAGTTTAATCACATAAAATCGTTTGTTATTCAATTATTTGCTAAATATCGGGTGATATAATACCATATCAACTAAATAATATAAATATTTTAACAATTGAATAAATAAAGGTGTTGTTAATGTTTGGAAGAAATTTCGTACCTATTTTAAGTTGTTTTGTATAATATTAGTTTTTTCATTAATATTGTGTTTTAAACACAATTTTATTAATACATTATTATGATATAACTAATAGAACTACTCTGATTCAACAACATATTCGATTTTATGACGAAAATTTAAACAACAAACATTGTTTGTTAATTTTAAGTTTGAATCAACCCATTTATTCAATTGAAATATCGTATAGTTAATAATTTCTATATCAGTATAATTAATGTAATATACATTGTACCCAAAATAACCACTTCAAACGAACCATGTGTTTATACACTATTTATTAAAATAATATAATAATATCGTTTATAAACCTTGAAAATCGTGTACAAATCCAAAAGGCTCTCACGAACAGAGTAATAAATACTAATTTTATGGAGAAACGCCAATCACTCTGTATAATATAATACATATTGACAAACATATCAAAGTCAATAACGTTATTTTTTTCTACGACGCTTCGTAACGAAAATTTACTGACCCGTCACTAAAGATGTTTCACATCGAAAATCGCCGAAGAGTTAAATTTGAAACCATCAATTTCCACGTTTTCTATACCCGCATCGACAGTTATTGGGTACTGAATGGAGTCAGAATATCATATTATATTATTATTATAATAAAAAATGTTCTATGAAATATAAACCAGTATAATGTAGGTACATACGGTCTAGATACAGGTGCAGGCACTGTTATTTTCAGTTTTCGACAATCGCATAAAATTAAAACATCGTGTACAAGTATATTATTATTATAATACAATGGACGATTATTTTTTGTATATTTAGGATTTAAAATATCAATTATTTTCGACGTGATACAATTCCTCGAGTCATTTATTGACGTAGCATCGAGCGTTGTGTACGGTTGTGTTTTTGTCGAAAAATTGGATTTGTGTAGTGGAAAATATGTTATAAATATTAACCATACATCAAACAATATTTTTTCGGACAATCTAATTAATTCCGCATTTCAACGGATTGAATAATAATAATATGGTGAGATGATAAAAATGTAAACCCAAATAAACATTGACTGGAGGTTCTATTCTGCCGTTTGTATACTCTCTATTGTTGCCAATAGGTGCACGCATGGAACCAAATATTTAAAACTATTGCTAAAACAAACTCTCATTCAGAACATATTTTCAGTTAATTTAAACACTTTGTATCTATAATGGTTTATAATTAGAACAATGCTATATTTTAATACATCCGAAACGATTTATAGCGCACGTCACACGGGTACAACAACAGTCCAACTCGTATCCTCTTGGTAAATCTGAGATCGATGGTACTGTTGTTTATCCCAACGGAAACGACACAACCGCTCCAACGTTTAATCGGATATAATCAAATTATATGGATAACCTATTGCTGCAAATAAGTAGAAGAAAGTAAATTAACACCAATCGTTCCCTCAAACCATCCATTTGTGTATAAATACTGAGGTGCCGCGCCAAGACGAGTCACTTCTCTCACATTCTTCAACCATTTAACTTCTAATCGAAACCGACACTCGAAGATCAGAAGAACTGAAGATCAAAAATTCCATCCACTAAAGACCCATGCCACCTACAATCAACGTTAACTCAGATCGACGAATGACCACTCGTTTGAAGAGGGCCCGCAGTAATTTTTACTATTCAGACGAGGCAAGACGCGCGTGCCACGTACATTCACCGATGGAACGAAAACCACCGGCTGCCACAAATGATGGCTCACATAGAAAAAGGTCCCTTCTTGGGGTCACTAATCTGGTAGTACGCGGGTGCGCTAAAATATAAGCTATGCCGCCTTTCTGGGTCAAGTCCAATTTAAGAAGCTGCTTACATATGTCACGCGCTCTCCACGCCAGCCGGCTCCTATTAATATTGTATAGATAGGATGAGACTATTCTCTATAAATTATAATATTGTAAAATTAGGACCACGCAAACACTTTGTCACCCAATCAAGCATTACCACCCCCCGTATCGCTTCACCTTGCCGATACGGTGTCGACGCTTAACTCAACCCCACGCAAATAATTGGATACCCACCTACCAATATAATATAATATGTGCGAATGTATTGGACGTAATATCGAAAACTCATTTGTTATTATTTCTGATATTGAATACGGATCGTAAGATTTCCGGCACTTTGTTTCAACCGGAACTTATTATACTTTTGAATATCATTTTGAAAGACCATGTTCAATGAAAACATTGTTCATGCATATTCTTGTTGAAGATAATCGTTGTTTATGTAATAAGACAGAGTAAATCGTTGTAAAATCATTAAGTTGACGTTATATAAATAATACAATAAATAGTATTATATTATTATAAAACAGCTATGCACGAAAACGCGTGCAATACTATACAGCCTCCGCGACCTGGATTTTGTACGTTTTGTGTTTCGATAAAATAATAGTTATTGTAATCATCGTAATTTATTATTGCCATTACGTTATCTAATTTTGCTTTTTAAATAGTGAATCTAAAATATATTTTTGTTAATTGTGTTTAGACACTTATTATAGTTTATAATAGTATGATAATTATGTATCTCGCGATCAGTTTTAAATATTTATGTTTAATTGTATTGAATTATTCAAACAAAAAATAACAAAAACCATTTAAGGAGAGATTTTTATTTTTTGCTTAAATATCTTTTTCATAAAAATGAAAAACTTCAAACGCTTACAAAAAAGAAATAGTGTTTACGGATTTTTGGTATTTTTAATTTCTGTAAGAACTCACATTTTCCAGTTTTTTGATTTAAAAACAAAATGTATTAATATTAATCGAAAAATACATTATTACTGATAAAAACTAAACATAGTCTTCAGACACAAAAAAATACTCAGATATTATAATTATAAAACCTACACATATAATATATTATTATGTGTTAATATTTATTTTATAATATAACATCATTTTACGTAATTAAATTATAAATTATTTTATTCTATAACAGTTTAATAATTTCATGAGATTTAACATGAGCTTGTAACACAATTTAGGTAATATTATATCAATTATTATTCGTGAATAGTATATACTATCGAACCGCAGAATTTTCCGCCGGACACCCGTTTGTCTGAAACATTATTCATCATATTCACATATCACACATGGCACACAACATCAATGTAATTTATACATTTTCTAGTTGTCGAGGTCAAAACTTGAAATTAATAATATTATTTAACGATAAAATGACAGTTGGACGGAATCATTACCCGGAACTTTTCATACGCATATTAGGTATGTATGGCCCAGCTGTAATTTCCCTAAAACATTTTCCACTGTATATGGAATAATGGAAGAAAACATTGAACTGTAATGCAAACGCATTAATATTATGATACGTTATTATTATACTGTCAGTAACAACATGACGATTATTCCGAAAATAGAATATATTATATATATTATGTGGGGAAAAAATTTGGTTTTGAACGGTCGGTCGAAAAGCTTTTATATACCTATACTATAGGTATCGCAGTAGGTGAGTTGATTCCCGAGACCTACTTTATATTATATTAGTTGATTCCCGGGTCATTATATGTCACGGTACACTGGTAATCTCATTACCAGATACCAATTTTTAAAAACAATGTTTTATACATTTTTACCAAATTACTAAATTTTTTAATAATATTTTTTTACCTACTAAATTCTTTTCTCGATTTTTTTACTAATAATTTTTTAACAAAAAATTGAATGATTTTCAAAACATGAAAAAACTAAAAAGAACAACATTTTTGAGAAACTTGTCAGCCAACCTCCCCGTGGTGTTTCTTGAATTAAGCGAATAGGCTGAATATTTGACCAAATATTGAAAATAATATATAATGAACAGGAAATCAACTCGTATATACCTTTTAAAAACCCGGGTTAGGTTAGGCCTAATGATATAATGGAAACGTCATAACTCGCATAACGTTTTGAAATATCACTCGAAGACGGTCATCTGTGTTTGCTAAACGTACGTAATTTACTGTCGATTACTGCTGCAGTACTTTCCCGTGTCGTTGTGCGTACCTATATAACACGAGGGGGATGATAACAGTAATAATTGCAAATTATTACTATCGTTATTTGTCGGAATGATTTGAGTATTAAACGTCGTTGCGTTACGCCCGGCCGGTGATGTATAATATAATTGGAAGTCGTTAGGGCCACGCCAATACCGCTCGCGTTTACTTAACCGAGCAGGTATAATGGTTACCACGACCAATTTACGTCGTACAGAAATGATTTTAACCACTGTCATTATTGTATTCTGCTTTCGAACGATCGTATAAGACCGATGGAATAATTTACCTTTGTAATGATAGTACCCATTAAATTGATATTCGGCGTATTCCATTTGTCGAGTCTCTCCGTGCAATTTAAGGGTCTCCCGAAATGTCTGAATCAATCGGAAACACGCCAAATCGGAGGTGGACCAAGTTTTGTTACCGAAACCATGTAGACACCGATATAATATAATATAATAATATAATATCTATAATATGGATTATTAGCTGCAGATAACATTATATTATTATAGTGTTATTTTATATAGTTTTAAAAAAAAAGAATTAACGATTTTTATGCACATTGAGTCGACGAGAGAAACCGATATAATATAATATAAGCGTAAGAATATGTATTTCCACAATAACGTGATTTTTTTAGCTGCACAGTTAATTTACAATTAGTACACGTGCATAATCATAATAATTATAATTTGTTGGTGAGGTAATGGAAATTCTATGTACTTACCTATATTATAATAAAGTCTACACGAAAAAAATTAAATTTTCGTAAGTACACTACAGAATACATTAAAAAAAGTATGTTTAATAATTACTTTACTTATTATTATTATTACTGTTACAAAACGCATAAATCAATCATTTGTACACTAATTGTTATTTAATCAAATTGAAAAAAAGTTCAAGTATCTATATATGAATGTCTGAATATAAAAATAAAATTTTAGATTTAATTTTAATAAACTACAAATATATTTTTTTATTAATA